>OW240922.1:34561579-34819205 GCA_933207985.1 Pelobates cultripes | reverse complement strand
GGATCCTTTTCTCCCAGTCTTTCCATTAGTGGTCACTCGTCTCCTCTGCCCCCCCCTTTCCATTAGTGGTCTCCTCTGCCCCCCCTTTCCATTAGTGGTCTCTCCTCTCCCCCCACCCTCCCCTAGTGGTCTACCCTCCAGCCCCCTCCCTTAGTGGAAGAAGAGAAGATTACGGGGGGAGAAGAAGAGATTACAGGGACGGGGGAGAAGAAGAGGAGAACACAGGGAGGGGGGGGGGGAGAAGAAGAGATTACAGGGAGGGGGGAGAAGAAGAGATTACAGGGATGGGGGGAGAAGAAGAGGAGAACACGGGGTGGGAGATGAGAACGTAGGGGAGAGACCACTAAAGGAGGGAGGAGATGGTGGAGAGACCACTAGGGGAGGGGGGTGAGGAGAGACCGCTAAGGAAGGGGGGTGGAGGATAGACCACTAGGGGAGGGTGGGGGGAGAGGAGAGACCACTAATGGAAATGGGGGCAGAGGAGAGCAGAGACCACTAAGGGGGAGACGAGAGACCACTAATGGAAAGTCGGGGAGAAAAGGAGACCACTAAGGGAGGTGGGGGGGGGGAGAGGAGAGACCAATAAGGGGCAGGGGAGATCTCTAAGGGATGGAAGGGAGAGCTGTATAGGACAGGGGGCAAGACAGGGAGCTCTTTCACACTACACGCGCACACACACACACAATGCATCCCTATACACACAGAAACACAACATGCTTCCCTTACACACAGAGAAACACACAATGCAACCCTTACACGTAAAGACAATGCATCCTTTGCACATATACACAGAAACACACAATGCATCCCTTACACACACATGCAAACACACACTGCTTCTCTTACACACACACAGAAACACAATGCATCTCTTACACACACTCAATGCACCCCTTACAGACACACACACTGCATCCCTTACATACACAGAAACACATTTTGCATCCTTTATGCATACAAACACAGATTCACACAATGCATCCCTTACACACAACAAGAAACACACAATACATCCCTTATACACAAACACTCACTGCTTTCTATCCCTTACACAAAAACACACTGCTTCCACTACACACAAACACACTACATCACCTACAAAAACTGGTATCCCTATACACTACATTCCATAAGCACACACATTAGATCCTCTACAGTAACACATAACACATCCCCTACACACTCCACTCCCTGTGAGCAAACTCATGGGTGGAACATGTAGGTTGACTTATGGGTGGGTTTTATGGGCATACTCACCGTCAGACCCTGGGGCCCAGACCTTGAGCTATGTAAGAGGCCCCAAAAAATGGAGCTGCTTCCCGTTCTCCCAGAACATTGAATTTTGTGAGCACAGTTACAAACAGCCTCCAGAGATCCTGTTCTACACCAGACCAGTGGAGCCAGACTGCAGCCAGAGCCCATCACCATCCTCATTTGGTTGTAAGTAGGCAATCTAGCATATTATTCGTGGCACTAATCTCTAATTTACCTCACATTAAATGGACACTATAGTCCCCAGAACCACTACAGCTTAATAAAGTTGTTCTGGTGTCTATAGTTTGTCCCTGCAGGCTTTTTAATGTAAACACACACTGTGTGCAGCACTGGCATTAGTTCATATGGCAGATCATATGGGTGGGGCATTGCGTAGTTTCTGAGCATGCACAATGGCTTCCCAAATAGGGTTACTGGACTGCCGGAGATCATTAACATTGATAATTTCAGACAAAGAGGAAGAATAGAAGTAATGAAAGCAGCACAGCATGGGCTTGGATGGTGGGGGACAACCCTAGATAGCAACAGGACACTATAGCATTAGGAAAGATGTTTGTATTCCTAACGTTACAATGTTCCTTTAAGTATAAATTAATGTACTCTCTTATTTTCCCCCCATTTTCAATCTTGCAGTGCTAAAGATGAAATAGTATCATAAAGTCTAAAAGGTAACTTGAAGAAAAAGATCCAAACAATATTAATACTCAAAAAATAACCAAACTTCCTATGGGAAATGTAAGTATTCTTCTATTGCTGTGCTTGGACTGTCAGGCTGTTATGCAGTGTTTTAGTAGAAACACTTTTGTCTTTATGGAATATTAGTTCAATGTGATATTTGTGTAATCTATTTCTGTTTTCTATTATTTGTTCTTTTTAATGTCTATTTTTTTTCTTCTGCTCACACAAATCTGTCAATTATTACCGTATTTATCGGCGTATAACACGCACCGGTGTATAACACGCACCTCATTTTAAGAAGGAAATTTCAGGAAAAAAAAACTTAAATTTCAAATAAAGAACTTCTTACCCCCTTCTTACTCCCCCTTCCCCCTCTTCTTACCCCCCTTTCTTACTCCCCCCTCCCCCTCTTCTTACCCCCTTTCTTACTCCCCCCTCCCCCTCTCTTTCCCTCCCCTCTACCCTCTCTACTCCCTCCCCTCTACTCCCCTTACTCACTTCTTCCTCTCTTACTCCCCTTTCCTCCCTTCTTACTCCTCCTCTTCTAATTCCCCTCCCTCTTCTACTTCCCCCCCCCTCTTTTACTCCCCTCCTCTTTCTACTTCTCCCCATTCTTTTTACCCCCCACTCTCTTTTTATCCCCCCCACTCTCTTTTTACCCCCTCCCCTGTAGCGTGGCCGAGCTGCTCTGCTGTCCGCGGTGCCCGGCCGGAGTGATAGGAAGGTGCACGCTCAGTGTGCACCTTCCTGTCAGTCCGACCGGGTACAGGAAACAGAAACTCCGGCTGCAGCATTTAAAGGTCCGGCATATAACACGCACCCATAATTTGCCCCCTATTTTCAGGGAGAAAAAGTGCGTGTTATACGCCGATAAATACGGTATATTGAAGTTGCTGATCTTCATATGTTTATAATATGTATTATAAAACAGTGCCTTTCACAATTGAATAAAGTGATTAAAGTGTGATTAATATAGTGAATACACAGACAAAATAAATGAATAAACTTCCCTTCAAGGATGAACAATCCCAAAGATTTCCTCAGCAGAATCTTCAACAATTATCAATGTACACAAATAGGGGATATCCTGTCATGGAAGAAATGGCACAACAGTGCAAAACTGTATGTTTAAATCATTTGGAATTTGTGTCAAATGGCCACTCACAATTTGTAAGAGATAAAAAGACCTTCAATTTGTTATGTGCGGATGCAGGCCTGTTCGGAATATTGAGCTTTAAATATCTGTGTACACTGTCCATGCTCTCCGGCAGTCTGCTCCTTTAAACATGTTTATAATATATTGTACATCCTTATGCCTTTTGTAGTCTGTTTTTCTGAATGATTTTATACGTTTCATAATCCAGATGAAAGTAGAAATGAATAAAACAAAAGCACAGAATTATAGATTGTAATAGTACACGATTAACGTAAAAAGAATCAAAAAGGTACATTAGTGCCACCTAGTGTCACAAAATAAGGGACTGTGATAAACACTGATCAGCCACACCATTAAAACCACTTGCCTAATATTGTGTAGGTCCCTGTCATGCTTTGCTTCTGTGGCTGGAAAAGTATTTGAAAGGTTATTAAGGGAAAAAATATTCAAGAATTCCTTGAGAAGAACATCAGCAAAAATCAGCATGGTTTTATGAAGCACAGGTCATGTCAAACTAACTTGATTGCATTCTACGAAGGAGTAAGTAGAAGTATTGATCAGGGTGTTGCAGTGGATGTGATCTATTTGGATTTTGCCAAGGCATTTGATACACTTCCACACAATAGATTAGTGTTCAAACTCAAAGTAATCGGTCTAGATGAAATGCTTGTTCTTGGGTAGAACTTATAGAGTACAATAGAGTTGTCACTAATACAATAGAGTAAAATAGAGTACATAGAGTTGTCACTAATGGTAAATTTTCAAGCTGGACAGAGGTGGCAAGTGGTGTCCCCCAGGGTTCTGTTCTGGGACCCCTTCTATTTAACATGTTTATAAATGATCTTGAAAAAAGCATTGAAAGTCACTACACCCCCTTATATAGACACCCTACACCGCCTTATATACACACCCCCTACACACCTCTTACTCCCCATTATATACACACCCTAACACCCTCATATACACTCACTACACCCACTTATATACACAAACTACACCCCCTTACATACACAAACTACACCCCCTTATTTACACACCCTACACCACCTTATATACACTCACTACACCCCCTTATATACACACAGTACACAAACTCTATACCCCCTAAACATACACTACACTCTTTGCACTTATACACGCTATACCCCTTGTACACACACCACACCCCGATGCACACACTCTGTACACACAGTACTCTATTTTCCCTATAAATACATTATATAGCCCTATGCACACTCTACACCCCCTATACTTGTATATTTGTACCCTGCGGAGGTACATACCAAATAACGGGACCAAAGGACCACCAGGAATCATCTCGCTGTGTGTCAGTTTGGCCCTGCTCTCACTGGACCACCAGGGAACAATGTGCTCCCTCCCCCCTGCAAGGTAATAAGGGGGAGTTAATGTGATATATTAAAGGGACACTATAGTCACCAGAAAAACTACAGCTTATTGGATTTGTTCTGGTGAGTAGAATCATTACCTTCAGGCCTTTTGCTGTAAACACTGTCTTTTCAGAGAAAATGCAGTGTTTACAGTACAGCCTTGTGGTAACTTCAATGGCCACTTCTTAGATGGCTGTTAGAGATCCTTCCTGGGTCATGGCTGCCTAAAATGCATCCAAACATTCAGTTTCTCCTCCCTCTGCATGCAGACACTGAACTTTCCTCATTCATTGATTCAATTCATCTCTATGAAGAGATGCTGTTTGGCCAGGGCTGTGTTTGAATTGTGCTGGCTCTGCCCCTGATCTGCCTCCTTGTCAGTCTCAGCCAATCCTATGGTGAAGTACTGTGATTGGATCAGGTCATCACTTCTGATGATGTCAGCAGACAGCTTGTTTTTTTGAGGCAAACAGCATGCAGAGTTACAGCTTCAGGCTTGAATACAAGTAAGATTTTACTATTTTTAGAGAGATCAGAGATCTCCCTCTCCGGTCCGAAGACACTGTTTGCTGGCCGCCGGCAGAGGAGGGAGAGAGAGCGGACCTGGGGGAGCTCAGTCTGCAGCTCCTCCAGGTCCTTCTCTCGCGAGCACGGAGAATTGCCACGGCAACGCTCCGGAACTCGTGAGAGTGAACTCTAGCCCTGGAGACCGGGGCTAGAGTTCACTCTCACCACATGGACCACCAGGGATTCCCCACCGGACAACCAGGGATCGAGAAATGTCCCCCCTCCTCCCTAAACAAAGGTAAGAAGGGAGGGGGGACATTATGTATATTTTAAATTAAAAAAAATAAAATAATTTTATCAAATTAAAAAAAAAACATTAAAAAAAGCCCTCCATCCTTATCACACACACACACATACACTGCCCCCACACACACACATTGCCCCCACATACATAAACTGCCCCCATACACACACATTGCCCCCACACACATACACTGCCCCCACATACATAGACTGCCCCCATACACACACATTGCCCCCACATACATAGACTGCCCCAATATACACACATTGCCCCCACACACATACACTGCCCCCACATACATACACTGCCCCCATACACACACACTGCCCCCACATACACACACTGCCTCCACATACATACACTGCCCCCATACACACACATTGCCCCACATACATACACTGCCCACACATACATACATACACTACTGCTCCCACACACAAACACTGCCCCCATACACACACATACACTTCCCCCATACACACACATTGCCCACATACACTGCCCCCAATACACACACACACCCTACACACACATTGGCCCCCCCACACACAAACTTCCCCCCATACACACATTGCCCCCCACTCACACTGCAACGCACACACACACACTGCCCCCCTAACACACACTGCCATCCTCACGTACACACTGCAACTTTCACACACACACACTGCTCACACAGTCCTTCTTACACAAACACACACACACTGCACCCCTGCTCCTATGCCCTACTACAGCCCCATTTCCAAGCAGACCTCAGGTAAGTTGTCAAACTGTTCTTAAACGGTTTGACTACTTACTCTGGGAGGGGGTCCCGGCACTACTGGCACCATAACCACTACACTGAGCTGTAGTGGGTATTGTGTCTGGATTATTTCTCTAAATAAATAAATAATCTGCAAGTGCCCCTCCTGAGGTCATGCTCTGGATCCACCACTGCACTACACCCCCTTATATACACTCACTACACCTCCTTATATACACACCCTACACCCCCTTATATACACTTGCTACACACCCTTATATACACTCACTACACCTCCTTATATAATAATTATATTATAGATTTTATGTGTGGCCCAAGACAATTCCTCCGCGCTTAATGCAGCCCAGGGAAGTCAAAAGGTTGGACACCGATGGCCTAATACATGCATCAACACACACACACATACTGCCTAATACCTACAGCCATGCATACATATTATTATTATTATCGCCATTTATATAGCGCCAACAGATTCCATAGCGCTTTACAATATTATTAGAGGGGGGATTTAACTATAAATAGGACAATTAGATGAAGAGGGCCCTGCTCAAACGAGCTTACAGTCTATAGGAGGTGGGGTAGAAAACACATTAGGACAGGAAATAGCAATCAAATTAGGTGGAAGTGAAGCAGAGCTGGAGGAGAGAGTAGAGTGCTGCCCTTAAGGAGAGAGCAAGAGATAGGTATGTGACGTAGAGGTTAGTTTGGGAGGCTATAGGCTTTCCTAAAGAAATGTATTTTAAGGCACTTGTTAAACGATTGAAGACTAGGGGAGAGAGGGGGCGTGGCTTGGACGTCGACCGGGATGGCAGCTTGAACTGAACGCTCCGCTCCACCGGCACCCAGAAAGCCCTATTAATTTGCTTTAATTAGCCCTGATGGGACGGAACCGACGCGGGGAACCGACTGGAACCCCCAGGGGTTCTCAACCGAACCAGCAAGGTCCAATGGACGGATTCCTGCACAGCTCCGCAGACACACGCGGTGAGGCCTCGGGATCCAAGATGGCGCCCACTCCCTCCACACCCGCAGCTGCCGAAACCCCCCAGGCTTCTACTCTGGATGGCATCGGAGACGAACTCCGCGCCATAGCAGCCTCCATGGCCACGAAAGCTGACCTCCTGGTGCTCACAACAACCATACAGGACGCCCTCCGGGCCGAAATGGCTGGACTCCGGTCGGAGGTTACTGCGCAGGGGCTCCGAGTGCAGGAGCTGGAACGCTCCCACGAGACCCACAGCACCAGGTTAGCATCCACTGACACGGCACTAGCCAGGCAAGGGGATATGCTCCTGCAGCTCAGACGTACTGTAGAAGATCTGGATAACCGGGGACGCCGCTGCAACATCAGAGTGCGCGGCATACCGGAGGTGGAGGGCGAGGAGGACATTGAAGGCATGCTAACGGCCCTCTTCCACCTTATTTTGCCTGATGATAACCCGCTGGACATTCGATATGACAGGGCGCATAGAGCCCTGAGGCCACGCTTGCTTGAAGACGGCCCCCGAGATATCATCTGCTGCCTGCATTCCTTTACTACAAAGAATACCATAATGAAGGCAGCAAGAGACCGACCCACATGGGAGTTCCGAGGGGCACACATAACACTATTTAATGACCTGTCGCCGGTAACCTTGGAAGCCAGGAGGGCCCCGAGACCCATTACCTCGCTCCTCAGGGAACACAAGATACCGTACAAATGGGGCTTTCCATTTGCCCTCTCCGCACGTCACCAGAACGGCTGGGCCTCGATCCGCTGGCCAGAGGAAGTCCCCAGATTTCTGGAGGACATGGGACTGCCACCGGTACAGGTCCCGGACTGGATCCTGGGACCGCTAGATGCAGGTCAGAGACCCCAACGGGCACCCCGTCGCCGCAGAGGAAGGTCACCGCAGGGACCCCAGCCTCACCGCCGGGGCATGTAAATATAGCAACCGTCGCTCTGAGGTGTCAACCCGCCAGGAAGGATCTGCCTCCCCTCTCTTCGGACGACACCATGACATTGGCCCGGCAACACTAATACTCTTGGGCTCACTAGCCTCTCTGACATCTGGCCGTTTACACCACTCTTGACTATCATGACCACAAATGTTGGGAGACTACCGCATGGATCCTGAGAGGGTCACGCTCCTATCTGCACCATGGACCCATTTTCTCCAGGTATGAATACTGGCCCGACACACCCGCACCGGACACACACTAGCTGACGGTGTCTCCCCGACACAGTCCCTCCCTCCCTGGCAGAACGTTATGCCTCAATACCGACTCACCTACCACTTAAGCTACTACCCCCTCCCCCTCCGGTGACGCTGCGGGGAAACCCTGGCCAATTCATTGGGTGGTGGGACCCTGGGGGGGTGAGGGATTTAAGTATATGACTTTGGGTGTCCTCCCGCCTCTACTGCAACCCTTGTGGACAACGCACACTGTAACTTGAACGGGCTTAAACGGTTCACCTCGCTGGAACATTGGATACCGGGACTCTCCCCAACCTGATAAGTAACCTCCATTGACATATGACGTCAAGATCACCTGATGTGTTGTTTAGCATAATATATCATACATACGCATTTGCTTGTTATGTTGTGGGACATCCTGGGACGGTAAATAGGGAGCTTTTGGGACTGCAGTGGCGGTGGTGCAGGGGGTGGGTGGGTTGACAGAGGCACGGAATAGGGTCGGGACAGACATGAGAATAGGGATGGGGACTAGAGACGACACTTCCCCTGACACAATCAGCCACGATCTGTATGTTACCTAGACGAACCCCCCCCCCCCAAAAAAAAAAAAAAAAAAAAAAAAAAAAAAAAAAAAAGGGGAGGAAGCCGAGGAAAGATTGTTTGCACTCACAGTTGCCACAGGGAGGTTCCCATACCCGAGAGGTCCACGGGACGCAGACAGAGACCCACCCATGCACGGACCTGGCCATATTGAGCTGACAAGGGGCGTGGAGACCAATAATACAATGTATTGACTGGGCATACCTAGATCTCTACTTTAGCTTTATGATTCCTAACGGTCAACATAGGGGTATGTACGCTCCATGGGGACGACGCCAGGATACAGGGTAGATCCACCTTTGGGGGACACACGAAGGGATGGCGAAAATTGCAAAAAATTTTTACTGTTATTAATGTTTAGGAATTAGCCTATGGCTTGTTATTTGGTTGTTTTCCACATTGTTTGCTGCTTCACTTATTTACGTCCCACCTGACTACACACACTTGGGCTGGGACCCGGTTGGAGCAGGACACTTCCTTATACTGTCCCTCTCCTGGTTTAGTCTCTACACATTCACTTGCGTGACTTTCTCGGCGGAGCCACAGGCCTGTCCACATACCGATCTGAAGATCGGGGCAGTTCCTGGTCACTCCGGTTGAGACGCAAGTGAACCTCCCTCTGAGGAGAATTCGGGGTGATCACCTTCCCTCACCCCGCTGGGAACAACCCCAAGGGGGTGGCCCATACGGTCCACACCCCATTTTAACTTTAACTAAGAGCACCATTTGCAACTTCAGCTATTTATGTTAATCCCACTCACGAACACACACATACACCGAACCACACGCACACTTCCTCCGACAACCGCGGTACACGTTCAGGCTTGACGCAGATTCGATGAGGTGACACCCACGTAGACGCCCGATGACAGTCGGAACTGACAGGACACCCCGGTATATATATACATACGTAGCCCTACATAATCACCACTTGAATCATTCGGGAGAACACCCTTGGTAGAGAGTTGACCCATAGGGTCTACACGGTAGGTCTGACCCGCGTCTCCGCACGGGCGCACCCCTCGCTGCCTCGCGCGAATAGCTGCGACCCATGGCGTACGGTCGCGCCCCCCTGCCCGTCATAACCCTTAACTGCAGAGGCTTAAATTATCCGGAACGCCGCTCACACTTACTAAGGGGCCTCCACAGCAGACACATAAAAATAGCAATGCTTCAAGAGACTCATTTTAAAGAAGGGGCTGCCCCCAAACTCAGAAACACCCGCTTCCCGCTGAGTTATTGCAATAACCACCCGACCGCCCGTCGAGCGGGAGTAGCTATTTTGATTGCTGCGGACCTTGGTTTCCGCGAACTAGATAGACTAACCGATGATCAAGGCTGCTTTCTCTTTCTAAAAGGATTAATAGCGGACAGGATATATACCCTAGTGACCGTGTACGTCCCCAATTCGAACCAAGCACAATTCTTACGAGGAATGGTGAACAAACTAAATGGATTCTCGGAGGGAGCTCTGATCGTTGGAGGAGACTTCAACGCCCCACTGGACCCCCTCTTGGACTCCTCCACAGGCCACAGCTGCATCTCACAATCTCGCATTAGATCTATTCGCAAAGCATTGGGGGAACTGTCGCTGGTGGACTGCTGGAGGGCACTTCACCCAACGGACAAGGATTTCACACATTACTCGGTATTACACAACCGTTATTCTCGAATAGACTATGTGTTCATTAAGCAAGGAGGATTATCCCGCCTGCGAACGGCGACCATTGAACCTTCCACTTGGTCGGATCACGGACCAGTTCGAATTGAGTTGGAGTCCCCATTATTTAAGCCAACAACATGGTCATGGCGATTGAATGAATCCCTGCTCCAAGACCCAACAGTGAAAGAAGAGATCTCTCAGGCGATGGAAACATACTTCGCGGAAAACGATACGTAGGGGATGACACCAATAACGATATGGGAAGCGCACAAGAGTGTACTGCGCGGCATTATTATTAATCTCGCAACCCGCAAAAGAAAAGAAGCAACTCACGCGATGGCGGACCTATATGACACCATCAAAAAGCTGGAACTTCAACACAAAAGGTCGCAATTGAATGAAACATACAGTGCATTGATGGAAGCTAGACGTAACCTGACGGCCCTCATCACGAAAAGGTATCATCGTTCGCTCCAACGCTCAAAAAACTTCTTTTACACACATGCCAACAAAGGCGGGAAAGTCCTCGCTCGCCTCTTGAAAGGGGATACACCACGCATGCAAGTGCAAAAACTACACCTATCGTCGGGTAAGGTATCCCCACACCCAGAAGAAATAGCGGAGGAATTTCGAACTTACTATCGCTCCCTATACAACCTTCCTCACCCAGAGGCCCTGACATGAGAGAGGGATGTATCACCTAACATTCGAATGTATCTTCAGGATACCATAAGGAATCATATAGACCCGGCAGCGGCATCTGTGCTCGACGAACCGATTGCCACGGAAGATCTAGCAGCGGCTTTAAAAAATACGAAAGCAGGACGCGCCCCAGGACCGGACGGATTCTCCACGGGATACTATAAAATGTTCGCCACGACATTGCTACCATGGTTGACAAAGGCCGTTAACGCAGTGTCGGAAGGAGGACACTTTAGTGGGGAATCCCTGACAGCAACCATAACAGTCTTGCTCAAACCCGGGAAAGACCCAGAACAATGCTACAGCTATCGCCCGATCTCTCTGCTGAATGTGGACACGAAGCTGCTAACAAAGGTGCTGGCGACCAGACTCCAACGGATCCTACCGACCCTTGTTCATGCTGACCAAACGAGATTTGTCCCAGGCAGGGAGGCTCGGGACAGTACACTTCGCCTATTTTCAATACAACATCACGCACGGAAATATCAGAAACGCCTTCTGTTACTGTCCACAGATGCAGAGAAAGCATTTGACCGGCTCAATTGGGAATACATGTTCCGAACACTACGGTGGATGGGCTTCGGGCAGAGAGTCATGGCTTGGATTACAGCTCTGTACAGCACACCGAAGGCAGCAGTCCGCGTTAATGGGGGGCTTACTACAAGCTTTGGAATTGCAAGTGGGACCAGACAGGGATGTCCCCTGTCCCCACTCCTATTTGCACTCTCCCTGGAGCCGTTCCTACAAGCTATACAAGACAACCACGACATCCGGGGCTACCTGTGGCAAGACGTAGAGCACAAGGTGGCCGCGTACGCGGATGATCTTCTATTTTTTCTTTCCCAGCCCCGAACCACACTGCCATGTTTACTATCCGAGATAGACAGGTTTGGTCAACTTTCAGGGTTTAAACTCAACTTGGTGAAATGTGAAACATTGAACGTCACCATACCCGCGGAGGAATATAATACTCTTAGCCTACTTTTTCCGTTTCGTTGGTGTACAGGGGCTATGAAATATCTCGGCATCTGGATCCCCACGAATCCCCAAGACATCTACCAACGTAACTTCGTGACATTACTACGAAACATTGAAGCAGACTTGGCACGATGGTCCTACCCACACATCACTTGGCACGGCCGCATTGCGGTCCTTAAAATGAATATCCTCCCTAGGGTTCTTTACCTGTTTCAGACTATACCAACAGCCCTACCGACCTCATTCTTTTCGACACTGAAATCGGCAGTCATAAAATATGTTTGGAGAGGGGACCGCTCCAGGCTGCGACACAACATACTGTGTATGCCTTGACATAGGGGTGGTCTGGCTTTACCAGATTTTAAGAAATACCATCAAGCGGCGACGTTACAACGAATCCTTGAGTGGCATGAACTGGACGCTATCAAACAATGGGTTGCACTGGACCGAGAGGGAGAAGCGGCAAAATTAAAAGCGATGGTATGGATGCGACGAACAACCAGAGGCAGCAGAAGGAACGAGGAAGGACCCGTAGCACAGACTCTACTCTCCTGGGAAAACATTAGGGAGCTGCCACAAGTCTCCCCATCCCCCTGCCCCCTACTCCCGATCCCGCACAATCCCAATATTGGGGGCGGAACGCCAACTGAAGCCTGGACATTCCTAGGCGATATAGACTATATACCGATATGCAAGGTCACACAGGACGGCAATCTGAAGACTTTAGACGCGCTTCTGGAGGCGCGACCACGATCTCCAATGGCGACCTTTAGGTACATGCAACTACAACACTACTACAACTCCCTCCCACACCGGGAAAAATTACATAGAGACCTGACGTGGTTTGAAGCCCTATGTCACCGAGGCGCATCACTTGGAAAAGCCATCTCGCTCCTTTACCAACACTTACTAATCAATCCGAACTCCGAAAATAACACTTTCAAACACCGCTGGGAACGAGCCATGGACACAACATTTACTACCGCGCAATGGGACAAAGCCTTGATTTGGCAACATAAGAGCTCCTCTAGCTCCCGCTATCAGGAGGTGAACTATAAGATACTTTCCATGTGGTATAGAACCCCAGTACTGCTCCACCATATATTCCCCGATACCACTCCAACGTGCTGGAGATGCCAGGACGAGAGGGGGACTCTCCTACACATATGGTGGGAGTGCTCACATATTGTCCCATTCTGGGACCAAATCAAAACCGACATTCAACAGATTCTGGGGAATGACGTGGCTTGGTCAAAGGAATTAATTTTATTACACATCTCACAGCATTCACTATCCGAATATAAAAAATCCATCTTACGTCATCTACTGAACGCTGCAAAAGCACTCATACCTGTATACTGGAAGAAATTAGACATCCCCACTCGGGAGGAATGGATCCACCGAGTGGAAGACATCAGAGCAGCCGAAGCCCTGCAGGCTGAACAGACGGGCAGGGGGGTGAGATGTGCGGAGCTTTGGGCTCCGTGGTTCACATTTCGCGCGCAGCGATAGGGGGGTGCTGGCGGGGAACCGGGGCTGACCGAAAACACAGGTCCCGTGGCCTGCCTTCACACAAGACGCATCCAACATTGTCCCCTTATAGGTAACAGGCACTGACGACGTGTCCCATGTCCCATCCATGCGAACGGGGAAGATGAAGGGACACAATTCGACAAGACAAGCAGATGACCCCACAGACGCGCATGAGACACATTCACGAACAGGAATGACTCCCACGACTGAATGGGATACCACTGCTTGTACCTATAAAGGGGGGAGGAGGAACACCATGCTTACACACTGGTCCCTAGGATCGTAAGTCACATCACCTCCGCAGATTAAAAGAGATAGGGCTGATAGAAACCGATATTTACAACACAAACAAAATTTTGAAGGGCAACTGACGAACACTCCACTGCCCAAACCAGAACTTACCTTGACTCGAAACAATATAACTCAAGAGGTTAGGCACGACACCGAAAGGACACATGACGGGAACAGAACTGGTAAACCGGTATCTAGTCTATGAACGTGTACGGCGGCAGGAGGATTCCACACCCCCCTCCCCACACACGCTCCCACACACATTACCTCCTTACCCTCCTCCCGGACTTCTCATACCCACCCACCCCACCTACATAAGGCAAAAAAAAAAATAAAATCCCACTGCATTCCCTATTCGCAGACCCAGACACGCTGACACCTGACGATACTACATCGTAATGGGGATACAGCTTACGCATCACACTAAACTATAGAATCACTCATAATTAACTCCACTCAGTACGGGAGTACCGACAAACTGGTCCAACCATAAAGAAGGGCAAGAGAGGAGGGTGGGATCCAGGAACCCGGACAGAGTACACCCCACACCATGCCCAGGCCCTCACAACCATAAAAAAACCCCAACCCCTTCCCCCACCCCCAATACTCCTAGTCTCTCGCAACACTGGTATCACGCCACGACACACACCTGTTCACCTCAGGAAATCACCAAACAATCCTACATACAATCTTTCTTTACCAACATTGACAAATTTTACTGTAGTTGCGGCTCCATGACTATCAATAGATAAGACGACTTTACATATTGTCACAGAATGTAAACTGATAACGGAATAAGATATATAAGAATAACGGAATAAGATATTATGATATACAAATATGTTCAAAATGTGTATAAACACTGTTTCTATGTTGTCACTATTTTATGCAATTCTGCTGAGTTGGGCCTGCGTGCCAATAATATGCTCCACTGGCTTGATAAAACTCGAAAAAAACAGATTAACAAAAAAAAAAATGTAAAGAATTCGTAAAAAAAAAAAAAAGACTAGGGGAGAGTCTGATGGCGATAGGCAGGCTATCCGATAGGAGCCGCCCGCGAGAAGTCCTGCAAGCGCGAGTTGGCCGTACGGGTGCGAGCAGCGGACAGGAGAAGGTCACGGGTAGAGCAGAGAGACCGAGAAGGAGCATACCTGTGGATCTGTGAGGAGATATAAGAGGGGCTAAGATTGTTCAGTGCTTTATAGGTATGGGTTAGCACTTTGAATTGACTCCTATAGTTTACAGGAATCCAATGTAAGGACTGACAGAGGGGTGAGGTGTGAGAGGACCGACTAGAGAGGAAAATCAGTCTGGCGGCAGCATTCATTACAGACTGTAGCGGGGCAATACGACTATTGGGAAGACCAATTAGGAGAGAGTTACAATAGTCCATGCGAGAGATTACTAGAGCATGGACAAGCTCTGTAGTAGCATCTTGTGTAAGAAAGGGGCGGATGCTGGCAATGTTTTTAAGGTGGAATTGGCATGATTTGACAACAGATTGGATGTGAGGGTCAAAGGTGAAGCCTGAATCAAAAGTAACACCAAGACAACGTGCTTGGTGTTACTTATATGTAAGGATGGGC
Source organism: Pelobates cultripes (assembly GCA_933207985.1). Taxonomy (NCBI): domain Eukaryota; kingdom Metazoa; phylum Chordata; class Amphibia; order Anura; family Pelobatidae; genus Pelobates; species Pelobates cultripes. The sequence goes on along the minus strand of OW240922.1, from coordinate 34,803,601 downwards.
TGATATGGGTACCACCGATCTGAAGGGAGAGCAAGAGAGGAGGATTCATTAACATACTGTTTAATGCGTACATCCATACACAAATACTGCCTAATACATGCATCCATACACACATACTGCCTAATACATACATCCATACACACATACTGCCTAATACCTATATCCAGACACACATACTGCTTAATGTGTACATCCATACACACATACTGCCTAGTATCTACATCTATACACACATAATGCGTACATCCATACACACATACTGCCTATTACATACACTGTACATTGAATACATAATTTATCGCTGTTATAAATGATGTATTCAATGCATTTTGTGAATTTAATTTATAATAGGACTAGCATAGACGAGCACACACACTGACAGACACACACTCACTTACAGACACACACACACTCACTGTCAGACACATATTCAGTCACTGACAGACACAAACACTCAGGCACACACTCACAGACATACACTTACTCACTGACAGACACACACTCACTTACAGACACACACACACTCACTGTCAGACACATATTCAGTCACTGACAGACACAAACACTCAGGCACACACTCACAGACATACAGGGAGTGCAGAATTATTAGGCAAGTTGTATTTTTGAGGATTAATTTTATTATTGAACAACAACCATGTTCTCAATGAACCCAAAAAACTCATTAATATCAAAGCTGAATATTTTTGGAAGTAGTTTTTAGTTTGTTTTTAGTTTTAGCTATGTTAGGGGGATATCTGTGTGTGCAGGTGACTATTACTGTGCATAATTATTAGGCAACTTAACAAAAAACAAATATATACCCATTTCAATTATTTATTATTACCAGTGAAACCAATATAACATCTCAACATTCACAAATATACATTTCTGACATTCAAAAACAAAACAAAAACAAATCAGTGACCAATATAGCCACCTTTCTTTGCAAGGACACTCAAAAGCCTGCCATCCATGGATTCTGTCAGTGTTTTGATCTGTTCACCATCAACATTGCGTGCAGCAGCAACCACAGCCTCCCAGACACTGTTCAGAGAGGTGTACTGTTTTCCCTCCTTGTAAATCTCACATTTGATGATGGACCACAGGTTCTCAATGGGGTTCAGATCAGGTGAACAAGGAGGCCATGTCATTAGATTTTCTTCTTTATACCCTTTCTTGCCAGCCACGCTGTGGAGTACTTGGACGCGTGTGATGGAGCATTGTCCTGCATGAAAATCATGTTTTTCTTGAAGGATGCAGACTTCTTCCTGTACCACTGCTTGAAGAAGGTGTCTTCCAGGAACTGGCAGTAGGACTGGGAGTTGAGCTTGACTCCATCCTCAACCCGAAAAGGCCCCACAAGCTCATCTTTGATGATACCAGCCCAAACCAGTACTCCACCTCCACCTTGCTGGCGCCTGAGTCGGACTGGAGCTCTCTGCCCTTTACCAATCCAGCCACGGGCCCATCCATCTGGCCCATCAAGACTCACTCATTTCATCAGTCCATAAAACCTTAGAAAAATCAGTCTTGAGATATTTCTTGGCCCAGTCTTGACGTTTCAGCTTGTGTGTCTTGTTCAGTGGTGGTCGTCTTTCAGCCTTTCTTACCTTGGCCATGTCTCTGAGTATTGCACACCTTGTGCTTTTGGGCACTCCAGTGATGTTGCAGCTCTGAAATATGGCCAAACTGGTGGCAAGTGGCATCGTGGCAGCTGCACGCTTGACTTTTCTCAGTTCATGGGCAGTTATTTTGCACCTTGGTTTTTCCACACGCTTCTTGCGACCCTGTTGACTATTTTGAATGAAACGCTTGATTGTTCGATGATCACGCTTCAGAAGCTTTGCAGTTTTAAGAGTGCTGCATCCCTCTGCAAGATATCTCACTATTTTTGACTTTTCTGAGCCTGTCAAGTCCTTCTTTTGACCCATTTTGCCAAAGGAAAGGAAGTTGCCTAATAATTATGCACACCTGATATAGGGTGTTGATGTCATTAGACCACACCCCTTCTCATTACAGAGATGCACATCACCTAATATGCTTAATTGGTAGTAGGCTTTCGAGCCTATACAGCTTGGAGTAAGACAACATAAAGAGGATGATGTGGTCAAAATACTCATTTGCCTAATAATTCTGCACTCCCTGTACACTTACTCACTGACAGACACACACACACACACAGACACTGACTGACAGACATACACTCACTCACTGACACATACTCATTGACAGACACACACACACACACACACACACAGACACTGACTGACAGACATACACTCACTGACTGACACATACTCACTGACAGACACACACACACACACACAAACAGACACTCACTGACATACATATACTCACTCACTGTCAGTTAAACACTCACTGACACACACACTCACGCATTACTTTTTTTTGAGGCCCATCAAGCCTTCCTACCTCCCTGGGGTCCAGTGTAGGGCAGCTTCTCACTCCAACAGTGCGCTGTTTAGTATGCCGGGGCCAGAATACATCATATTCCAGCTCCCGGCATCAAAGAGGGTGCGCGAGGAAGAAGTGGGAAGGTGCAAGAACAGCCTCCTACGCAGCCCACACTGCCGCCTGCCTTTTTTCCTCCAGCAGAGCAGGCACCTGCCATCAAGGTAAGCAGGTGACTGCTCTGCATATTGAAGGACAGTTTCAGGGGTGCCCTAAAAGCCAGATAGCCTTCTGGGCCCCCTGTGACAGGGCTCCTCTGGGCTCCCCACCTTCAGGCGCCTGGAGGATTGGCCCGGCGCTGCTGCCCAAGACACGAGCAGCCCACCAGGAAACATCCTGGTGGGCGACCCAATCAATCCGGCGCCCTAGGTGAATGCCTAGTTCGCCTAACAGTTGCGCCGGCCCTGATTACAGCATGTGTTTAAGGATCCCCAACAGTCTGTAACCAATGTTTCACAGGTACTCCAAAACAAGTGAAATCTACCAAGGTTGTAAAAGGATTAGGAAATGAAGTAGGGGGCTCTCACTGAACACAAAAGAGACAGGAGCAACCACTTACTTCCTTGAAGGGGCTTCTCCCTAGTGTCTGGTGGCATGAGGCAGTCGTGAGGAGCAGTTTTCATTAATTTTACACACAGCTCCCTCACAGCCCCCTTTTTAGTGATATCATGCATTATTACAGTTTGAGCTGCTGGGAGCGGTGTGCAGAACTCTCCCACTACAGTCCCTAACACCCTACTACTGCTTCTAACCCCCCACTAGAGCTGCTAACCTAGGGCCCCTACCCTGCCACTAGCCCCTGTATTTGTATAGGGGCTGTAGTAGGGGGAACAGCTCCAGGGGAGGATAGGGGCAGTAGGGGGCCACAAAGGGGTGTTGCAGTGAGGGGTAATGGGATGTAGTGGGAAGACACAGACTTAGTGGGTGGATAGGGGCCACTAAGGGGTGTTGCAGTGAGGGGTTAGGGGATGTAGTGGGAAGGCACGGGCTTAGTGGTTGGATAGTGGGTTTTAATTTAGGGGATAATGACTGAGAGAAAAGTATAGGGCAAACAAACTATATTTAATTAAAAAGAAAAAACTTTATAAACTAAAGCTTATTCCTCTGAGGCTTACCTTATGCCATGAAGGTAGAAAGTCCTGCAAAGTCCTGCAAACCTGGCGAGTGCAGACAGCTGGTACTGGGTAAAAGTATCATAGCGGCAACAGTCTGATACTATAAAAGGGGCAGAGTACTTGGTCTGTGCCCGCAGGAGGGAAAGCCCAAGTTCCCTCTCCAACCCCCAGCAGCAGATCTTTTATTTCCTCACCAGCCTTTGAGACCCTTCTCTACTACACTATTCGAGCATTGGCCCTGCAGTGCCCAGTCGGTGAGATCCCCCCTTGGCTTCTTGGAGGTGGAACTTTTCTGGTGCCTCCCCCCTGGATATGGCCCTAGTACCAAAGGAGTGAGTGCTACAACTCTTACTGGATCACTGCAGGAAATATAGGACCCGCAAGTGAGAAAGGGGCCTGAAAATTGAGTTTAACCATAAAGGACATATTTTTTTCTTTTTATCTGCCACCTCGCACATCTACCAACATTTTAAGTGATCAAAGAGCTCGTTAATTTGTGGTTGTGGCCAGGGGCACGGCTGTTCTGAAAACTTTTTGTGTGACTTACAAATAACAGTTTTTGCAACTAAAATGTAATTTAGAACAAGAATATATCTTATTTACATGTAATGACTTCTAAATACATTTATTGTTGTATACAGACACAATACTTTACATATCATTTCTGTGTGGCTTTGTTACACACACCGACAAAATAGAGCTGATAGAAACGAGGCATATTACAAAATAAAAGAGGGACAGAGGAATTTGAGCCCAAAACAGGGACTGTACTTCATAAATAGGGACAATTGGGAGGTAAGCCCCTGTGCTGCCACACACCAAGCTGTAAAAACATTTGAGGCATGGCATACCAATCCTAGTGGCTATTGTGCTGAGTGATCCTTTTAACCCATGGTTGTCAAACACAGCCCCCACTTGCAGTCTATGAATTTTGAATATGAATTTTACACCCATGTCTTAACTGCGTGTGCCGCTTATCCATTTGGGTGTAATATATATTGTCCTTGTGTGTGATTGTATGAGTTTTCTTCTTTTTTTTTTTTTAAAGAGAGCCTGACATTTTGTGCCTGTGGGATAAAAAGGAGAGGAAGATCTCAATGCAACAAGGGATGATAACTTGCAACTCTGTGTCTGTGCTGTGGCTCCTTCATCCATTCTGTGGTATTTGGAAGGACTCTAGAAGTAAATGAATAATGCATGACTAAAGGATTGCTGTTGGCCCGTTTTGTCAAAAATGTTGCCTTATTGACAGCTTTAGTCCATTTTAAATGTGTAACACATTCCTGCTGTGTCTGATTACTTTACTGTATCTGTGATCAGAGCATTCTCTCTGATCAATCTGACCTGTTTAGATTTTTGATTTGCTACTTGATTTAAAAAAAACGCAAAACCCTTTCAGTCAGTTTTTCTTTTGGTACTAAAAAAAAAAAGTATGCGAAAAACTATCATCATCATCACGTTTTGGTAAGTACAATCATGATTAATTATGATCAATAAACAAGAATTAGAGTATAATCGTGTTTACAAGACAACCACGACTTTTTGTAATCGTCATAAGAAAACAGAAGGTTCGCGGTAATAAACAATATCCAGCTAGAACAAGCAAGCAGCAGTTTGCGATCACACAAACATGGCCAGCTCAGCTTCCGTAGCGGACGAACGCCCTCCCCAACTCTATGGTGCGTGTGTACTTCTGCCCTTGGACTCTATCGCCCCCGGAAGACCTTTTTTTTTTTTTTTCGTTTTCATTTTCTGCTTCTCGTGTTTCCGGATTGGGGACAGTAGGTGAGTTCACATCGAAATACCGGTACTTCTGAATTGAGGAAGGATTGTAAGACTTATTGTCATATCTTCACGTTTCAATTATTATATGGTGCATGCCATTTGCAATGAGCTCCCAATGCATGCAGTATCTCACCAAATTAATGGGTCCATGTGTAGGCACATGGCTTCTGGTTGTGGCGCTGGTGTGTGTGTTTATTTCATTTATTTGTTTATTTTAAATATGGATTAACACACAAACCGTGTTGCTCTTTGGATTATTTTAACAGATTTTATTTCTCCCCCTCCATCCAATTTATGAAGGTAGGATCTTCTGGCTATGTGGTACTGTGTTTATGACCCCTAAGGGGTCAAACATCCATGGTACATGGTAGCTTTAATTTATACATAGCTTTATCTGTTACAGGGATACTTCAGGTATAGAGTGAACCACATATTTCAAAGGTTTAATCCAACAAAACAAATGCATTTAAAAACAAAAAAACACTGTTTTTGACTTCGTTACCCTTTCTGTTTTGCACAGAATTTACATTAGATGACGCAGCAGGAGGTGGAGTTGCATCATTGGCAGCAAAATGGTTAAAGGTACACTCCACCCAGACCACTTCTGCCCATTGGAGTGGTCTGGGTGCCAACTCCCACTACCCTTAACCCTGCAAGTGCTGCAGGGTTAACTCCTCCTCTAGTGGCTGTGTACTAATCATTGCCGCGCATGCGCATTAGGTCTCCGGAGCGTTGGCGGACCCTGAACCAGCGCCGAGGGACATCGGCGCTAGATACAGATAAGTCACTGAAGGGGTTTTAACCCCTTAAGCAACGTGGGAGGGAGAGGGGACCTGCAGTGCCAGGAAAACGGTTTGTTTTCCTGGCATTGAAGATTCCCTTTAATCTCTGTATGTACAGCATTTCAAAGCAAAATGCTGCACATACAGATTCCAGGCACCATGACCACTTCAAATCACTGAAGTGATCATTGTGCTTGGAGTAACCCTTTAATATATATGAGTTAAATTATTAAAACCAATTTAAAAAAAAAAATTGCTCTGAAGTTCCTGCATTTTCTGGCTTTTTACTGCTTGTGTGGGTTTCTGTCCAGACAAGGGAGTGACTCTGCTATTCAGGGTGATCCTAATTAAAGGGACACTATAGGCATCCAGACCACTTCAGCTCATTGAAGTGGTCTGGGTGCACTGTCCCTGTCTCCTTAACTGTCCAATTGTAATTATTGTAATGATTGATTAAAGGATCACTATAGGGTCAGGAACACAAACATGTATTCCTGACCCTATAGTGTTAACTCCACCATCTAGCCCCCCTGGGCACCTCATGCCTCCATAAATATAGTAAAAAATCTTACTGTATTCAAGCCTGAAGCTGTAAACCTGCATGCTGTTAGACTCTGCTGACATGTGGTAGCCTGATCCAATCACAGTGCTTCTCCATAGGATTGGCCGAGACAGCATGATTCAAACATAGCCCTGGCCAATCAGCATCTCCTCATAGAGATTAATTGAATCAATTAATCTCTATGAGGAAAGTTCAGTGTCTGCATGCAGAGGGAGGAGATTCTGAATCACAGGATGCTGTGCACAGTGCTGCCCTGTGCTCTGCTGACAGCAGATCTGAGTGGATGGAGGCATATTATGCCTCAATCAACTCCGAAGTCCCTCTGGTTCTCACTGAGTGACTGCAACTGAAGGTGTTCCTAGCTTTCAATGTAAACACTGTATTTTCTCAGAAAATACAGTGGTTACATGAGAGAGGCTGCAGGGAGCTATAGATCTCACCTGAACAACCTCATTAAGCTGAAGTTGTTCAGGTGACTATAGTGTCCCTTTAACTGCAATAATTACCTTGCAGGGTTAACACCACCTCTAGTGGTTGTGTACCAAACAGTCACTGGAGGCACTTTTGCTTGAGGACATTCAGCATCATCTAAAACCCCATTCCTAAGCGTTGAGCCGGAGTGATGTCATATCCCGGCTCTGGCTTCACTAAGCGGAGCATGAGGGAGCAGAGCAGGGAGATCACAGCTCCCTCACTGTTGGCTTACAGAACGTGCAGGCCGTCTGCCTCGGAGAGAACAGGCTCACAAATCTCAGATGCCAGGGCTAAATTCCTTGTCATCATGGCAACCTGGCACCTGGGATTTGTCGAGTCCTAAGATACGATGTTTGTGGATTATGGTGTTCAATACTCTGCAGTATTTCCATTCATCACATTGGATGAACTGCAGCGATGCCTTTTACATATGTGTTTGGAACTATGCACTGACAACCCCCAGTCTTGCAATGACACATTTTGTAGCTTGGTAGGGTTAGGTTAGGACGAATATACTACTGCCTAAATTTCCCTTGAAATATTTCCAATCTGACACCCGAACTGCTAAATACTAAGGAAAGTTTATTAAGCTCCTATTAAGAACAATGGGAACACCATAATTTGCTGATAGAAGTCAGTAACTCCCTGGTCTGTGCTGCAGGTTTGTATAAAAATAGAAATTCATTATTTAGTTTTTTTGACTAGCAATATTAAGTGTTGGGAATGTTGTTTATGTTTAGAAGAAGCATTATTTTTCTATTCCATTTTAATACACAATTTCATTTGTAATGGAAGTTTGCCTTAAAAAGCTCCATAAGCAGCATCTACACTGCAGCCCTCTTTAGAGATTAAGGGTTCAGGAGTGCACTCCTTTCAGAGTTCTCTGTCAAACTGTTTTGGAATGAAATGAGCAGTTACCTGGGGTCCTACACAGCACTCGGTTCACTTCTGCTTTAGAGGACAAGAGACAGGGAAAGGGTCTTGTTTTAATTTCCAAGAGAGCTCCTATTTTTGAATGCCCTTTCTAGTTTTTCATAAGCTTGGTTGTGGTGCTTTTGTGCTCCTTTAAAATGTATTGTTTGCTTTATGTAATCAAACATTTTGATATTCTTGAAGAAAGGGACCTTAGGGACACTTTAAATCAGGGCTTGACAAACTTGCTTTCATTCTAGGAGCCAGCTAAAAAAGTTAGGAGCCAGATTTTTTTTTAAACTGCCATAGCTTTATATTCAACAACGAAAATACAATTTTAAAAGGGACACGATAGTCACCAGGACCACTACAGCTTAATGTAGTGGTTCTGGTGTTTATAACCTGTCCCATGCAGGCTTTTCAATGTAAACACTGACTTTTCAGAGAAAAGGCAGCGTTTAAAATGCTTTCTAGTGACACCACTAGTGACCGGCACTCAGATGGTCACTAGACGTGCTTCCTGTTTCAGTGCTGCACAGTATGCAGCACCTACATTCAGCGTCTCCACACTCTGCATGGAGGTGCTGAATGTTCCCCATAAAGATGTATTGATTCAATCCATCTCTATGAGGAGATGCTGATTGGTGCCGCGTTTTGCAGCCAATTCTATGGGAAAACATTGTATTGGCTGAGATCATCAAGCTTGATGATCTCAGCCATAGAGGCACGTCCAGTCGAGGGGAGACCAGCATAGCGTAGGGGGAAAAAAGTGAGTAAAAACACCATTCCATTGCAAACAGAAGGGGTCTGTTAACCTAAACACACACATCATGAGACACATATACCATGACAGACAGACCCATATACTCACACACACATCTACCATGACAGTCACACACACACACATCTACCACGACAGTCACACACACACACACACACACACATCTACCATGACAGACACACACACACATATACCATGACACTCAGACACACCCACACTATGACAGAGAGACCATACACTCACACTATGACAGACAATACCTGTGGGGTCCAGTTGGCGACTGGCTGGGGGATCGTGCAGGCGGGTGGCAAGTTAGGGGAATTTGGAGGCAAGGGAACTGTGATGTCCCTGCTCTGCTTCACGCTTAGTGAGACCGGTCCCGGAATACATGATGCGGGGCCTCGACGACCCCCAGCATGCCGCCCGCCTCCATAATTCCCCAGCCAGCCTCACATATCACAGATGCCAAGGCAAAATTCCTAGGTGCCATAGGGACGTGGCGCTTGGGATTTGCCGAGCTCTGGTTTAAATGTTTATTGCTCTAAGACTTTTTTTTATGCACAAAATTAATTTATAGTTTTTAGTTGTCTATTTTTTTTTTTTTTTCTTTCAGCTTTCATACCGGTCTGTGTACACATGCCAAAAGGTTTTTCTATTGGACAGCTTTAACAAAATGGATCCATTTAGAGCCCAGCAGCTGGCGGCAGAACTTGAAGTGGAAATGATGGCAGATATGTATAACAGGTAAAACATGTTTGTGTTTTCTTTTTATCATTTGTTTTCATTAATCAACCTTCTTTCTTTCTCCAATGCTTTTTTTTTCTATTTTCTACATACCATCGTTTTATAACTTTTTTTTTTTATTAGTTATAACACATCTTCCTCTTGCTTTTAAGAGGAATTGTAGCACTCTTGTCTTTTACAACGCAATATTTTTCAGGGCCATTTTATTTTCCTCAACCAGATCCTGTTGTCTTAATAAATATTAATATTGAATTTTAAACCGTTTCTTAAATCCTTTTGCCTCTCCAGATTAGTTATAAGTTATGCTGGTGGGTTTTTTGTTTTTTTGTGTGTGTTTTTTTTTTTTCTCCTATAACTTTCAATAGGCTATAACAGCCAAAAATCCATATTGATTATTATTATGTTATTTGTTTGTCCCACAATGTAAGTGTTGTCAGTCAACTCCTGTCTTTGTTCCTGTCTACCTAAAAAAACATCTTTGACTCTGATATCCCTCAGGATGACAGGCGCTTGTCACAAAAAATGTGTCCCACCTCACTACAAGGAAGCTGAGTTATCTAAAGGAGAAAGTGTCTGCCTAGACCGTTGTGTTTCTAAATATCTGGATATTCATGAACGTATGGGTAAAAAACTGACTGAATTATCTATGCAAGACGAAGAGCTTATGCGAAAGATGCAACAAGGTGTCGGGCCTGCTCAGTGATGTCACATAAAGTGGGATTGTGAACCAGATTCTTTCATGGAACAGACTTGCATAATGGTGCTTGGCAGTGGTGTCTCATGGCAGTATTTCCTCTGGTGATGCAGCTTGCTGGTGCAAGACCTGCATAAATCTAGGCTTGTAAAACAAGAACGTACAAGAAGCTCGTGCACCTGTTTTTGACATTGTCTTTCTGTGTGAATATATACATCTATATATCAGTTTTATATATTTTGTGGTTTATTTAAACATGTTTTAGTAAAATATGAATGGGCTGAAACAATGTTATAATAATAGAATAAAACATCTTATTCAAATCTCAGAAAAGCATTGCCTATTTTGCATGAAACAAAAACATTGTCTAACAGTGGGGCTGGGGATGTTTTCCCAGAGAAAGCTGTGTAAATTGTAGCAATTATACTGGCATTATAGTGGACATATCAATGGCTACCTTAGTTCTAAGCCTGGGATATCTGAAAAATATGCCTTCAGGATTAGGTGAGGGCCTTGCCCTGGTGTTTCTGAAGAGGCTAATCTCGCACGTGTGCAACAATACTTTTGTCCCCTTTTTGCTAACTATAAATATCCATATATTTATAAACAATTTTTTGTGTTTGGACATTTTCGTTTTAAAAGTTTATATTGAGAGGCAACTTAAAAAAACAAAAACAAACTAAACAGCCCACATTAAAAATGTCCTAATCCAATGCCAGGACATATACTTCTCTGCAGACTGGTCCTTGTCCAATGATGACTGTGTCCAATGAAAAGTTTCTTTTGTAGTGTGCTTGCTCAGTCATTGATACCAATCTAGTACTTAACTGTGGAGAGTTTTTTTTTTTTTATCCTTTAGTGGTCAGTAGAGGCATGGGAATTGTAAAATGTTAACAATGCTTTTTCTCAGAAAAGTTAGTTTTCTTTTACAAGTGATTTTGGTGCTTTATGTGTCACTTTAATGTACATTTCTACAATATAGACAAATGTATCAGTCCACAGAAATGAGGTTGGTTAAAAAGAAAGCTATTCTTTTTTACAGAAGAACCGGGAGACAAAAACATAATTTTTTTTTATTACACAAATTAATTCTATGTAATATATTCCTGTTGTGTTTTGTACATGTAAAGTTAGGGATTTTCAGTGAAGCATTCTGACTTGTCCTTGCCACATTGGATTGGTCATCTTTAGTTCTCTTTTTGGTCAGAAGAACCACTTATTTACTAAGAGCAATTGGAAGGTCTGAACTGCCTCAGAGTGCATTTTTATATCCGTGTTGCTTGTGGTTGATGTCAGGATTTGTGAGCACACACTAGTTCTGGATTACCTGCATGGTTTATGGTCAGATAAGCTGTGCTTCCGATCAGAGGTCTTAAACATGACTGCTCCCATAGAGCAAGCTTAAACCATGAGAGGCACTGTAAAAAGAGGTATTTAATTATATGAATGCATCACAATATATATTGGTAATTTATTTTAAACAATACATTAATTTTTCCTTTTAAAATCACATTTCTCAAGTAGAAAACACTGTCCTTAACTGTGAAAAACAACCATAGTATCAGTGGGGCCCCCCATAATTTTTCATATGGGATGCTAATAAGTAATAAAACAACAATTTATGCTTTTTTTTATTATATTGTTGTAGTCATTTTAACAGCCCCACTAGTAAGCAATGTCAAACAACTGTCACATCAACACTGTTTTTTGTAATATAATTATCCTTTCATCAAACTTTGAAAGGAAATAAGTTTTGTTGAATTAAGTATATGTAAAAATGGAGACATACTAAACGTAAGAATGAGTTTATGATAGCGTCTTCCAGCCATATAGATGCACCTTGGGTCAGACAGTATATGAAATCCGACAGTGTTTATGGTCTTTTTCGGCTTCACTCCCTGTACAGTGCAGTAACATTATCATACTAACTGTCAATTCAAGCACTGTCTGACGCAAGGTGTATACATATGGCTGGAGAATCCTGTCCTATAGTAAAGGTAGGGATGAGTTTTTTGTTGTTGTTGTTTTTTTTTTCTCGTTTTTTTTCATATATTTAACAAAGAATCTATTTCGTTTCAATGCTTGATGAAAGGCTCAATATATTAAAAAAAGTGTTGAGGAGACCATTGTGGTTTAAGTTTATTTACTAGTTTATTTCAGCTAATGTGCATAAATGTGAAAATCACATTGAATTCTTATTAACTTTCATTTTAGCAAATAAACCTATGGAGTTTATTAATGAAATACTAGTGATTAGAAATGATGATTAGGACAAAATCGTGTATAGTTACCGCTTGATTACTTTAGCTTAAATTTAGAAGTTTGTTTTTTATTCCACTAAGTTTGGTGGCTTTTCATTCTTGTTCTTTTTTGCTCTTTAATTGAAATTATATGGTTGGTTATTATATGTGCCAGTTTAAATTCATATTTTCATACACTTCAGGCTTTTTTATTCTCATACTGTGCTTCCTCTGTGCTGATACTGGTCAGTACAGTGAAATTTTGTTTCTCCCTCCCCCTCCCTCCCTCCCTAGCATTCCCACCCCCTGTGTAATACCTTATAAAGTAGTAGTGTTTCCTGTAGCTGTCCCCCCTCCCTTTCTCTCCCTTTCTCTTGAAGGAGACATTTGGGTGGTGAGTTTTTAAGTCAGCAGTGAGTGCACTCTACACAAGGTAGGTATACACATGGCGTGCAGATACTCCTATTTCGTGTTTGTTTCTCTTGGGTTTTGTCTTTATCTTTTTTTTTTTTTTGTCTATGCAACTCTCATTTTTCACTCTACACGTGGCGTTTATTTCTCTGTTCAGAAAGCAGGAACTGCAGCTTTTTAGGGCCATATGTCCATGTGCTGAAAGTAAAATACTGAAAGAAGAGATTGTGTTAGAAAGAACAGTCCTTGGGCTGTTCACTTTGTGTTAGAAGTATACAGTATGTCAGAAGTGTGTGTGTAAGACTTTCTGATGTAATAATTTGTGTTCATTACACGTGTCTTTCAGCATGCCTGTGTTATATGGGTACGTTGTAAATGAGTAACATGATTTGACAGTCCAAAACACAACTATGGCACATGTTTACTTTTCAAAACTATCTTATTTTACATAGCTATGTATGTAAATAGTTATATATAGTACACACAGAAACATATGCACATCTACTTTTTCACTGCAGCATATTAAGATTTATTGTAGTGTTAATTTAAGAACTTACTTGTATTGAGTTATGAAAGTCGTACATACAGATTACTGATCATGTTTAAGTATGCAAGCATGTGGTGTGCTTCTTTGTCTCTATATATTTTGGCAGAGACTTTCTTCATTAAAATCAGTGTGTTAGCCGGAGCAACTTCAAGAATGCAGGGAGTTAAAGATCCAGTTACAAGCCACATGGGGATAGTGCAACCATGTCCATCTGTTACACTTTTACAGTCACAGAAAGAGAGTCTTCTGGGCCATCATGTGAACAATCTTCATCAGGCTCTTAACATAGATTTTCACTATGTCTGACAAGTGACCGTTGGTGAAATAGACCCATACAACATGTGCTTTTGTTATACATGTGACTTAAACATAAGTTCATGTTTAGGCACACAATGATCAGTTGTTGGAATACAGTGTAATCCCCAGCGTGAACCCGGTAGCACACTAAGAAAAAATTGTAAAAAGTAGATATAACTTGGAGATTCAAGTCCACGGTCTTCATTAAGTGCCAAATTGTGTTTTTCTATGTTTGTGTTTATTGAAACTCAATGCCAACCTCTTTCTTTCAGTATGTTGTTGGGTATAAACATAACTACCTAGCCTAATGGTATATCTACAAACATTAAAACATACTTAAAATAGTTCAACAATAACAAGTGTAACACGTGAGGAGTTTAATTTTAAAATGTAATCTAAAAAAGTACTCATTTGTTTATAAATTATTGTGCAGACAACTTGCTTCATGCCATAAATTAGTGAAATCACACGCTATTATTTTTTTTTTCTTGAAATCCAAAATAAATCCAAAACCTACATATAAAGAAAATCATTAAAATGTACACATTAGCATTTCCTAAAATATTACACAAGGTTTTATTTTTTTTTACATTTATATTGCAAATTGCTTTCTTTTGTTTTCATCGATCTTTTCTGAGATATTGACAAAAATAAAATGAGGTTATATACAGAATTAGATAAACCGTTAAAAGAAAACTAAAACATTGTAAATACTTAACAAATAATTAACAGACATGTTGACAGTTATACGCCATCCCAAGTAAGATGCAGTTTTGGAGGTTAAAGAGGGAGTAAAATGTTTGAAAGTGGGTCACCGAATTGTGGTTAAATCAAGAATAGGCTATATTATTGTGGCTGACCAAAGGACTCCATAGCTGCTCAAGAATTATTTAAAATCTGTTTAGTTAAATGTGCATGTAGAAATAAAGTCATGATAGAGTTCTCAGCCAATTATTCACTTTCAATCCCTTGAGCATATGAGACATATTTATTTTACATTTCATATATAGTGCTCATCTTCAATGTCATAAATATTCAAAATATGAATTGTGGGGAATAAAAATTAAATTAAAAAGTAATTTCAATGTGGGCTCTGTCACTGCATAATTTGCAAAGACCCCTGGCAATGACTGCTGTGTGTGGTGGTGGATTGCAGGGGAAGGTGGGTTATATTTACTTGAACCTGTTCCTCAGAGCCACCTACATTGGTCTTGCTGCCAGGTGAAATTATTTGTGTTGTACAACACTGAGGTCTATGGAGCATACTGTGAAATTGTGAGATCCTCCATAGACAGTGCCTTTCCCTTGCCTGCAGCCATCACCAGGGACAGTTGGTGGAAATGACAAAACCTGACAAAGGCCTTTTGTCATATAGAGGAACAGTACTAAGTCTATATTTTGTCTTAGGGTATCTCTTGACTGCATTGGAATTTCAGTGAAATTCTAACACAGACATTGCCAGTATTTCATACAGATTTAATCTTTTTGGAAGGGGAGGTCGAATCTTAGACCAAAATACCCAGACATTAATGACTTGGGAAATGTTTCCATTTTGGCCTATAATGTGAAATTCACTTCGAATTATTGACTGTTTACACTGAAACTGTCAACTGAATAATCTAAATACATCTAAACTGAATAATTCAGATATCTATGCATCTAAAAGGTTAAACTTAGAAACTGGAATTTTAATAATGGATAATTGCCAATTTGAGTATCTGATCTTCCCATTACCTATCTAAGATAAGAGATATTATATTTACCCTAGAATTCTGGAAGTCTTAAGTTTTAGTGTCTTGTTAAATAAATGTGTCCTTTTGTTTCTTGCTTCCTGAGTGTGCGTTGCTTTTTTAATTTAAAAAAACATTGTATTGAATCTGTTAATCAAATGTTTTACAATAATGATAATAGAACAAAATATAAAACAAATCCTAATAAAAGAGGGGGGGGGGAAAGGGAAGGGGTGAAAAAAAAAAATAACCCATACAAAATAAGTCATATTTGAATTGTTTAATAGTTGTATAATACCTCTGAAATGGCTCTAAAATAAAAAAAAAATACTTCTTATAGGGTATATTTTACAGAGAAAATATTTTTACAATCTCTTCTTTCCATATATCCCAATAATATTTTAGGCCATCTGTAAATGAAGATGATTGTCTAATAGCTGATTCGGTTTGTTTACGCTCTTAGATGGTATATAATGTTGCCATAGAGGACATAGTCTTAAATTAGAGGGGCAAAGGTTTAACGATATTATCAGGAAGTATTACTTTTTTTTAGTAGATATACCTCAAATGAAAGCATGCATTTATGTATTTTTAATTGCTGGTATAGCTAAAAATAGATTGTAAAAGCTGCAGTTTTCTTGTTTACTGCCTTTGGAAGCCCTTCCCTTCTAAACCCGCCCAGACATTCTGTGACTGTCCAATAACAATCTTCCCAATGCTGCTCAGTGAAAAGTATTTGCAAGGCAGTTGCTCTGAGCAGTTGTCTGCCTCTTGAGTTTAACTTTAGTAAAATGAAAAAGAAGACACTCTACTTACATAAAGCATTCCAGCACTCAAGTGCATTATGGGAACAGAGTGTACCTTCAACAAAAATTATTGACTGTTCTGGACAGATATAATTAAATCAAGGCCATAGTGTTGTAATTATTATGATTGGGCAGATCAAAATTAAAAGAGTGAAGTGTATTTTCCTTATGGCAAGACTTTTATATATCTAAAAAGAGCATTGCTGTTTGGGGAAATAATGTTTCTTTCCATTCCATTGTAAGATTAGATCCTGCAACAGGATGTAAGAAATGCAACCAGGAAATTGCATCCCAAGAAGCTGCCAAACATATCAATGCAGTTACCATTATCTCAGGTTCTGTTTGTTAATGATAATGAGGATAGATCATATTTGTAAATGTTACGTTTCCTAATAATTTGGTTAAATTTGCCTTTGAAACATTTTATTGCCCGTGTATGTCTGTAAACAGTGTACATAATTCAGACTATTCGCTGGTTAAATTCTAATTGCTATTCCTATTATAGGTAGATGCGTGGTTGGTATTCTTTTTACACTGTGTTCCTATCATATTCTAGAATTCTGGGATATTGCAGAAGTAAAATGTGCTATATAGGTGGAGGCACACAAGTCAAACCCACTAATGCTATAATTCTTTTTCATTTAGAGATCTTGTAAATAGTCTCAAATTACACCATTACATTGAATACAATTGAGAGATAATGTACCTAATTATACTTTAGCTTTACATGTCTTGGTTTATTGCTACCTTATCCTAATATTTGTTAGAGAAGATTAACAGTAATTTATCTGTTTTGAACTAATTTCCCTCTTATAAAACATTTCGTGATTATCTTTTCTCTGAGAAATAGAACGCTGACATAATCCTTTAAGTCAATGAGACAAGTTAGGAGAGTATTCCTCCAGTTATATGTTTAAACCTCAGAGGTACAAGTTTATTTTAGAGCAGGGTCAACCCAGCCTTTATTCCCCCTGAGGTCTGTAAAGTGAACACTGTATACAGAGGTTTCTAGAATTTAAGATTTGGTCAAGCTAGCAAAGGTGGTTACTCTACCTCATTTCTAGAGCCCTTCATTTCAAGTAACCATCTTCACTCTCTATTTACCTTATTGCACCCCCTATCTTTACATGTCTCTAAACTATCCTAATATTGTTGGGACAGTCTCAATTTTGAGGTCCTTTCCCACTTTTCTGACTTTTTTCCCCCCAGTATCCCACTTTTGGGGACACCAGGTTAATTTCAAATTGTGATGGATATCATTAGGTGTGCTCGCACAACATGCTTTAGGACTCTGCAGAGAGCAGTGAAACAGTGCTTCCTGCATGGCCTGCCCTCAGTGATCTGAACTGCTTAATTGGCTGTCAGCCTGGCTTGTATAGACACCCGGCTGAACTGGCACTAATTTGGTCATGTCTGCCCCCTTTGTGGGTCCCACTACGCTGCAGCCCTCACATATACATTTTACTTATCTGATTTCTAGCTCCCCTATCTCATCTCTTTGGGATAGAACCTACAGTGACCACTGAGTTGTATAGTTATAATATATTTACACCCACAGCACTAAAGATAATCTCAAAATATCCATCCTGTTAAGTTACTTCGATGATTATTGTGATGTTTTGTGGTCTTGAAATCCTCTATGTAACTTGATTAATTAAAAAGCAAAATTGATCATTTTTGCTTCTCATTATGCTTCCTGGATTTTGAGGAGACTGGGCTAGAATGGGGTGTGCCTGTGGAATGCACATGACAGATGTGATAATGTCAGATATATTAGGTTCTCCAGGTGCAGAAGCTCATTTAAATTCTGCTTTGCAGAGTAGAAGTGCATTTAATGACACTCTCCAATGCAGCATGCCAGATAAAAAAAAAAAAAAAAAAAGACAGAGGTTCAAAATTAGGTCTTGCTCTTGCCAGATCCTGATCACATATCCTTTTTAATTGCAATAAAAAACAAAACTAAGCATGAGCTTAGACTCTAACAAGGTCTGAAGAAAGCGTAAACATATTGCATTGTATGTAGGTTGCAAGACTGAGGAGTTTATTCTCTAAAAATGAAAATGACAATATAACTGTTATGTTTTAGCTAAACAAATTGAAAACATTTTCAGTTTCACTATTTTGACCTAGACTTTACTATTTACTTATTACTTCTCTACAATGAATGGTGTTTATGATCTTGAGAAAATTTGGCCTTAGGAAATCTTTGTTTGATTTTTAGCTGAGCCATTAACAAGCTTATTTTGCTGCCTCTATTGTATTTGTTGTAGAATCAGTGAAATCTACTGAAAAAATGTTTAACCCCTTATGGACCAGGCCAATTACCTATGTCATGACTAATTGTCACCACAACAAAAAAAACCCACTTGGCAGAGAAAGGGTGGAACAATAATCTATCTTTTAAAAAAAAATAAAAGTGTTCCAATCTCTATGTAAGGTAAAACAGAAAAGAAAGACTACATTAAAAAAATACTTTATTTTGGATGGTACACGCAATTTCTGATCTTTTAGAGTATAACATTTTATCTCTACGTTGTGCTTGTAGAATTGCTAGCAAATGTATAGATTTGTACAAAAACATTTTTAACCCCTTAAGGACACATGACGTGTGACATGTCATGATTCCCTTTTATTCCAGAAGTTTGGTCCTTAAGGGGTTAAAGGATCACCCTAGCATGAGAAACAGAAACGTATTTCACAATACATGTATTATACTAACAATTTAGATTATCGGGTTACCCTTAATTAAGTTGAAAAAAAGCTCTTTTCTCCTTGCAGTTGCTTTGCTTCTACTGGCTGAGAACATTAATACTGATAATCTCAGCCAATCCAATGCTTTCCCATAGGGAAGCAGAGGAAGGCTAGTATGTATGTTCAGCAATTACCTCGCTGCGCCAATCAACATCTCCTCATAGAGACGCGTTGACTCTCTCTGCATCTCTCTGTGGAGCATTCATTGCAATCATTGCAGGACTGCAACCATGAAGCCCCTGTATAAGTGGCATTAGGTAACAAAGTAAACTCAGCCTTTTCTCAGAAAATATAGTGTTTTATAGCCAGACAGTGCTAAAACTGTTCTTTTTTACACACTATCGGATTTTCAGCTGTCTCATGATCTTGACACTACACGTTTTTTTTAATGTCTGAAGACATATTTTTATGGTAAATATCCACAGTAACGCAGGAGCTGTTGAAGCTAAAGTCCCATGCTCACACATTGCAATAGGCCCTTTCTGCTGATTTATTTTGTATCTTTTTTTTGCAGTCTGCTGCTGCCCTATAATTCAGGTAGTAACACCTTGCTCTCCCAGTGTATTTCTCTGTGCTTCATCTTATTTGTATTTATGCATGAGTTTGGAAATGCATATGGCCGGCCTGCCACATGACATCATCCTTACCCATAAAGCAGGCATGCTACTTAGAGGCTGCTTATACACTTGTCCAATCATGGCTGCCCATACTCCAAGTGCTATTTAATTGGTTAAACACATGCTTGCGATACACTTTCCCTTCTGTACAAGGTACAAGGTTGCAGAACTGGGCTGTTGGGTGATTGGGAGGACTTTGAATGGAGCTGTTCAATACATGTCTGCAATGCATAGCTGCAGACAGAGGTTATATACATGCCCTTCTAAGTGGATGAGACCAAAAAGCTAAAATCAGATTTCAAAACAAGGCCTAACGGAATCTTTAGCTTCAGCCCATGAAGCCCCTAATTCAGCTCTGTTTTATACTAATTTGATTGCTCTATATTCACCACATATACAGGCAACCTACATGTCAGAATTAAACCAACCACAAACAGAAAAGTTCAATTGACGCTGTAGGGGATCACAATAACTGTGAGTTTATTTATTTTTATAGGATGTCTGACAGCCATTAGTAAGAAACATGTTACCGGTGAGCATTCTTTGTTTAGTTTATGTTAAAACTGCAAAAGATTATTCCCCACTGTGAGAATTATTTTGTTTGTTTTGGAGGAAAAAGACTGTATATTTTGATTTACATAAGATGAAAGGGCACTTGCGGGGGGCAGAGCTTGACAGCTGTGCTGAGCAGAAGCCATCTTGTGTAACTCCAATGCCATATGCTTATTTTTTTTTTTTCAGAAAACGGACAGATAGTGGCAATTTTTTTTTTATTCTAACCTGCCAAAACCTGCAACTGAATGGCTTAAAGGACCACTATAGGCACCAGACCACTTCAGCTTAATGAAGTGGTTTGGGTGCCAGGTCCATCTAGGATTAACCCTGCCTGCTGTAAACATAGCAGTTTCAGAGAAACTGCTATGTTTACAAATGAGTTAATTCAGCCTCTAGTGGCTGTCTCATTGACAGCCGCTAGAGGCGCTTCCGCGCTTCTCACTGTGATTTTCACAGTGAGAAGATGCCAGCGTCCATAGGAAAGCATTGAGAATGCTTTCCTATGAGACTGGGTGAATGCGCGCGTGGCTCTTGCGGCAGAAGATTCCCCCGAAGATTCCCCGGCGCTGGAAAAAGCTAAGGGATTAACCCCTTCCTCACCCGAGAGCCCGGCGGGAGGGGGACCATATAGAGCCAGGAAAACGAGTATGTTTTCCTGGCACTATAGTGGTCCTTTAAGCTGCTGATTGAAGCCATTTTTATATCCACCAGCCGTAAACCGGCAGCGCAAGAAGAAAGGGGTCTAGTAGTATGAAACCACGTGCAGCAAGCATGTGTGCAGACTTTCTCCATGATTAATTCACCCCCATTGGGGCTTAATATCTTACCAGTCACACTGATCATTATTATGTTATTATTTATATACAGCGCCATCAAATTCCTCAGCGCTTATGGTTTGGCGCTCTCAGAAATTTGCAGCAGTTCCGCCGACAGACTACTGTGACATTGGGACTCTACTTCAGCGACAGCCACAGCCTAAACAGTCTTTGTCCCCTGTTGAGGAATCACCTCTCTCTACCCTGGAGGATGGCTCCCTTCACACAGAATCTCCAACACTTACCTCGCTGGCTCGTTCAGAAAGCGACACACCTGCAGCAAAGGGGTTATTTAAGGCTTGCTGTCCAAAATAAAATCACTATTTGCTGCAGACTCTACTATGATTTTAACAGAGGTTCAAGCGGTCACTGATAGAATTCAAGTCAATGAAGAAGACATACTGGTACTGCACCAACAGGATACCTAGCTATAGAATCACATTCCCACGTGCAAACTTAGCAATTGGAGCTGACCCTTAGATTAGACTCTGGATGACAAATACAGAAGGCACATTATTAAGATAGAAGGTTTTTCTGAAATAGTAGTGACTGAGTAGCTCTTTTTAGGAGACTGCTCGCCTTCATCTTACCACCTAAGCAAGCTAAAACATTGACATTTGATGGTGCATATAGAACAAGTAAATCAACAATGGGCCCTACATCTGTTGTCACTTTATTCTAAACAAAGGTTGCCTAATGTCTGCCTTTTAGGGGAAAACTCTGTTTACCTTTGAGCCCAGCTACTTTACAACTATGTACCACTGTTCTGCCATATCACTGGTCTGCTCCAAGAGCACTGCCTGTCCAAAAGAATGGGACACTTCATAGATTTCATTCTGTAGCAGAAGGTACACCAGTTCTCGGTATGATGATTGACATAGGAACTCCTCCGACCTCAACTGAGCCATTCTGCTTGTGGGATGCCCAAAATGTGGTTCCCTCCGTCCCGACACTGGGACAGGATACTGGATACTGGATAATGGCAGCAGGCTTTATTTACATATAGGCTTGCGCTCTATATGTAACATTTTATTTTGTTCCAGTTATTCTCATTTATGTTTTAATGTTTATTCCATGCTCCTAGATAATTTCTGGATCTGTATAATCTATTAAAAGGCTTAGTGGTATACACTCCCCTTTCCTGCCCCTCTGTGATTCCCTGTAGTTAGGGGCTCTCTTATTACTAATTGAGCCTGCAATACTGAATGTCTCCCTACCGAGTATCTTAAGTAGTTAGCCTCTGCAGAGTTAATGATATCCCGCTTGGGCTTAAAGCACCCTTGCTTGTGTTTCACCCCAATGGTCACTGATATGCAACTGGTTCTCTAAACTATGGAGCAAGTGCAGGTTCATAGTTATTTTCCTATGAGGGTTTTCTCAGCAAGGCTTTCTTTACCTTAAAGGGACACCGTAGGCACTGTATCTGCTTCATCTCATTAAACTGGTTAAAATGTCTGGAGTCCTCTGGTCCCATCATTTCTATCAGCATTAAACAGTTTTTAAAGTTTTAATGTTTTAATGCTAAAGAAGAGTCCCCGGCAATCCATCACCTCTGTGCTGCTTTGGCTAATAAGGAAGTATTAGCCTGAGCAGCAATGGGCAGCTGTGATTGACTGAGAGTGTCAGCTGACTGCTTTTAGCCTGTCAGAGTTCCAAATGACGGTATGAATGGGTATGACAACAAGGAAGTGTGTAATCTCTGCCTTAGCTACACATTCTGAAGGGGCCGGATTGTGGGTGGCCAGGGACTCTTATTTTGTGGCATACTGCTTGAACATGGTGCAACACTGAACGGAGGGACAGTGCCAGGGTACTCCAGGCACTATAACTAATTCAAAGAGATGAAATGCTTATAGTGACTACAGTGTCCCTTTAATTTGTATATTATGTATAATATAAAAGAGATAGTAATTACATGTCAGATCTTATACTATCACAATATAGAATCCTAGAGTGTCCCGCAGAATCTTTAAAAGTTTAATGTAATTTAAAAAAAACTGGAGTAATCACTTACTAGGCTTACCTATTTGTGTAATAACTGTCTACAACCAATCATTGTGGCTCAAACCACTCTATGTCCTCATATGTAGTGCGATTGCCTGTGACTCATAACCCTATCTAATTAATTTCATGTATGGAATCTTCTTATTGTTGTGATCATACCTTAATAAAAAAAATTGATTGACAAAACCTCTAGGTCTTTGTCAATCTATTTAATGCCTCCCTACTGTACCGTTTTAGGCGGGACATCCCTGTTTTTATCCCAACTTAATTCCCTAGTGCTCCACGTTTGAGTACACCCAACAAGCATATCATGAGCACATTATTAAATGTGTTTTCACTATGTTCAGGGCAGTAATACCCTGCAGTAATTTGACTAGACCTGCCCCTTTTTTAGGCAGAGCTAATGATGGGACCCACCCCCTATACAAACCTCCCACCAGACTCCACTTCATGGTTAAACTGATTGAAAAGGTTTAACTCATGATGGTAATAAAGTGAAAGGGTAATGTGGACAATTAAACCACTTAATCGACATCTGTTCCATTAAGTATTTGGACATTCTGCAATATAATTTCAATAATATTGTTTATGTAGAATTTTGCACAATGACTTCACAGATTGATACCATGTGGTTCAGTACATGCACAGTGCAGCCACTCACTGGTACCACATGCTTTAGTATGTATGCAATGTGCTCAAGCAAAGCCTTTGAAAGAGACAATTTTCTCAAAAAGATGCATGATCTTTAAACCGCCCCACCTCCAAAATAATAATTAAAAAAAAACCTTACCGTTTAACCCTTTCAGGACGGAGTCAATAGTACACGTTCTGATCAAAACAAAATGTAAACAAACACTGGTATTTGCGCTATATGTCTGTTCAACCGTAATTCACCTCTTTCATATTAAGTGCACCCACACTTATTATATATCTTTTTGTTCAGGAGAAACTGGGCTTTAATTTCTCATGAACTATTCATATTTGAAACATAATTTATTATGAATAAAATTTCAAAAACTGAGCAATTAAGATTTTTAAAAAATTTGTAGACATTTTAGATGTAATTGTCATAATACCGTTAGCTTTAACTGCAAAAAAAAATACCCCACATGTTTGGATTCAGCAAAGTGTCTCAAGTACAACAGTTCTCCCCATTAACAGTTTTTACAGTGTTTTGGAAAGTTAAAGGGTCAAATATAGCACATTCCATTTTTCAGTTTTTTCAAATTGAAATTTGCCAGGTTGGTTATGTTGCCTTTGAGACCATGTGGTAGCCCAGGAATGAGATTTACCCCCATGATGGCATACCATTTGCAAAAGTAGACAACCCCAGGTATTGCAAGTGGGGTATGTGTAGTCTTTTATAGTAGCCACTTAGTCACAAACACTGGCCAAAGTTAGCGTTTATATTTGGTTTTGTGTGAAAAAAGCAAAAAAACTAATATTTGGCCAGTGTTTGTGACTAAGTGGCTACTAAAAATGACTGGACATACCCCATTTGCAATACCTTGGATTGTCTACTTTTTCAAATGGTATGCCATCATGGGGGTTATTCTCATTCCTGGGCTACCATACGGTTTCAAATGCAACATAACCAATCTGGCAAATTTCAATGTGAAAAAAATGAAATGCAAGCCTTATATTTGACTCTCTAACTTTCCAAAACACCATAAAATCTGTACATAGGGGGTACTGTTATACTTGGGAGACTTCACTGAACACAAACATAAGTGTTTCAAAACAGTAAAACATATTACAACAATAATATTGTCAGTAAAAGAGCCGTTCGTGTATGAAAAATGCAAGAAACTTCACTTTTACTAAATATATAATCATTGTAATACAATATATCATTTTGAAACACTAATATTTGTGTTCAGCGAAGTCTCCCAAATAAAACAGTACCCCCCATGTACAGGTTTTATGGTGTCTTGGAAAGTTACAGGGTTAAATATAGCGCGTGTGATCTTAATTCTCTGCACTTGCTGCCTGGGTTGTCAGGCACGTCAATCAAATTTTAATTAATTAAATCACATAATTATGTTTAAATATTACTTAAGCATAAACGTATAATTTTTATATATATATATATATATATATATATATATATATATATATACATATATATGTATTTAAATTCTATGTGTATACTTATGTAGTTATTTATGTAATTATATATAAATATTTGCAGTTATTTGTATTTTATATATAGATATATATATAGAATGTCATTCTAAATGTATTTTGTTACCAATATATATGTATTAATAACAAAATACAGTTAGAATGAGATTACATATGTATATATAATTTATTTAAATTTTTAAAAAATATTTATTTATTTTATTATTTTATTTATTTACTATTGTAATTATACGTATATATAAACATAAAATATATATATATGTATTATATATACAATATATATCTTATATATGTAACGTCATTCTAAGTGTATTTTAAGATTAATATATGTACTTATATTAACATTAAAATACATTACGTATCACGTTACATATATATATATAAGATGTATATATATTAGATATATAATATAAATATTTTATATATATATATATATATATATATATATATAAATACTTTGATTTTAACGTGTAATAATATTTTTTATTATTCTTCCCACCAGCAGGGGGACTGTCTGACAGCTCAGACAGCCCCCCCTGCTGGCAGATCCACAGCAAGCTATAGGGGGCCATGTGATTACTCTTTGAGAACGATCACATGGCCGCCGGGGGAGGGCTGCCTGGGCTGTCAGGCAGCCCTCCTGAAGAGGATCGCGGCGGAGGTGAGTACTGCTGAGCTCCTGGTGGTGAAAGCCGTTACGGCGTACTATGCCGCCGCAACGGCTTTAAAGCCCATTATAATGGTGACGGCATAGAACGCCGTAACGGCGTTAAGAGGTTAAATATGATAAAAATGCCTATATAAACACAATATAGAATGTTTGTGTATGTGTAAATGTCAAAGTGCATGTTACCATGGAGTGCCAAGTTAAACTTGCAAAGGCTGAAGACAAGAGATCTGCAGCTTCTACAAGTAATTTTTAGATATACGTCCAATGACAAATGTATGAAAAACCAAGAAAAATGCATGCATGCTTTTCAGTGAGAGTATATTTACTAAATAGTGATTTAAAAACATATATATTTTTTTTGGGCAGTGAAGTGTTCCTTTCATTGCTGCAACATTCTCTTCCCTAACAAACAACTGACTGAGCTTCAGTCTATACGAAATGCTGCATTCCAACTCCCGTTTCTCAGCCGTGGTTCCTTTTCTCCTTCTCAACACTACTACCCCTTTCACTGACTCACAATCTAATTGTGGATACATTTTAATTACTAAAATTATTGGTGTGGTTTAAGCTATAAACAAACTTATACCAATAAGTGGACCGCTCCAACACAAATACAGCTTACCGAATAATATTTCATTCAATGGCGAAGTATATAGTACATGCAGAAAAAAAATACAAGGAATACAATATAGTGCAGACGATATGGGAAGTGATAATATAATAGTTGTAATGGTATTTAAATAAAATGAACACTCACATTTTTAGGAGCCTGTATATAAAAACACTGGCTCCGTATGATGGCTTTTGTGCTTGTTAGGGTAGCACCACCCGTCTCCTTCAGTGTGGGATAATTCTCAAAGACAAAAAACAACAAGGGAGAGCAAACCAATGTGTAGAAAGTGCTGTATGGAAAACACAATATGATGGAGATAAGTGGTGTGCTCACCTGGTCCTGAGCCTGTGGGTCCCGGCTCTAGGTATATGGGTTTTGTGTCAATTTAAATGGGGATGACACTGCCCCTAGGAAGATTCTCTTGAGGTTTCCAAGGAAGGACTTGAAAAGGATCTTTAATAAAAATAATGTATTTATTTAAGAATAAAGTAAATAAAAACAATAGTAGTAAAAAGTTGACTTGCGGTAAGGCCGGGGAGTCAGGGAACTTCCGGGCGGAGGCGGAGTGACGATCACGTGGGTCTGTGACGTCACTTCCGCCAACCACCCGGACACATGCGGACTACTTCCGCCAACCAACCACGATCCACCAATGAAAATGGACCATAATAAAGGCACCAGAAACCCGGCCAAATCAAAGGGAGACACACAAATTTTGTTTTATGAGGGACATGTAACCTCCATCACCATTGGAGGAAATGGACTACATTCATTAAAGGGGAGGACCCTAGAAACGCTTAAAATGGAAGATTCAGAGGACCATCATCACAGCTGACTGAGGAAGCTCCACAGAAGGAGTGAAACGCGTATTGGTTACTTTAAAGAGGACTTTTTATAAGGACTTTTTACTACTATTGTATTTATTTACTTTATTCTTAAATAAATACATTATTTTTATTAAAGATCCTTTTCAAGTCCTTCCTTGGAAACCTCAAGAGAATCTTACTAGGGGCAGTGTCATCCCCATTTAAATTGACAAAAAACCCATATACCTAGAGCCGGGACTCACAGGCTAAGCACACCACTTATCTCCATCATATTGTGTTTTCCATACAGCACTTTCTACACATTGGTTTGCTCTCCCTTGTTGTTTTTTGTCTTTGAAAATTATCCCACACCGAAGGAGACGGGTGGTGCTACCCTAATAAGCACAAAAGCCATCATACGGAGCCAGTGTTTTTATATACAGGCTCCTAAAAATGTGAATGTTCATTTTATTTAAATACCATTACAACTATTATATTATCACTTCCCATATCGTCTGCACTATATTGTATTCCTTGTATTTTTTTCTACATGTACTATATACTTCGCCATTGAATGAAATATTATTCGGTAAGCTGTATTTGTGTTGGAGCGGTCCACTTATTGGTATAAGTTTGTTTATAGCTTAAACCACACCAATAATTTTAACCTTGTTTTGTGGAATAGAGGATACTTCCACATAAGTGTACTGAGCAGCCTGTAAACCACCTTATTTGTTTAAAAGCACTGTGTCATACACACCCCTCTGTAAAAGGAGATAATCTTTGATTGGTATTCATAGACATTTTAATTACTGTCTGACTTACAAAGTTATCCACAATGTAGATCCATTTTATGTTTTATGCTTTTCTGCGCTTTTGACCTCAAACTCTCCTCCACAATAACAAGTCACAAATACTCCTCCTCTTCCTGAGCTATGCCGTATCTTTGGAATTTACTCGTATATGAAATTTGACTCTTTCCCTTACATATCAAACACTCTTTCGAAACAAAAGATTTAAAGAAAAAAAAAAAAGCATTATCCTATTCCCACATTCCTTTTTTTCCTCTCAATTTTTATTTTCTTCCTTCTCTTTTCTCCTCTAACCCTTTCCTTTCTTTGAATCCCTTCCTAACACCAATTTAAAAAATAAAAACTTGTTTGGAGATTTGACCGTTATTAACCTTTGAAACTTTTTTCTCCTCAAATTTTCCCTATTTTGATATACCACTGGGTTTACATTCTTATTTATACATTCTTCATATTCCATGTCATTAGTGTTTCTTGTATGCCGCCATCTCAATAAAATGACAAATGCAAAAAAAAAACACATGCTTTAAAAATGTAAATTAAATACAAGCAATAAAAACGTCACCTCCAAAGTTTCTTTTGATTCACTGCCCCCGGTTCGAGAGAAACTCTTATGATATTAGCACATCAAAAGTTTATGAGATAAGTGGTGTTTCCCAATAGGAGTTCCACGTGTGTTTTAATTTGTAAGCTGATGGCAGCCACACTGCAGCTGTTGTCAGTTTACATATAAATACCAATTGAACAAAGAAGGTTCAGGCCCTCCAATGCTCTATAGCAGGCTTCCTCAAACTTCCCCCAAAATAATAATGCACAATAATGAAAAAGAATGCCCATATTTCGCGTTCTGTTGCTATCCCTAAAGAGGAAAGACGTCCAGGGCACGTCATCGGTGTGTCCAGCATCTCACGTCAATGTGCAAATGACATCATTGCGCAAATTTGAAATGCATGTGACATCATAGCGCAGAGAGGCAAATATGCCTTCAGATCCAGACAGGCACTAATGAAAAAAATGCCCACAAGGGGTGGAATAAAAGGCAAATGTTGATTTACATATTGCCAACCAATTCCATTAACCAAGTAATTGAAAATGATTTTGCCAACCACTTACCAAAGGAAAAATGATGTAAAAAATATAACCATCAAATAGGCAGATGGTAAAAATATATGTTAAAAGATCACTATATTCATATTTAATAATAAAATGTTTTTATGTAAAAAGACTTATAATAAAGTGAAAGCACTTCACAAAAGTGCTAATACATAATATGTCCTAAAATAATAGATGTAATATAAGCTAAAGTGCTATATGTAAGCAAATGTTTAACATATTATGATTATAGTGCAATAAAGATAATTCAATTGGCATGATTATTTAAATTGACAGTGCAACCGAAAACAATGATAAAAATGATTGTGACTATATGTGCAAAAAACAAAAAAAACAACAGGGATACAAGATGACAAACATTCAAAAAAGAATAGATTACTTAAAGGACCGCTATAGGCACCCAGACCACTTCAGCTTAATGAAGTGGTCTGGGTGCCTGGTCCAGCTAGGGTTAACCCTTTTTTTTAATAAACATAGCAGTTTCAGAGAAACTGCTATGTTTATAAATAGGTTAATCCAGCCTCTAAAGCCTCTAGTGGCTGTCTCATTGACAGCCGCTAGAGGCATTTGCGTGCTTCTCACTGTGAAAATCACAGTGAGAAGTCGCAAGCTCCTGCCGCGCATGCACATTCAACTGAAGAGGAGGAGAGGAGGGAAGAGGAGGAGGAGAGCTCCCCGCCCGGCGCTGGAGAAAGAGGTAAGTTCAACCCCTTCCTCCCCCCAGAGCCCGGCGGGAGGGGGTCCCTGAGGGTGGGGGCATCCTCAGGGCACTATAGTGCCAGTAAAACGAGTATGTTTTCCTGGCACTATAGTGGTCCTTTAAGTGTTACTTGATATTAAAGGATCACTATAGTGTCAGGAAAACAAACTTGTTTTCCTGACACTATATAACCCTTAGGTCCCCCCCTCCTGCTGGGCTGAAGGGGTTAAAACCCCTTCAGCTACTTACTTTAATCCAGTGCCCGGGCTCCCACGGCATTGGTGACCTCTCCTCCCCCTCCGACATCATCTCCCGAGTGGAGCGGTATGCCAGAGCCGCGCGCGCTTTAAAAATGCCTATAGGAAAGCATTTCTCAATGCTTTCCTATGGACGTTCTGCACACTGGATGCGAATTTCGCATCCAGCTTCACAGATGCGCCTCTAGCGGCTGTCAGGAAGATGGTCGCTAGAGGCTGGATTAACCCTGCAATGTAAACATAGCAGTTTCTCTGAAACTGCTATGTTTACATCTGAAGGGTTAAAACCTGGGGGACCTGGCACCCAGACCATTTCATTGAGCTGAAGTGGTTTGAGTGACTATAGTGGTCCTTTAAGTTATATAAGATCCCCGTGGGAGGCCAATATTATGTTGTGTGATATATAACCACACCAATGGATAAAAAAAAAAATCTGTAAAAAAAAAATGTTTCCATCAAGTTCCGCCTTCTTCACATTAGTTTTTTTGCTGTTGATCCAAAAGAAGGCAAAAAAACCCAGTTTTAACAACTTCCAATTTTGCAATAAACTAGAAAAAAAATTACCTCTTTATTATTATTATTGTAATTTATAAAGCGCCAACAGATTGTGTAGCGCTTTACAATATTATAAGGGGGGGGGGGAATTTAACTGTAAAGAGGACAATTACAAAAAACCTACAGGAACGATATGTTGAAGAGGACCCTGCTCAAACAAGCTTACAGTCTTTAGGAGCTGGGGTATAAAACACAATAGGACAGGAGATAGCAATCAAATAAGGTGGGAGTGAAGCAGAGCTGGAGGAGAAAGTAGAGTGCTGCTCTTTAGGAGAGAGCAAGTGACAGGTATGTGAGGTAGGGATTACTCTGGAAGGCCATAAGCGTTGATCAATAGATAGGTTTTAAGGCACTTTTTAAATGATTAAAGACTAGGGGAGAGCCTAATGGTGGTAGACCGGCTATTCCATAGGAAGGGAGCTGCCTGCGAGAAATCCTGCAAGCGTGAGTTGGCCGTACAGGTGCAAGAAGCGGACAGGAGAAGGTCATGGGCAGAGCGGAGAGACCGAGAAGGGGCATACCTATAGATCTGTGAGGAGATATAAGAGGGGCTAGAATTGTTCAATGCTTTATAGGTATGGATTCAGGGCCGGACTGGGAAGATAATTCGGCCCGGGCATTTTTTAATTACAGCGGCCCACTACAAAGGGGGCGGGGCCAGATAGGGTGTGTGCTGTGCATGTCAGGGGTGCAGTGTGTGGGTGCTGTAAGTGTTAGGGGTGCAGTGTCTGTGTGTGTCTGTGTGTGTGTGTGTGAGGGTGCTATAAGTGTTAGGTGTGCAGTGTGTGTGTGTGAGTGAGGGTGATGTGAGTGTGTGTGTGTGTGTGTGTGCTGTGTCAGGGGTGCAGTGTGTGTGAGTGAGGGTGCTGTTCATGTCAGGGGTGCAGTGTGTGTGTGTGTGTGTGCTGTGAGTGTCAGCGGTGCAGTGTGTGTGTGCTGTGAGTCTCAGGGGTGCAGTGTGTGTGTATGTGAGGGTTCTGTAAGTGTTAGGTGTGCAGTGTGTGTGTGTGAGTGAGGGTGATGTGAGTGTGTGTGTGTGTGCTGTGTCAGGGGTGCAGTGTGTGAGTGTGAGGGTGCTGTGCATGTCAGGGGTGCAGTGTGTGTGTGGGTGCTGTGAGTGTCAGTCAGGGGTGCAGTGTGTGCTGTGAGTGTCAGGGGTGCAGTGTGTGTGTGTGAGTGTCAGGGGTGCAGTGTGTGTGTGTGTGTGTCAGGGGTGCAGTGTGTGTGTGTGAATGAGGGTGCTGTGAGTGTTAGGGGTGTCTGTGAGGCTGATGTTAGTTAGGTGATTATTTCCCCCCCCTCCCTGCTTACCTTTAGCCTGGGAGGGGGATCCTGCTGCTGGGGCTTCCATCCATCCCTGGTGGTCTTAGTGGTGAGTGAACTCTAGCCTGTGAGGCTAGAGTTCACTCTCGAGAGAGCGTTGCCATGGCAACGCTCCGAATCTCGCGAGAGGAACCCGGCGGAGCTGTTAGTTAAAGCTCCGCCGGGTTCCTCTGCTGGCAGGCTGGCTCCCTCCCTCTCTCCCCCGGCGGCCGCACTATCCTGCATGTGGGCCGGTGGGGAGATCTCTGATCTCCTCCATGGACTACTGCAGGGCCGGCGTTCAGATAGCGCCGGCCCTGCAAAGACCGGCAGGAGAGATCCTGTGATCTCCCTGCCGGCCTCGGCCCCACGGCCACCGCGGCCCACCGGGCATTTGCCCGGTGTGCCCGATGGCCAGTCCGGGCCTGTATGGATTAGTATGTTGAATTGAGTCCTACAGAATACAATTCAAAGTACTAATCCATACCTACCTCTTGACCCCAGGATGGCAGTCAGATTTATCCTTGGATCAAGAAGCTATTACCCTACAGTTAAAAAATTAAATAACTGAATATTATGTTTTTGCAAGAATGCATCAGGTTGCTGTTTAAATATCTGTACAGATTGTGATAAAATTACTTCTTCAGGCAGAGAATTCCACATCCTTATTGTTCTCACGGTTAAAAAAAAACAGCCTTTTCTTTGCCTTAGACTAAATCTTCCTTCTTCCAGTCTAAGCGCATAACCTTGTGTCCTATATATAGTCTTGTTTGTGAATCGATTTCCACACAATGGTTTGTATTGGCCCCTGGATATATTTGTATTATGTTATCATACCCCCTCTGAGGCAAAGTTTTTCCAAACTAAAGAGGTTTGAATTTGTTAACCCCTTAAGGACCAAACTTCTGGAATAAAAGGGAATCATGACATGTCATGTGTCCTTAAGGGGTTAACCTTTCTTCATAGCTGAAATGTTCCATTCCTTTTTATTAATTTTGTAGCCGCCTCTACACTTTTTCTAATGCCATAATATCCTTCTCCAGAACAGGTGCCCAAAATTGCATAGCATATTCAAGATGTGGTCTTACCAGTGATTTATAAAGAGGCAAAATTATATTCTCATCCCGAGAATGAAAGCCCTTTTTGATGCATGACAATACCTTACTGGCCTTAGCCACTTACTGATTGACATTGCAAATTGTTGCATAGTTTGTCTATAACAATTCAATTCCCAAATCCTTCTTGTGTGTTGTTATCCCTAATTTGCTTCTTATATTAGAGTAAAATCAAATACTCAGAATAACGAAATTGTCATATTTGTGATTAAGACCCTTAAGATATAAAGTATCAAATTCGCGTATCCAAAATCCCTCATGTAAAAGCAACGTCTTGATCCTGTCTCCTCTCCTAATGCTCTTGATCACAAGTTCTATCATTTGAAATTTTAATTGAGACACACTGTGACGAGCTTCTGCAAAGTGAGCTATTAAGGGTAACTTTACCAATCCAGTTCTAATTGTTGAAAATCTTTCCTTCATTTTTTGGCTTGATTGCCTCACATACAACAAGCCACAGGGACATTTAAGATGACATGAGTTGTGTTAACTGACTGATAAAATATTTTTTACCACTATGCAGGTGATAAAAAACAGGTCCCTGGATCATCGTTTGCACAATGATGTCATGCGCATTGCATATATGTACAGTGGCGTTATTTGTGTATCGATGTCAGGTGTGAATGCACCGAGGACGTGCCCAGGACATCGTGCCTCTTTGAGGATAGCAAAAGAACATGAAATATGGGCGTTTTTTTATTTTTTGATTATTGTGCATTATTATATTTATTTTGTCCTAGCTGACAACCATACTGCTTTTTGAACTTGCACACATGGAACAAATTAACAGACAGCACTAACAAACAATCCTAAAGTACTAAACTGTTTAATTAATGTCCAATCAATTTCTTCCCTGATTGCTTTATTGTACACTTTTATCTCACTGCCTATAAATTATTTGCAAACAGTGGTTGTGAATTAGCTTGACAAAGAAATGTTGCGGTGTTCACCTTGTTCCAATAAATGTGCCTTTGAGCATTGGAGTGGCTGGATTTTTTTTCTTGGGACTTGGTTTGCTTAACTGACCTTTCTGAAGGGCAGGCTTAGACCTGCATTGCTATTCTGCAAATTGCTATAGCTCTAAGCCACTGTCAAGGCTGAAAGGTAGTGCAAAGTGCTCTTCTTGATATCAATATTCTTGTTGCAAACTTGGAAATTGCTTCTCTTTTTTTTATCGACAGCAGAAACAGATTTATAGAAAGTGGAACTTAATGGCCTTGTGTCTTTTTCTCAACCTATCACTGATATATACCTGTGTTAATATTACAGTTATGCAGACTTGTTTTAACTATATCAAAATATTGGTTAAGTCAGAATATACATAGAATTTTATTCACTGAGTAGTAAATTGTGGCCATTGTACCTACTTCCTTGGAGTTTCACGTTTCAGAAGAGATTATCCAGATTAACATTACTGTCAACAGCTAAGACTTGAGTGATTTCTTACAATGTGCAAAACTTCAGGGTTATTAATGAGAGTTTTCAAAGTACACTAACATGGCTTTGTGAATGAGAGATTTAATGTGAGTGAATGATTGGAGATAAGGAAACGTATAGGTTTCCAATGTTTTTTATTATTATTATTTTTTAATTAAACATCTGTTAAGTTTTTTCATTTTGGTTTTTATTTTCGTTGTAGACTTCAGAAGTCATACAACAATAATGTGATGGCAATTGATTGTCAGTATGCTAAAGGTTGCTTTGTTGGATGCAAATTAATGAGATGACCCCTTTTAGGGTAAAGGTGGCTATGATAAATACTACGGTGTTTTGATAATGTCACTGCTTACTAATTGTTTTTTGTTTGTTTTTTTAAATGCCCAGCTTAAAGGTTTTTGGTCTGGTCATACTACTACATAGAGCAATAGTGTATTGTGTCCAAGTCCCATCAATATAGCATGTTATTGGAGAACATGACTAGAGCATCTGCATCTTAGCCCGTTAAGGTCCAATGACTATCTGTTCTTTAAAGCTCTTATTCTAAAATAAAATGTTCCACTCACTTAAAAAAGGCTAAATGGAGCTGCCAACACTAAACAAGCAGAACATTCCGTGCTGACATGCTGAAAATATGAATGACAGCAGAATTGAACATTTGATCCTTAACGGGTTAATTTTGGTAGGCTATTTTGAATTTGTGTTTTCGGTAGAGAGTTTAGCAGTGTTTGAATTTACAAGATGAAAGGCAAGGCACTCAGAAACAGTAATACAGAACTAACGCAGTACCTAGGAAAACACATTTTTAGCATTGGTAAGCAAATGCAAAAAAAATTCTATTCCATTAGAAAATACAGCTTTGTTTTTTTTAACTAAAACAATGGCTAAGCAAGTTATTTTCATTTTTTTCAAGTGATTTTTTAAAATGGTGGTAAAGACTGGTAATTCATAGTCCTCTTTTGATTTTAAACCAGGTGGTTCTCAAACTCCGGCCCCCTAGATGTTGCTGAAATACAAATCCCATGATTCTTTCAATTACATAGATAACCAGAGAATCATGGGAGTTGTAGTTCAGCAAAATCTGGGGGGACGGAGTTTGAGGACCCCTGTTCTAAACGAATGCAACACTGGCGATTTGACATATATTGTTCCCTAGTAGACTGGTGAAGTTTAGCATGAGATACTTGCACATACTGTTTTCCTCATACATTCTGGCTAGTATATTATGGTAACAAATCCACAGCATTTTTTTGTTTTGACAGTATGTTTTGGCATGGTCTTTGTTAACTCTGGTGTTTTCTTTTACTTTTCTCTTGTTGCCTTCTAACTGGATGGAATGTTTTCTTTACTGTCATTAATACAGCATCATGCTGAAGGTACAATAACAGCCAGGAAAAACAGTTTGTGAAGTAATAAAAATCCCTGACATTTTGAGTACATCCTGTCCTAAGGTTGAAAGGTCTAAAAAAAATTTTTTTGACTCAACCTGTGTCAAATGATTACTAGACATTATTTTTCAAATCTAACATACATAAAAGAAGGTGGACAGTGCACTTATGTCAAAATAAACAGTGAAATAAATATATTAACACTGTATCAGTGAGTGATAAATGGTGACCACTATACCGTGTTAATATTTATACCACTGTTTATTTCCACATAAGTGCCCCGTCCACCTTCTTTTATGTATATATGATCTTTTGTTGCGGAGAGCTGATATTCCACAGGTTATCTCTACTCAAGATCCCAGGAACAAGTATTAAAAATCCATAAGGCAATAATTCCAGCAGGCAAGACAATCTAATAATATGCCAACATCAATCCCAATGACTGGACGACACACAGCATCAGGAGCAGAACAGAACTTTTAATCACACAACCTTCTTTTAAAGCTTTCTCCCATGCAATGGAGGGATTTACAGTAATACACCAATCATACACAAGTTGCCACCCACACATCCCCTCCCCTTAGTATGACACATAATCCCATTATGCAGGACACAGTTCCCCTTGTTTTCTTGATGTACCCCTAAACATAGGGGTACCCCTTTAAATATTACAGCCCTGATCTGGGTGAGACACATATCCAAAAATCACCCAGATCGGACCAGGGGTTCGGGAAAGACCAACTGCGCTGGGGTTAACAGCCGAAAAGGGTTCCATACATTTTGGCCCTGCGGTCAGTCGCAGAAAAGGGAATGAAACACACGAATGGCTTGGGTTATGAGAACTGGGGAGGATTCGGGTAAATCCCCTTGTTCGTGGGGTTCCTTCTACCGAATGGGGAGGCGTTCGGTAGTTCTTACACGAATTGGTGGCAGTATGGAGGTCGCAGCGGTGTTTGCCTAACCGAGTGTCCGATTTGGGTTCCAGACACTTGACGGCAAAACACCGCTGTTCGGGAGTTTAAGATGGCCGCCGCCATGTGTTCGTCTCCCGAATGGCGGCCACCCAGAGGACAAAGTATTGAATTGCCAATTACCTGTTTGCAACATTTTTTGCGAACGGTAATTGGAGGAACACTTATTCCTGGGGTGGTCTGATTGTTCGGTAGTTTCACTCGCATAATAACTGGAGTGATTTTACCGAACAATCAGACAAATGCTGCATACACTTGACATACACATGGCAAAATAAAACTGAAAACATATGAATATACATAATTCTGAGGACAGCCCAATACCATCCGCTACAGTGGGACTTAGCAGCGCTTCATTTTGTGTTTATAGCTCCTAAATATATTGCAAATGTTTGGTTATATTTTTTTACTATTATAAGAATACATCTATTAAAATAATTTGGGGTTATTTTTACATTTAGCTCAATACTGAGCAATAAAATAACACATATTAATATTGTATTCTCATCTGCTGCATATTAGATCTGTGTTGAATAACTGAGATTGTTTTATAGGAAGAAAAAGAGAATTAACCAACGTTCCAGGGCATAAAGATTGCAACCTTTTATCAAATTATTGCTTGATTTATCCACAATTATTTTATCTGTGTTGCAACTTTTCACGTATGTTGATACAAACTAAATTTTATTTCTTATTCCTTTAGGTCACATAAAATCTCTGCATGTTTTCCCTCTGACCTATTTTCAATTACTTCAGCCTTGTTTGGTAACCTGGTCTTGGTACAGCTTCAGTCCCTGCATCTTGTGCAGTTATGGCTCCTTCACTACAGACTGCATTTCGGCGCCGATGGTGGATTGCATGCACCGCAGTGTTAGAAAATCTTTTCTTTTCTGCAGTCCTATTTGGATGGGGCTCTCTTCTCATCATGTTACAGCGGGAAGGATTCTATTCACACCTCTGTACAGGTATGCCACAATTTCAATTTTTTCAGCTGTTCTTTTTTTAGCTGTTCATGTTGATGCTCATTTCCAACATGCACTCCTGGAGTCATTATTGAAAGCAATTACGACTTAATTGTTGGCCTGTGTTTATATTTAGACCCATAAGTCCTTGGGCAGTGGCACATTTTCATAATCTTTGCTCTGTATGCCACCACATATGTTTAAACCTATAATTTTTGTACATTCTTACTGCATTGCAATAAATGTCCTGCTATTCTAGCAGACTTGCAGCATATTTACATAGTTACATTGTAGTTTAGATTAAAAAAACCCCCACCAAGTTCAACCTTGAAACCCATTTTTATGTAGTTCATTTTAAAGAAGGCAAAAAACTTAATTGTAGCCATTTCCAATTATGCCACAAAAAATTGCTGTAGATCTCATTATGTGATGAGAGCCAATGTTTGCAACAAAAATTTTATTTAGTAAAGAATTGACGCATATTTGTCCAAGGGCTGATCTGGAACTCAATCTCATGAGGTGCGCAGCCAGATTATATTATGGCGGACATTATAGTGGAGCTCCGTAATACTCAAACACACTACATATTACTGTGTAGCTCTGTACTACACTTATATGCACTGCATTTTGCTGCAGAGTTCTCAAAATCAGTCGTAGGCCTGGCGTACTACTGCACAGCTCTGTAATACCCTCACATGCACTAAATATTACTTGGAATTAGAGTGTTGTATGTTCTATAGTATGTAACTCTTTTTAAGCTGTTAAATGCCTTTAATGAAATTGCCCTTCACATAGCAAGGTGACTTGTGGTCTTGTTAATTGCCTTATACATGGATATTCAAATTCCTGAGTGCATTAAATGATGAAAGAGTTTACCTAACGGAGGCTTATCCAAAGTCTCATATTTATGTAATTATTACAACCAAACAGATCCTTGCTATGAATATCTTTGTGCTGCAAAGTCACTGTAATTAAAATTAACCTTTGAAGTCCTGAAATTTTTAATTGAAATGTGCTTGATGTATGTTATAGTTAATCATCTAACAAAATTAAAACAGACTGCTGTGTTGAAAGTGAAAACCTGTAAAAATGTGACTAGTTAATAAAATGTTCTGCATTAAAATTATATATTTCTTTTAATTTTTGAACATTTTTATTTTAAACTTTATTTTAAGCTGTTCCTTCTAACAGCCGTGGGAACAGCCCCTCTAGTACAGGTGGGGTTGAGAGGGTAAGGAAGTCTAGACAGGTTGTGGTGGTAAGGGACTCTATTATTAAGAGAGTAGATAGGGTAATCTGCCACTCTGATCGACTCAACCGGACAGTTTGCTGTCTCCCAGGTGCTCGGGTCCGGCAAATTGCCGAGAGAGTGGAGGGATTATTAGGAGGGGCTGGGGATGACCCAGCTGTCATGGTCCATATTGGTACCAATGACAAAGTCAGAGGAAAATGTAAAGTCCTAAAGAATGAGTTCAGGGAACTAGGAAGTAAGCTAAAGAAAAGGACCTCCAAGGTAATATTTTCAGAAATGTTACCTGTACAGCAGGGAAATTAGAGAGGTCAATGCGTGGTCAATGCGTGGCTGAAGTCTTGGTGCAGGAAAGAGGGTTTTGGGTTTTTAGAGCACTGGGCCGATTTTGCGCTTGGGTACAACCTGTATAGTCGTGATGGATTGCACCTAAACGGAAGAGGGTCTGCTGTGTTGGAGGAGATTTTAAACTAGTAGTAGGGGGGGAGGGTCAAAGCAATCTAGAAAATGGAGATAGGATAGAAAGGAGAAGGGCTTTAGCTCAGAACAAAGGGGGTGGAGATGGGGGAAGGGAAAGCTCAGAACAGAGGAGGTATATAATATTGATAATTCACATAAAGTACAAATGACTCATGATAATATTAAATGTATGCTTACTAATGCAAGGAGCCTATATAACAAAATGGGGGAACTAGAGGCAATAGCATACACTAAACAATATGATATAATAGGCATAACAGAAACATGGTGGGGTGAGACACATGACTGGGCAGTTAACTTAAATGGGTACACGTTATTTAGGAAGGATAGGAAAAACAAGAAGGGTGGTGGGGTATGTTTATATGTCAACCAGGAGTTAAAGTCAAATCTTAGGCATGTGGAGTGTGACGAGGAAAATGTGGAAGCTTTATGGGTAGATATCTGCTTGGGGCAAACAAAGGGAAATCAATTTTGCTCCAATTTATGTTGAACTAAGCTCAGTAAGGTCCGTAAATGTCGCTCTTCGGGTTCATCCCCGTTGTGCCCACATCTATCACGCGTCCTTTAACCATTATCCATATATCTATGTCTCTGTGTGTTCTCACCTCCGTCCCCTAGTCTGTGGCTCTCTTGGCCCAGGTCTCCCACACCTCCCTCTTCCAGGTCTGATGTTTGGACATGGGAACTGTGTGCATCTCGTATCTCCCCACTTGTGAGACATATCTAATCAGTTCCTGCATGGTCGCTGTGGATGTAGAAAGCCAGTTTCTAGCAATGTGGGTCAAGGCAGCTATTTGAATGTGGTATATCAAATATTTGAAAAAGCAGAAATTTTAAATAACCATTTTTCTTCAGTATATACTAATGAGGATCCTATGGCAAGAGATATGCAAATGATTGCTGCAAAAAACTTGCAGATAATTTGTGATTGGATAACTCAAGACAAGGTGCTGCAGCTATTAAAGAAAATTAATGTAAATAAAGCTCTGGGGCCTGATGGTATTCACCCACGAGTACTTAAGTGAACCTCTGTATTTAATTTTTCAAGATTCTTTTGTTTCAGGTATTGTACCGGAGGATTGGAGAAAGGCAGATGTTGTTCCTATATTTAAAAAGGGTTCAAAATCCTTGCCTGGAAATTATAGACCTGTGAGCTTAACTTCTGTGACTGGGAAAATATTTGAATGGCTATTAAGGGATAATATTCAGGAATTCATTGGGAAGAACTTTGTTATTAGCAATAATCAGCATGGTTTTATGAAACATAGGTCATGTCAAACTAACCTAATTGCATTGTACAAAGAAGTAAGTAGAAGTATAGATCGGGGTGTTCCAGTGGATGTGATCTACTTGGATTTTGCCAAGGCATTTGATACGGTTCCTCACAATAGGTTAGTCTTCAAACTAAAAGAAATTGGTCTAGATTAATATTCTTGTTGTTGGATAGAACATCGGCTTAAGGATAGAGTACAACAAGTTGTCATTAATGGTAAATTTTCAGGCTGGACAAAAGTGGTAAGTGGTGTCCCTCAGGGTTCTGTTTTGGGACCGCTTCGATTTAACATATTTATAAATGATCTTGAAATAGGCATTGAAAGCCATGTATCAGTGTTTGCAGATGACACAAAACTTTGTAAAGTAAAACATGTGAGCAGGATATTGCTTTGCTGCAGAGGGATTTGGATAGATTGGGGGACTGGGCACTAAAATGGCAGATTAAATTTAATGTAGAGAAATGCCAAGTTATGCACTTCGGGATTAAGAATGCACAAGCAATTTACACCCTAAATGGTAGTGAATTAGGGATAACCACACACGAGAAGGATTTGGGAATTGTTATAGACAACAAATTAGGCATCAATATGCAATGTCAATCTGCAGTTGCTAAGGCCAGTAAGGTTTTGTCATGTGTAAATAGGGGCATAAATTCTCAGGATGAAAATATAATTTTGCCTCTTTATAAATCACTGGTAAAACCACACCTTAAATATGCTGTGCAATATTGGGCACCTGTTCTAAAGAAAGATATCATGGCACTAGAAAAAGTGCAGAGACGAGTTACAAAATTGATAAAAGGAATGGAGCATTTTAGTTACGAAGAAAGGTTAAAAAATTTAAATCTGTTTAGTTTGGAAAAACGGCACCTGAGAGGGGATATGATAACATTAGACAAATATATTGGGGGCCAGTACAAACCTTTATCTAGAAATCTATTCATAAACAGGGCTATACAGGGAGTGCAGAATTATTAGGCAAGTTGTATTTTTGAGGATTAATTTTATTATTGAACAACAACCATGTTCTCAATGAACCCAAAAAACTCATTAATATCAAAGCTGAATATTTTTGGAAGTAGTTTTTAGTTTGTTTTTAGTTATAGCTATGTTAGGGGGATATCTGTGTGCAGGTGACTATTACTGTGCATAATTATTAGGCAACTTAACAAAAAACAAATATATACCCATTTCAATTATTTATTATTACCAGTGAAACCAATATAACATCTCAACATTCACAAATATACATTTCTGACATTCAAAAACAAAACAAAAACAAATCAGTGACCAATATAGCCACCTTTCTTTGCAAGGACACTCAAAAGCCTGCCATCCATGGATTCTGTCAGTGTTTTGATCTGTTCACCATCAACATTGCGTGCAGCAGCAACCACAGCCTCCCAGACACTGTTCAGAGAGGTGTACTGTTTTCCCTCCTTGTAAATCTCACATTTGATGATGGACCACAGGTTCTCAATGGGGTTCAGATCAGGTGAACAAGGAGGCCATGTCATTAGATTTTCTTCTTTTATACCCTTTCTTGCCAGCCACGCTGTGGAGTACTTGGACGCGTGTGATGGAGCATTGTCCTGCATGAAAATCATGTTTTTCTTGAAGGATGCAGACTTCTTCCTGTACCACTGCTTGAAGAAGGTGTCTTCCAGGAACTGGCAGTAGGACTGGGAGTTGAGCTTGACTCCATCCTCAACCCGAAAAGGCCCCACAAGCTCATCTTTGATGATACCA
This sequence comes from Pelobates cultripes, assembly GCA_933207985.1. Taxonomy (NCBI): domain Eukaryota; kingdom Metazoa; phylum Chordata; class Amphibia; order Anura; family Pelobatidae; genus Pelobates; species Pelobates cultripes. The sequence continues at coordinate 34,760,912 of OW240922.1, read as the reverse complement.
GCCCAAACCAGTACTCCACCTCCACCTTGCTGGCGTCTGAGTCGGACTGGAGCTCTCTGCCCTTTACCAATCCAGCCACGGGCCCATTCATCTGGCCCATCAAGACTCACTCTCATTTCATCAGTCCATAAAACCTTAGAAAAATCAGTCTTGAGATATTTCTTGGCCCAGTCTTGACGTTTCAGCTTGTGTGTCTTGTTCAGTGGTGGTCGTCTTTCAGCCTTTCTTACCTTGGCCATGTCTCTGAGTATTGCACACCTTGTGCTTTTGGGCACTCAGTGATGTTGCAGCTCTGAAATATGGCCAAACTGGTGGCAAGTGGCATCGTGGCAGCTGCACGCTTGACTTTTCTCAGTTCATGGGCAGTTATTTTGCGCCTTGGTTTTTCCACACGCTTCTTGCGACCCTGTTGACTATTTTGGATGAAACGCTTGATTGTTCGATGATCACGCTTCAGAAGCTTTGCAATTTTAAGAGTGCTGCATCCCTCTGCAAGATATCTCACTATTTTTGACTTTTCTGAGCCTGTCAAGTCCTTCTTTTGACCCATTTTGCCAAAGGAAAGGAAGTTGCCTAATAATTATGCACACCTGATTGTCAAGGATCTTACCTGGAGTGGGAGTCCGGCACGCAGAGTTGAGGCACCCTTTGCAATTCGACACAGACCGAGGGGACTCAGGACAGAAATCCCCAAAGCTGTGACACAGTGCACTGGGGCTGAAATAACCAGTGCTTCCTGGAACGCAGTACAGACAAGGATATCCAGAAGAGTAGTCAGTATCAGAATCAGAAGTCAGGACGGGCGGCAATCAGGCGAAAACAGTAGACGAGCAGGAGATCAAAAGCAGGAGTCAGATGAACAGCAGTGAAACCAAACAGGAACAGGAAACACGATCTGACAACGAGAACCAGCCTTGCGGGGTTTAAATAGGGAGTCTCAGCCAATCATCAAGGAACCAGGAACAGGTGTGCACATTCCAGGCATACAGGCTCAGACTACAGGATACCAAGAACAACCAGAAACAGTCAAAGATGCGTGGAGCTCAATGCAAGGATACCGACTGGGATGCAGGAAACTCAGGTTTGATCCCAGCCAGACCCAAATACACAATATTGTGTAAAGCACAATGGCGATCCTGACATTACCCCCCCCTTCAAAGACGCCGTAGGCGAGAAGAGGAACGCAACTTACGACCCAGGAGGTTACTTTTTGGATTTCTTGGCTTTGGTGGTACTAGTAGGAGCAGAGGTCATAGCTTGTAGGGCCTTTTCAAATACTTGCAAGTCCTCCTTCCGGACTAGAGTCCCATTAGAAGCATAGGTACAGCCAGAAAGAGGGTCTTCCTTGACAGGACTTGTAGTGGTTGTGGTGCTTGCCTTCTTAGAAGCAGAATCTTTAGTAGAAATAGAGATCTCAGGTTCTTTAGTAACAGATTCCTGCACAACCTCAGGAGCAACGACTGTAGAAGGCTGAGGATTGGACAGAGTTGCCAAGCAAGGACAGGCAGCATGTTGGCAGACAGGTCTCATAGGATATGCCAGAGTAGTACCCAGACGGAGAACCCGAGACCTAGATGGACGAATGGGACAAAAAGATATTAAATGTCCCATCTCCCCACAATAATAACACAGTCCATGCGCCATCCTTCTCGCCCTTTCTTGAGATGACTGACGGAACCTAACCAGTCCAATCTCCATGGGTTCCTCTGCCTCCCTGCCAGATTTATACGATGTTTCGGGAGACTTGGGAGCGGTAGGGTTAGCTGTAACATCAGTCCGAGTGAAAGGAGTAGTGTAGTCCATTTCCAGTCCGGGTTGCAATATGTGTGAAGCAACAGTAGATGATCTATGTACATATGACTTTTGTGTCTTGTTGCATTGTAAACCCAGGGACCGAATAAAGGACTCCCAGGAATCCAGGACTGGGCTTTTGGCGAGTAACAACTGGTGGGCCCAGATCTTAAGGTGCCCCGACAATAAGGTAATCGCTGTCCTCACTTTAATGACGTCTGTGGCATAGGTAAGTGGTCTCAGGGAGAACAGGACCTCGCAATCAACTTTGAAGGTATCATACTTAGACCGGATCCCAGAAAATTTCTCGGGTAGAGCAACCAGCGGTTCAGAGAGTCCAGAGTCATAGGTTACTCTCCCTTTAAGGGAAGCCAGCTCCTGCTGTAAGCCCTGCAAAGCCTGGGTGAGCTGGGAAACTTGCTGGGTCAAGGCTGCAACGGTAATCTTCGACTCTGCAGACTCCATTTGGTCAGATCGTACTGTCAAGGATCTTACCTGGAGTGGGAGTCCGGCACGCAGAGTTGAGGCACCCTTTGCAATTCGACACAGACCGAGGGGACTCAGGACAGAAATCCCCAAAGCTGTGACACAGTGCACTGGGGCTGAAATAACCAGTGCTTCCTGGAACGCAGTACAGACAAAGGATATCCAGAAGAGTAGTCAGTATCAGAATCAGAAGTCAGGACGGGCGGCAATCAGGCGAAAACAGTAGACGAGCAGGGGATCAAAAGCAGGAGTCAGATGAACAGCAGTGAAACCAAACAGGAAAAGGAAACACGATCTGACAACGAGAACCAGCCTTGCGGGGTTTAAATAGGGAGTCTCAGCCAATCATCAAGGAACCAGGAACAGGTGTGCACATTCCAGGCGTACAGGCTCAGACTACAGGATACCAAGAACAACCAGAAACAGTCAAAGATGCGTGGAGCTCAATGCAAGGATACCGACTGGGATGCAGGAAACTCAGGTTTGATCCCAGCCAGACCCAAATACACAATATTGTGTAAAGCACAATGGTGATCCTGACACTGATATAGGGTGTTGATGTCATTAGACCACACCCCTTCTCATTACAGAGATGCACATCACCTAATATGCTTAATTGGTAGTAGGCTTTCGAGCCTATACAGCTTGGAGTAGGACAACATGCATAAAGAGGATGATGTGGTCAAAATACTCATTTGCCTAATAATTCTGCACTCCCTGTACATAGGACACGAGGTTACACATTTAGGCTGGAAGAAAGGAGATTTCATCTAAGGCAAAGAAAAGGTTTTTTTACAGTAAGAGCAATAAGGATATGGAATTCTCTGCCTGAAGAGGTGGTTTTGTCTGAGTCTATACAGATGTTTAAACTGTAATTGGATAAATACTTGCAAAAACATAACATACAGTGATATAATTTCTAATTAGTGGGGTAATAGCTGCTTGATCCAAAGAGACATCTGACTGCTATTTTGGTGTCAAGAAGGAATTTTTTCCTAGTTTGTTGCAAAATTGGAGCGCTTCACACTAGGTTTTTTTTGCCTTCTTTTGGATCAACAGCAAAAACATATGTGAGGAAGGCTGAACTTGATGGACGCAAGTCTCTTTTCAGCTATGTAACTATGTAACTGTGTAACTTCATAATGCATGCCTTGAATCAGCCAAGGCATATCATGCAAATTTATTTAAACTCACTCCCTAGAGATACATGCTCATTTACACATAGGGTACTAGGAATACAATGCCCAAACACATACTCTTAGGTGACATTTTTCTTTAGATGCTTAATATGCCTAGAGTTTGATGGGGCAATTAAATAACCATGGACATGGAAGTGCTGCAAAGTTAACTGAGTTATATAGTTATCCTTGCCGGACTACTCACTCACCCTAAATGTTTAATTAAGGTGCAAAAACATTGTGCTCTTTATTTTAATAGACATACTCCCAAACAACATTATTGACACCATAATCAAAAAGTAATAAACAAAGTAACTCGATATCCAGTGTTTTCCTTCAATAGCTTCAGTAAGTGCTCCCGACTGAGAGCATCATCTAATTTCTCTCAGCCAATGGGCTAAGTCTTGCACCCCTGTGAATGTCACGGGCACCATCTCTTCCAGGTTGGCATGTGAATTGCTTCAGTGGGTTAAAAAAAGAAAAAAATTCACGATTTGTCTGCACTGACCCAAATCATGGTAACAAATTCCTCTTAACACCACTCACACCTATTCTACAATAAAAGCTGTCACCACCAAGACAAATTATAAATGATGATATTTAGTCACCGCAACCAAATTAGATTAAAAATTAAGAAAACACAGTTTAGCAAAAAATATCGCTGAAACCACAGTACTATTTTATGTCTCTTCTATAAGATGATTCTTAAAACAGATAAGGATAAAGGACTATTTATTATGAATAAAATAAAACTTACAGTGCGTACAAATACAAAATATATTACACATTCACAATTCACACTAACAAATAGATAAAAATGAAAAAGTGAAAATTAACAGAAAACCCTAATACTTACGGTACCAGCAAAATACCAGTAATTATTTCACAAGAGAGAGCTTGGAAGAAAAATGGAAGCCACTGCAAATTTCAGTTGACTCTTAAAATGGATTACCTCATGAGCTTATCTAGTAAAGACATAAAGGATATTGGGGGCAGACCCAGAGCATGCAATTCTTAGCAATGGTGCTGCCGTAGAGACCAAAATGTATGCAAAATGCAGAGTAAGGAAGCACACACATACAAATACAGGTTTACATTTTATAAGGCTATGTAAAATCACCTATCTCAGTAAATAAATATTTTGTTCCACCCAATGGCCGTATTGTGATAATACCACAGTACCGCAATATTGATGGGTCTTACACTAATTCCAATGTGGGAGTCAAATTAAATAGTGCAGGAACTAAATAAACTAAATCAGTCTGTTGTAAGAGCGCTGTTCCTTAATATGTCTCATGAAATTATCCATCCATAATAGAGCCATGTATCCACTACATACATCACATTGATTATCAATGAATTATGCCTACTGTGCATGACAGGATTTAACTCAAACAGAGTTCGGACCCCAGGTAAGAAGCCAGTCCTTTAGAAAATGGTTTCACTAGTTACATGGAGGGGGTGCCGGGACATTATTGACACCATAACCAGAACAATGTATTTTCATTTTCTATTTTTTGTTTAATTACTGATTGATTATGATAGTTATAGCTTTTTCTTTACAATGTAACATTTTAGTTAGTTTCATTGATACAGAAATGTTTGCAGAGCATAAATCATCCCCCTCCTACCTGGTTTAGTAGAGTTGTAACATCATCATCTCTCTCTCGTTTTTAGAAACAAACTCATCAAGTGATGAACCATTATTTAACAGCACAGAGGCTGCAAACTCCTCCTCACCGCAACCTTGGTTAACATGTACTGCCCAAGAAGAAATGCTGAATTTAGGTTTCACAATTGGCTCATTTTTGTTGAGTGCAACAACCCTTCCTTTGGGAATACTCATGGATCGGTATGGACCTCGTCCGCTGAGATTAGTTGGAAGGTGAAGTATGACCATGAATCTGCTTAGAAAGTTCTGCCATTTGAATTTAGTGATCTATAACATGACTCCAAACAATTTAAATTGACAAAGTGGGTGAATTGTTTTTTAAGAGGTTTTACTGGAGGTATGAGAAAGGGAAACTAGTGAGCTTTTTTTTTTTTTTTGACTTTATAAAGGTCATTTATGCAAAGTGAACATGTTAAAAACATATACCATACCAACGTTGTAGTGGTGTGTTCCCTGTAAAGATGGCATAGCATTACTAGAAGACATTTCCTATGTGTATAACACAAACATTTGATCTAGTTTCATGTATGTACAGGGATACTCTTTCCTGACTACATAATTATTTTTGTATTACTTAATACACACTTCTTTGTAATACAGTATAGGTTTCCTGGTCGCTACTTCATGTATTTTAGGAAGGAGACATTGAAAGTCTATTATACCAGTGGATGCCCCTTCTAACTGCCCCTTCCATTTTTGGTGTAATGTTTTCCTTTCTAAATAGCACTTTCTGTCTGTATGTCATTTTAACCTCCTCGGTTAATACTGTGTACATTATATGCTTGGTATGAGTGGATGCTGAAGTGTACTAAAAATTTTTTGTTGTTTGTTTTTTTGCAGCTTCTGCTTTGCATTATCTTGTGCTCTGATTGCTCTTGCAGGCTATGATCATTCAGGTACGTACAACATGAAAAAGATTTAGTTTTATAGGACTTTTGTATCCTTCAGATCAGGGCTTAAACTTTGTAGTGCCATGCTACTGACCAGGCCTTAAAAGTTACTCTCTATTGCAAGTCATAGTGTATCCTCCATGGGGAATTTCTTCTCGAAAGGGATACATTTTCACTAGCCAATGGCTAATATTCATGGCCAATTCTATATTCAGCTATAAAACTACTGTGCTTCTCCTGAAATAGAAGGTGGGTTCTCACATGTATGGGCAGTGAAAATTGGTAGGATATGTAAGTACATTTTCTTGGAAAAACCAAGCCCTCAGTTTATATACTATGCTTTGTTTCCATTTTATCTGTAATATCTAAAAACTTTTATAAGGTATCCTAATATCTGCAGAGGGCTTTCATTTACAAAGAGACATTTTTTGAGCTGGGAGATTAATGTTGTTTAACGTTAATTAGTCTTGCAAGGTCCCTGTGCTAAACCATAAAAGGCTAATTATCAGTAATGCTAAGAGACAATGCCAATATCATTAGATCATCTGGTATGTTTTTTTTAATGAGTTATTTTTATATCACAATTCATTGTTTCACTGCTGTAGGTTGAGAATGAGAAGTAGATTTGTACCCGAATTTGCATACTCAAGTCATACCTCCATGATGCATACTCAAGTCATACCTAACTTCTAGAGAGGGTGTGTGTGTTAGCCTTGTGGTTTCTGCTACCCCCCCAAAAAACAAACACTGATTAAAGAGAAATATAGGCAACCAGAACCCTTCAGGTCAAGCATGTCAAACTCAAAGTCTGGTACGGGCCACATAAACAAGGTTTAAGTTTATGTGGGCTGCAAAAAACCCCCCCAAACTTTAATTTTCATAGAAACCTAGGTTTATTTTAAAAAGTACAGTAAAAAAACAAAACAGCACCTCCTCTACTAAATCCCAGTCCCCCCCTTACCACCCTGTGCCAAATCTGATCCTCCCGCTGACACACACACACATTTTCACTGACAGACACACACACACACATACTCACTGACAGACACACACACTCACTGACATACACACACACATACTCACTGACAGACAGACACACACACTCACTGACAGACACACACTCACTGACAGACACACTGACACACACACACAGACAGACAAACACACATACTCACTGACAGACACACACACACACATACAAATACTCACTGACAGACAGACAGACACACACATACAGACACAGACACAATGACAGACACAGACACATACTCACTGACAGACACAGACACACTGACAGACACAGACACACTAACAGACACACACACATACTCACTGACAGACACATACTTGCTGACAGACACACACACACACACACACACACACACACAGAGACACTGACCACCAGACAGACAGACACACACACATACTCACTGACAGACAGACACACTCACACACACTCACTGACAGACAGACAGACACACACAGACCCCCCCCACACACACACACACACTGACACAGACAGACTCACACACCCTGACAGACACACACTTACACATTCTTTTGTTTATTGCTGCCTACCTTTTGGAGCCGATGTAGGGCATCTCCCTGGGGTCCTTCTATCTGCTCCTTACTGCTCACTTGCGCGGTTTAGTGATACCTGGTGCCGTAATATGACGTCATATTTCACCGCCCGGCTTCACTATAGACGGCGCAAGGAAGCAGTGAGGAGCAGGAACACCTCGCTGGCCCTCCTCTCCCCCGGCCAGGTAAGTGTTAGCAGAATAGGCACCTGCAATGTGGGGAAAGCAGGTGCTTACTCTGCTATAACACCAGCATGTACTCGTGCCATACCAATAAAGCTCTTTTTACCTAATCAGGAACTATATTGAGACCACTATCTGATTTTTCTCATATGGACATAGGAATTAACCCTATAGGGTTAGGACTACACAGACCGGGTGTGTTTCATACCTTGCAATTCTCTAGATACATATTGCTAAATACCTTTTCTTATAATTTTTGTTTTCTTTTTAGCTATATATCCTCTATATATAATCTTTAACTGACCAGGCAGGGTAGGCATAGTCGCCTTTGGTGTACTTGCATACCTCTTTTATTATTTTTGCAACGTTGGCACTAGTGGGTTAAGCCCTGAGAGAGATCCCTGGAATCTCTCATTGATGCTCTGTTAGTTTGGACTACTGAGACATTACCTATGTATGGTTTGTCACAATTGATCCACACTGATTATTTTCTCTACATTATACAATGCTAGCCTATGGGGGAAGTCCTATTTTGAGCACAGTGCTCCCCCTACCCTCACTGACTGAAGGCGGCGAGGGAGGAGTTGAGGAAGAGCCTGAACCATCACCGAGGGACATCGGCGCTAAAATCAGGTATGTGACAGAAGGGATGGGGCGCGAGGGAAGGGGACACTACAGGGAGATATAGTGTCAGGAAAACAACTTTGTTTCCCTGGCACTATAGTTTCCCTTTAAATATATATTAACCATTATTGTGTGCTCACTGATGCTCATTTTCTATATATGCTATTTCTTTAATTATGTGAATATCATGGCTTCTCACCTTTCAGATTATATTGCACATGTTAGTCTTTCTCTTAATCAACATCTATTAATTTGCATATTATTAATTCAGTCAATAAACTTGGAAACTTCCACAAATATGGACAATTTGATCTCTAAATCTGTAGTTCCCTTCTTCCACAGTTTTGGCACCATTGATATTTCTTGCATTGTCTCTGAATGGGTTTGGAGGTATCTGCCTGACTTTTACATCTCTGACGGTAAGTACATTTATATTCTTGCCATTGAGAAATAGTAATCAGTGTTTTGTAATTTAATTTTCTATTGCTTCATGGAATTGATAATTGAGGCTAAAACACAAATTAAAATCAAGGGTAATTCCTTCTCTCTATCTGTATGCTAGGCTACAAGTGACAATACATGCGTAATATTGTGTTTTTGAGAATGGCTAATCCAATAATATCACCTAAAACAAAATTGTCAATTAATTTAAATAAAAAAAAAAAAAAATTACATTTTTTAAATCAACTTACGTTCCTTTATGGGGGAGTGCATAATCTTAAAAACATACCTCATCCTAACCCCGACCACCCCCAAAATAGAGATATCATCTTGCGCAGTCTTCTACAATCCCACAAAATGAAGCAAATCATTGTGTGCATCCCAGGACCTCATTCAATAATAAGAGAGCTAAATTGTCAGGGTTATTTACTAACCGGAGAATTGTTTGGAATTCAAACGGAATGTCAAATTGAAGGCCAAGGTAGTCAAACTCTTTAAAAAGCTGACTAGAATAATTTTTCCAGTTCAGCTATTTTAAACTTAAATTTGAAATTCACTTTGAAATCCTGGCAATTCCCACTTTAGTGAATAGCTCTGTATGACAACTCACTGAACAAATGGGATATCTTATTTGTTCTGTTTACTTTCCACAATGTTTGAGTAAAGGTACAACTGAGTGGGTGGTTAGCCATAGACACCCTATACCCTAGGCATTGGGATTAGGTTGAATTAAGTGGGGTTGTCGTTTCACAGCCCTATTTCCTAATCCTTTAATAATAAATATTTGTTCTTTGGTTTCTAAATGTTCTAAGTAAAAAGAACTGCCTAGTCTTTTTTCATGGTTGCCCTAATCATAGAGAGAGAATAACGTCTGGTGCCCTAATGCCTCCAAATAGTTTTCCTACCTACTCTAGGCTGTCCTTACTGTATGCAGTGTCTTGCGTAGCACTTAGTGTGCATAGTAATTCTTGGATTTCTAAAGGGAAATGCTTATGCATCTGGCACAAATTTGCTTCATGCTTTGCAAAATGAACCATTCAAAATAATATTGATTTTTAAAGTCAACTATACAGCACAAAAACAAATAAGACAGCACTGGAATGATAACCAAGTTAGCTTCAAATAGCTTGGGAATGGATTTATTTTGCAAATTTCAGGTCACCAGATAAAAAAACAAAAAACAAAAACAACTACGGAATATAGTTTGCTTCTAGTGATTTCAGCATTGACCATGTTGAGTATGCATACTCCAGTAGCTACACTTCCTAAAACAGTGTCCATGGTATGTCTCTTAGTTTTTATTTAATGTCCGTGTCCCATTGACCATTTATCAAGATTCCATTCCTGAAGTTTAACAAAGTCACTGCAGTACTGGTACATAGAAGTAATTTTCCAATCTCATATATGGAATTGACAGATAAAGCATTTGTATTGTACATCTAATACTGCAGGGCTTGGATTATCAATGACTGCTTGAATAGAAAATCCATGAGAGAAAAGAGATTTTGTATAATTTGACACCACATTATTTGGTCTTTCTTCTATGGCAAGGTTAATATTGATTTGTCTTCTTGTGGACCTTATGTATGCGTTTCCATATCCAATAATCAGACAGAGTAAGTGAATATATCCAAAAAAAGTTGTTTCCTGTGGTGCTATCAGAAAGCAGAAACCAATATACATGCTTTTAAATATCCAAAACATTTCTTCCCTCATGAATCCAGATAAAACCTTGTTCCTAACTGTCTCTGGAATAGCATAGTATATGCATATTGCTGTAAAGATGCAGAGATATGTTTGTAGACGTTTTATAATAGGAATGTTACATTAATAGGAAATAATCCATGTTTATGTACATACATTGTCTATTAGCTCATTGGATGATTGTAGTTGAGCAAACGGAATTGCTAAAAAGTTATCAAAGTTGTATAGTCTTTTTTTGATGTGAGAAAGTTTTGTAGAAGAAAAGATGACTATAATCAAGAACAAAATAAATATGAAACAACGAGGAAGCCAAACACAGCATGAATACTATTAGAGTCTAATTATGGAAACATTGTGTTGACATGGATATAATAAATCCATACCAGGTACCAACAAAATCATGTAATGGGGCAACACCTGTGTCTGCTAAAAATATTGTTTTGTCTGTAATAGGTAAGTTGCTAACACAAGGTTGTGTCTGTGTTGTGCGTGAAGGTGTGCTTATAGCAGTTGAATTAGTATCTGATGTATCATGTAGGCAAGAAAATAGGGATTCAGGATGATACAATTACGGATTTGGATTTTGTAGTGTGATCCTGTTCTCCTATTCAAATATCACCAGTAGGCACAGTTTGTCTGTGTTGTCTGTGATGTCTATGTGCTTTAATTCTTGTGGATTTGTTGTATTAGTATAACAAGGAATAATTAGTTTGTATTTGCTTTCTAAATGTTTTACATATTCTTTAGTATTATGCAGCAACTGATCGATTTCTCTAGCATATTTATTTATTTATTTTATCTCTCATGCTATTTTAAAAAGGCAAATGTTAGTAAGTCCCCTATAGGATAACATTTTTTTTTTTTTTACATTTGCCAGGGATTTGTGGGTACACGGAGGCAATCTCTTTGCTTTTAAACTTGCGTTCCAAATCAGAATCAATATATATGTCATCTAGGTCTGATGTTTCTGACTCTAGATTGGCTGCTATAATAAATCCAATTGTATTTGTATTGTGTATTTGATGGTTTGAGGAACAGTCCTTCTTCCCCTTCTTCAAGCCTTCGAATTTAATGTGCGGTTCCCTTACATGTGTTTGTAATGTTTGTAGTGCAGTTTTTATGTGTAAGCTCACCTAGTTTGTCCTGCAAGAATGTGACTGTGTAATAAATTGTGTGCAATATTTTTATTTTTATTTTTTTTACAATCAAACATTATGTTTGCTTGTTTGAAGGTTACTTCCCTTTAATGCAAAATAATAGACTTCAACCTCTGTAGGAGTCTCCGGACCCCTGAAATATTGTGTTTCTTGTAAAATTTACATAGTTTCTTCTAACTTAGATTTACTTTGTAACATTTTGCGTTTATCAGTCTTTAACAAAGAATTCCAACTATTTACTGCTTCTAAGAGCAACTGTAGCAAACAAGTTTTTACCCTTATCAAATTTTAATAATGATTCTATTGCTGCATACATTCCTTCTAAAAAAAATCAAAATATTTCAATATATCTTAATTTCAATACATTTTGCTACATATAGAGCCCATCTTCTTTTTTAAGCAACAGTCCAATTTTTTCAGCTACTAAAAATAATCTAAATTATTTTAATCTTCTCTATACAATTCACTCTTTTACATGCTCCATTTCTTTATGCATATTAGATCCTGAGCATACTTTATGAATATGCCGGAGTTGGGAGGTTATGGATAGTAAAATAATGTTTTTTTTCAGGTGATGCAACACCTTTGTCTTGGGTTTAAATCTTCATATATCCTCGTATAACAGGCAATAGGGAATAATTGCTCCCTTTCTGTGAACTGGTATCTTTTCAGTTCCTCAGGGTTACACTAGGAACATCCAATCACAATATAACAGAATATAAGCCAGACAGAAAATACTTACAGGAAATTTTACAATGGACCAAGGTGTCCAATCATTTGTGATGACTTGAAACAAAAGTTACTAATTCAGTTATGTTGTGCATTAATTTAATCCTAATACAATTCATTCAACTATGCTGTAAGTAGATTTACAGATTAAAGTGGCACTGTCATGCCGAGCTTACCTTTCTCCTACGGTTTCCTCTTTTCGTACTCTCTCAGAATCTGTGCTAGTTTTCTTTAACCCCTTGAGGACACATGACATGTGTGACATGTCATGATTCCCTTTTATTCCAGAAGTTTGGTCCTTAAGGGGTTAAAACACAAGACACAGTAGGGACTACGCTTGACTTTCTTTGACCAAACAAGGAGTTAAGTCAGCTCCATTTCCTGTGTCAGGGAGAATGGTGAGTATTTTCCCTGACACATGAAATGGAGCTCCTTTGGTTTAAGAAAGTCAAGTGCAGGAAAAATATATAAGTCCCTACTTTGTCTCATGTTTTAAAGAAAACTAGATCAGAAATAAAGAAAAGAAGAACAGATTCTGAGAGAGGAAGAGAAGAGGAAACAATAGGAGAAAGGTAAGTTCGGCGTGACAGTGCTGCTTTAAATAACGCATTCATCTATGTTGCAAATAGACTGAAACATAAAACGATGAACACAACGATGTTGTAAATTGTATCTTAAAACAATCCATTCTGCTATGTTGTAAATACACCAAATCCTAAAACAATGCATCTAATTATGCTATAAATTAGAAACCTAAAACAGTTGTTAATGAACTGAAGCACTTCTTGTTGACCCGGAGTTGTCTCTTGTACGATATCCACATATCCACAAATTTATATTATACATTTTTATTTTTATTGCCTTTAGGACTGTAGCATTAATTTCTCTTACTCACTGTATTCTTAAAAAAAATAAAAAAATGTTTGTTTATTTACAGGGAACTATGCCCACGTTAAGTTGATTTCCTGTCAGATTGCTGTTTTAATCAGGAATGCATACAGGGGCATACAGTTCAGGGTTATATTGAATGAAACAGTCCAAAGTCTAACTAGAGATATGCAGCTGATGCACAAGAATAATTGCACTGTGGGGAGTTGTATTGTGTTTGGCCCCCAATATTTGTGGCATCTAGCTATATGCTCTAAGAGAGATTTCAGCTTCCATAGCAGAACCACGCTGATGATACCGACGAGGTTGAAACTGCAGTAGATGACTAATTTCTGGTCATAGGTACTTTTGGATCCGATCCCATGCTATGGTTTAAAAAAAGCTGTGTTTAAAACAGCATCCATTGCTAAGGCTATCTGCAGAATTCTAGAATTAAGTCTGAACAATGCCTCGCTGTGCTCATTTACATATAAAGCAGGAAACTCTTATATGGCGGTGAAAGGTGGTGATGTCTCAAGTTTCTGTCCCTCAAGAAGAACTTTCCAAAGTCCAACTTGAGATATGCAGGTCATGGACAACAATACTTTTAGGAATGAAATGCACAGATTAGTGTTCAGACCAAATTTTACTTTAAGAAATGTCAAATATAATTTTTTTATAAGCATTTCTCATTGAAATAGTGAGGTGATAACCATATAATTATGCCCATAACGAAATTAGGGCAAAATAAATCTTTGCTCTATAATATTCAGCACATTCAATGTTTACTGCTGAATTTACTTGTTATGTTCTGAGTAAATTAATAACTCGTATCTTCATTTAACTATGCTAGGGTTAACATTATCGTCCATAAAAGCATGACATGTTTTTGTCTACTCTAATCCACCCCCTTTAATTGTGTTTCTCTTTGTCAACCCCATGTTATTTCCTATCCCCCCTGCATGTTTCTCATCATTTTACTGTGTTTCTCTTATCTCAATTACATGTTTCCGCTGCCTCGCCCCCACATTTCCCCCCCATCACCCTGCTTTTTGTCTCTTTGTCCTCCCACAAACATCATTGCAACCTTGACAATGAAGCTATTCCTCTGTTTCTAAATACAACTGAAAACCTAAACATTAGATTAGTTAACGTATTTAAAAACCATCAATTAATCATTCTGTGTTCATGATAATGGTCAAGATAACAAGTTTTAGCTTCTTAGTTTTTCTGTTGATGGCAATAACTTCTTATACACATACACATTGTTTTCAATTATTCAGGTAAGAAACAGAGGTATATGGTAATAATATTTAAGTTATTTACAGTTATCATTCATCATATCTTACTGCCAATGTATATGCTTAACTACTTAAAGACCACATTCGCAACCCCTTAAGGATTACAATTTGATTCCTAAAGACCCTATACCAGTATAATATGTTCTGCAAATTTTATATTGTTAGTGTGGAGTCTAAGGGTTGAACTGTACTCATGATATTCAGGCAGACAAATTTGTCAAAAGAGGCTATTGAGTCATTCATTCATATGAGTCATATATTCAGAATCTCTCTTTAAAGTGAGAATGTCTTCATTGACAGAGAGGGTGGGGACCCTTGGGAGTTCCCTCTTTTAGGCATGTATACTTTAACTGCTCGAAATACATGTGTTTATTTAACTGCCTGCACTAAGAATTCCTTCAGGTATAAATTCAAATTGGCAAGCTTAATTTGGAATGGAGGTGGTAGATCTGTTTATGATCATTTTTTTATTATTTTTATTTTTTATTACTGAATATATTAGTGACAAGGCAAACCCACCAAGAATGTAAATGAGAACCTTCTTGTCTGCTTTGTTTCTAACACAGATTTCAATTTCATTTATTTGGATAAACTTTTCATATGATCACAATCTGTTAGACAAACTTTTCAAATGATCCAGGACCATAAGAAACACTACCCCTCTATGAACACACTAACAGGATACAAAGTAAACACTAGCAAAAAGGGGAGATGTAATCGTACCCCACGCCTGTAACAGCCCCACCACAGGACAGGCACAAACCGACAACCAAAAAAAAATAAAAAATACCTGTGACCCCCTTCCTCCTCTTACCCCCCTTGGGTACACCAACTTTGAGCCTCCGGACCTCCACCCACTACGATAAGCACCGACCCACTCAATGGCCCGCTCACACCAATGCTACGAAAAACAAAAAAGCAAAAAGAGCCTAACCACCTTCCCCTTTCCTTTCTGTACCCCTCTCCTACCCTAGACCTCAGGTCCTAACAGACAGTACAGAAGCAGAAGAGAATATTAAGCATATTAAGCATATAAACTAAGCTTTAACTAAGGTGGAAAAGATCGAACTCTTGCTTAAACTGTAAGATCACCACATAAGCAAATGCATGTATACTGACTTATGTATGACCATCTGTATCCCCAGCTTTTTCTTCTGTACCCCTACCCCCCAAAAAATACAAAAATCTTTCAAAATAAAGAATTTATTTAAAAAAAAAAATCTATGGAAAGTTTTGTACAGATTGTGATAATTTGAAAAGTGTATCTAAAACAATTAAATCATGGCCACAGTTTAGAATGCTGAGAGGGCATACAGCCCAAGAAAATTTTTACTGACCAAGTTTAGTAAAAATGCAGTCATAGCTAATTAATTGAATGAGTTACAATTGGTTACTTAAAAGCTATATGATATTCACTATCACAGCTGATTTCTCAGTATAGCTCAGCTTAGTTAGTAGACCCATTTCCTAGCATACATTCAGGTTTTACTCTACCTCATAACAAAGTAGTTAAATAACTCATAAAATAAACATAAACTGAATCACTATGGCAGAGGAAAGGGTATGCAAAACTATTCAAACCCATGCTTGCACAACCCTTTTGGCCCTGAATAACCTAATAAGAAAATAGTTTTCCCAATCTATCTGGCCCTCTTTATGAACCTCCGTTCCTCATTTCCTAGCTACCAGTCCCCACACATATTAAACAGCCTAACTACTTCCAATCTTCCAATTATGAATACAAACCATTGGAGAACTTATAACAAGAACAATGCCTGGGAGGTGTGTTTGGAACATAGGAAATATAATTGTCCATGTCATGGGGATAAAAAAATAAGTAAAAAAAAGAAACAAATGTACCAATAACAGAATATCTGAAGCCCCACCTTCCAATTATCATGTGCCAAGTAAAGATACAAATCTGCTTATAAAGATACATTATTATATAAAACGTCTAGTAATGGAAGCAGACCATAATATATAGTACAGTAAAGGTGACACTGTCACATTAAGTATAGTAAATACTGTGGTCAATAATTAGGTATAAGATGAATTACCAAACACCGTAATATAAGCAATAAGTAAAGAAAGCTCAGAAGCCAAGTTAAACTTTCAGATATATTTACCCTATTCCTGACTCAGATGAAGATAGAGGTAACAATCTTGATGAGGTAGATACTTTGGTCTACTGTTTGTGAATCAAAGTTATTTTGGTTGTGCAGATTTGCTCGGTGATAGAGGTATACACAGAAGAAGAATTTTATATTCTTTGAATAGGCATGGGCCTTGTTCAGGATAGGGAATCGCTTTCAAAGATCCATGGAATTATAGAAAGGTTGGCTAGTTTGACTATTTCAGGAAATTCCCAAATCCTTAAACTATTTTACCTGAATCGATCGACCAGGTTAGATAACTTTGCTTTGAGTGATTGCAACAAGGGGTCCAGTTCTACAAATTAGTATGGTAATTTCTCATGTTTGGCACCCTTTTCCATCAATTATGTAACTCACATGAAGCCTGTTTTACCATCTAACCCCATGTTCAGATTTGCTGTTAAATGCCTGAACATGCATCATAGGGTGTTCTGTTAACCTATACTGACAGGTGCCCTCACTCTACAGCTGTCCTGATCACATCTCTGCGGAAACTGACAGGTGGTGGTCAACAAAGTTGATGGGTTTTTAGTGATGTATTCTGTTTTACTTTCAAGTTTGTCAGTTTAATCCTCTAGACCTACACCATTTGGCTGTGATTTATTAGAGGTTAGATTAAATGTCACACCTCAGAGTTTGAAACTTTAACACCTTTGTTTGCTCAAAGATTTCATTAGTGGCAGTAGGGTAATTACTTGTGTCTTCTGATTTGGAGATGGAGGAGAGAAAATGTCATCCATCTTCTATGTCATAATGAAGCATATTGGTCTTGATTGCACTGTATTAAAGGAACAATCCTAACCATTTTATAAAGCTCCTAAGTTACTCCCTATTTATAGAGCCAGGAGGGGGTCTTGTTTACTGATTTCTGTCCTACTGATGAGCCTCTTGAGGACGAGAAAAGATGCTGCAACCCTCTTGTCTCTGTTGATGCTGCTACCCTCTTGTCGCTGGATTACAGGTAAGTTAACTCTTCATTCTTACAGGAAAGGCTGAGGAAGTAGGGGTAAAGTCCACAAAACTCCAGAGTTATAAATAAATGTATTAATTAATAACACTGGAGTATTTCTTTAAGTGAGTTCCTATCTGTACAGTTAGTTGGCTTGAGGATAATTGCTTTGATAGGCTAAATTTAACATCCTTCCTTGTGAAAAGAGCAAGATCAGACTTGGCATGAACAAAAAGTAAAGTTTGTCTCTGGTTTCTCAAGATGCAGAGAAGCAAATTGTAATTGAAAAAGTCTCTGTGATGACTAAATAGGATGATTTCAGAGTTAATTCGATAAGGCAGAACAGCAATTCTCTTGTCTTGTCATTTAGTGTGTGCTCAAGTGAATATAACCTCCTTGAACCTCAACAAGTACAATAAGCCATTTATAGTGCTTGAAGTGTATCCTTTGAAAAGCCACGATTTGTATACATGGAAACGTATTTACAGTGCAATTAAAATTGTGAAGAAAAGGCTTGTGCTTTTGAGCATTCAAGCTGGGTACATATATATGAAGCCTGAGAGGAGTGCAATAAAATAGATTTTGTACATCATGTGCACATTGTACTTTCTCGTGCTCACAATTTAATAGATCATTCCCACAAGATAGTACAGTGTGCTCACAAGATAATAAGTTACCTTGTACGCACACTATAACTATTTCATGTGCACAAAATAATTAAATAAGTTGAGTGCACAAGACGGTTAATAGATTGTAGTAATACAGCAATATGTGGTAATCTAATACTTTCTAAATATTCAATTGTTTGCTTTTACAGGACTCATGTAGTTCATGTATTGTGTAAAAGGCAACTTCCCAGGATATTTTCTATTGATCCCTATTAGTGATGTCCGGAACGGTTCGCCGAACGGTTCGCCGCGGACGGCGAACATAAACATAAACTTTGACCCTGTACCTCACAGTCAGCAGACACATTCCCGCCAATCAGCAGCAGACCCTCCCTCCCACCTCCTGGACAGCATCCATTTTACATTCATTGTGAAGCTGCATTCTTAGTGAGCTGTCCAGGAGGTGGGAGGGTCTGGGAGGGAGGGTCTGCTGCTGATTGGCTGGAATGTGTCTGCTGACTGTGAGGTACAGGGTCAAAGTTTATGTTTATGGTCGCCGTCCGCGGCGAACCGTTCGGGACATCACTAATCCCTATATTTAACAAATCTATAATTATGAGGTGTAAAAAAATAAAACTAAATGTATAAATCCTAAACTCTTTATCTTGCAACTTAGTGCTTCCACTTATCTCCATGTCAATCATTGTTATTCTATTATTTGTTCCTGGCAGTCAGCATATAGTGAAAAGAAGAAATTAATCAATGTTTTGATTTGCTTGTGTGCTTGTTAAATCGTAAATAAAAAAGAAAATGAATCATTAACACAAGTTGTAGGTGATTTTCAATTATTTATTCTTTTGTGTACATTTGATAGAAATAAGATGTCCACTTTAACATTTTCTTGTAGGCTATATAGTTGCTTTTATATAATTTATCACACACAATTTATTTCTTGATGTAGAATTTTATTGAAACATAAAAGTAATTCTAGTCATATGGCACAAGACACATAGTTAGGATAGTGGAGGGGAAAAAACTTTGGGTCACGAGTGTTCTAGGAAGAATGTTTTACACTTTACTTTATTTTTTCCATGTGACCATCATATGTTGAGAACATGTCATCTGTTTATAAAACAGGATAAATGTCACCCAGCCCCACCCCCCAACACAAGGACCCTCATAACACAAATCCTTGTGACACACCTGTTCCCATACACACATTCCATTACAACTGACTCTTTACGCCCTTGATGCTAGTTGAGGCCAGCTTTTAGAAGGGCGTGCAGCTGTTCTAAGTAGTGATTGGGCCAAAAGTTACCTGCCCTCCTTTAAGCATGAGATAGAATCTAATTAACACTTTCTGAGCTGCTGATGTCTGTAAAAAACTTTTACTTGTTACACATGAGATATAAACCAGCAAATGCAATATGTAATCATGAGGTTTTTAACCAAACTTTAATTCATAATAATTAATTTCTAACATTAGCTTAGTATAAAGCAAAATTGTGCTAAGATAACCTAATACACTAACTCAGGGATAGGCAACCTTTGGCACTCCAGATGTTGTGGACTTCATCTCCGATAATGCTCTTACACCAATAATGCTGGCAAAGCATCATGGGAGGTGTAGTCCAAAACATCTGCAGTGCTGAGGTTTGCCTATGCCTGCACTAACTTATAGTCTCAACCTACAAACCACCTTGAACATTAAATAAAAAGTAATTTTAACACAACTAACAACTTTTTTTTAAAGTTGTTTTATTTTTTAAATTTTTTTTTTTTTTGCCTAATATTTAATGGTCAAATTTAAGCATTGAAGCAGTAATTTAAGTCATGGTGCAATTGCTTTTTAAATTTCATGATAAATTAACAACGGTTTCTGTTATATTTATTGCATCATTTCATTTGATCTGTTATTTAAACTCCATCAGCTCTCTCTGCATCACGTGGATTGCTGTTTTATTTAAACTTTGTCACTCTGTTTGCTCAGCTTCTGAATCACCCCCATTTTTCTTTTTTTTTTTTTTATACGATTACTAAAGCAGGTTTTTCCAGTTTAACAACAGGTGCGGTCTGGCCTGTCTTCAAAAAAATAAATGAAATAAAAACTTTTGTGTTTACTGCTCTCTTTTTCTTCCCCGATTATTGTTTTATGTTTATATACGTGTAGCAATTAAGGTGAATAAATATTTGACAGTTAAAGAAACACTCCAAGCTGGAAATGACACAACTGACAACTGTCTCTTAACGCCATCATGACAGCCCTTTTTTGAATCCCTGTACTATGTTTGTGTGTATGGGAATTGGGTAACAGCAGAATTTTTTGCAAACTCTCTACTTTTATAAAACCGAGACAGAAAAAGACAGAGACATCATTCTGCCCTGTAGAAGGAAAAGGAGCATAATTGTTAAAAAAAAAATTTTTTTAAACCTATAAAAATGTGTAGTATATTATAACATAGAGATTGCATTGAGATACTAAATATTTTAATGATAGTTATTTATTTTAAAGAAATTATATGCCCATCCCTGAAAAAAAACTTCAGCTCATTAAAGTTGTTAAGGTATGCGCTATTTATCTCAATGGACAACAATTGATAGGTTGCTACCGGGCAAAATCTCTTTTATACTTAACAGTCTAATAATAATAACTAGTATTTTTATAGCGCCTTTCTCCCAGTGGGACATAGCGCATGCTCTCGGAATTAATCAAATCGGCAGCTGAATAGTAATGTTGTTATTACCCAATTGATGGTACTCATTTTATCGACATCTATGCTTGCCTTACATTTTATAGGACTCTCCTCAGGCTCCACCCCCCCAAAAAAATATATCACTGTTTAGTAGATATATACCAAATGAAAACAAGCATGGATTTAATTATGCATTTCTTCATTTGGGGTATTGATAAAAACAACTTGCAAAAGCTACAGTTCTCTTGTCTGCTGCCCTTGCTAGCCTTCTCTTTCTTTTCCAGAGAATATTTTCTCTCCTGACTGTGCAAACACTGACTTTTTAATGCAACTCAATGAGAAGTATTTGCAAGACAGGTGCTCTGGACAATGGTCTGCCTCTTGAATTTAGCTTCATTGAGCTAAACAACCAGGAAGAAACAGGGCCTGCTGTCTGATTGACAGCTAGGAGGGTGTAACAATCTTAAAGCACCACTATAGTGCCAGGAAAACAAACTGGTTTTCCTGGCACTATAGGGTCATTAGGTCCCCCCACCCTCAGTGCCCCCCTCCTGCTGTGCTGAAGGGGTTAAAACCCCTTCAGTCACTTACCTTTTTCCAGCGCCATGCTGCCATGCTCCCTCTGTGCTGGGTAACTCTCCTCCCCCTGCCGACGTCAGATCCGAATGCGCATGCGCATTAATCATTGCTTTCCTATGGCCGAGAACCGCGGAAGTGCCACTAGCGGTTTGCGCAAAGTTGTCCCAGATATTCTTGGCTTCAGTTCTTGGCTTCAGTGGTAGGATTAGATGTTATGGAGGAGTTTGCAATTTGTTCATAGTCCCAGTTGAGAGTTACTTGTTCCCTTAAGGCTCTTTTGCTCGGGACTTTAATTGTTTTCCAGGCTCTCGCGAGCAGCGTATTCACTGCTATCAAGATTTGGAAAGTGAGTTTAGTCTGTGGTCTGGGTGTGCCTGCTGGCAGCATGAACAAGATACATTGGTCTGGTGTGTGTCTTTGCTCTATTTGCGTAATGTTGGACACTTCTGTAGTGATTATTTTTGAAGGCTCGGGCAGGACCACCAGACATGTAGCATTGTTCCCACCCTCCCTCCCCTCCCACCTTCCGCATCTCCAACATTTGTATGACACCTTGGGGTACATGCGGGCAAGTTTTTCAGGTACGTAGTACCATCGGTACAAAATTTTCTTCATTAACTCATAGTGTGCCATGTACGCTAGTAATTTATTTGGTAGATTGAACATGGCCTGCAGATCCGTGAAAGGTATAATTTTGTTGCCATGAAGCAACTGACACAAGCGTTTACAACCCTGCTTAATCCATGGTTTATGGTCTAATGTTGGTACCTGGGTGCTTACACTCTGTATTAATGTGGCTAGGGGTGTTGGTCCGTAAAGTAGCCAATATTCCTTTATTAAAAGGAATAAAATAGTATAAAATTATATAAAATTCATCCACAACACGTTTCAACACACAGGGCTTTATCAAGTGGAAGTAAACTAATTGGGCTGCATGCTCTACACTTTAAAGGCACTCTACAAATACATAAAGCACTTCAGATTGGAATACAATTTATGGTGGGGTGACTTGTAGAATAATTAAACTGCATCCTCAACCTTTTAAAGCAACTCTACAAACACGTAAGGTGCTTTGCTTGCTGAAGAGCTTAATGTGTAAAGAGTGTGTCCTTTTTGAATTTTTTATAAAAGTTGTGATTTCGATGGCAAAATGTCAAGTGATCATTCAGAGTTGCTGTATCTCTCGTGCAGAGGAAACATTCCAGAACCTATTAACTGGGCACTAATTATAATTTAGTGGGGGGAGCTAATTTCCTCACTCCAAGCCCCCACTCCATGCATCCATCCATCATCCATCAGCTCCAAAAAGGCCAAATAAAAATCAATCCTCTTTAAAAAATATAAAAAATGGCAGATCAACAATCACAGCACTCTAAAGACTTTTCCCACTTTTAAGCCGTATGTTCCCCCTTTTCTTTTATTAATTAATCCCCACCTGATGGCCATGCATGGGGCAGGGGTGTGGGCAGTGATCCATACAACCTCATTGCTTATTTTAAAGTCCCCCACCTGATGCCCATGGGTAGTTGTACAGCAGTGGTGTATTCTGGTTTTGGCTGCTCAGGCGACCCCAACCCCCCCCGACCCCGCACGTGACCCCCACCCATCCCTTCCCCCCCACCCCGCCTTCTAAATACACACACACACACACACACATTCACTGACAGATACGCATACACTAGCTAACAGAAACACACACTCACTGACACACACAGACACACACTCACTCACTAGCAGACACACACTAGCAGACACACACACACTCACTGACACACACACTCACAGGCAAACATACACGCAGTCAGACACACACACACACAAAACACACAGTCACTCATTAGCAGACACACACACTCACTGAAACACACACTCACTAACAGACACACACACACTCACAGGCAAGCACACACTCACTAACAGACACTCACACATAGACACACACTCACACACTAGCAGACACACACTAGCAGACACATCCACACTCACTGACACACACACTCACAGGCAAACACACTCACACTAACAGTCAGACACACACACTCACTAACAGACACACTCACTAACAGACACACACACTAACAGACACACACACTAACAGACACACTCACACACACACTAACAGACATACACACACACTCACTCACATTAACACATTTATTTTTTTTAACCCCCAGCCTCCTTACCTTTGGGACCTGGGGGTCCAGTGGCTGCTGGGCGGGCGGGCGGCTGGCGAGGGAGCACTTCCCCTGAGCACTCTGCTCAGCTCCCTCGCGCCTCAGAGTGAGGCTGGGAGCCAGAATATGACGTCATATCCGGCTCCCAGCCTCACTCTGCGGTGTGCGAGGGAGCTGAGCAGACCGCTCAGAGGAAGAGCTCCTTCGCCAGCCGCCCGCCAATGCCGCCAGCATGTCAGTTAGCCGCAAGGCTAACAAGGCATTTGCCCTGGGCATTTGGGGGGTGGCTTTTTTTAAAACGTCCCTGGTGTACAGCAGCATATGATTATGAGCCATTTGGTACAGGGCCATTCGAACTTTAGTGAATAACCTTCACTTTTGTTTCTGTCCATACTGCCATAGCCACAACTCCGCTGACTGTGGCTTACACAGCTTGCATAAAAAAAAAAGGTTTCATTTTCTCATACTCTGTAAATAGAACTTTAATCACACACATGAGGCTCCTGCAGGTTCTAGAAGGCTATTAACAGAACAGGAGATAATACATTCTAAATTAAACTGACTGCGCAATAAATTAGGTTTAAGAAAGCTGTGCAAGTCACGTGCAGGGAGGTGTCACCAAGGCTGCACAAACAAAGTGATTTAACTCCTAACTGACAGTGAGAAGTGAACATAATACTGCATGGGCGTGATCTATACACCAAAACTGCTTCATTAAAGGACCACTATAGTGCCAGGAAAACAAACTTGTTTTTCTGGCACTATAGTGCCCTGAGTGTGCCCCCACCCTCAGGGTCCCACTCCCGCCGAGCTGAAGGGGGAGGAAGGGGGCTAAACACTTATCTTTCTCCAGCGCCGGGCTCCCTCGGCGCTGGGGACTCTCCTCCTCCTTCGGTCGTCATCAGCTGAATGTGCATGCGTGGCAAGAGCCGCGCGCGCATTCAGCCAGTCCATAGGAAAGCATTCTCAATGCTTTCCTATGGACCCTGTCGTCTTCTCACTGTGAAAATCACAGTGAGAAGCGTGGAAGCCCTCTAGCAGCTGTCAATGATACTGCCACTAGAGGCTGGATTAACCCTACAGTAAACATAGCAGTTTCTCTGAAACATAGCAGTTTACAGCAGGCCTGGCACTAATGGACCTGGCACTGCTATGTTTACAGCAGGCAGGGTTAACCCTAGATGTTCCTGGCACCCAGACCACTTCATTGAGCTGAAGTGGTCTGGGTGCCTATAGTGGTCCTTTAACCCCTTAAGGACCAAACTTCTGGAATAAAAGGGAATCGTGACATGGGTTAAGCTAAATTTGTTTTGGTGCCTATAGCATACCTTTAAGCATAATCAAATCCAATACGGAAATAAGCTGGTGAAAAGAGAAAACTTGTAAGATATTTACAATTATGGATGGTTTTCAAACGAATGCAAGGAAAATGCTCTGGGAAGGATACATAGGCTAATAGTGTGGGTTATCTAGTTGGTATGGTATTGATAAGATGATAATGTGTATACTACATTTAGTGTATGTATGAGAAGAATAAACATTGTAAGGAATGTATAATAATATTGAGATGGAAGTGAGAGCTTCTTTGTGAATATAGGTAAGATTCCTAGAGCAGGATTGTGATATTTAATAGGTAAGGCACATACAAGAAAATAAATAAGTTTTTAAGCACATGACAATTAATACTTTGCTTGTAGCCATTACCCTAATAAGAAATGATTTTTTTTAGCTCAACTGAACAAAATTCCTGAATTATTAATATCTTATAAACTCAGTCTGCCACACACCTGTTTGTTAAAATGATCTTACTAAATGTCTCCTTCTGATATTTTTTCAGCTACCCAATATGTTTGGAAGTTTGCGTTCCACCATGATGTCCTTAATGATTGGATCCTATGCTTCCTCTGCAATCACTTTTCCTGCACTGAAGGTACATGTTCTTTCATATCATTAAGTAGGCATAACTCTAACTATAAAACCTGTTTTTTTCTGTAATGCAAAGTTAAATAACCCAATGGTTGTGTACACAGACATGCAGTGATGTTTTAAGGTACTTAAGTTTTAGGGAGAATGCAACAGAAGAGTAAAAAAAAAAAAAATGTTGATGTTTACAATAATAATGTAAATTGTACTGCTATTTTAATTCAAAATGTATCAGGAAATTGTACATTAAAAGTGCGGAAAAATAAAATGGTGTGGCAGGTTTAAATAATCAAGATTGAAATAAATATGTTGGGCAAAATACCCATAAGGTATAAGCATTATCAAATGGTAAAATCGGAGGTATATATATATATATATATATATATATATATATATATATATATATAGTGATGTCGCGAACATAAATTTTCGGTTTGCGAACGGCGAACGCGAACTTCCGCAAATGTTCGCGAACCGGGTGAAACGACATAGACTTCAATAGGCAGGAGAATTTTAAAACCCACAGGGACTCTTTCTGGCCACAATAGTGATGGAAAAGTTGTTTCAAGGGGACTAACACCTGGACTGTGGCATGCTGGAGGGCAAAACTCCCATGGAAAATTACATAGTTGATGCAGAGTCTGGTTTTAATCCATAAAGGGCATAAATCACCTAACATTCCTAAATTGTTTGGAATAACGTGCTTTAAAACATCAGGTATGATGTTGTATCGATCAGGTAGTGTAAGGGTTACGCCTGCTTCACAGTGACAGACCAAACTCCCCGTTTAACGCACCACAAACAACCGCAAACTCCCCAAAAGTCCATTTGCACAACCGCAAACTCCCGATTTGCACAAGGTTGGATATCAAGCTAACCATGTCCCGTTCCTTGTCCTCACTGATGACATTGAAGGTCTCTTCCTCCACCCAGCCACGTACAACACCAAGGGTCCCCAAAAGGTGACAACAAGCCCCCTGGGACGCCTGCTGTGTTTGGTCTTCCACCTCCTCAAAGCCACCTTCCTCCTCTGACTCCTCTTCTTCAGACTCCTCTCTCTGTGTTGCCTCTGCGTTATTATAAGGTGTGTTAAGTATTACTATTCCTATCAGTTTAATCCCTGTTACGTCCCCTATCAGGGGACGTGCATATGGCATTGATTTTAGGAACCGTGAGATGGAAAAAGATGCTTGGTCGGTCCTCCTACTTCAAATTTGGGGCACTGCGCGTGCAATCTAATGTGCCACCAGATAGGAGTGGTGTGTTAAGTAGTACTATTCTTATCAGTTTAATCCCTGTTACATCTCATCATGGAAGAATAAAAAGGACAAATTTGGGGCACTGCGCGTGCAATCTAATGTGCCATCAGATAGGAGTGGTGTGGTAAGTAGTACTATTCTTATCAGTTTAATCCCAATGTCACGACTACAGACTAAAACATATACATAGGCAAGAAAAGGAAAATAAAAGACAGAGCGTAAACCGGACCTTAGAATGGCCAGACTAATACGCTAGAGACAGAGAATGGTCAAAGGGAAAGCCGAGGTCAATGAAGCCAGAAAATACACAATACCGTTTATACAAGCCAAGTCAGGGAAGCCAGAATTCAGAATAACCAGGGAAAAGCCAAGGTGCGTCAAGGTTCCGAGTGAAAGCTGTAGAAGATTGGGTGTCCTGTGTTAGCCAGTCAACTATGTCCTCAGAACTTTTCGAGTTCAGGGTACGTGGCCTCTGAACACTGGGCATTATTCTAGGGCCAAAGGGAATCACAGCACCACGACCACGACGGCCCCTGCGGGGTGGCCTGCCTCTGCCTGTCATTTTTTTTCGATTAGTGGTACTATGCGTGCAAGCTACTGTGACAACAGATATGAGTGGCACTGTGCAGTGGCAGAAGTTGGCAGAGTAGACGCTGTAGGCCTGACACACACACTTGCAGACAACTAACTGCTATTCAATCTATTACAGTCAAAATTGTATTTTTTTTTTTTTTACATGTACACTACTGTTACACCAGATATGAGTTGCACTGGTGTGACACTGTGCCCTGGCAGGCCCTGAAACGCACACCTGTGAAGGAAACTGACTGCTATTATATTACAGTCCAAAAAGTTTTTTTTTTTCTAAATGCAAGCTATTGTGACACCAGTGAGTGAGTGGTGGCATTGGGCAGGCCCTGAAACGCACACTCGTGAAGGAAACTGACTGCTATTATATTACAGTCCAAAAAGTTTTGGGTTTTTTAAATGCAAGCTATTGTGACACCAGTGAGTGAGTGGTGGCACTGGGCAGGCCCTGAAACGCACACTCGTGAAGGAAACTGACTGCTATTATATTACAGTCCAAAAAGTTTAGTTTTTTTTTAAATACAAGCTATTGGGACACCAGTGAGTGAGTGGTGGCACTGGGCAGGCCCTGAAACGCACACTAGTGAAGGAAACTGACTGCTATTATATTACAGTCAATTTTTTTTTGTTTTTTTTAAATGCAAGCTATTGGGACACCAGTGAGTGAGTGGTGGCCATGGGCAAGTGGGCACAGTATATGCTGTGAGCCTGACACACAGGCTGGCAGGCAGGCAACTGCAATTACATTACACAGAAAAAAAAGCAAACTGATGTTCTATCCCTAAAAAGGGCTTTTTGGGGTGCTGTCCTTACAGCAGAGATCAGATGAGTCCTTCAGGACTGTAGTGGACACTGAATACACTAGCCTAGCTATCAATTTCCCTATCAACTCAGCACCAGCTACACTGTCCCTCCTCTCACTAAGAATGCAGCTTCACAATGCATGTAAAATGGATGCTGTCCAGGAGGTGGGAGGGTCTGGGAAGGAGGGTCTGCTGTTGATTGGCTGGAATGTGTCTGCTGACTGTGAGGTACAGGGTCAAAGTTTATTCAATGATGATGAATAGGGGGCGGACCGAACAGCGCATATGTTTATATATATATATATATATTTTTTTATTATATAATTTTTAAGTTACCCACATCACAGTGTAGCAGAAAGATTGTATGTAAAACTGCTAAGGGGCTTTCATATTAGGGAATCTCAACAGAATTGCCATCAGTTTTCTATGGTTAAAACATACCAAGACTTCGATAGCTATAAAGACTGGTGGATGCATCCTTCCTAAAGCAGACAAAAACTACCAAACTAATCAAAAAAATGTTTTCCTGTGCTTCATATGTTTCAGCTGATGTTGTATATCGTAAAAGGGATGTATTATTTCCCAGGATTTTTAATAACACCATCTAGATCAGTGTTTCCCAGCCCAGTCCTCAAGACCCACCAACAGTCCAGGTTTTGTCAGTATGTCCATTGGAATAAAAAAGGGAATATTTGCAGTGGAGGTGATTAGTATGCAGCTATATATCCACAAAACATAAAGACTAGGTCAGGAAAGGGTACAGGGAAGCAGCATCTTCTGGATGTCCTCAAACTAATATGGTGGCGAGTCAATATAAAAAATATGAAGACAGAAAATAGTATATTCTATAGGTGGTGAGGTCCCCCTCCTGTTTCTCTGAAACTGCTATGTTTGCATCTGAAGGGTTAAAACCTAAGAGACCTGGCACCCAGACCACTTCATTGAGCTGAAGTGGCCTGTGTGACTATAGTGTCCCTTTAAAGAAATAAAAATGATAGTAGTAAAACAAGTTCTCTTCATAGCAGAGTTTGAGATAGTAGCATAAAAGGAACAGTACTATCTGTCACATTTATCCTTCTGTATCCCTTCCTACTCGTGGTTTGATGCCAGAAGCCAGACTGGGCACGCTCTTCCTCCTCCCTCCGCCCTGTCCTCAATGTGCCCCCACTAAATTGTGCTCACTGAGCAGTAAGACATTTTCAAAGTTGTCAATCTGTGTTGCAATTGCTTTTCCAGATGAAAAGAAAATATAATTTAAACCCTTTACATGCAATGTCAGCTTTCGCAATATATATATGACAAACCACAGCACCAGTAGATAAACTGTAAATCAGATTTATTTTACTCTCACCTTCTCTCTTGCTAGTGTGAGGATGTGAAATTCATAACTTTCCCTGATTAGCCAGTTAACAACGTTAGGACATTTTATTACATCCTAGCTATACTACACTTTAATGCCTTTGGGGCATAATGACATGTCCTGCAGATTTGGAGTGAACAATGTTAAATATCTGCTCACACCACAGAGCCCCAAGCTCCTTCTATCTGCTGGGACCATATTTAGTGGATCCAGACTTTCTAATGAGCTGTTTGCAGCACCAAAGACTGCCAGGGCTGCAAATAACTCTTTCAAAACTTTTCAAAAATAACCATTCAAAACTTTAGTGAGAGGAAGAGCAAGAGAGGGACACAGAGTGCGGAAGAGATATGAGGGAATAGGATCGAGGAAACAGGTGGTGGGGCGGGAGGACCGGAGCAGAGCGGAAACCTCTTCTGTTGTAGTAGGTGCGAATGAGCATAGAACAGTGGAGTGAGTGGGGTTGGGTGATGTATTGGAAGATGTATACGAAGGGGAGGGAGAGAGATTAGAGATCTCTTCCCTGATTGTAGAAATCTCAGTGAAGTGAGTTGCAAAGTTTGAGGCGGACAGGGTGGTAGGAGGAGGGGGGAGCAACAGGGCGAATGAGAGCATTAAAAGTGTGAAATGAGCATTTGGGTTGGTGGGACAGTGTGCTTATCAGGGTGTTAAAGTAATTTACTTTTGCAGAGGAAAGAGCCAGAGTGTAGGAGCACAGCATAAATTTATAGTGGATGAAGTCAGGTGCAGAGTGAGACTTTCACCAACAGCGTTCAGCAGTTCTGGAACATATTTGGAGATATCGGGTCAGCTTGGTGTGCCAGGGTTTTAATTGGGAACGCCTGCTGCATTTACATGTAGGAGGTGCCATGCTGTCTAGTTGAGAGGAGAGAGTGGAGTTGTAGAGTGAGGTTGCAGAGTTAGGGCAAGTGAGATTTGAGTTGGGTAAAAGGAGAGTTTAGAGTTTGGTGGAGAAATGCTGGAGATCAAGGCTGTGGAGGTTTCTGCGAGATTGGAGAGTTGAGGGTGGTGAGATTTGGGTATGGGATATGCAGATGTCAAAGTTCAGCAGATGGTGGTAAGATAAATGAATTGCCATACATGCGCATTAGGTCTTTCCCGTCGGCTGACGTCAGAATTGATATTAGCACTGGATTACTTTAGGATTAGTTTTGGGGTTGGTGGTAGGGTTAGAATTATGTTAGAATTAGTTTCCGATTTAGGGGTAAGTGTAAGCTCCTGTTAGGGTTAGGATCTTCATGCAAATTGGTTATGGTAATGGATAGTGTAAGGTTAATGGTTAGATTTGGATAGACATATGGTTAGCATTATTGTAAGCATTGGTTAAGGGATATGGTTGGTATAGTGTTAGTTTTTAATTAATTGCACTGATGTGTTAAAATTATTATAAACACAAATGTGTAGAAACAAAATCAAAGTTTTGTTTTAGTGCAGAATGTGGATAATTGCCTCCATCCTTAAGAGGTCATAGAGATGTAGACAGCAGGACTCAGTTGGCCTAATGATTACACAAAATAAAATACCTAGTGCTAAATACATAAACAACTTGAATCCCAATGTAATGCTCACAGACTTATAACAACCCTTACTTCTTTATTCTACAAATAGGTCTATAATATTTGTTTTTCCTTATTGGTTTATATATAAAATGCTTACTGATTTAAAAAAACAAAAAAAAAACATTTGTGTATCATGTACAGCCTGCAGTCTATGTTAATTATCAGCCAATTATCAGCCAAGGTGTTTTCTCCATCTAAAGTATATATTACATTTATACTGCCGTCCCACTTATGCTTGAAACTGTACCATCAATGTTACATTAAACTTTAAACCTTTTGTTTGTTTCTGCAGTTGATATATGAAGCAGGTGTCTCATTCGTGGGAATTATGTTAGGCTGGTCTGCTTTAGCCTGTCTTATTTTTCTCAACTGTCTTATCAACTGGCCCAAGGAATCCATCCCATCACCTGAAGAGACTGCCTATAAGTGAGTAACCTATTGCAGAAGAATTGTTACTATTTTTTAATACTATAACACAAGTACCCATCTAAATTGAAGCATCTAAAATAAGAGAAGATAATGCTGAAATGACCTAAAATGGGACCTCTGGTGGTAACTCTTAAAATAGATAATAAACCAGATTATTATATATATAATATATATTATTTTAAAGCTTTGGAATATTATCTCATCAAATTAACAATATATAGATTTTTACATGACTTAAAATAAAAAATATATATTGTTTCTGATTTACTTCACTGATCCTTAGTGATATAATTTAGTATAGTTCATGGTTGTTAATTAATCTTTCAAAACTCACAGCTATAAGCTGTGTGAGCTGTAGCTTTACACCAAAAAATGTCTGAACATGAGCAAAAATACCAAACTCCCAAACTTTATATAAATGTAGTTGTTTCAAAAGTATTCCCTGCTTCCAACATAAACTTATTTTATCTGTATCTCACAGGAAGAAGGTCACCGTGCATACTACAGCTTTAGACCACAAAGTCACAGGAGACCAGGCTTACACCCATGTCACCTCTGTTGGTCAAAGGTTAAGTCGGATAGGACAATCTGAACAAGAGCACTTATCCAGTGAAGATCTGACTAAGTCAGAGAAAAGCAACGGTGAGGACAATATTCCCCAATGTGCATTCAAGTGATTAAGAACATCTATTACTTATATGATCTGAACACCTGCATTACCTGTTAGATGTTCCCTTTACTATTTTACTTATGAAACAGGGTTTAATAATCTCTCTTCTTTATTTCACAGCTCCTTCACCTACTTTCCTGCAAAGTGTACGCTCCCCTATCTTTTTGTTCTCTCTGATTACCATGATGATGACCCAACTCCGCATTATTTTCTTCATGGCATCTATGAATAAGATGCTTGAGTACTTGGTGATAGAGCATCAAGACAATTGTAAGTGGGATTTATTTTGAGGAGAGACATTTTGGTTTATTTTGCTGCAAAAGCACATTTGATTGTTTTAACTTCCTAAAAATTAGAACCTGCTCATTTTTCTTTTTAATTTGTGAGCGTTACTGATATATTAAATGCATGATCTGTGTAGTCAATGCAATGCAATCTGCTCTAGTGGTTAAGATGCCAGGAATGCCCTGGCAACCCCCTCATGTAAGTACTTCAAACATTTAGTAATGGTTTGACATCTTACCTGGGGTCTGACAGGCACCATTCATGCCCTCTATGCATTGGCATATTCTAAGTGTGTCAAGTCATTCAGGCACTACATAATTGAAGAACTGATTAAGAAATGTACTAAGTCTGCAGTCTGCTAGATTTTGAGGAAATGCAGACATCTGCAAACTGTGCTCAGTAGTCCTAATGAACATTAATATTGTGGTTTTTTTTTCTACTTTCCAGCTGATAAAGACATAAGGGTAGAAATAACTTCTACAGGTAAGAGAACTATATAAATCATTTAGTATTTTATTCTTGTAATATTACTCAAAAGCATAAAGTTTCAAATCTACATTTCCAATTAATGCATTTGATTGTTTTTGGTTTTGAATTAAAAGCTGCTCATTAAGTGCTATTAGGACTACGACTGTGTGCATACTTTTGATAAGGAAGTCTTTCTGGCATGAGGGACGTGTCCAAGGAGGCAGGCTTATGGTGCAGAATTCTGAAAAACATTTATTTGGTCTTGTGTGGAGTTACTATAAAGGTTTGAGCATGGAAAAAATACAATATATAAACGGGGCCAAAATCTATCAAAGGCATTAACTTTGGTGCTTTGAATGTCCCTTTAAGTGCCAAATTTATGGGGATATATGATAAATATTTGTGACAGTTTTCCACAGCATGTGTTTACTATGAGGAAGAGGTACCATAACCATCTTACTCCATCTGAACTATTATCACTCCAAGTCAGTCTGGATTTGAATGTGGGATTTCCCTTCATACATCTTGCTCCTGGACTCAAATCAGCTTTTTATCCTGTCTTTTAGCTGTTAGAGTCCAGATATCTTTATTCTCCAACCAACCACTAATTATTATATGTAGCCACATCATCTGGCAACCCAAGGAACAAAGTTACGCAATATGAACTAACTAGGATTAACCTCACCTCAGCATGAAAAGGTTAACACAGGTCAACAGTGGGATTAATATTAAACACAACGGTTTTGGACCTGCAATTAACATACTCAGATTTTCATCCAGAATAAAAATTTTAATAGATTGTTTTAGAACTGTTTAGTTGGTGTGCCTATAACTGTAATCATACGGACTTATTTTCCCACATAGCTAGTCATGTATGGATTAACTCACCTATAGAACTCTGTGGTGATTTACCACTTGTGAAACTTTGTCATGTCATGTCCTGTTCTGTTTTAGTATACTCTGCATGACTCTAAATGACCCATAAAAAGTTATTATGTATTGTGTGTGGTATGGTTCACTGAGGGTTAATTTTATGTTTATTCATTGTAATATCCGATTTGTTGAAGCAGATATAGCCCTTGTTCCTTGTACCTTCTACGGATATCCAGCTGTCTGCATTCCCTTTCCTCCATAACACTCATACAAAATCTAGAGCTCCCCTAGAGACTTGTTTGGCAAGCCTCCTAGAAGCTTCCATTAGGCCAGTAAGCATATAAGCCAAGGACCTACGTCCAGAACATACTGCTTTGCCTGATAGGGCTTGGAACAAGAGGCATACCCCCCTCCCATACTGTCTAGGATCAAATCCATCCAGAATTAAAAAAAACAAAGCAACAAAAAAAGTCAATATTTAGTAACTGTTTTAGTTGTAAGAACTAAATTGAGGCCTTTGTCACTTGCTATGTTCGTGTGAACAAGTCCTCTCGATCGCCATCCACAATAGCAACTTTCTGTCCCTATCTCAATCAATACTCTATATTTCTAGGGGTCAGTAAAATAACCTACTAAAATTACCTCCATGTTCCCTTCCCCTGTCAACTATTTACACTTTAACAACATACACTTTCACATCTTCTTCCATAACTGCATCAGAAAATGATTCCCATTTTTCAAACACAATCCCCAATGTTAGAGGATCTCTCTCTACCTGTTTTTTTTTTATACCTTCCCTCTCTCTCTATCCTCCTTGAAAAACATATTTGAGAATGATTTTGGCCATCATAAAGCAACCCCATGCTACCAGCTCCCTGCAAACCAGATCTGAAAATTTCTCTTGTCACCTTACTATATTCATTTGAATGTATTTATCCTCAGTTTTTAGTTAATGACTGTATTCTTGCTGCTATACCAAATCCTTTAAAATGGATTGTTCTTGTTCTGTCTAGTAATTTCTGGTCTTGCTCCCTTCTCCTCTAATTGCTTGCACTTTGTTCTGGCTGTCCTGTCTGTCCGTGAAACAGAACCAGGACCTAACAGGAACAGAAAAGTTGGTGCCTGGCTTGGGATCCAAACAGTGTCTTGAGATGCTGTTTGTTCCTTCTCAACACCAGGAGCCACATCTTCAGTGCTTCTAGCCAGACTTTCAGCGGAATTATTATGTACAAGTAGCAGCAGTTTTCTCCATATCCAGCTGACATTATACACAGCTTAGTGAAGTGAAATATATACTGATTTATTGGAGGGATCACATAGTTTATATACATGATAATATTTACACAATGAGAAGGGCACTGAAAATGCAGTCTCATCTCAGGTTCGTTTTCAGGCTGTGAGCTTATTTGAACCAATCTGAACACATTCTCTTAAAATAATGGCAAAAAGACTTGATGGAAAGTCATTGAGACAGGAGGGTGGCGGGGGATGTACACACAACTGAATTTTTCAAACTATAAACATAACTACAAAACACTTTCCGTATAGCACCTGGAGCAATTACGAATGCTATGTTCAAAGTAGCCATATTTTGACATTTGATAACTGGGTAGAAATATAAACATGTCCTGTCAAGGTATTTCATAATGTGATTGCTTTATGAATACTAATACTGATAATGCTTTATTTTGCAGTTGGACTATACTCTTCAGTTTTTGGAGTGATGCAGCTCCTGTGCCTTTTCACATGCCCTTTCATTGGCTTTGTAATGGACTGGAAGATGAAAGAAGGTGATGAAAGGTGAGAGTGAAAAGTAATCAAAGGAATAGGGAAATTCCAGGCAACATGAGTTGGGTCTAGTATAAGAATCTCACAATGTACTCCTATAAACTTTAGTTTTTCATACAAATGTAAGGAGACATAATTACAGTGAGTCTAGCTGATATTATTAGATTATTGGATTTAAAAAACTGAGATATTGGATAAAGTGACAATAAACAGATATGTGTTTTTATCTCCTGCTCTGTAAACTGAACTTTAATCACACACAGGAGGCTCCTAACAAAGCAGGAGATAAAAAATAAAAAAATAAACAGACTGTGCAATACAGGAACCTAAAATGTGCAAGCCACGTGCAGGTAGAAGTGCAGAAGAATTGAGCTTTACACCTAAACTGCTTCATTAAGCTAAAGTTGGTTTGGTGCCTATAGTGTCGCTTTAATTTAAACCCATTTGTTTATCAAAAAGGTGGGCAATTTCTATAGCTAAGCACACACATTTGGCTGGATTATCAAACAAATTGAAATGCTTCCACAATTTGTGTGGGACTTACATGCGTTACCTATTGGTTCCCCTATTTTAATATAGGGACTAAAATCCTGATGTAAATGTTATTTATACCACAAATACTGACTATTTGAGCATAGAGTAAAATGTGAATATGAAAATGTGATTTCATTTACTGTTATACATTATTATGTTATATATTTTCATATTCAACATTTTCTAGTCTCATACTATTTTTTGTTTCAATTACAAAGTTACATTGTTTATATCCCATTTTTCTTTGATTTTCTTAATTTGTTCCATTGCATATCGCTCTTTTTTTTTTTTTTAAAGCACAACATACTGTCCCATTGTTTTGTATAGTTTATGCTCAGGGTAAAGGATTTTCTGGCAGTATTGTCCGTTTTTCACCTTACCCATCCACATCCTCTTCGCTCTTGACCCACACCTAATTTTCACAGCTAATAGGAAATGTCTAAACTGCTTGTGTAGCGTAATATTTACTTCCTTTTTTTAAGGTCCAAAACCATTCAGAAACTCACCAATGCTACCCGGGCTTTCATTTTTACCAACATTTTGCTTATTGGATTTGGAATTACCTGTCTAATTCATAATCTACAAATGCAGGTATTATTAATTTGCAATATTATTCTAGATGTTACGTTCATGGATCATGCTTGTACCTAAATAATGCCTTGATGCCTTCGTTTACAATAAGGAGTCATCAACTACAACACCAAGATGCTAATTATTTATATTTGCACGATTATCGAGGCTATTTATGGAACTCTAAGATACACAATGGTGAATAATAGCACTTTGGGGTTATAGAATAATCTTTGGTGGCATAAATTCTGATCTGCCTCAG
Organism: Pelobates cultripes; assembly: GCA_933207985.1. Classification (NCBI taxonomy): domain Eukaryota; kingdom Metazoa; phylum Chordata; class Amphibia; order Anura; family Pelobatidae; genus Pelobates; species Pelobates cultripes. Next base: position 34,723,764 of record OW240922.1, on the reverse strand, counting down.
ATTAGTGGGAGTTGCACTCTTAGGGTTTTGTCTAATCTTGCTACTTTATACCTGCCAACTATTAATCACTAACGTGCCTGTCACTACAGTTAGTGAGTAGCTGTTGTTTAACGACTGCAAACTTTAACCACTTTTTGCCAGGCAAGGGAGTTATTGCTGATGCAAATTAAAACTGTCTCTAAATCATGGCTAGCAACTTCTATTATTATCTATGGGAGTTTGTAACTGCTGCTTAGAAAATTGGGCAGATTAGATGGTCCGAATGGTTCTTATCTGCCATTTTATGTTAGCAACTAGATTCTGGTTTGGTTTCCAACCCTATCGCTTCTATTTAACAGCTGCTGCTAACGTGCCTGTTGCATGGAAGTTAAAAAATGCTAATTTCCCATACAAATAGAAATACATGTTAAAGGAGTACTTAAAGGACCACTATAGTGCCAGGAAAACATACTCGTTTTCCTGGCACTATAGTGCCCTGAGGGTGCCCCCACCCCCAGGGACCCCCTCCCGCCCGGCTCTGGAAAGGGGAAAGGGTTAAAAACTTATCTTTTTCCAGCGCTGGGCAGAGAGCTCTCCTCCTTCTCTCCTCCTCCGTTCCTCCTCCTGGGCTGAATGTGCACGCGCGACAAGAGCTGCGCGCGCATTCAGCCCGTCGCATAGGAAAGCATTTACAATGCTTTCCTATGGACGCTTGCGTGCTCTCACCGTGAAAATCACAGTGAGAAGCACGCAAGCGCCTCTAGTGGCTGTCAATGAGACAGCCACTAGAGGATTAGGGGGAAGGCTTAACCCATTCATAAACATAGCAGTTTCTCTGAAACTGCTATGTTTATTAAAAAATGGGTTAACCCTAGAAGGACCTGGCACCCAGACCACTTCATTAAGCTGAAGTGGTCTGGGTGCCTAGAGTGGTCCTTTAAATCAACCAATCCACTTTATCTCAATAAAGTGGTCCGGGTGCAGTGGTCCTTTAGTTTGAACCCTAGAATGTAAAACACTGCAGGTTTGTTACATACACCTCTGGTGGCTGTCTCAAGACAAACTCGAGAGATCCTTTTACTGCAAGAACCAAGTAAAACGTAGTCACGTGAGGTTGAAGCATTGGATGTGCATGTCATTCACCACGTATGTACATCAGGTCCCCTCTATGGGAAGCATTGGATTGGACTAGTGATGTAGGAAGTGACTCCTCTCGATGACATCGCGGGAAGTGGAGTTGTCAGGAAAAAGGTAAGTCTTGGGTGTAAAAAGCTTAAAAAAAATATTTCATAGCAAACTGGGTGCACGCTGAAAATTACTAGGGACACTGGCACTACAGCGTTATGAATACAGGTTTGTGTTCCTAAATCTATACACGGTTATTAACTAAAGTGAGAATTCAGAGTGAATTCAAAGTGATTTTCAAATTTAAGGCCAGAGCAACGAAACTGAAAATATGCCGACATAGAATTATTCCAGTTCAGCTATTTTCACCTTAAATTTGACATTCACTTTGAATTCAGTATGAATTCTCACTTGAGTGAATAAACTGATAGTGTTCCTTTAACTTTATGGCATTACTATGAAACCATAAAACATATATCAAAGCATATGAAGCCATGCCAAACAGCAGTAAAATTTAATAAAAGGCCAAACACATAAATCATTAAATTATTCTTTATGTACGTAAAGAGCATGTGCCATTTAAATTAACAAATAATATCAAAGACATGAACCTCACAAGTTAATAGATATGTATCTGGTATAGCATACAGCTCCATACATTATATAAACTTTCACTATCTCCGAGTCCTGCTAAAGTCAATCACGGGGTGAAGTATGCATGCTCAGGGTGAGCAAGAAAGTTGTGGATGCCATGATCACAACTTGTACAGCGTGTGTTTCTGTTCATTACCATTAAGTGGATAATCTACATATCTTGACAAGCAGATTTTATTGCTGGTAACCTGATAACAAATAGTAAGAAGATTGAAAAACAGTTAGTAATTAATGGCTTCTTCTGGAAATATAACAAATGTGTGCACAGTGTGGAAGACAATTGGTACGAAACTCTATACACCTCAAAGTGGTGTCCCCTTTACCACTTAAAAATCAACAATATACGTACATAAATCAGGTGGAGCTTCTTAAAATAACAGTATAACAGATATTCTGTAAAATAAAATATAGACCATAGTGCAATACAGTAGTATAAGTTAAATTAAAAGTATATATACGGTAGGTTTTCCACTCACAAACCTGGAGTCATAATCTCATATGACTCGGATGGTGTGTGCCTTTGGACCATTTCAGGATGTCCAAAATCCTTTTTCCTTGCAGGACTCTGTTGGTGGCCACTCCTAGCCAACTCACAGACAGAAAATGTCGGGTCAGCAGTAGGTTTCCACAAAAATATAATTTTATTCAAAATTAAAATAAAAGAATTATTGAATTAAAAATAAGTAAAAGCTTAAGTAGGGCTATATAGTCCTTTAAAATCCTTTAAAATCGCCAAAACGCGTTTCGCCTGGTACAACAGGCTTCCTCAGTCGGCTTAATTGTCCCCTGCTTAGTCTTTTCAATTTTAAAAAGTCCGCTTGTTTTCACTTCCGGGTTCCGGTTTCTGCCTCTATGGAACGCAATTATGCGTTCCAGTGACGTCGCTTCCGGTTTCGTCACTTCCGGTTCTTTTTTTCCGTCAATATGGGACACATTAGTTCCTCTTACATCACTTCCGCATTTCGGTCTCGATCAGTTGGTACGCATAATGCGTTCCACTGACGTCATCTCTCGGCATCTCTGTTATTTTCAAACAAACGGCATAATCTTCAATAAATTTACATGTTTATCATCAATTCTATTTGTATATCAATACTGGAAATCTATTTTGCATATGTATACATATCTATTAATAAACTCTATATACATTTAAAGTTTCTGCTTTATATACTGTAAAAGTGTCATACAAAAATAATTAACCATATAAATAATGCAACCTTTTGAAGTACTTATACAATATACAAGACATTTTGCCTAAAAGTGTTCTTATAAGAAGAGAATAATGTAGATGTTTCAAAATACTCTTACATTGTGTAAGTGATGTAAACTTTAAAGTGATCTTGTACCTTAAAGTGCTCTTCAAAGTGCTCTTATGGTGTTTTTTAAAAATAGTGTTTATGTACGTATAATGGCTTCTTCTAGCTAAAGGCTGTAAATAGGGATAGTTTATAGCAGCTATTTGCTGACAAAGGCTTTGTTCTAATGTTTTTGGGTAAGCTTTTCAAATTATTTAATATTTTGAAAAATATCTTAATATTCAGATTTTTTTTATACATTGCTATATATTTTAGATATATATATTTTTAAAATCTGAATATTTTCAAAAGATCATTTGAAACCTATATCCGATAACATCAATTTAAGGCTAAGTTTGGAAACGAGCTTCTAGGTGCTAAATAATGCTTGGATGGTGTCATCTACCACGGAATGTGAGGTTTGAAAACATGATCTACAGATTGAAATGAAATGAAAAAAAAAAAGGACACACTCTTCAGCCGTAAAGAACACTCCCCTTATGTATTTTAAATGTTCCTTTAATCTCCAACATGTGCATTGCCATAATCTCACCACAAACAGTTTATTTTATTTATATTGTGTCTTTTTCAGTTTCTTTCATTTGTTCTTCATACAATGGTCAGAGGTTTTATCCACTCAGCCTGTGGAGGATTATATGCTGCTGTGTAAGTATGCACTGTCATAGACACTTGACATAGCACTGTCAAGATTTGCATGCATGTGATGATGTTTAATAGTCCTTGTGATCTCTGCATATCTACTACCGTGCTTGTATGACACACATAGTAATTGTTAGCTCTATAGCAATTATCTTAAGTGACATTGACTATGGCCAGCTGCATGTTTGGAGGAGAGAATGCAAATGCATTATATTTGCTTTTGCAGTATACTTGCATAGATACATTATGATAACTACAATAGATAAAGTGTGGTATTTGCTCAAATAAATAAAATGTGGTAAAAATATACAGTCTCTATGTAGAGGATCAAGGCGAAAGGATGATCCTCACCTTAATGGTAGATTGACAGTCCGAGGTACAGTCTTTCAGGGAACAGGAGTGGATGTCAAACGCAAAAGACATAAATGCAACACAGAAAAATCTTATAGTGTAGTATCCAAGAGAAGCGGTAAATGTAATAAGAGGACAAATGGCCATTCACTTTTATTTTTCCATTCATATGTTTACCATTACAAGATATATTGGGAGGACAACTATTGTAGAGATTATACAGAAACCTTTATATTGCAATACATCAGTTTTATTCTGAAATATTGGTGTGCACAGGCAAAACAGTAGGGGGGATTCACAGTTGCTGGTGAAGCCACCTCTAGGAAATGAGTTTTTGCATGTTGGGATGTCTGAGTTTGCATCTGAGGAGTGGCCACTAGAGATGTTCCTAGGAAAATGCAGTGTTTACAGCAAAAAACCTAAAGGGATAGGCTATAGACCCCAGAACAACCACATTAAGCTGTAATTGTTCTGATGACTGTGGTGTCCCTTTAAGTTTTTTGATCCTATCAACTACTTACCGTATATACTCGAGTATAAGTCAACCCGAATATAAGTCGAGACCCCTAATTTTATGAATGCAGTGTGTGTGTGTATGAATGCAGTGTGTGTGTATGAATGCAGTGTGTGTATGAATTTTTAATATTTATTTATTTTTATATTATTTAAATTTTTATGTTATTTTTTTTTTCACCCCCCCTCCCTGCTTAATACCTGGCCAGGGAGGGGGGCTCTCATTCCCTGGTGGTCCAGTGTGTAGGAGGGGGGTTGGCAGGAAGCATTTGCTTACTTTTCCTGCAGCTCCTATCAGCTCCCTTCTCTCTCCTCCGGTCCGGTCAGCTACCCTGTCAGCTCCACTGCCGCGCGGAGCGTTGCCACGGTAACCTGTGGCAACGCTCTGACCCAGCGGCTCTCGCGAGACTTGCAGTGGGAGCTGACAGGGGAGCTGACCTGACCGGAGGAGAGAGAAGGGAGCTGACAGGAGCTGCAGGAAAGGTAAGTAAACGCTTCCTGCCAGCCCCAACAGGACCGCTGGGCTTGTAATGAGCCCAGCGGTCCTGGTCTGTATTATGGCAATGTAAGTTGCCATAATACAGACACTCACTCGAGTATAAGATGAGTGGGGGTTTTTCAGCACAAAAAATGCTGTCTTATACTCGAGTATATATGGTATCTGGGTTCTGGTATGTGCTAAAAATATGCACAAAGTGAGCCAGAATGGAGAGATCTGTCTAACCCGAGCGTATTGTTGACTTATGTTTGATGAATCTTTCTCTCATTTTCTGCGTTGTCTCACCCACATTAAAGAGCATGTTTCACCCACAGTAAAGAGCATGTGCCATTTATGAACAAATTACCAAATCACGTTAGCATTAAAAATATACACAAAAAGCTGCGTTACACGTAATGTAATCTTTCATGCTGTATTTTCTACCATTGTTCATAGATTTACAGCTCAGGCAGACATAGGGAACATTTAATTTTTTTGCTGTACCTATTGTATATAGGAGGGTTTTTAACAGTAGACATATGTTTTCATCTTTCAAACATGCAGGTTTTTTTTTTAACGCAGCTATAGGGAGATTTAAAAGCTCAGGGCAATTGGATGATATTTTGACAGTACCTATCTAAGTACTTTTGAGTTGCAAATAAAAAAAAAAAAAAAAAATGAAAAATAAAGTATTTGCCTGCCAAGACCAATTTAAAAATTACTCCATCACTGCTTTCAAACCTGCTACATGTTTTATTGAAGTACACTACATTAAATGTTGCTAGTATAAGGCTCTCATCAAATCTTACCTTAGTCAATTTGTTCAAAATATGTCTTTTTTATATATGATGGTGAGAATAAAAAATATGGTCTTAAGAATTGGTCCAGAAATTGTGTTAATGGGGAAGTAGAAAACCTTTCCCGGTGACAATAGCCTACCCAGGGAACAACTCGCTATTTCTGAATATTTGATAGTATGTAAAGGAATGAACTGATAGAGTTTGCACTGTCAAAAACTTTATCAGTTCTTTGTCAATGATTTCCTGTCCCCATACCTTTACCAGTGTAGACTTACTCTAATTTTTAACATTTCTGTAGGGTTATGAAACAGCTTTCTATAAGTCTCATCTCCCGACTTTCCCAATACTTCTTTCACATAGTCTACCTAGATTGTTTTGGCAAATAATTACTATGTTGCTGCCTTACAGTACTGCTCATAAGAGTATTATGTACCTTTCAATGTAACCTTAAGGATTTTCTACTTCACCTTTGTCTATACCAGTGGTCCTCAACCCAGTACTCATGGACCACAAACAGCCCAGGTTTTGTCAGTATCTCCATTTGAAGAAAAAAGGGAAATACATAAATCCTGGTCTATAGAACCTTGAAAACCTTGCCAAACTATTATCCACATGGTGGATACAGGTGTAGACACCTATATTGACTATCATTTAACAGTTTTTTGATTTTGACTCTTCAATTCATTGTCTTACAGGTTCCCATCAGGTCATTTTGGCACGTTAACAGGGCTGCAGTCCCTTCTTAGTGCAGTGTTTGCTTTACTGCAGGAGCCTCTTTACAGAATAATGCTTGGACAACTAGACGGGAATCCATTCTGGGTATGAAATCTAATTCTGTTAAATTATTGCCTTAAATAGACTTTGTTAAAAGGAAACTAGAATGTAGCAAGAAAGAACCACACTCAATCCACAAAAGATAAGGGTAATAAACCAGACCATAGCCAGCACAATCCCAGCAAATGGAAATATAGATAATAGTAGCTTCAGGCACATTTAGTAGAACAAAAGGAACACTGCAACATTTAAAAGAACACTATAGGGTCAGTAATACAAACATGTATTCTTGACCCCATAGTGTTAAAAACACAATGAAAGTTGCTGGCCCCCACTTGCCTCCCTTAAACAGGTAAGAAACTTACCTTTATTCCAACGCTGTGCCGGGCTGCTGGAGCTGACTCTGCCCCCCATCCACCTCCTTCGGTAAAAATCAACCAGGATAGCAGCAGTAAAAATCAATAGAAGAAGGGGTAGAGATACTTTTATAACCCTTTCCAGCTTTATGCAAGTCAACAATTCTTAATCGTAGGTCTTCTGAGAGCTCTTTTGTGCGAGGCATCATTCACATCAGGCAATTCTTCTTGTGAAAAGCAAACCCAGAACTGGTGTGTGTTCTTAAACAGGAAGGGGTGCGGTCTTGCCAGGAAGGGGTTGGCCATATTTAGATTAGAGGTGCCCGAGCTTAGTCATGCCTAGGGCAGCACAAAACCAAAATACACCACTGGGGGTAGCGCCACGTGCCGGGCCGGTCAAAACTTTACCTCGATGGCATTTCCGTTTCAGCGAACCGACAGTTGATTTTGTTGGATTTTCTGTACCTGGGAGATAATTAAATTAGAGGATTTTTCTCACGCAATTATCTCTCAGGCACAGAGGATCTTTGGATTGAAACCCTTGTATTATTGTGTGGGGAAACCCCTTGTATGGGACTGGATATAAAAGCTGTGTGTTTGACAATAAACTTCAGTTGTGCTTCCAGAACTGTGTGTCTTCCAGTTGCTGGGGAGGAGTTGAGATATTTCTTTGGTGTTTTCTTGTTCCTGACTGTACTTTGGTAGATCCATCAGAGAAGAGTCCCTGCTAGGACTAGGGCTCTGCTACAACTTATACATACCTTTGCAAGAAAAAGTATGTGAACCCTTTGGAATTATATGGATTTCTGCACAAATTGGTCATAAAATGTGATCTGATCATCATCTAAGTCACAACAATTGACAATCACAGTCTGCTTAAATTAATAACACACAAAGAATGAAATGTTGCCATGTTTTTATTGAACACACCATGTAAACATTCACAGTGCAGGTGGAAAAAGTATGTGAACCCCTAGACTAATAACATCTCCAACATGACCAATTTGTGCAGAAATCCATATCATTCCAAAGGATTCACATACTTTTTCTTGCAGCTGTATATAAATGCATATTTTTTTCACTGTTATGGCAATAATAATGCATACATACTTGGTGCAGCTTAAGGGGACACTATAGACACCCAGACCACTTTAGCTCATTGAAGTGGTCTGGGTGCAGTGCCTCTGTCAGTTTAACCCTGCAAGTGTAATTATTGCAGTTATTGATAAACTGCTATAATTACATTGCAGGGTTAACTCCACCTCTAGTGACTGTCTACAAGACAGCCACTAAAGACGCTTAAAAGTCGTTAGGCGACTTTTGGTTGCCTAACTGACGCTGGATATCCTCACGCTCTGCATGAGGGCATCTAGCATCAGCTAAAACCCCAATGATTCAATGCTTTCCTATGGGGTAGTCCTAATGCGCTTGCGGTACTCACCATGCATGTGCATTAGGTCCGCCAACGTCAACCGATGTCAGGGAAGGAAAAGCGAAAGTGGAGCCTGACCTAGAGCCAGATTCAGGTATGTGACAAAATAATTATTAACCCTTTCTGCTCTGCGTGTGTGAAGAGGGGTTGAGGGGGGTACGAGCGAGTGGGCCTTCAGTTTCCCTTTCAGAAAAGTCATTCAAAATATATTAATGTATCTGTCTTGATTTGCAGAGTACATAATGTGTCTATAAATTCAGTTGATTTTTAGTCATTATAGGTTACAAGGAGTAAAATAAAATATCAATGCAGAGCAATTTTAAAATTTGGTATACCTGTCTTGTAAGCTTAGTCATAAAAGCACAGTTCAAGTAAATCACTGCTCACTGCAAAGAGCCAACTCAGGTTATAGCAGTATACGCCATGCTGTAGGATTACAGGGATTAATCATAGTAGATGTGTCTTATTTTTTAACTTTCCATATATGGTTTATATACATATCGTATATCACTGAAATTTTTTACTACATTTTTCAATGGTTATAAAGAATCAGCAATTTGTTCAGGCTTGTAAGTACTCCTTTTTACATAAACCATCAATCAGACAATATGTTAGCCAAACTTGGCATTTTTCTTACAGGTCAAATTTCATGCAATAACTAAAATATATCTGTAAAACTAGTTCTGGCTATGTGAAAGCTGGTTTAAAAAGTAGTTATTTTGCATTGTATATTTTACCTTAAAATACATTTTAAAAGTGACTAGGAATGGGAAAGGTTAAACTTGGCAGACTTTTATTCAACATAAATTACTATGTCTCTAAAAAGTTAAGATATAATTTTGTTGTTTTGGCTTTGAAGTGAATAATTTGATGCGATTTTCTGGACAAAGTACAGCTCTCATAGCAATTACCATTTTTGAAAACTTCAAGATAGGCAGTTTTTGATGGAAAATGCATTGACAGATGTAATGATGGTTGAGCAATTTTTTTTGTGTGTATTATAAGTTTTTTTTTCACATTGTATATTGTTTATATTAACAGTATAGCTCTTGTCAACTAAGTATTGGGTATTTTATTTATCTTGCAGGTGAATTTGACTTTGCTAATTTTTTCTTTCACTGGATTTATTCTTCCTGGATACCTACTTTTTTACCGGCGCCGCCTAATCCACCTTCAAGATGGAGAGAAACAAAATAAGGACCCTGCTGCTATTCAACTCAATGAAAAAAACCACCCCAATGGCATCACCGAATGTGACACTACAGCTTAACTTTAAAGATGGCTCTGAGGAGAATCATGCAGTTGTATTATAGATGACATAAAGGCCTTGATTTAATAAGCTTTCAAAACGATTCAATACTGTTGGAAAACTTTCCAAATTGTATCTACAATAATTCCCATAGACTTTAATGGTGTCTTATGTAAATAAGTCATTTGGAAATGAATACTAACAGTATTGAATAATTTGGAAAGCTTATTATATCAAGGCCAAAGTTGAGGAATATTTTAGGAGGCCACAGTATTGTAAAATATATTTATACTAAATTTATATAATGGTTACATGTTGCCAATATTTCAATGTTCGTAACTGTATGAAGCATTTAGAGAACGTGCAGAATTTTGTATGTTTGAAACACGCCTGGTTACAGTTTGGTTAGATACAATTGCTGAGGAAACAAAATGTAAAACACATTGTAAATAAGTTGTTTTACTGGTCTCCTTGCATACTCAGGGATACAAAAATGTCCAATAGCTGGTGCCATAGGAGCATGATGTATATTTAATATAAAATTATCTCTTGATAACATGGTGCAAGATAGATACACATGAAGAACATCTTGATGGTTCCAAGAGGAACCCAGTAAATGCTTATTTCTGAGCCTATTCTATAGCAAAGACACCAGTTTCAGTGCTGCTCTAACCAATCTAATGCATATGTTTTCTAGTCACCCTGTAATCAGGGTGATGATAAAGTTTCTACTGTTGTCAAAACAGTAGTGTATTTCCATTATGGAAAGGTACATCACCTGACACTTTTGATAGGTCACTAAATTGTTGTTGCTTTTATTTTTGTGCAGGTGATGGACATTGATCAGTAAAATGTCATATTGACATAGTAAACGATGCATAATGGGACTTTAAAATGCTTATTTATCTTATAAACTGGCAGATGGTAAGTCAGTTAGCCCTCTTGCTAGCATAATGATACCTAGCTAGTGAAATACTGTATTCTTTTACTAGGGAGAGCCATAGTTTGAGTTAGACGTTTTGAAACCAAATTTGCTCATAAATATGAGCAATGTAAGATTGTCTCTTGGAAAGACATTATATTTGTGCCTTCCTGTTGAATAAAATGCACAAGACCAATATTAATACCACAATGCAGAGACATGGTTAGTATTGAGAGGAAAAAATGCATCTTGGACTACACAGTAACAGCAAGTAAATAAACAAAGCAAATTTTAAATCAATGTCCATATTCGATGATTTCAGAACTATGCATTAGTTTTAATAAATATCATTTATACTGTGATTTTCTAATGACTCCACTTTGTAAAAATGTTTGTTTTCATGTGATTACCCTTGTAGATGGTTTGTAATAAAGTTTAGTTGAAACAGTGAAAGAATGACATTGTGTACTGATAACATTTAGATTGTAGCACATCAAAATTTAACCTTCACACTTCCCATCAAGCAGATTGCACAATGAGACAGAAACATTTTCTTTTTATTAATTCATATTCAAAGTATCGATGACTATGAGTAGACTTGTTAATGGTGGAGAATTTAATTTCTGCCCAACCGCTTCTTCTTAAAACAAAACAATGTTCGAGATGGCAGAATTTTGTGCACGTGGTCACTTGTCATAATTTCATCCACCAATAAAGATTAAGGAAAACAAATCAGACAAATCAAAAAGGTGTGAAAATGGCCTAACCAGTTTACTGCAAACAATACACATAAATAATATGTATATATTGTGTGACCCAAATTGCAAATTTTCTGTAATTTTGTTCACAGCTCAAGTCAGAAAAATTAACTAACAGAGGGAAAAAGAAGAATATCCGTAAATAAATAAAGTAGTAAATAAATGTTTAAATATATCTTTTTAATATATAACTAGGTACCAAAGAGATTGCATTGAAATTATACAACTCCCCACAGTGCAAATACAAAAAAATGCTGTTATCTATTTTCTGCATATCTCAAGCGGGACTTTGAAGGGTCCTTCTTTGGCATAGAAACTTGAGAAATCATACTTTCGCAACAAACCCAGAATTCCCAGCATGACATGCAAAGGAGCATAGACAGACATTGTGTTTCAGACTTCATACTACATTTCTGCAGATACCCTTAGCAATGAACACTGTTTTGAACAGTGTGGATCTCATCAGCATATCACTGGTTCTGGTGTGGGTGTTGAAGTCTCTCTGATAGCATGTAGCTAAGATACATGATTTCTCTAAATGGCATGATTTCTCTAATGGCACATGGTTGGTTTCTGGTCACTGATGTTTTTCGATCATAATCCATGCTTTGGTTTTAACAACCTCTATTTAAAACAGTGTCCAGTGCTGAGGGTATGTGCAGAAATGCAGTATGAAGTCTGAAACATGACAGTCATTTAAGAAAAGGGCAACAGCAGTATTAAGAGAAATTTTATTAATTAATTTTTTCAAATTTTATTTGAGAGGCGAGTGGTCAATAGAACATCTGCTAACAGATGATGACATCTTAAGTGTTAAACTGAAGAGCAAGGTAACCCAAGTTGGAAGACTGAACATTTGTGAGTGTTGGGGATTTAGAATGTTCCTGTAACAGAGAAAACTCTATCACTTTGGACAGTAGTTTGACATGTCAATAGATGCTAGGCAACAAAACACAGAGCAGGCCACATACTTTTCTTTTCACCTCAGTAGCTCAGAGCATCTTTGGTGGGAGGCAAAATATATTCAAACAGGTAAGCACTATTTTAGAGACAATACACTTCTTTCAGCTGGTTCACTTGCTTCCACCAAATCACCAGCAGCATTAAGCCAAAACTTAACTGAATACCTAAAACAAAATGAGTAAGTGCAAAAATGGCAAAATCAAGTTGTAATGTGCAAATGTCACTATAAATAATATAATAAATACATATTTATAAGAACACTGGCAAAAATTCACATAAAGCAAAAACTATAAGGAAATGGTGCGCAAAACAACACTTTCAATATATATCTAAGGGAGTACCAAATAAAACAATAGTGTTATTCCTACCTATATGTATATATATAAAACAATGTATAAAAAAGTATGTATCATGCACACAAGCATAAATTCAAAAAAAGATGTGTGACAACAATCTGTATAAAGTAAATTACAAAAGAGTGCTACTAAAATATAAAGTAGCCACAAATAATCAAAAAATATTTTGGAAAAGTGCGCTGTGCAAACAATACTTGCTTAGTATAACAAACGTAATTATTGATGACCTATAAATAAAGAATATAAGAGAGACAGTGCAACACTGTAAAACTTATGAAAAAAAAAAAAAAGAAAACTTCAAATGGACATTAACTCCCAAAGGTAGAATGAATAACGTACCACTTAAAACTCTTTGTCCAAGGGAGGATCCCAGAAGACAAACCTTCACATAAAAATCGAGTTAGATGACAATAGGGGTGATCAGTCAAGTAATGGTACAGAATGCAAACCTTTATTGGTGATTGTCATTGTTTTGGGAATAGTTTATTAGAGCACATAATTTTGGCGTGGGCTCTGAAACATGAGGAACACACATGGAGCAGCCTACAGGCACTAAACCTACAACCTCCAGCGTTAAAATTATTACATACCTGGGCTTTCCCTAAAAAGATAATGGTTTGTCCCAGCTTATCTTTCAGGTCACCAAATTGACATCCTTGCCCTCCAAGATATCTTCTCTAAGGTTTAAGGGGACCAGATGAGCAGATGTAATGATCTGGGACGGTTGACTTGACAGGGTAAGTAAACTTGAATAACCCGGATGAGTAGGTTCAGGTTTGGGGTAGGGTAAATTAACAACAGGATTTGTAGACTGGGCATGACAGCTGATTCCAATTTCTCCAGTCTGGTGTTAATTTTGGAAATAGAGGCCGCTACAGATAAGACCATGTTGCGTAGCCCTGTCAGATTGTTTTGAATAGAACCTTCTTGGCTCATACTAGGTCTTTCATTATCATTAGTGGCTTTCAATAATTGGAATAATTCAGCTTTCTTAGTTGGGGCTGGGAAAAAGGTACTGCTGCACCTCAATTCAGACATAATCTTAGGAACAGTCCAAGACCTGTAACTGGAGGCTGGACTAGGGGCTTCAGAAAGCCTGGATGGAAAACAGGATCTAGCAGTGGTACTTGGTAGGGAGATATCATCACTATGAGCCGAAATGTTAGAAATCCTATGAATGTAAAAGAATGATATGATTATGTGAACCTGGCTTAATAACTAGAACTGGCAAGTATTGGCTAAATATTAATGTTAAGTTATAAAATTATATCATAAAGCTACAGTGGTGACAAATGAGGCCCTGCTAGTTGCCAATCATCGAGAAAGGCTCTACCTGTGATCAAGATTATTTTATTAGGTATTTATTTTAGATTTAAATGACAATTAGTATATTTGCCCCATTTATATTGATCCTTATTTCATCTTTTTTTATTAATTTACTTAATAATAGGTGGGTTTTATTTATTTTAGGTACTCTATAACTCTTTTTTTCATAATTGTATGTACCGTATATACTCGAGTATAGGTCGATCCGAATATAAGTCGAGGCCCCTAATTTTACCCCAAAAAACTGGGAAAACTTATTGACTCGAGTATAAGACTAGGGTGGGAAATGCAGCAGCTACTGGTACATTTCTAAATGAATGCAGTGTGTGTATATGATGCAGAGTGTGTTTGTGTTTGTGTATGTGATTCAGAGTGTGTAACCTTGGTGGGGGTGGGAATTTTTATTATTTATTTTTGTTATTATTATTTTAATATTAATTTTTTTTTTGTATTATTACATTTTTATTTTATTATAATATTATTAAAAATTTTATTTTATTTTTTCGTCCCCCCTCCCTGCTTGATACATGGCCAGGGAGGGGGGCTATATTATTCCTTGGTGGTCCAGTGGATGGGCTGTGCAGGAAGGGGGCCGGGAGCAAGCTGTTACTTACCTTTACAGCAGCTCTGTTCAACTCCCTTCTCCTCTGTGCCGTTCAGCTCCAGTGTAAATCTCGCGGTCTGCAAGCCGTGGCAACACTCTGACGGCTGCGTCTCTCGCGAGACTTACACTGGAGCTGAACGACACGGAGGAGAAGGGAGCTGACCAGAGCTGCTGTAAAGGTAAGTAACAGCTTGCTTCCAGCCCCCAACAGGACCGCCAGGCTTGTAATGAGCCCGGCGGTCCTGGTCTGTATTATGGCAATGTAAGTTGCCATAATACAGACACTGACTTGAGTATAAGACGAGTGGGGCTTTTTCAGCACAAAAAATGTGCCGAAAAACTCGCCTTATACTCGAGTATATACAGTATTATATATATATATATATATATATATTATTTCTGCTTTTCTCTTGTTTCTATATATCATTTATCTAATTGGCATTTTTCTTAGGCATAAATAATGGGGATTTAATTACAGTACATTCATATACAGCATTAGACTGCGCAATGCCAATATACCATATTTATGGCAGGTCATATCCTAGCAACCTAATGCCTACTAGGATTAGCCAACTTACTTGGAAAAGCCTTCCTTTTCTGGCTCTCTTAAGTGCAAATTTAAATAAGGACCTGGAACGAGGCACCTCTGAGGGTCTGCTGCTGATTGGCTGGAATGTGTCTGCTGACTGTGAGGTACAGGGTCAAAGTTTACTCAATGATGACGAATAGGGTGCGGACCGAACAGCGCATATGTTCACCGTCTGCGGCGAACCGTTTGACGAACCGTTCGGGACATTACTAACTGCTACCTCTGCTCTCCCGACCCTATTCTTCTAATTCTTCTGTATCTTAGTCGATTTCCTCCTGAGACAGACTTCTGTAAATGTCTGGATTGGTTGGGAAAAGAGCAATATCATCATGACTAGATTCCACACTATTAACACCACCAAAACAAGACATAAAGGACACTACTTGGGTATTCTGCTCTGATGGCACTGACAAATTCTATGCTGACCTCACCTTAAGTTGCTTCTTGGGGGGCCTCCAAGAAATTGGGGGTAGTACAGGCAAGTCCACTAGTTTCATTGACCCCTTGCTCTGAGCATCATAAACCACAAAAGCTGTAACACTTGACCTAGCTGTGCTAGAAGGAGCTGCAGTGCAAGTGGAAGTTATTGCAGCATCCAAAGGCTATGAAACATCCAAATGCCTCCTGGGTGATGAATCTGACTTAACGGATATGCTAAGGCTGAATGCTACTAGTAGTGGTGGCGTGGTGGCGTGGTGGCGTGGTGGCATGGCAGTGTCAGCAATTCTCATGACACAGGCCATGGCACTACTACAGATGGTGGATTGGGGAACATGATCCTTTTCCTTATTTTTCCTCATTTTCTTTTTGGAATTAGGATGGTACAATGATGATTGTTGGTTTCATTTTCTTATTACAGTAAATTAGGTATTCAAAAAATATTGTGTGAACACAACGTTATTCAGCAAAAATAGGTGCTTTGTGTCATAAAATGAATTAGTGCTTGGTTAATATACTGCAGTAACTTAATTAATGTTAAGAAACACTGCATAGTTCTTACATACTTGCACAGCAAACACTGGACTGAACACAAGGATTTTCAGAATTTCAGATTCCCCAAGAAGTTAACAAAAAGATAAAAAATAAAAAAAACTTTTAACAACTATAAATTGGAAAGCTAGTCTAACACTAGCATAAATCACCCAGGCAAGGCAAAAGTGATGTTTTTATATCACCAGTTTTAAAAAAAAAATTATCAAACAGTTAACAAAAAAAAAGAAAATACAGACTATCTCTGAAGGATTACAACAATTGCCCGTACTGTATCACTGGTGCTCTGAGTCCCTCAATAGCTGAAGTCAAAGTGTCTAGGAGAATTCAACTTTGTAGTATAGTTGGATTTCTTCCCCCTTTTTTTCCCTCTGTTGGTCAGTTGTCACTTGGTTTGTGAATAAAATTAACATTTAGTGGCTGTATCCTACCCATCAATCATCTTTTTTTTTTTTGCTAACTCTTGATTAAGCAGGAGATCCAGCCCACGTTATTGGGCAGACCTCTTGTCCATCATGGGAAACAAATTAGCTTATTTGCTTCATCCAAAACATAAACAAACTCTGGCACGTGGCTGCTTGGAAATCAGAAATTCTTCCAATCAACCAATAGACCCAATCATTTGGCTTGTTTTCTATTCTGTTCCAAAGCAATGTCTTTGTAAAATTGCTAATCTTATATATATAAACAACTCAACTTGCTATGTTACTGCTCACTTCAAATTGTATTATGGAAAGCAGGAAACGTGGAAGCTTCTAATTAATAACAATATACTAACCAACCAATAGCATAATCATATGGTTGAAGGTAAGGTATTGCAAAATTCTATATTATTTATAAGTTATTAATCTCTAAGATCACAAAAAAAACAAAAAAAACGCCACAAACAAATGACCACAAATGCTTTATTACCTTTAAAAACTAAAAACAGAAGCAATTATTTTATGTTGGTGATATTTTGCTGGTAGTGTCCCTTTAAATCCGATATTATAATTCTAACACCCTAGTTCAATGAAACAAACTATATTTCTAAGGCAAGGGCTCCCTCTACAGTCTATTTTGACTACCAGGTTCCTTCATTTGTTCAATTAAGAAAAACTCTTACCAGTGAGAATCGTTTGAAATTCAAAGTGAATTTTAGATTTAAGACCAAAATTGAGGATTTTAATAAAATAAAATAAAAGGTATATTCTGTACAATCAAAAATCTGTTTTTGTAGATTGACATGGCAAAAAAAGAATTTCAACAACACAAAACATTTTTTACTGTGCATACATGGAGCAGTATAAGTTTTTGGAATTGGTGTAAACAACCTCCAAAAAACTGAATTTTACAAACGATAGTGCATTATAAATTTACAGTGTCAAGGTTATGAAGAATAAAAGTAGTAAACAATGTAAGTGCCAAAAAATGTCAAACACCGTTTTCCACGTTTGAGTGTCAAATGAGCAATGCTTTATAATGTGGTAAACGTGAAAAGTGCCTGGTAGTCCTCTAAGTAATTCAAAAGAGCGTGTAAAGAGTTGTAAGTGCCAGATATGTGAAAAAAGTTTTTTGCGATTTCACAATATTTTCGCTTTTGGCACTAACTTTTAGTCCTCGTTTATCCAAAATATATCAAGCACTTTCAATTTTTATTTTATTTTTTTATATTCTTTATTTTTGCAGTGCATTGCAGAACAAGCAAAATGACATACGCACTTCTCATAAAACAGGATCAACAATAAGTAAAGATATATCATGAGACGGTGAGGATACTGCACTTTTTGTGTAGTAAATAAGAAAAACGTACAGAATATAGTTCTATGTGGTTAAAGCAATGAGAGAAGCATGCATGCTAAATCAGAGAACCAGTGGCAGAACTACTGTGGTCACAGGGGTTGCAGCTGCGACCGGGCCAGTCACTTCAGGGGGCCCGGCCACCCTGCGACCCCTGCGACCGGGGTGCAGGGCATTGTTGTGTGGCCGCAATGAAGGGACCTTGGGGCCACCCGATTTCCTGGGGCCCGGTCTGCGTGTGTGCGTGAATGTCTGTGTCTGTGTGTGAATGTCTATGTGTGTCTATGTGTGTCTGTATCTGTGTGTTTGTGAATGTCTGTATCTGTATATGTGTGTGTGTGTGAATGTCTGTATCTGTGTGTCTGTATGTGTGTGAATGTCTGTATCTGTATATCTGTGTGTCTTTATGTGTGTGTGTTTGAGAATGTATGTGTGTGTCTGTATGTGTGTGTGTCTTTATGTGTGTGTGTGTGAATGTCTGTATCTGTGTGTCTGTATGTGTGTGTCTATGTGTGAATCTGTATATCTGTGTGTATGTCTGTATGTGTGTGTGTGAGTGTCTGTATATGTGTGTCTGCATGTGTGTGTGTTTGTATGTGTATCTCTTTGTCTGTATGTATATCTCTTTGTATGTGTATCTCTTTGTCTGTATGTGTATCTTTGTCTGTGTATCTGTATGTGTGTCACTGTTTGTATCTGTATGCGTGTCATTCTGTGTATGTCTATATGTGTATCTCTCTGGATGTATGTCTGTGTATCCGCATGAGTGTCTGTGTATCTGTATATGTGTCAATGTTTGTATCTGCAGAAGTGTCATTCTGTGTATCTGAATGTGTGCCATTCTGTGTGTCCTTGTATTAGCATGTGTGTCTGTATATGTATCCGCAGGTCCAGGGGGGACGGGGACAGGACCTTAGACAAGTATGTGACAGATCAAGGCTGAGGAGCGACTGCCTCCCCCTCCCTGTGTGTGCCTGCAGGCCGCGGGAAAATCAAGCACGGGACTGAGAGCACCAGGTGCATGCATGCAAGTAGCTTATAATAAGCATGGTACTCCTGAGAGTGGCATGCACGGTTCGTGCCTAAAATTGGGCTAGTAATTAAATTGATTCCCCCAAAGCTGTCAGGCCCCATCCCCAAGCACTTTTAATTTTATGTTGATATCACAGCAATTTTGGTACACCTGGCAATTGCAGGAAGTATTATTCATAGCTATGCTAATGACCATAACTCAAGTATACGTTGGTCCAATTTTTTCATGTATGCCCTTTATTCTGTGGAATTTCAGCATAACCCACTAGGCCTTGGCGAGTCAGCATGGGGATGTCTGTGGCGGGGAATTCTCCAGCTCAGTCTGCCAGGACAAACTATCCGCATTGTTATTGTGCTTACCTGGTCGGCCGGTCGGCCACTCGCTGAAAAGTAGCCAGAGCATTCTTTATCCCAAACAGCATGGCCCTGAACTGGTACAAGTCGAATAGGGTGACGAATTACGACTTCAGGATGGCCTCTGGGTCCATGGGGATTTGCCAATATTCCTTGCACAGAACAATGGTGGTTAGGAAGTCCCCTTCGGCCATCCTGTCTAGTGACTCATTGACCCCGGAGCATGGGGTAAGTGTCAGTCACACTATTTCAAACGAGCGATCCCTAGAACCCTGATTGTACCATCTCTTCTGTCTTCAATTGACCATTTGCAAATTCTCCTGAACGGATTTGGTGAGGGCCTGCAATCGGACCCGTAGTATAACACTATAGGGGTTCCATCTTCCCTCGTGTCTCCTTCCCAGTGTTCCTTTACTAGGTCCAAGGGCCCTCTCACCCTTCTTCTGTATAACAATTCAAAAGGCGAGCACCCAGTGGATTCCTGAGGGACTTCCCTATAGGTGAACAACAAGTGGGGTAAGAACCCTTTCTAAGTCTTGTGGGTGGGTGGTTGTTAAGGTCTTAAGCATCTGTTTGAGGGTACCATTAAAGGGTTTAGCAAAAAGCATTCATTTGGGGGTGGTACAGGGAGCTGAGAATGAGCTTAACTGTGCAACTTTGCCACATTTGCTCGGAAAGGGCAGCTGTAAATTGGGTCAGATATTATTTATCTGGGGAACCCGAATTGGGTGAATCTTTTGACCAAGGCGTCTGCTATGGTTTCAGTGTGAATGTTGAATAGTATAGAGGTTAGTGAATTCAGCGCTTAGTGTATCAATAGAGTAATAGTAAAAATATTTTTATATAGGCTGCAACCTAAAGGTATGACGGTCCCTCACAAAGCATCAAAAGGAGAATCTGGAAGATAGGGGGTTATAGATCGCGCCAAAAACCATATACAAAAAACATATACAAAATAATAAGATAATAAATCGAAGATAAAAATTATCACCATGAGAAACTAAAAAAGATATAGTGACAATATAATATGTACTTACATATATCAGTACATTAGAAAAGAAACAAGTCCTAGGGTGAACAAAATGGCCAGGTCCACTTGAGAGGCTGGGAAATGGTGATAGTCCATACAAATAAAAGTAGAGGAATAGTCGATATTTCTTGTTCCAGGTGAAAATATGCAAATAGAACAAAAGGAAATTCCAATATTGCAGACTGTAGCTTGAGCTTCTTTGGAATTAAAACGAAAAAGTATAGCACTAACCTATTTTGGAGCTTGGACTAGCTCAGGTATGATTCGCACTCAGTGGTATTAGTCCCCCACTGATGGGGTGTTGGTATTTGTAGGTGAAGGAAATCCTCGGAAGAGAAGAAAATAACACAAATATAGTGCTCACTGTATTAGTGTTAAGATGGAGAGAAAGTAAAAATATGTGGAATACTCACATTTGGGTGAGCAGGATATACTGCTCACTCTTTTGGCGTAGGTGGTACAATCCCCACCTAGGATTCTTGAACAAATGGATAATATTGTGTATTGATATAACCAGGTCCAAAAATAAAATAAAAATAAAATAAAATAAAGGGTATGTGGCAAGAAAATAAAAAGTATACTAGCCAATATTCCTTTATTTATACACATAAAATTATAAAATAGACAAAACGCGTTTCGCCACACAGGGATTTATCAACTGGCAATCATGAAACTCGTCCTCTAACCTGGCTTCTTTCCTCGACTATGAGGGGCTTTTCGACCCCGGACCCAGTCTTATACCTCCGGGGTTGTGTAATCGAAAAACTGTTCTTGGAGTATCAATTGCACAGTTTATTCAAGAGTTAGTGCCTGGCATCCTTGCATCCATTTTTGGGGTGCTCGCTGCATGCAAAAAGACCATTTGGTGTACAAATGCTTGTGTCCTTTCGGTAGTCCCCAGAATCTTCTCTGATATGCCTCAGGGGCTACAGCGTACCTGGCCAGTAGCTTCTCCTTGATGCTCTCTAATAGATATATTTTGGAGTCGGTTACTGCTCGGTACGCTTCGGGTGCTCTTCCGGACAACTTGTGCTTAAGATGGTGGTCCAATTTGTTTTGTCCAGAACTTGCAGAGTGCATTGTCTTTTAAATCCTGCAGGTATATATAAGTGTCCTCCTCTCCATCCAGGAAGGTCTTGAATGCCGCATAATTACGTTTTTGAGCACCCTCCTGTTGATCCAGGAAAGGAAGGTTGCGTCTCCTTGCTGCAGCTCTCTTGCCTTGATTGCTTTGGCCATCACCTGGAGTATGATTGGGAGCGGGTGGGACCTAGTATGCCATCAATTTGGTGATGAGGGTGGCTTTCAGTTTGTAGCTGGCTACTCGCCCTCTGGCTACCAGCAGTCCTGTCAGCGCACTTCTTTTTAGAAGGTGGTATCGCTGGTCCATTTACCCTCGGCTCTGTCTGGTCTCTTGGAGACATAGGGGGAGAGCATCCCGCCGCTGTCTCCAATGTAACAGAATATATACTCCAACTGAGTATATCCATTGGAAGGTTCTCCCTGTTCCCACAGAGTGAAAGTGTTTATAGCTTTTGCCTACCTAAACATCAATTGAGACTTGATGAAGGGTAAATCAACTGGGTTTATTGTGAAAGTACAAAGGTTTATATACACAGACCTCCATCATGGGGTCTCCATTCAATACATAGTAAGCCCGCCCAGGCACCTCTGTGTTTGGGAGTGTAGCGGATGGCATTGGGCTGTCCTCAAAATTATGTATATTCCTATGTGTTCGGTTAAATTGTGCCATGTGTATGTGAAGTGTAGGCAGCATTCACCTGATTTTTCAGTAAAATCACTCCAGTTATTATGAGAGTGAAACTACCGAACAATTAGACCACCCCAGGAGTAAGTGTGCCTTCAATTACCATTCGCAACAATGTTGCAAACGGGTAATTGGCAATTCATGTAGTGTGTTCTTTGTTCTCTGGGTGGCCATTTTAAACTCCCGAACAGCGGTGTTTTGCCGTCGAGTGTCTGGAACCCAAATCGGACACTCAGTTAGGTAAACACCGCTGAGACCTCCACACTGCCGCCAATTCGTGTAAAAACTACCGAACAGCTTCCCGTTTGGTAGAAAGAACCCCACGAACAAGGGGATTTACCCGAATCCTCCCCAGCTCTCATAACCCAAGCCATTTGTGTGATTCCTTCCCTTTTCTGTGACCAACCGCAGGGCCAAAATACATGGAACCCTTTTCGGCTGTTAACCCCAGCGCGGTCGGTCTTTTTAGTACCTCCAGGAATTTCCCGAACCCCTGGTCCGATTTGGGTGATTTTTGGATATGTGTCTCACCCAGATCAGGGCTACCAGGGGATGTAAGATTTAAAGGGGTACTCCTAGGTTTAGGGGTACATCCACAAAACAAGGGGAACTGTGTCCTACATAATGGGATTATATGTCACACTAAGGGGAGGTGATGTGTGGGTGGCAACTCGTGTATGATTGGTGTATTGTGTAATTACTGTAAATCCCTCCCTTGCATGGGAGAATGCTTTAAAAGAAGGTTGTGTGATTAAAAGTTCAGTTCTGCTCCTGATGCTGTGTGTCGTCCAGTCATTGGGATTGATGTTGGGATATTGTTGGATTGTCTTGCTTGCTGGAATTATTGCCTTATGGAGTTTTAATACTTGTTCCTGAGCCTCACTGGGATCTTAAGTGGAGATAACCTGTGGAATATCAGCTCTCTGCTACAGGGAGATAATTGAGTCAGATCTCGGTTAAATTAATTATCTCCCGGATACAGAGAGCGCAACAAAAACAATCCCCCAAAATATACTTAAAACAGCATTGTACCATCACATATCATATATTCCCGGAAAGGTCTGATCCAAACGTCCATTCTGTAAAAATGGCCATATGGTGGAACTAAATCCCCATATTTGTTTGCTGAGATAGGAGATTTTAAGTAGCCTAATACAGTAGCCTAGACAAGCAGTCCCCATCACACACTGACAGTACAAAATGATCACACACATTCTCATCACACAAAGCCAGCCCAATGCACACAGTTTCCTTCACCTGTTCACAGCTCAATAACATCACACACAAACTATTCCTATCACACATAGACAATATAATACATCACATGCAGTCACCATTACAGTCAGACAGCCAGATATTTCACACACAAACTGTAGCCATTACACTGAGACAGCCCAATATGCAGTCCCTATTGTTACACCTTGACACCCCAATACATCATATGCACTCATCACTATACTCAGACAGCCTGAGTTCATCGGTCACAACCAAAGTGTTTGTTAGCTATAAAAAAAAAAAAAAATGTAGCGACACCAGTAATGATCCTGTTTGTAATAGGCTGCAGGGTTGCACTACCCTGGGGCTGCTGCGGGATGCCGACTGTAAGAATTTGTCAGGGGCGGGATGCAGATGCCGCCGTAAGAGTGTGAGAGAGTACTCTCTTGGCCAATGTGATGTCGCCTTAGTTGCCGCCCGAAATCTCATAAACGTCATCTTTTTCCTTCTGCATGGTGCGTGCAGGCTCTTTGAAGTCCTTGGGCAAGTCCTGTGAGTGCAGTCTTAATGCCAGGGTAAATCCTGGATACTGGGGCAAGTCCTGTGAGTGCAATCTCAGTGTTAGGCAAGTTATGGGTGCTGGGGCAAGTCCTGTAGGTGCAATCTCTTTTCTGATGTAAGTCCTGAGGCAAGTTCTGTGAATTAGTACAAAACTCATTCCGGGGCTGGTATTTATCGCCAGTCTGGCTCTAAAATGGTGTGATGTCCCGGTGTTATTCTTGTGTGATTTATCAATGTTGATTTATCAATGGTGTGATTTATCAATGTTGTGTTTGCAATAAGGTGTAATGGCCTGTGTCGTGCTTGTCATAAGGTGTGATGTGCCTGTATTATGCTTGTGATAAGGTGTAATGTGCTTGTACTATGCTTGCAACATGGTGACAGGCATTCCTCATCACACAAGTCTAAATATGTGTGTGCAAATATATATTTATGATTTGAGATTTATAACACAGATTATTATTGGCATTACTGGGAAAGCATTGTATATACAGCTTTGCTATTTCATGTGTACGAGTTCTCCTTGCAGTGATTTCATATAGTGCGAAAGGCTTGGAGTGACTTCAGGAAACCTCAGGAACTTTCAGTTCCTTTTTATTAATTTTTTTATGGGACAGGGAGGATTAGGAAACAAAATATAATGCTCAATATGTTTCTTTAGTTTCCCTCTACAGGGTGGAGAACTTATATAGGAGTCATGCTATGACTTCCATCAAGGTTTTATATTTCTTCAGAATGTGATACAGCATGTTAAGCCGAAAAAAAAAAAAATCAGAGAACCGATGGAAAGGAAGATAGACATCAATCTTTCCAAGGCATATGTGGCTGTAAGGGTTTGCCTACATCCTGCAACAGCTCTTATTTCTGTCTCTAGGGCACTTAATCAATGGGCAGAAGACATGGAAATTGATATTAAAGAAGTAGTCAACCGATTACATTTCCTAAGTGGAGGATATAAAGCGCACATCTGAATTTTGCTCAGTTGCTTCCATGGACATGGTCAGGTCAATAGCTATGGTTCTTAATGTCACAGGGTGAAGAGCTTAAAGTTGGGAATCAGGATCTAAAAACTGCCTTTGTTCACTTCCCTTCCAAGGGGACATGTTATTTGGCTTCAAATTAAATTAAAGTATTAAGAAGGCTGCAAAAGGGCAGAAAGCATTATTGCCTAGTATCAGGAGAAAAATATGTTCTTCAGGGATGTGAGGATATTTATGGGGTGATCAATATTAAAATAATATTTTCATAAAAATTATCAAAAATTAATTTAATAATTTTTATTATATCAAAATTGATATCTCGACACTGTCTCCCTGAAATTAATAATATAAAGCTGAGAATTACTCACGATTTTTAATTCTCTTAGATCCTAGCGCAAGTCATCACAGGATTTTACCTCACACAGTGATAACAATTTCTTTATAAAAATATAATTTATTGTGACAATAATAATAAAAACTAGAAAAGCTACAATTTCTGGGGAAATTGTGTGAAGTGTTCGTGCCTCCACCAGTAGTCTACAACTGGAGTGGGTGGAGTAACTGGGTGGAGTGGCTTGAGTAACTGTTGTGTGGTTGGAGTGGCTGGAGTAACTGTGGAAAGGTTAGACTAGGCAGAGTAACTTTATGAAACATTGATTAGCTGTATTGTTGTAACATTGTATGTTACTGTTTTTCTGTTACAGGTTTAACGAATTGACTAACATGGAAATACATTTATTAAATGTGATAGTGCTCACTTTTGTGTTATCAAAACTGTAGGAATGACAGCAGTTTACAGGATGTGTTTCATCTAGAAGCCTCTGTGTTCCGGAGCACTCTGCTAGCTGCTCACACACCTGGGTTGCTATGGCAACTCACTCTACAGCAAGGGCAGAGAAGAGCGGTTAAAAACAAACTGCTCCAATTTGCTCACTTCACTGGCAGTTGCCATCTTCAAACGGTCGTGGTTTTAAAAACTATAAATCCTACAGCGAAGAGCTTTTTATTGTGAGAATCACAAGACCCAGACCTACATTTTGATGCAGAGTATGTCTCTGAAATATTAAAAATAAAGGCACAGTCACAGTTTAGAAATTGCCCTTCAAATTTGAGGTGGCTAAAGTGGACTTTCAAGGAATGTCAATGATCAGCGTGAGTTGCAAACAAATGGTCATATTGTGAAAACTATCAGGACTATGGCTTGCTTAGCCGTGAACATTTGTAGTGGCAGCAGGGATAGCTGAACGTTTAGATATAAGATTTGTGTAGGTGGGCTTGAAAATGAGGGATTTCTAGCAGTTTAAAAAATCATGTCCTGATTTTTCAGCTCACACTCTAGTTTTGAACATTCCGCCATTCATTCCTATGGGACCAATTTCGCCAAAAAAACAATGATATTTCGTGAACCATTCGGCGAAACGTTCCACAAAGTAATAGCACACCGATCGGGAACAATCGGCATGTTTCGGTATATTACTGTCTATGTAGCGTAAAAACTGTGGGAGAAGTTAGGGTGGTAAATTTGGCTATAATAACAAAAATAATATATATGTGAGATAATAGTAAGTGTTCTTGCCATGCAAGAAAACTTAATAATATATATGTGAGATAATAGTAAGTGGTCTTGTCATGCAAGAACATTTAATAATAATAATAATATGTAACATGCGTGACAATCAGTGAATATTTAGGTATAACATAGGCATATAATATGGCAATGGTTTAACACAATACAGTGGCTGAGCAACCGGCTGTCAAGAACTTAACAAGATTTATGATAGGGCACTTCACTTAGAAACCAACTTCACACAGAACACAGAAATCCACAGAATACAACAGTGCAGCAAGAAGCAATAAAAACTTCGGCTGACAGTTAGATCACACTGATTAACTCTTCCAATGCTGGCTACAATCGTCATAGGCAATAAATATCCTATTATGTTGCAATTTTTACTATTAAAGTAATGTTCATACCAGATCAAACCATTCCTGGAACCATCCAATAAGAATAATTCTACCAGATTTTACATTAGCCGACTTTTAATTTTCCTACATAAGATACACTATCTTATTTCAGAGCAAATCAATACATCTAGATAAAAACATTGGTATGCTAACTTGTTGGTAAATTCACCTTTAACCCCTTAAGGACACATGACATGTGTGACATGTCATGATTCCCTTTTATTCCAGAAGTTTGGTCCTTAAGGGGTTAATATATTGTTATCTTTATTTCACCTGCAGGAATGGAATTTTTATAACCATATATTCTTTAGTTAACTAAGATTTCTAATGATGGAAATCTGACCAAGATTTATCCATATATACATATATTCCTGCTATTAGTAAAAAATGTAATTAATTGAATTGAATTAAATAAAACCAGCATAATTACTAGTTATGTTGTAGATGCTCTTATCAGATGAGTAGATAGTCCCTGGTACTTGAATGCAAGTATGATTGATGTATATAGGATTGTATGTAATAGAAAAGTGGTGTTGGTTAGAAAATAATAGTAACATTTTAAGTGTCCAGGAAAGTGTTTCTTAAGTTGTGTCAAAGAGAGTTTGAATGCCAGAACTGAGTGTCGGTCCCAGAGTGTTGACCTCAAATTTCCCTTTGTCCTTACTTTTTAAAGGGCCAAACTCTCTGCATGTCACTAGCTGACTAATAGAGAACTGTAGGTGTGTATACCCTACAGACTATCATCTAATTTTGGGTCAGTAGATGGGGCAATTACATCACCAAAATTTATTGTCATTGACCCACATATTTGGGAGCAAATTTTACAAAGGGGACTTTCAAAATGTTTAGTATGCAACCAAACCTTATCACCTGGTTGCTATACAACAGTCCTATGTTTATCAGCTTGTTTCTTGTTAAGACTTGATTTTTGAGTCAAGATGTGTTGTGCATATTTCCATGTTTTCTTTAGGTTTTCAGTGTGATCAGCAACCAACGGCATTCCCTAGAAAGGAAATGTTGAGGAAAGAACAATAGAATGAAAACTATAATTAAGAATGAAAGGACTGTATTGAGTGGATTCACAAACCATGCTATTGTGGGCAATTTCAGCCCAGAGAATCAAGCAAACCCAATGGTCCTGATGAGCAGAAATAAAACACCTTAAGTATTGTTTCAACTTTTGTTTTCTACATTTTGCTGCCCATTAGATTGAGGGTAATAAGATGACGAGAAACTGAGTTTGATATCCATTTGTGAACAGAAAGCCCTCCAGAAATGGGAAACAAATGGACTACCTCTGCCTGACATTATTTCCATAAGTATGCCATGTAAACAATAGACCTCCTTTGTGAATATTTGATCTAATTCAGGTGACAAGGGTAGCTTTGTCAGGGGAATAAAGAGAACCATTTTTCAAAATCTGTGTATTAGTGTTAATATAATATAGCATATATTACTAACCAAGACTTCTTTGGTATTTTTAACGGTTGTAGAAACCGCGCAGAACTGTATGAGGTTACCAGCGATCTTACTATTGTGGTTACAAGTAAGTATGTCTCTTTGGTGTTCAGGTGGTACATACATTTTACCATCAGGAGGTCATTCTGTGGCTTGACCTTTTTGACAGGATATCAGTAGTAAGAGTTTACTGTATGTAACAGGGGCGGATCCAGAACCTAATCTCAAGAGGGGCACTGGTAGATTATTTTAAGAAACAATCCAGGCAGGCACAATAACCACTACAGCTCTGTGTAGTGGTTATGGTGTCAGTAGTGCCGTAGTGCCCTCCCAGAATAAGTAGTCAAACCGTTTTAGAACAGTTTGACAACTTACCTTTAGTCTGCCAGGATAGGTACTCTAGTAGGATATAGAGGCAGTAGTGTGTATGTAATCACACAAAAATAAATTCAGCACGGAAGCAAAGTGGTAATAGTCCAAAAGCAGCTGGAACACCAATACGGAGTCTCTCTTTTCCGATCAGAAAATTGGATAAAAACAGGTCGGTAGGTGCAGCGCTTCAGTAATCGTTGACAAGGTATATGTGAAGAGAACTAGAGAAGGAATAATAGTGTAGTATTTAAAACTGTAGTGGTGATAAGTAAAATAAAAGATGTGCACTCACACTTTCCTGGAGCTTCAATACAGCTTGAGTGTATGCGCCTGGGCGGGTTCATCCCTGCCTATGGATCAAGTGCAGAGGCAATTCTTCAAGTTATAGTGTGGTAGGGGTATCCTCATAAAAAACAAACAAATAAAAATCGTATATGGTGAAGTATGTAGAGCTATGAAGCAAGGGTAGGTAAAAACTATAAAATGTGCACTCACGTGTAATGGAGCCATAAAACCTGGCTCCTCTGATAGCGCTTGAAGTGGTATGATCCCCACTCAAGGATACAGGTGTAAATGCAAATTCTTCCCTCCGTGTATATGTGGAGATAAACAAACAGAACCACAATAGTGTACATCGTAAAAAAGGAGTGTAAGCAGAAATAAATAATTTAAGCCTACTCACATGTTAATAACCAAGTTCCGGTTTGCTCAATCAAAAGCGCTTGGGTGGTATGATCTCCACCAGGGATATAGCTCCAAACAATCTGACAGCAGCAAAGTTAGGTCCAATTAAAAAATGACTTTAATGTTAAAAAAATATAATAAAAGAAATACAATATATAATAAAATAGTGATAAAAAAGTTATAAACAATACACTTGTGGGGTACAGTGTGTGGGGTGGGAAATATGTGGGGGGGCAGTGTGTTTTAATGTGAAAGATATTGTGTGTGGGACAGGGGGGGCAGATTTAAATATATATATATATATGTTTTGTTTTTTATTAAATTAAAATAATGAATCTTTAAATCCCCCCTCCCTTCTTACCTTTGCCTTGGAGGGGGGATTTTTCTAAATCCCTGGTGATCATGCGGAGAATCCCTGGCGGTGCTAGTGGTGAGAGTTGCCGTGGTTACCGTGCTCGCGAGAGGAGGACCCGGAGGAGCTGCAGGCTGAGTTCCCAGGTCCTCGCTCCCTCCCTGCCGGCTGCCAGCAAAGTGCCAGCGGTCCGTGAAGGCACATAACAGGGCAGGCGCTTAGATAGCACTGGCCCTGCAGGGGAGAGCCTCCGCTCTTGAGGGGGGCCCCCTGGATCCGCCACTGGTATGTTAATGGGACACTATAGACACCAGAACACCAGCTTAATGTAGTTGTTCTGGTGTAACCAACTTAATGTAGTTGTTCTACACCATGTCCCTGCAGGCTTTTTGTTGTAAACACTGTCTTTGCTCATAGAGATGCTGATTGGCCAGGGGAGCGTTTGGCTCTGCTCCCAGCCCTGCCTCCTTGGCTGAGATGACCAGAATTGATTATTTCTTTCAATCCAATGCTTTCCTTTGGGAAAGCATTGTGATTGGCTGAGATCATCCCTTCTGATCATCTCAGCCAGGGAGGCAGGGCTGGGGGCAAAGCCAGACGCTGCCCTGAGCTTCTGAGTGGATGTCCTGCCAAACTGCAACTATCACCCTTTTCTTTAAAAAAAAAAAAAAAAAAAGAGATATCTCTTTTTGACATTTGACCATTTTTAACAACAAAACAAAAGAACAAAAAAATTTTCACCTACCTCTAGCTTTTTTAAAACCTAATACATAAATGACCAACTAATTCGGTCAAATGCTGTTTCAGCATCTACCCCTAACAAAATTGCCGGAATATTTTCTTTTTGTACACAGGTCATAATATTTATAATTTTAGTTGTGTTATCTCTAACTTCCCTATTTGGTACAAAACCTGACTGGTCTGGATAATAAATGAAACTACCCCCTCAATCTTTTGGCTAGGACCCTAGTAAATAATTTTAGGTCTATATTTAAAGGAACACTATAGTCACCTAAATTACTTTAGCTAAATAAAGCAGTTTTAGTGTGTAGATCATTCCCCTGCAATTTCACTGCTCAATTCACTGTCATTTAGGAGTTAAATCACTTTGTTTCTGTTTATGCAGGCCAAGCCACACCTCCCCTGGCTATGATTGACAGAGCCTGCATGAAAAAAAAACTGGTTTCACTTTCAAACAGATGTAATTTACCTTAAATAATTGTATCTCAATCTCTAAATTGAACTTTAATCACATACAGGAGGCTCTTGCAGGGTCTAGCAAGCTATTAACATAGCAGGAGATAAGAAAATATTAATTAAACAGAACTATCTTGCAATAAAGAAAGCCTAAATAGGGCTCTCTTTACAGGAAGTGTTTATGGAAGGCTGTGCAAGTCACATGCAGGGAGGTGTGGCTAGGGTTCATAAACAAAGGGATTTAACTCCTGAGCAGTGAGGCTGCAGGGGCATGTTCTATACACCAAAACTGCTTCATTAAGTTAAAGTTGTTCAGGTGACTACAGTGTCCCTTTATCAAAGATATCGGCCGTATCAAGTCCCATCCAGATTGTCAAAAAATTTACCAGATAAAATACACACCTGCTGGAGATGCGGAGATCAGAAAGGAGATTATCTGCATATGTGGTGGAACTGTTCGCCTATAGGCATTTTTTTGAATATGATTAGGAGTGAGCTGTTACTATTAACTAATAAGTTCTGTAATTTTACTCCAGATCTTTTCCTATAACAGATTAATGCTAAAAAGATGTTTGGCCCTGACAACCCTCTAGTTTTACATTTATTGCTAGCCGCTAAATTTACCATAGCTAGGAACTGGAAAGGGTTTAATACTCCAATCTGGCTTACAATGAAGGAGCAGCTTAAATATCAACTAAAAATGGAAAGAGGTATATCTAAAATATCCTATGATAAATGGAACCAATGGTTAAAGCAGATAGGAATTCTATAGGGATGATTATAAAGGTTCATAGTCTCTCTCTTATTTAAGAACGTTGGAGGAATCTTTCTTAATGCTCTAAAGATTAAGGGTCTTGCTGTTTGAGCTCTTTCTCCTAGGTCTCTCGCCAGAAAGAAACCCACAAAAAAATTTCTGGTATCTAAAGTTTATGTATGGCCATGTTTGTTTTGTATTGTATGTATGTTTTTATACATGTTGTATTTCTATATACCTGTAGTGTATAGATTATGTTGATCAAGCTTACGGGGCACATTGTGTTGAACGGATGCCTAATGATTAGTTCTAAACCGAGTAATGGGTTAATTATGTACACAGCAAAAAGTACTGTATATTGTGTCTTGAGATGTTTATGGAAAATAAAAAAAATTATATATTTAAAAAAAAAAAAAAAAAGATATTGGCCGATAGCTTTGACATAACTCTGTCTTTTCCTTCTTTTAGTATTAAAGTGATTTGCCTCTAACATCTTTTGATCCAGGCCTTCTCCTTTTAAAATATCATTAAACATGTCCGCCAAAAATGGGGCCAATTCTTTTTTATAAAGTTTATAGTTTAAAATAAAAAAATAAAAATATCTGGTCTTTTCCCAGCAGGGGAATCCATAATTGCCTTTTCTATATCTTCTGATGTAATTTACTTTCCCAGCTCCTTTCTTTGTTCATTTGTAATTCTATACTTTAAATTTTTCTCTAGCTATGTCTCCATGTTCTCCTTTAGCTCCTTTTTAAATTCCCCCATATTATTTTTATGGATATTATGCAAATCATGATAATATGTTTGAAATATACGTTCTACATCTTGTGATCTATGCCAATACTCTGCTTGTCTATCCTTTATTTTAGGAATATATGTTTTAGTATATTGGTTTTCAGTATCTTGTGCCAATAACTTTCCTGGATTGTTTGCATGTAAATATTGTGTCTTATTAAATAAAAAATATTCTTTAGATATTTCCTTCCCCATTAACCCTTCTAAATCTCCTCTTAACTTTTCCTGCTCCTCTAGAAGTTCTTGGTTCAGTAATAGATTATGTCTCTCCAGACTGTAAATGATCAGAACATTAAATTTTCAATTCCAAATATATTAGGCTGCCAAAACTTTAATAAATTCTGTTTTTCATCTAGGAGCAGGTATGTGTGTTGGTGTTGAACACCTTTTCCTCTTCTGCAGTTGTATTTCTCATATTCTTCCTAGTTCCTGAAGGGAAACAGTCCTGCACTTCAACCAGAATAAGTCCTAATAATTAAAAAAATTCTGGAATATCCTCATACGTTGTAAGAGAATATTGCTTTTCATCTTTAACTACTGACAGGCTAAACAGAAAACCTCAACAATATTTCAGCTGTTTTTCTTGCAACAACATAGTAATTGGTCGAAAGTCCCCTTCTAGCCTGCTGAGTTGTGGCAGAGAGATCCAGGAAGATATTAATTGTGGATCCTACAAGGATCATCTTGGTTGTACTTTCCATATTTTTCTTAGAATTTCCGCTTTGTCTGTATAAGAATGAAAACAGTATATTATACCTCTTGGTATAGGTTGATACAGATTCGGTGGTTTGCGTAACCTATTAGCTCTGTATAATTTTTTCTTTCATCGGGTGGCTGCTGAAGAATCTTCGAGAAAATTTCTTGCAGTGGGGTTAGTGTTATCTTATCTGGGGTTATGCTCTTGGGAACACCACAAACTCTTAAGATAGAAAAAACTGAAATTCAAAGGGCTGGATACTTACTTAAAAAAGTACTTTATTAAAACAATAAATGTTTCACTTTTGAGAAAGTTACGGCGATACGCATCACATGAGATTTCTGGACTTTAAATTCCACTGTGGACTGGTATACATTTATAGTTTATTTTGTTAGTACCCATTTTTTTTCGCCACTCCGGCTCATCAGAGGGGAACCGGAGCTACTGATGGGGTCCGGTTTAATAAGGAAGAGGTGATCTTCCATTGGTTCACCTGAAAAGACAAAACACCAATCGGGAAAACTCTGATTTACTTCGATCGGTTGTTGTATTAATTGGGGACTACTGATTTTAACCCAATGCTAAGCAAGAATTTAGCATCATTGAGGATTAATGCTGGACTACTAAGCATAATATACCTTTGAGTTTTACAGTGTTATGCCATGTTCATCTCCCATACAAATGTTTAACCGACAGATGAAATCGCAGTTTTAAATAAAGTTACAGTAACGTGTTATAACAAACATATCCTGAACTTATGGGTATACACACAATAGCACAAACTTAATGTTGTCATTATTCCGGAATACCGATATAGAATGTGCATGGTTACGTACAGTGACGTGGATATTGCTGATTAGCAATAGTTATGTCAATTGTGATTTTGACTTGGAATTAAAATGAAGTGGTGGAATTTGCCACATTATGAGTGGAACGATTTATTGCTAAAGATATTGTTAATGCCACTATCAACAGAGGTCTATTACCCTCCCTTTGTCTAGTGCTTGTGAGAGATTCGCAAGGGAAAAGACTGTAGCAGAATGAGGACTTTTTCATTCATATTGAATCCTCTGCTACATCAAAGAGTAGCCAACATGAACATGCAACTTGTCTATACACCTTTTCATAATGATTCCATTTTGTAAGTATTAAAAATCAAATGCAAGGAATGGGACCACTAGATGATCTGTGAACGAGGGATATTAAAAGAGAAATATTAATTACAGAATTATTAATAACTCCCTTTTACACAGAAAAATAAAAAATAAAGTTAGTTAATCCAAGTAAAACACAAAACATTTCATGGTTAGTATTCCAGCAGAACTTGGTGGTAAAAATTAAGATAAATTTTAAGTATGATGTTAAATGATGATGCACGGATGTGTCAGTGGATGAATGGGGTAAAGGTAAACTCTTAATTGAAACCTTGAGGTGACAGTGTTTGGAACTCATGGATCCATTTAGATTCTTTTTAAGTAATCGAATATTAAAGTCCCCTTTTCTTGTGTTGGTAGTAATCCTTTTGATGGCTTGGAATTGTAAATGGGAAGGATCATAGTTATGTTGAGTGCAGATATGATTAGCTATAGGAGTGGAAACATTAGTGTTGGTGACGGAGTTAACATTTTGTAGAATTCTTCTTCTCAATTGCTGGTAGGTCTTCCCCACATATTGTAAGTCCCAGCTACATGTGATTACATAGACCACTCTATCTTGCACCAGATAACAATTATTGGTTCTGGTGCATTTAACTGTTTTAGAGAGATGTATAAATTTGTATGCCTTGCATGACCGCACTTGAGTATGCATTTGGTTTAGAAAAGCCAACCTGGGGCAGTTCGTGGTGGTTCCAAATGGCTTTGTACCAGACTGTCACTCATTTTCTCAGTCTCTATGCTGTCAGACTCGGAAAAGTCATGAGGTTGTCTTTGAGGTCATCATCATGCCTCAGAATAGGCTAATTGTTTGAGAATGTTTGTTTCACTGACTCCCAGTACTGATCGTATGCTCCGATTAATCTGATAACTTGTTGTGTGGACTTCGCTCTTGAGAAACGAAGGCATGTGGGTTTATCCAAAGATGTCACTTTTTGATACGCTCTTTTTAAGATCTTATTTGGGTACCCTTGAGCATTGAATCTAGCTCTCATTTCTCTGGTCTCTTTTTGAAATGTTAGGTCATTAGAGCAATTTCTGTGTGCTCTGAGGTACTGGTCATAAGGAATGCCCACCTTAAGTTTAAATGGGTGGTGACTCTGCCAGTGCAGGAGATTGTTGGTGACAGTGGACTTTCTAAATAATTCTATTTCCACTTTTCCATCCATTGACAAAGTGATAGACAAAGTGATTTTGAGGTCCAGAAACTCCAGTGTGTTCTCATCGATGACTCATAGGAGTTGTAAACCTATGTAATTTTGATTCAAGGGACTGACCAGATTATTAAATATTGCTACTGAGCCTGTCCAGAATAATAGCACGTCATCAATGTATCTATGCCATTTTAGTATACACTGGCTGTATTGCTCATCAATTATTTGTTTCAGAATGGTCTCCTCCCACCACCCTAGATACAAATTAGCATAACTGGGGGCACAAACAATGCCCATTGCTGTTCCCTTCAGCTGCAGGTAGTAGACGCCACCAAACACAAAATAATTGAGTGTGAGGATGAAAAATATTATCTCCAACAGAAATTTCTTCTGGGGGAGTAAATTTTTAGATGATTTATGCAGAAAGTATGATGTAGCTGTAATCCCTATTTCATGTGGTATGTTATTATATAGAGCAGCGGCTCCCAAACTTTTTAGGTTCAAGGATTTGTCAGCCTGCTTGTACTTACTCTGGTGGTCCGCCGA
Source organism: Pelobates cultripes (assembly GCA_933207985.1). NCBI lineage: Eukaryota > Metazoa > Chordata > Amphibia > Anura > Pelobatidae > Pelobates > Pelobates cultripes. The sequence continues at coordinate 34,687,743 of OW240922.1, read as the reverse complement.
TCTGCTGACGCTCTAATCCGGCGGACCGCCGTTCCCATGCAGCATGAGGCTCCAGACAAACTCATGTACGCCGGCCGCTGTGCGCCTGCCCCTTTTTATGACGCGGCACACACGTGCCGGCGTCATGACGTCGCAGAAGCTCTAAACAATAGAGCTCAGCACACCCACACCTTTTGGGGACAGGGTTATGCTAACCACACACCCAACCATATAAAATCTCAGTCTGCCCAATGCACAGTGCCCTGTTGTGGCTCCTAGTGTCCCTATAGCACATTCTTTTGTCCTTTTTGGTATTTATTGGTTTTGACTCGGCTTGCTCTCGACTACACTGTTTTATGGCTCCCCTCGGCTTTGTTACTTGTACTTGTGTATTTCTGGCTCCCCCGACTCGGCTTTTGTCTCTAGTATTAGTGTATTTCTGGCTTCCCTTAAACTTGGCTGTTTCTGACTTTCCTTGAATTATATCCTATTTTCCGTCCATTCTAAGGATCGGTATAGGGACTTTCTATCTGTCTCCATTTATTGTGGTGGGTTTTCACTCTGAGTGTTGGGTTGTACGTTACATTACAACAGGGCCAATGGTAATGGCTCCAGACGCAAGGCTTGATGGTCTTGACCACCGTATGGATCGATTCGCTCAGGCCTTGCAAACCCTGATTAACAGATCAGCTGACCCACCAACCCAGTCTCTTAGTCCTATACCTGTTGGTGCGGAAGCCTCCATCCACAGCAGTAACTCTAATCCTAACCAACCCATACGCTATAGCGGGAATCCTTCTAAATGTAGAGGATTTCTTAATCAGCTCAGCATATTGATTGAGCTGTGTCCCAGAGTGTACCCCACTAAAAGGGCTAAAATACGCTTTATCATAACCCTGCTCACTGATTGAGCTCTTGTATGGGCAAATTGTATGGGCAAATCCACTCTCAGTTTTTAATGGCTTTCAGGAGAGCTTTTCATCCACCGGGCAGGAAAGCCAATGCTGGTAGAACACTCCCGAGACTAAAACAGGGTAACCATTCCCTCGTGGATTACGCCCTAGAATTTCATTCACTAGTGGCAGAGCTACGTTGGAACAATTGTGCGTTTGTGGAAGAGTTCCTTAACGGTTTGTCCGATACCCTGTTAGACGAGGTAGCAACCAGGGATCTGCCTGAGACATTAGAGGAACTCATTACGTATCTTGGGCATATAGATGAGAGACTTAGACACAGACAGAGCACTAGAGAGAGACCCAAAAAAGAAAGACCGGCTATTCAATTAGCTCCTTCCTTTCCCTCAGATTCTATGGCATTGGCTGTTGCTGAACCCATGCAAGTGGGTATGACTAGATTATCTGAAGTCGAGAGACAAGATAGAAAGAGAGATGATTTGTGTTTGTACTGTGGCCGGAAAACTCCAGGGCCTAAGGTCCCATGGAAGACTGGTCTTGGGTGTTATTAACAAGTCCTCCATGCTTATCAAATCAGGCAAAAGGCTTCTACTACCCATCACCCTGAAATAGGAAGGGAGAATAGTCCACACTCAAGCACTTATCGACTCAGGGGCTACTCTGAATTTATTCAATAAGTCCTTTGCCAATAAATATTCACTCCTTCTCAGAGAAAGAACACCCTTGGCCGTAGAGGCCATAGATGGTAGACCACTTGAAGAACCCACCTGACACGTAGTCATCCGCACATAAAAATGTGGTTAATGGCATCTACTGTCCTGACAGGAAAAGTTGTGCAGAGCAAAATTACTGTCCTGACAGGAAAAGTTGTGCCGAGCAACATTACTGTCCTGACAGGAAAAGTTGTGCCGAGCAGCAATCAAATCCACAGGAGGTTTGTGCTGAGCAGCAATCATGCAAATGAAAACCTGGTAATTGCCTGTGGGGTCAAAGGCCAGTTACAGCCAATCGGATCCACAGGAGGGGTATTTAGACCAAGTTCTTCTCTTGCTCAGTGCCCTGTTGTGGTTTCATGCCTATGGTTATCCGAGAGTCCGTTCCTGATCTTGATTTTCTGTTATTTGACTTTGGCTTTGTTTTGACTTCCCTGATATTTGGTATCCTTGACTTTTGGCTTTCCCTCATCTTTGTGTCTGATTCTGTGTCCCTGACCTCGGCAAGTATTTTGACTATTCTTGGAGACGTTAAGTCCGGCCATTCTAAGCTCCGGTTATACATTATCCTTAGTCCTAGGTGTGACACAGTACTGCGTGCTGGATCAACTTGTAATCCTGACACCACCATTACTAAGGAAACTATTCCTGTTCATATTATGGTTGGGGTTCTACATGTGGAAATCGCAGTTCTCCAAACTATTTAATCTCCTTCTTTCCTTAATCTCCTTCTATCCGTGGTTGTCTAAACATAACCCTCTCATAGACTGGGAGAAAGAAGAGGTCATGAAATAGGGATCTTCCTGTATAGAGAGATGTGTCACTAGGATCAGGTCTTTAGGTCTTATCAACGTTCCCACATGACCTCCTTTATCTACTGTTATAACGGAGTCCTACCATGGCCTAAGAGAGGTCTTTGACAAGAAAGAGGGCGATCTTAGACCATGTATAGATTATCGAGGGTTCATCAAGATAACAGTATGAAATGTCTACCCCATTCCCCTGATCTCAGAACTGTTTGACAGGTTGAAGGGTTCCTGGATCTTTTCCAAAGTAGACTGTACAATTTAGTGAGGATCAAATAAGGGGATGAATGGAAGATGGCATTTAACACAAGATATGAGTATACTGTCATGCCTTTTGGACTCTGCAATGCCAGAGACTTCTTCCAAGACCTAATAAACAACGTTTTAAGAGAATACTTACAGGAATTCATTATTGTCTATTTTGACGATATCTTGATATGTTCCCCTAACGTGGAGATCCATCACATTCACGTGAAAAAAGGTTTGTCTAAGTTGTTGAATAATGGCTTCTAGTGCAAATTGGAAAAATTCCAGCTTTGAAGTGCTAGCGGGACAGTGAGGGAGAAAGATCTTCCCTCTGGTCCTGCAGAGCTGGCAGGAGAGAGGGAGGCACAGTTCCAGGTGCTATGATGATAGTACCAGGGAAATATTTTGCGGCACCCCTGTGCCCATAGCAGTGCCCCAGGGCGCTGTGGCACACAGTTTGGAAACCACTGATATAAAGATACTACATCCAGACTAGGGAGTAACGTATATGGGGGTACCTCAAGATCTTCTAGGGTGATTAGAGTTTGTTTAGTATCTTGAAAAAAATGAAGATAGATTCATTACAAAGGGATGTAGAAGGTTTTCAAGAAATTTGCTTGCATTTTCCATCAATGATTAATTAACAGAGACCGTAGGTCTGCCCGGTGGATTCAATAGATTTTTGTGAACCTTTGGTAAGCTGTAGAACGTAGTGATGGTTGGGGTAATTTTTGGCATGATGAATTTAAATTTGTCTATGGTGATAGTGCCGCCTTCGACTGCTTCATTCAAATGTTTTTTCAAGACATCTCAAATGCTCACAGTAGAAATATTTATATAGTGGATGGTCCCCTCCTGTTTATGTATGTTACTGATTGGACAAGACCGTTACAGTTTTTAGCCTGATTTACGAAGGGCAAACAGTATCCTTTTCAGTAACTAAATCGAGCGATCTGTGCCCTCGCACAAAGGCACTGTTTAGTGAATAATCCCTAATTGCAGGCCTGTACTGTGTTCAATTGGCCTCTATCTGTTTCTGTTTGTATATAGTTTAGTTTTCTTTTTGGATGAATAGGACAACGGTACTGCAATTATAGTTATTTCATTAAAAGTTAAGTTTTTGTCTTTCGTAGCCTTTTTTGGGTTCCCTCTCCTTTCCCATCTCTCCTGACAATATACACGGCACTACATCTCCAGGATGAAGAGGTTATAAAACATATTTTGACTATAATTATGACACTGACAAGCCCATGTCTTCCTTAAAGGGGCACGCTATGTGAGGACCCCCAGCATCGCTGAAATCCCCATAGGAAAGCATTGAAAGCATTTTTCAATGCATTCCTATGGGGAGGTCTAATGCGCGTGCGCGGCATTGCCGCGCATGCGCATTAGGTCTCCCCCTGCCGGCGGGCGCGCATGTCCAATAGGTCTCCCCGCCGGATGACGTCGGGTCAGGAGTAAACGTTTGTGTTCCTGACCCTATAGTGCTCTTTTAACTTAATAGTGAACAGCATTATGTTGGGATAGTGCCCCCATTCTGTGTGTGCCCTGTGCAACTGTAGAGGTCTCACACCTTGAGACAGGTCTTGCACCTTAGCAGGGGTGGCCAAACATTAGTGACACACTTTTTTGGTTGGTCTATCTTATCAGCATGGCTTTAATTAACTCATATTTCTGTGTGGGTATACAATCTAGGTGGCTGTAGAATTTCAAGGACTATGCTACGACCAAGGCCTTAAAAGTCACTTGCCACTACAAGCCTGTAGGGACCATACCACATTCACCCTAGGTGAATTCCTATGCCCCAGGTTTACATTTTTACTTACCCAAGGCTAGTGGAAATTTGCGCCCTGTTATATATATATAAAATACTGTGATGGTGACTGGTTCCTGTTCTGGCAGCATGCAGTAGTCTGCTTTCAGACTGTACACCAGCCGGAAGGAGGTCGGGGCCTGATGAATGTCAAGGCCACAATCCTGGATGAAACACAGAGCATCCACAAGTATATTACGAAGATGGACTGTTAAGGGAATGCCTAAGACTTCAACAGATAGAGGATGCAGAAAAAGAGAAGGTTCCTTGGCAAGACAAACCTCTCCATGGAGTGTACCACCGGCAGATAGTGGATGTGGCTCACATGACAAAATCCTACCAGTGGTTGGAAAACGAAGGACTGAAAGACAGCACTGAGGCACTAATCCTAGCAGCACAAGAAGAGGCACTCAGCACCAGATCAATAGAAGCTAGAGTCTAAGAACACCAGGCAAGACCCAAGGTGCAGTCTGTGCAAAGAGGCCTCTGAGACAGTCCAGCACCTAGTAGCGGGATGCAAGATGTTAGCAGGAACAGCATACACAGAAACATCTGCACAGAATATGGATTGGACCTGCCTAAGTCCAGATGGGAGATACCACAAAGGGTAGTTGAGAATGGCAGGGCTAAGATCCTGTGGGACTTCAAGATCCAGACAGACAAGCAGTAAAACTCTGGCACTGTGGCATGTTCCCTTTTTTCTACACTCACTACATACAGTGCCGTGCAAAAGTATTCACCCCCTTGGCATTTTTCGTGCTTAGTTGCCTCACAACCTGGAATTAATATGGATTGTTTGAGTATTTGCATCATTTAATTTACAGAACATGCCCACAACTTTGAAGATTTTTTTTTTTTATTGTGAAGCAAACAACAAATAGGACAAAATAACAGAAAAAGTCAATGTGCATAACTTTTCACCCCCCCTAAAGTCAATACTTTGTAGAGCCACCTTTTGAGGTAATCACATTTCCAAGTCGCTACGGATAAGTCTCTATGAGCTTGCCATATCTTACCACTGGGATTTTTGCCCATTCCTCTTTGCAAAACTGCTCCAGCTCCTTCAAGTTGGATGGTTTGCGCTTGTGAACAGCAATCTTTAAGTCTAACCACAGCTTTTCTATTAGATTGAGGTCTGGGCTTTGACTAGGCCATTCCAACACATTTACATGTTTCCCCTTAAACCATTCAAGTGTTGCTTTAGCAGTGTGTTTGTCCTGCTGGAAGGTGAACCTCCATCCTAGCCTCAAATCACGCACAGAGTGGTACAGGTTTTGCTCAAGATTATCCTTGTATTTAGCACCATCCATCTTTCCCTCAACTCTGACCAGTTTCCCAGTCCCGGCTGCTGAAAAACATCCCCACAGCATGATGCTGCCACCACCATGTTTCACTGTGGGGATGGTGTGATATGTTGGGTTTGCGCCAGACATAGCATTTTCTTTGATGGCCGAAAAGTTAAATGTTAGTCTCATCAGAACAGAGCACCTTCCTTCATACATTTTGGGAATCTCCCACATGCCTTTTTGCAAACTCAAAACGTGCCATTTTGTTTTATGCTGAAAGTAATGTCTTTCTTCTGGCCACTTTGCCATAAAGCCCAACTCTATGGAGCGGACGGCTTATTGTCGTCGTATGTACAGATGCTCCAGTCTCTGCTGTGGAACTCTGTAGCTCCTCTAGGATTACCTTAGGTCTCTTTAGGTCTCTGTGCTGCCTCTCTGATTAATGCCCTCCTTGCCCGGTTCGTGAGCTTTGGTGGGCGGCCTACTCTTGGCAGGTTTGCTGTTGTGCCATGTTCTTTCAATTTGGTTATGATAGATTTGATGGTGCTCCTGGGGATCATCAAAGATTTGGATATTTTGTTTTATAACCTAACCCTGACTTGTACTTCTCAACAACAGTGTCCCTTACTTGTTTGGAGAGTTCCTTGGTCTTCATGGCAGTGTTTGGTTAGTGGTGCCTCTTGCTTAGGTGTTGTAGCCTCTGGGGCCTTTCAAAAAACATGTGTATATGTAATGCCAGATCATATAACACTTAGATTGCACACAGGTTGACATCATTTCACTAATTATGTGACTTCTGAAGGTAATTGGTTGCACCAGAGCTTTTTATAGGCTTCATAACAAAGGGTGTGAATACATACGCACATAACAATTTTCTGTTTTCTATTTCTAAAAAATAGTTTTATATATATATTTTTCTCATTTCACGTCACCAACTTAGACTATTGTGTTTTGATCCATCACATAAAATTCAGATTAATAAAACATTGAAATTAAGGCTGTAATGTAACAAAATAGGGGGGTGAATACTTTTGCAAGGCAGTGTACACTTTTTCTCTGTCCCAGACTGTATAACAGGAACTTCTGCCTGCTAGTAAGAAGGTTATGAGAGGAGTGGACCGGCGAGTGATAGGGGACCGTTCATTAGACACATTAATGCAAAGCTGTCTGCATAATATGCCCTTGGTTGGTCATCCTTCATGATTGGCAGCCAGCCTGATGTGCATTCACGCCAGGCTGACCATTTAATTTTTTGTGCAGACACGCCCCCTTTTTGGGCATGTTTGTCCCTTTTGGTGGTTCTAATTACATGATTCACACCCTTTTACTTCGCCCACCGAAATCATGCTTCACCAGACACTGCTGTTAGGGGGTATGGATTTCCGTGAAAGATGAAAGCGAGAGATTAGCATAGGGTATGTGTTTTCTGATAGTTTCCCTCCAGCACCACCTCCACCAGATACATGACGCTTGGGAGGTATAACTGTTTTAGTGTTTTCTGTCGATAAGATTCTGTAATTAGGCCCATCATAATTGTCAGCACCAGTCTCAATAGGCTCTTAACCTGGCCCTGTGTGTGATGTGAGCTCTGTTTAGCCCTCATACCTAGCTTTCAGAAGGGAGGGGGAAATGATCTTTGGTGGTCCAGCCCGTTTCCTGAATTCCTAGAGGTCCAGTAGGGGTTAACTCTGCCTGGTAGTCTAGTGTGGGAGCGTGAGGTCTGCACCTCTTGCTGGCCACTCTATCACTCTCCCCATTTGTATAAAGTTAACAAATGGCTTTTTTATGTATCTGTATGCCTCTGCATCCTACCTCCTTTGCAATGTGACGGCAGATAAGAACCATTAGGCCCATCAAGTCTGCCCAATTTTCTAGATACTTTCATAAGTCCCTGGCCTTATCTTATATCTAGGATAGCCCTATGCCTATCCCACGCATGCTTAAACACCTTCACTGTGTTAACCTATATGGCTGAGTAATGCATGATTATCCTGCTCTCCTTTCTGTGGTCTTCCTCTACCCAGCCCCAGTAATTGATTGTTGACGAACCATGATGGAGCAGGGTTGTGATGCATCACACAATCTGTAGCACACAGAGGGAAGAGCACATGGCAGTGCTGGCATGCCGAACACGCACTCAAGAGCCTTGAGCCATGGGCCATAACCAAGGCTCGCTACAAACTACTACTCAGCCAACCGAGATCGTCTAGTAGATCGCGATCGACTAAATGGCCACCCTAGCCTTAAAGGAACACTCCAACCACTATTATTATTATTATTACCACCACCATTTATATAGCGCCAACAGATTCCGTAGCGCTTTACAATATTATGAAAGGGGATTTAACTATGAATAGGACAATTACAAATAAACTTACAGGAACAATAGGTTGAAGAGGACCCTGCTCAATCGAGCTTACATTCTATAGGAGGTGGGGTGTAAAACACATTAGGACAGGAATGTGCAATCAAATAAGGTGGGCTAACCACTATAACTATTACAACACACATGTGAGTAATCAAATGGTTATTCTACTTACCTGGGCTCCTCTAGTGGTGTCTCCCTGCCTCTGCACTTCCTCTATAATGCAACAAAAAAGGAGATGGAGCAGTGCTAGATAACAAAATATGGAGGTAGCGCCTCTAAATTAGGGAATTTCTCTCCAAAAAACCCTAGTGCAATAGAAAAAGAGCGCACCCTTCCTTCCTATTCTCACTTCCTCTATAATAGGCTGAAAGGTCCACCGTCCACCTATGAGCTTCTGTTAGCTCTCTTGAGCTAAGCCCTAGAGAGCAGAGAAGCTGTACAGAGCACGCTCTGCACTCCAGGGGATAAGTCAGGCAGTGAGTTACCAGTTCTCCAGTGAAATAGGGACCCTCAGGGGATACCAGGTAAGAAGTCCAAACATGAGTAAATAATTTGACTACTTACACTGGAGGGTTCCAAGGCACTATTACTACTTTGACATACTGTAGTGGCTATAGTGCTTGGAGTATTCCTGCACTGTCACTTGCAGGTTCCATGCATTGTTTTGTGTAGACTCACATGGGTTAATTATTTGCTCCAAGGGGGCAGTGTAATCATTGTACTTCAATGGAGTACAACATAGGGATCTATGTAAACGAGATCATCCACAGACCTTCTTGCACTTGCATCACGTTATGCATTTTCCTATCAATACCCAGCCTTCAGTGACAACGGGAGTATTTAATCCTTTAACTGATTACCTCACCGCAACAAATATCCCTGTCAGAATGGAAATATGTTACTGCAATAACGTTTACATAGGACGCGTACTTTTTATTTTCCAACATTCTCTATGTACGTAATGAGACCTTCTGTTTGACATTCTCACCGATAAAACGTTCCAATCCGAATATCCGAAAGGGTGAACGTACAGGGCACGCGAAACACTCTGAGAACGCGCCGGAACTAAACTGTACCTCAACATGGTTGCCATGGAGACGCGGCCCTCTCGTACACAGAGCCTGCTTGTGCCTTGCGTTGATATAGTCGCCATGCTATAGTAACAGTTTTAGGAAACAAAATGGCTCTGCCCGAGCCCGTTCGCCGGCATCTCGACTCTCTGACAAGGAATGTGTTCAGTGATGCCAGGCGGACGGTACCAAAGAAAGGCGATGACGGCGCCGCCAGCGGTAAGTTAGGGCTTTGTACATGAGAGGACTAATATAGCCAGGTGTTGGGCGGCGATACGCTTACCTTGTATTCCCCACCGACAATTGGATGAGCATGAAGTGAAACTTAGCGTACATAAACTAGTGCAAAAAGTTAATCGGTATTTTGGCGTGACTTCCAGCCCACTAAAATATACAGTAATTATTTCACAATAAATATGAAGGTATAATGTGAGTGCATGTTTCTGTACTATTTGCCTTATAACCATATGCTATTGCTAACTAGAATTAACTTTTTTTTTTAAATCACCTAAGTGATTCCTCATCCACCCCAAATTCAATTTGTATTTCTGTTTGAGAAATTATATATATATCGGATATATATGTACTCAATTAAAATTAAAGAGGCCCTCCATTGCCCATATTGAAAAACATTAAACATTCTGTTTAGTAGATATACCCCTTGTGAACCATGCATGCATTTAATTATGCATTTATTTTTTTCATTGGGGGTATACGTAAAACTTGCTTCCAAAAGTTGCAGAACTCTTGGAATTATTGAATTAATTTTTTCATTGGAGATATATCTACTAAATACTGTAGGGTTTATCTTTTTGTATTTGGGCAGTGGCGTTAACTCCTAAAGTCTAAAGTATGGTGCCAGTCAGCTCTGCCCCTGAAATTCAGTTGCAGTCTGAGGCTTTTGAAAGGGTAGCCGCTAAACCAAGAGAGCGTCAGCTCATGCTCATTTCAGTAATTACAAAATACGTATGCCTACTGTAAACCTGTCAGTTTTTTCTGTTTGGTCTCACCTTAATATTTCCATTTCTTCTCTATTCAGAAGATCTCGTCTCCAATTTACCTCTACAGATGTCGCTGTATTTCAATACATTTTATTTCCCATTCTGGTGGATTTGTGACGTTTTAATGCTTCAATTAAAGGTACTGTAAGATTCCAGAGAATGAAAGCTGCACAAGTGGAGCTGAATAATCAAGTAAATAATGATAAACATGTATCTTTGGTTTATAGTCGGTTTACCTTTAAATTTTAATATATTCGCTATGTAGCCATTACATCTTTATTACTAGAAACAAACACAATAGATAAGTGCTAGATAATGAAGTACTGCCTCCATTTAGTTTGGAACAATATAATGAAATTATGCGTGTATTTTTGCATGTTGCATTTCACATAGGTGTCTAATTGATTTAGGTGCAGCTTATCTCCTTTTGTTTGTTTTTGATTTGCGGTGTTGGGATTTCTTGTAAGATTTGCTGCCTTACATTATTTTTTTGTTATAGTGAGCACCTTATTTGTTTTCATCTGTGTTACCTGTTGGGCTCTAATAACTTTAAGCACCCCACCCTTTTTGTAATCCCTAAAACCATGTAAGTTAGAGGGGCACTACTTACCAAATGTACAGCTTATTGCATTTGTTCTGGTGAGTAGAATCATTACCTTCAGGCTTTTTGCTGTAAACACTGTCTTTTCAGAGAAAATGCAGTGCTTACATAACAGCCTAGTGATAACTTCACTGGCCACTCCTTAGATTGCTGTTAGAGATCCTTCCTGGGTCATTGCTGCCTAAATTCATCCAAACATTGTGTCTCCACCCTCTGCATGCAGACTCTGAACTTTCCTCATAGAGATTCATTGATTCAATTCATCTCTATGAAGAGATGCTGATTGACAAGGGCTGTGTTTGAATTCTGCTGTATCTGCCCCTGATCTGCGTCCTTGTCAGTCTCAGCCAATCATATGGGAAAACATTTTGATTGGATCAGGCTACCACTTCTGCTGATGTCACCAGGCAGTGGGCAGGTCAAAAGGAAACCGGGACAAATTTAGCAGTTCGAGACTTGCATACAAGTACGATTTTGCTATATTTAGGGAGGCTTGAAGGGGATAGGGGGGCTAGATGGTGGCTTAACCCTATAGGGTCAGGAATACATGTTTGTGTTCCTGACCCTATAGTGCTCCTTTAATAGATATACTTGCAATGAGAACATGCATGCATTCAATTATGCATTCAATTATGCATTTTTTTCATTGGGGTTATTCTAAAAACTTCATGCAAAAGCTGCAGATCTATTATCTGAAACCTTTGCAAGCACTCCTCTTCTAACCCAGCACAGACTTTCTGTAGCTGTCCAATTACAGACTTCCTAATTCAATGAGATGTCTTTGCAAGACAGGTGCTTTGAGCTATTGCATGCCTCTTGAGCTTAACATCCAGGAAGTAATAGGACAAGTTATCGGATTAACAGGGGGGTGTAACAATTTGTAATAGTGCCAATTTCTTCTGAAATCTTTTTGTAAAAAACAAAACAACAAAAAACAACAAATTAATTTCTGCAAGCTAGCAAGACATGCTTCAGTGCCGTAGAATGAAGCTTTTGAGTAAAAAAAAGTACCCATATTAAGAAATACAAGGAGGCGGGGAAGGTTGGGAGGTCTGAAATAAGGAAAGGAGGGAGAGGACATATAGGCATCCCCTTGCAGGTGCGCTACCAGTGCTGCTGCAATAGTAGAAGCTCATTACGTCTGACAACAAACACCGGTTTGCATGCAATTAACATTAGGCAGTTTGGAACAGAGTTCTGAACTGCTTAATTGACATGTGCCAGTGGTGTAAATAGCCCACTGCACAAATATCTCTGTATGTGCAGCATTGAGCAGAAACACTGCACATTCAGATTTCTTCCTCAATGACTACTTCTAGAGGCAGAAGTGGTCGTGGAAGCTGAAGTGGAGATGATAGTAGGGGTTGATATTCTGAGGATTTTTTGATTCCTCTGCCCTCTACAACTATATAACAGCTGATTAGAGATGCCTGCTCACAGTTTATTTGCCTAGATGAATCAGGAAAGGATAGCAAAAATGTGAGATGTTACTTTTAGTCGTGGGAACACCTGCACAAGCAAGGTAGATGTTTACAACTCAACAGGGTTTGCAGTGGATTGAAGGACTGAGAGCGGTATAATTAAACTAGTGTAATAGTTAAGGAGTGATGGCAATGTCAGTGTAAATATAAATAACATGGGCCTTTGCTCCCCCCCCCCTTTTTTCTTTTCTCCACAGTATGGACTACTTCCTGACTTTTATAAGTTCATCTTGGTGACTATTCTTATCCTCATGACTCTCATTGAAGTTATTCGACTTTATCTAGGATACAGTGGAAACCTTCAAGAAAAGGTACATGTAAGAAATCATATTTTGAGCAGTTTTCCAGTGCCACATAATACTAATTTTGTATTTTAAGAGGTACCTGTCATGACAAAAACAACTTAATCTTAAAGGAACACTATAGTCACCAGAACAACTACAGCTTAATGTAGTTGCTCTAGTGAGTATAGTCAGTCCCTGCATGCTTTTTAATGTAAGCACTGCCTTTTCAGAGAAACTCCTCAGACGGCCACTGGGTTTCCTAACGTTCAGCGTCTTCACGCTCTGCATGGGCACGCTGAACTTTCCGCATAGAGATGCATTGAATCGATGCATATCTAAAAGGAGATGATGAATAGCCAGGGTGGGGTTGGCTCTGCCTTACACCACACCTCCTTGGCTGATTTAATCAGAATTGACTATCTCAGCCAATCCAGTGCTTTTGTATGGGAAAGCATTGTAATTGTCTGAGATGATCAATTCTGATGATGGCGATGCCAAACGCATGGAGAACCGTGCAGCCCTGGAAGAAGGTGAGTAAGTCTAACTGGTAGTTTTAGAACTTTAGTGTCTGGAATTCACGTTTGCGTTCCAGACACACTAGTACCCCTTTAAATGATAGAGAATAAAATTTCATCTAGGATGCTAGCAAATGTTTGGATTCCACTGAAATCAGAGATTAAAACAGTATTCGCCCCCTCCTTTCTGTAAATTCAGTCTGTGCATATTGGCACAGAGATAAGATGGCTGCACTCTGCATGTCTGTTATGATGGAAACTCTGCTGGGCATTTCTTATGCTTACCTTCAGCCTAAGGGAAGCAATGTCTACAAAGGGAAAAGGGAGGAGTGGCAGGTTCTGTGTGAGAATAAATCCAGCAACTTGGAGACAAACAGCAGGAGTGATTTATTGCAGAAAATTTAGGCAATCTGAGAATGGAGAGAGTGAGCGAGAACAGATAAGGTTTTTTGTTTATTTTTTTTTTTTGTTTTTTTGTTTTCTTTATTCATACCATAAAGTGTAGGGGACTTCTAATCTGTTATAGAAAGCAAGGCTGTGCTCCCCAAACAATGGTAAGCACACATATATTATAGAAAGTGTAAGCCCTACAGAGAACACAATCGATGTTCTAAGCAGGTGATGCGGAAATGAACATAAGATAAAATGTGTGCTTTTAATAGTATTAGGAGAAGAAACACTTAAAGGAACTCTATAGGTACCAAAAAACTATAGATCATGCTTTTAAGTCTCTCCCCTCTGTCCCCCTCTTTCTTGTAAGTATGTATGTGGTAGTGTATGTGCACACATCCAAGCAGTCAAACACCAGCACAACATACAAACACACCCCTGAATTAAAACACTAAAACTATATACAAGCTTCCCTTCAAACACCAACACTATGCATTACATTAAAGCGCCATTATATGCCACAGCACTGTACAGATACACAACTTAGAAATTGTGACTAGGGGTGCCTTCGAAAAATATTGAAATATTAACGGCGCCTTGAACCTAAAAAGTTTGGGGACCACTGGTCTAGCACATTTGAAACCAGTTTGCAAACAAAAATGTGATTACAAAACTAAGCCCTTCTTCCTGTGTTACACCAAATTAGTCACTAGGGGTCACTGTCACTAGTATCATTTTCCTATTATAAATTATCTTGTGGTACCTTGTAATATCATGGATCTTCTATCTGTCACGCTATAAATCATGCAAAGACTGGAAATAGACCCCCATAGGCTCCCTGACATCTGTGGCATGGTATCCAGTGATATATATAATTTGCCATTTTTATAGCGCATTTCTCCCTGTGAGACTCAAAGCACTTTACAAGTATACAAACATAAAGACATAAAAGTTAAGAGTTTCCATCAAGCATCAGCTGAGCGGACTGAATGCTTGATGGAAGAGGTGGGTCTTTAACTTTTTTATTTTTAAAGTCTGTAAGGATGGTGCCTCTCTGATTGCGCCCGGTAAAGAGTTCCAGAAGGTAGGGGCAGCGTGGCTGAATGCCCTGGAACCTGAGTCTGTGTTCATTCTTGGCACTGACAGGAAGGATTTGCTGGCTGACCGAAGTGAACGGGATGGAATGTAGGGTGCTTTGCCTGAGTCGAATTTTCCAGCGTTTGTTGGCGTCAAACTGTGACTGTTAAAAAAACTCATAACTTTGTCACATATTAAGCAAAAGGTTTGTTTGGAAGCAAGCAAAGAGGCATAGCATAATGAGGTCATGTCTCCAATTGAACCCTATACATTTCAAATATCTGACAAAGCTCCATATGGAGGGTATTGCTGTATTTTGTGACAGTAGCAGAATACACATTTTGGATTTTTTTTTTATGCTAGGTGGAAACATACATTCTGTAAAATTCACTTTATAATGAAACATGCAGGGTGAGACATAACTAAGGGGGCACTGATCCTGGCTAGCCATGAGTGGGTTCATGAAAGGCCCTGAATCTTATTTTCTCTTCATACAAAGCCCTGAATGATTTATAGAGCCAGCTGGAATATGATGTACTTTCCTGCCATTTAATTTTCTGTTACTGTAAATTCAGTGCCTAATTCCTTTCAAGAGTATTGGAATTGGCTGTAAATGCCCCCCCTGTACAATATTTCAAGATATCAAGTGTTACTATATTATCTGGTTTGAATGGGCAGATTCTCATCTAAATATCTCTTAATAAATTAAAGAATATATTTTTTTCCCTAATATGACTTTCCATTTTCTATTTAATGTGTTCTTTGTCATTTTCTTTTGTTTCCACATTTTAGGTTCCTGAAATAGCAGGCTTTTGGCTGCTAAGCATTCTGTTACAGCTGCCACTGCTACTCTTTTTGCTGTTCAACCCTGGTCTAGAACCACTCCCTCTTGAACTGGCTGCACATGGGATTCTGACAGCATTTCTACTCTTTCAGATCCCTGTCTCCTCCCTCACTCTACGAAGAACTACTAGGCGACTTGCTGGGAGATTTCATCAGCTGGGTAACTCAGAGGCACAAGCCTAAAATAAACATATATTTTGCTTGGAAAAGTTTGTCTGCTCTCTTAACATGGTCTTATTTAGAAATGGCCTTATCTAGTGCACAGAGATTTGAACTGTTGTAAACTAAACCAGAGAGCTAAGCCTGTGAGATGATTTAATTGAGCCAGTCAACATATGTTTCTGTACAAGCAAGCAAAGTGCCTTATTGTCGTGGTTTATGTGTTGTTTGTTCTGTTTTAATGGATTTTAATTTATTCTCTAAAGCTTTTGGTAGATGTCTAAACTTGACATAATTTCCAGAATCCTCTGTAAATTGCTTGTTTTAAACCTTTAGCTTACAGAGATTGCCTTTCATGGTTTGTAATGTATGTGTTTTCATATTTACTGCAGTATTTTCTATAATATTTACACGTGTGTAAATTGATATGTAATTTATTTTTTTGTCAATTGTTCAGAAATGTGATGTATAAATGGAACTGTACAAATAAATATTTCAGTACTGCCTTTCATGTGTCATCACTATGTAACAGATTTTGTTCTAGAGTTACTTCTCATTCTTTCCCCTCGCTACACTTTTGTACTAGTTTATTTAACTATTTTCTATACATAATTTAATAAAAACTTCTAAATATAGTTCTCATTTAACAATTCGCAAACTTTGATATTCCTTTTCTATACCCTTCTTTAAATGAGTTTCAGGCTAGTATGTGTGATTGCAATTTTAAATCCTCTGGCTACTTGCCTTCTCAGTGCCTTAAGAATCCATTTTATTTTCTTAATTTTTACACCTCTAAAGCAGGATATATGAAATGTTGATCACATAGCTTCACTGTGAATGATGGGTTTTGTTGTAGATTTATTGTATAATTTCTTTATTTATAACTATGGAATTCTATTAAAAACATAAAACACTAAAACTGTAAATGATAGGTAATGTGGCTCCCTAGAGAAATTGTAAAAAATAAAAAAACAATTGTGTATACTAGAAGACATGTGAGAAGTGCTCTATGCTGAATTGCATGAATGGACAGTGGCAGATGAAGAGACTTTCTCATTCCTCTTTGCTTTATGACGCCATTGGTTATTCATATTTTTCTTTTTTCTTTTTTTCCATTAAAATGAATTGTCTATTTATTTTGTCTGTTTAGTGTGTGGTTTATTTTTTGTTTTGTGAGTCATTTCATGATTCCCAAAGATAACAGATTTTGTTTGACAAGATATCATTCTGATATGTGTCAAGTAACTATTTTTGTACCAGTGACCTTGTTATTGTTCCTTTTATCTCTCTCTGGAAAAAAAAAAAAAAGGGCTTAAGAAAGAAAGCTGACTTCTCTGGTGATATTTACCATTCTTTAAATGTCTACATTTGCGCAAATAATTAAATAATGCTTCCACATTAAAATATTATATGAAGTTTTCTTCACATGAGGAAAAATATAGTTTCTTATTCATGTTCCCTATGATCTCATATTATTGACTAAATACTTTTTTTGCCTTTTTATTTGCAATCTTAATATTCTTAAATTGTGCTTGCTCCTATGCTCTATATGTATGCCATTCTGACACACTCACATAGCCCCTCTGTATCATTTTCATTCTTTTACATAATCACCCCTCACTTTTCTTTTCTGCCTCTCCCCACTCCCCACAAGTCTTCCCCTACAAAACCCTTTAAATCTGGCCTTGTTTTCCTGCTTGTTCCTCATCCCCCGCTCTTTCTCTCATCCTTCACACCATCTGTTGCTTGTTAGCAGAGAGCGGCTTCTTCTCCCAGGCGGCGTCTGCACCCCTCCCTATGCCAACTTCTCCCTTTCTTATTCCCTCTAGAGCTCTCTGCCTTTCACTGTATTTCTACTCTGGGCAAAATCCCTGTTCAATTTGGTCTGGGTCATTTTCTGCCAATAATATAACATACAAAATTACATCAACAGTAGACCATTGTCCTCCGCAATACTCCACAAGGGGGACGACTTCTTTTCATGTATTAAATTTGATTGAATCTATCACGCATAAATAAACATGCTTTTTGTGGTTCTCTGTGAATAGCAAGTAATTAATGGATAGCAGTAATGTTATGCTCTCATCTTTTGTTGCACTTTGGTACCTAAAATTGACTGGTAAGTTAATAACTGGAATTTTTTTTTTTTTACCTGGATCACTTTTAATATTACTAAACATGTTGATGCCATTGGCACATCGGGTGAAAATTAATTACTTGCAACCTAATCAGCTACTGAGAACTTTGCCAACACCTTGTTAGTGTTCTTTATATAGTGTTGTAACACTATCTGTAATCAGGGCTTTATTATGATATTCCGTATTTCCACATTCTTTTCACGTGAGCGGGGAATTTTTTTTTTTTTTTTATTACATTATTAGCTACATCATTAGCTTCCTTCTAAAAAAATTTTAGAGTGGCAACATTTTAAATAATTTTTATATGATTTTACTTACTTCACCTTGAAGATGAGTGACTTATCCTTCACAAAATACACGCTACTCAGTGAACGTATAGGGTTACAAGAGCTGTCCCAATTTGCATTGTGGGCTGTATGTTCCATTTTAAGTTTGTATCCATCTTTTTTGGGTGGTGACTTCAATATTTTGTGCACGTTGCAATCACAATTACTGCATTATCCTTGTTATATGTATGGATCTACTGCTTGATTTTACTTTATTCCTATAACTCTTTTTGGTAAAGAATTACTTCAAATTGGAGTCATTTATTGTATGTAACCAAGGTTAACACACCTGTGATTGTAGTAAAAGCAAATAACATGAGTTGATTTGGTCATTACACACAGCCAACATTTGATCTTGTTTTTTTTTTTGTCTGTTTTTTCAGTATTCCCATTTCCACTTTGACATATGAGGCAGATTATTTATGTATATATGTGTGTGTGTGTGTGTATGTGTGTGTGTATATATATATATATATGTATGTGTGTGTGTGTGTGTGTGTGTGTGTGTATGTATGTATGTATGTATGTATGTATGTGTGTATATATATATATATATATATATATATATATATATATAAATATTTAGTTGTACAAAATTTAAAATCTGAATTGCAAAATAGCCAAGTAGAAATATTTATTCCTTTTAAGTTATTGCCTCAATTTTGTAGTTTGGGATGTTTCAGAATATAGTTTATAACTCTTCTTGCCTTATCACCCTTCTGTTTTTCCACGCATTCATGTACCCTTACCCAGTGGTGTATCCTGGTTTTGTGCTGCCCTAGGCAGGACAAAACTCAGGCACCCCCCCTGCTCCGCCTTCTAAATACACACACACACACACACACACACACACACTGACAGATACGCATTCACTAGCTAACAGACACACTCACTAACAGACACACACACACTAACATACACACACTAACAGGCAAACAGACTCACACACACACTAACATACACACACACTAACATACACACACACACTAACACACTCACTTGTGTTTTGTTTTTTTATTTAACCCCCCCAGCCTCCTTACCTTTGGGAATGCTTGGGGGGTTCTTCCTCTCCCTGGGGTCCAATGGCCGGCCGGCGAGGAAGCTCTTCCCCTGAGTGCTCTGCTCAGCTCCCTTGCGCGCCGCCAGCAGAGTGAGGCCGGGAGCCGGAATATGACGTCATATTCCGGCTCCCAGCCTCCCTCGGCAGCGCGTGAGGGAGCTGAGCAGAGCGCTCAGGGGAAGAGCTCCCTCACCGCCCGCCCGCCCAGTGCGGCAGCTCGGCGTGTCTTTTAGCCGCGAGGCTAACAAGGCATTTGCCCTGGGCATTTGGGGGCGGCTTTTTTGCCGCCCCCTGAAAAATGCCGCCCAAGGCAAATGCCTTGTTAGCCTCACGGCTAACCGACATGCCGAGCTGGCGCGGGAGCTCTTCCCCTGAGCGCTCTGCTCAGCTCCTTCGCGCGCCGCCGAGTGAGGCTGGGAGCCGGAATATTACGTCATATTCCGGCTCCCGGCCTCACTCTGCTGGCGGCGCGCGAGGGAGCTGAGCAGAGCATTCAGTGGAAGAGCTCCCTCGCCGGCCGCCCGCCCTGCAGCCACAGGACCCCAGGGAGAGGAAGAACCCCCCCAGCATTCCCAAAGGTAAGGAGGCTGGGGGGGGTTAAATAAAAAAAAAAAAACACAAGTGTGTGTGTTAGTGTGTGTGTTTGCCTGTTAGTGTGTGTCTATTAGTGTGTGTGTGTGTTTGCCTGTGAGTGTGTGTGTCTGTTAGTGAGTGTGTGTTTCTGTTAGCAAGTGAATGCGTATCTGTCAGTGAATGTGTGTGTGTGTATTTAGAAGGCGGAGCAGGGGGGAAGGATTGGGTGGCGGTTGCGTGGGTGGGGGTAGCGCGGGGGGGGGTGCCTGAGTTTTGTCCTGCCTAGGGCAGCACAAAACCAGGATTCACCACTGCCTGTGATTCAATTACCTTACACAATGGGTAATGTAATTATAACAAGCAGAGAAATACAATTTTTCCACATTATTCATAACTTGAAAAGTATGCATCACATTCACATATACTTACATTTTCAGAATCAGCATACTCCAAATACAAACATACGTCAAAATCATACCAATTGGTCCAGTGGTTCAAAAGATAGATCGTAGTCCTTTGTGACCAAAGGAACCATGGCTTTTCTGCCCAAAACCAGTTCCACAGAATCTTCTATCCTGGAGATAATTGGGAAGTAACCCAATTATCTCCAAGTACAGAGGCAAAACTCCATTAAACACATGGCAGCAAAAGACAATAAAACACACAAAAACATATAACTGTGCAGCCATTGCACAAAACAGGTACATTCAACATATCCCCAGATAGCTCAGATCTGAGCGCACATTATTACTGAATGGCACTCAGAGCACACACATACAGTTCAATTGCCATGGAGCCAAAGTCTTTCCCATAGTCTTTCATTATACGAATGGGCTTCATGGCATAGCTATCTGGGGTATCACCGCTCAAACAGGGCAAGCACCAAATGACCCGGCTTTCATGTCTTTGCAGGGGAAAATCAAGCCTTTTAACATGGGGCCATAATCCAAAGGCAACAGGCGAGCAACCAGGCTTCTTCAATGCAATGTGGCGAGATTGGTCTCGTCACAATCATCATCCTAAACCTTTCCTTTTCTTACCTTTGCTGCTCCTACTTGCTTTCTGCCTTTAACCAATCCTGTCCTTGCATTCAGCACAGCAAACTACTCCAAGCTGGCTGTGATAAAGGGGGTAGTTAACCCTTAAAGGACCACTATAGTGCCACTATAGGTGCCCCCACCCTCGGGGTTCCCCTCCCGCCGGGCTCTGGGGAGAGGAAAGGGTTAAATCTTACCTTTTTTCCAGCGCCGGGCGGGGAGCTCTCCTCCTCCTCTTCGGCTGAATGCGCATGCGCGGCAGGAGCTGCGCGCGCATTAAGCCTGTCTCATAGGAAAGCATTCATAATGCTTTCTTATGGACGCTTGCATCTTCTCACTGTGATTTTCACAGTGAGAAGCACGCAAACGCCTCTAGAGGCTGGATTAACCCTATTATAAACATAGCAGTTTCTCTGAAACTGCTATGTTTATAAAAAAAAAGGGTTAATCCAAGAGGGACCTGGCACCCAGACCACTTCATTAAGCTGAAGTGGTCTGGGTGCCTAGAGTGGTCCTTTAATGTGTTCTGTTCCTATGGGTCCTACACATTTCCCACATATTCTAAACTCCCTACTGGGATTGTCTCTAAAACAAGTCGTTGAGGAGCCAGCTCGTAAAGAGGCCATACTAGATTTCGTGTTAACAAATGGAGATTTGGTATCAGATATTACTGTAGGTGAAAGTTTAGGATCCTGTGATCATCAGTCAGTGTGGTTTAATATACAAACAGTGGCTGAGTCACAGCACACAAAAACAAAAGTTTTAGACTTTAGAAAAACAGACTTTTCTAAAATTAGAATATGTGTAAAGGAGTCATTATCAGACTGGATCAATTTAAAAGGAGTCCAAGAGATTATTTAAAAGTTGCACTGCTGAAGGCAACAGAAAATTGCATTAGGTTTGTCAGTAAAAGCAAAAAAATTAGGAAACCACTGTGGTACTCTGCAGACGTGGCCAAAAAAGTAAAAAATCAAAAAGTTAGCATTTAGTAATTATAAAAAAAAAAGTGAGGAAGATAGACAGATCTATAAGATTAGGCAGAAAGAGGCTAAGCAAGTTATAAGTAGACGTGCAATTCGTTTCGGTCTGAATGTGAATTCAGAGGAATTTCGGGCAATTCGGATATTCGGGTACTTCCGAATGTCCGAATTGCCTAAGTGCCGAATTTCTGAGGTCCCGAAGTTCCGAAATTACCGAATTTCCAAAGTGTCGAAGTTCCAAAGTGCTGAAGTGCCGAAGTTGCCAAAGTTCTGAAGCACAGTATTGCCTAAGTACTAATATACTTACCCAGTGAAAGAAGAAGAATGTTACCTTGTATACAATTTTAAATAAAAAGTATACAAACATAGCCAGGATTCAGTTGTAAGCATTTGCAACACTTACAACAATCAAGTAACATATATTCATATAAAATGTAAGTTACTTGACCAGTCAATGTAATCACAGGAATTAATAAGTAGATAACTCCCTAATTTCCATGATATTAGGGAGCTATCTACTAAAAGGCTGAAAGACCTAAATTGGTCTTTCAGCCAAATTTACTAATACTAAGTAAAGGTTACTTAGTATTAGTAAATTATGCCCCTACTCGTGTACTGCCTGTGGCTGCTCACTGTTAATATTTAGGGCCCCCACCCGCCGCTCAGGGGTGAGGACATTAGGTTCCCCCCCTGATTAGTATTCAGGGCCCCCACCTGCCGCTCAGGGGTGGGGGCCGGGGGGAGGACATTAGGTCCCCCCCTTATTCCAATTTAGGGCCCCCACCCGCCGCTCAGGGATGGGGGCCAGGAGGGAGGACATTAGGTTCCCCCCCTTATTAATATTTAGGGCCCCCACCCGCCACTCAGGTGTGAGGGCCAGGGGGGAGGACATTAGGTTCCCCCCCGATTAGTACTTAGGGCCCCCACCTGCCGCTCAGGGGTGCGGGGCCGGGGGGAACATTAGGTCCCCCCTTATTCCAGTTTAGGGCCCCCACCCGCCGCTCAGGGATGGGGGCCAGGGGGGAGGACATTAGGTCCCCCCCTTATTAATATTTAGGGCCCCCACCCGCCGCTCAGGGGTGAGGGCCGGGGGGAGGGACATTAGGTTCCCCGCCTGATTAGTATTTTGGGCCCCCACCTGCTGCTCAGGGGTGGGGGCCAGGGGGAGGATATTAGGTAATCAAAAAAACAAAACAAAATAAAAAATGTACCAAGTAAAAGATAAAAATGTCCTTTTGAGGTTTTAAAAGTCTTCAAATATTGAATAAAATGTCTCCGGAGTGGTATCACACATAAATGGCATATGCAAAAAAAGAAAATAGGAGACCAATAGTGCAGTATTGTAAGTCTCTGGACTACAGACATTGCCAACTCACGTTTTTCTGAGCTATAACCAGCTCTCGGTAAAACAGCATACAGTGGTATTTCAACTCCCCACTTGTAGGATATCCCTCAGACGGTAGTTGTAGTGTAGTTTATATGCAATTAAAGAAAAAAAAAGCTTATTCCAATTTAGGGCCCCCACCCGCCACTCCTGAAGGTAATTGGTTACAACAGAGCTTTTTATGGGCTTCATAACAAAGGGCGTGAATATATACATACATGCCAATTTTCTGTTTTCTATTTCTAAAAAATAGTTTTATGTATATAGGTAAATTTTTTACTCATTTCACTTCACCAACTTAGACTATTGTGTTCTGATCCATCACATAAAATTCAGATTACTAAAACACTGAACTTAAGGCTGTAATGTTACAAAATGGGTAAAAAGTCGAGGGGGTGATTACTTTTGCAAGGCACTGTACAGATGAAAATGCAGTAAAGGGGCATCAGTTATGGAAAAGGACAAATGAGTAATTTGTTACATGTGTCACTATACCCCACTCCCTCTAGCATGTAAGCTCATCGAGCAGGGCCCTCAAACCCCTCTGTTCCTGTACGTCAGTGGTCTGATCTCAATTATGTGTCTGTTAGTCCACCCATTGTACAGCGCTACGGAATTTGTTGGCGCTATATAAATAATAAAATAATAATAATAATAATGTGAGTTTACAGAGGAAGAGGTTCTATTTCAACTGTCAAAAGTAAAGACAAATAAGTAAATGGGATAGAACACAAAAAGCAAGGGTGGAACAGCGCTACAATAACTGATCAGGCTGCTCACCTGAATTGGAAGGTAACCCTCAAAACCTTCAAGGATAAATATAACAAAAATAAATACAATATTGTGGTAAGTAATCAAAAAAACAAAACAAAATAAAAAATGTACCAAGTAAAAGATAAAAATGTCCTTTTGAGGTTTTAAAAGTCTTCAAATGTTGAATAAAATGTCTCCGGAGTGGTATCACACATAAATGACATATGCAAAAAAAAGAAAATAGGAGACCAATAGTGCAGTATTGTAAGTCTCTGGACTATAGTCATTGCCAACTCACGTTTTTCTGAGCTATAACCAGCTCTCGGTAAAACAGCATACAGTGGTATTTCAACTCCCCACTTGTAGGATATCCCTTAGACGGTAGTTGTAGTGTAGTTTATATGCAATTAAAGAAAAAGAAAGCTCATAGTGCTCTCCATATTTGCAAATATGTAATAGTAAAATTAATGTACTTACAATTTTGAGAGCAGACAAATCGCTCTATGGTAACAGCGTGGGTGGAACAATCTCCACCTAGGATACTTTTGATGATGGACCTGATGTGTATGGGAAATAGGTTGCACCAGGTAAAAATAAAATTAAATTGTATAAAATACTGCCCCAAACAAATAGGTAGTCTATAAATCTTGCTTTTATTTAAACAAATAATGAGAAAATCACAATGCGTTTCGCCCTATTAGGCTTTTTCAAGTGAGATAGGGCAGGAATTTTTCCCAATCCTTTTGAGTTGCTTCAAAGGTACTGAGAATTTGCTTCAACGTACCATTGAAGCGCTTGCACAGGCCATTGGTCTAGGGGTGGTAAGGGGAGCTCAGAATCAGTTTAATGCCGTATAACTTCCACAGTTGGTGGGTCATTTTGGCAGTAAGTTAGATGCCCTGGTCCGAGAGTATCTCCTGGGGAAAACCCATCCAGGAGAACACTTGCATCAGGGCTTCAGCCACAGTCTCTGCCCGATTATTGCTCAGGGCTACTGCCTTGGGATACCAAGTTGTGTAGTCCTCGAGGGTGAGAATGTACTTCTTCCAAAGGCTTAGCTAGGGGACCTATGATATTGACAGCTACTCTGCCGAATGGAGCAGGGCCTTGTATCGGTCCCAATGGTCCCCCCACTCTCTGGCAGACATCGCAGGTCTGGCAGTATTGCCTCAAATCCTTGGAGATGCCTGGCCAGAAGAAGCTTTGGGTAAGTTGAAATGCCATACGACTCCTTCCCAAATGCGCTGCCAAGGGGATATCGTGAGCTATCTCAGCAGCTCACACCGATATTTCTTGGGTGCCACCAACTGCTTGGTGGTAGTAGGAGCTGTAGCATCGTTTTTTTTTTCTAGGCTATGTGGTATAACCACCCCCCCTCCCAGGGGTACCACTCCCCCTTTTTCCCTACCTCCCCCGTGTCTTTAAGACCCTATAGGGTCAGGTCGGGTCAGATGTTACCTCCCTCTCAATGTCCACTGGGGTATCCCAGGGGATGGGACCGAGGTAGGGATAGGATCCCGGGGTTCTGTGGCCAGGTAATACGGGTGGCCTGAGTGTAGGGACAGGAATGGCGCCTAGTGGAAGGGGGACAGACACGGGGGGCTCCTCTATAGTGCCGTCTATAGGACCTTGGGGTATGGGAAGGGGTACGTGTGCCTACCTGAGCAAGTGTGAGTGGGCACGAAGGTGGAGATGAGGGGTCCTAGGTCATTGCCGAGTAGCACCTCAGCAGGGAGCTGGTCCATGAGTCCTACTTCTACTTGCCGGTCTCCGGTGCCCCAATCAAGGTGGACATAGGCGGTGGGCAGGTTGTAGACATTGCCCACGGCCACTTGGACAGCTACTGTTCCTCCATTCTGGTCAGCTTCAGCGACAAGCTGGCTTTGGACGAGAGTCAGAGTGGCCCCGGGACCTCACGTCCGTTCAACTTGACGGGATGTCGGGGGTGTGCCCTGTTGCCGTGGGCAGCCTAAATGGGGTTGGCCTCATGTAGGACGGGGTAGGCATCTTCACTGGGGAATATGTAACTCGTGGGGACAGCCTGGTAGGAGTGTGCAGCGGCCCTTGGGGTTGTCGGACCACGGGGCAAAGCCAGCGGGTGTTATTCAGCTGGGGGCATTCCTTCTTGTAGTGGCCAGGCTATTGGCAGTGGAAACATGGTGATGCTGGTTGGGCCCTCATCCTCTTTGGCTGTGGGGCATAGGGGAGATCGGTGGGGAACAGGGGCAGCTGGGCGCTGGGGCCGGCGGGTATCGACATATTCATCGGCCTGCTGCGCTACCTCGGTAATGGTCTTGGACTGTCTGTCTCTAACCCATTCTTGTACTTCATTGGGGAGCCCATTATAAAAGTGTTCCAGCAGGAAGAGCTTGGTGATCTCCTCCGACACTTGGCTTGTTGGGAATTGAGCCAGTTCTGGGTGGCCCTCGTGTAATGCGGCATGCACATTCCGAATGGGAGTCCTTTTCCCCTTTCCTGGTCTCCCTGAACTTTCGGCACTAATGCTCGGAGGTGACCGCATTCCTGGCCAGTAGGATCCTTTTGATGAAGGCAAAGTCCCGGATCTTGTCCTCCGGGAACTTGCTAGCCAGGATGGTGACCTAGTCAGTGGGGTCGACTGCTTGTAGCAGGCACTGGTGCTCAAAGTCTTGTAGGAAGTCGTCAATGCCTTCCTCTACTCCCATTAATTCTTTGAAAGCGTTGTACAGTAGTTTGTGGGCCAGAGCTGCTGTGCTTCCTGGTGACCTCTCCTCTGCCCTTCTTTCATCTGGGTTTGTGGAGGTTGCCCTATTCCTCTTGGCAAGGACATAGGCTTGCACCTCAGAAAAAAATCCTATTCATGGATTCCTCTGAGGGTGGCTCTTTGTAATATGTCAGTCACCGGGCCATCTCCTTGTGTACTTCATCCTCTTCTCCGGCCCCTAGCTGGAGGGTAGCTGCCTCATTGCGTGTAAGGTTGTTTTCCATGAGTGTCAATTCTGCCTTGTTACAACTGCCAGGAGTTATCCCTCTTGCTTCACACAAATCTTGTAATGTTGGTCGTATTAGAGACGTATAATCCAAGGGAAAATCGTGGGCATAACACATAGCAATTCACTAATAGGCAGCGGTCACGCCACAAGAGGTTAACACAGTAAAGGAGTTTAAAGGAACACTGTAGTCACTATAACCACTTTGTCTCTTTGAATTGGTCATAGTGCCTGGAGTGGCCTGGCACTGTCTCTCCATTCAGTGTTGCACCATGTTTGTGCAGTATGCCACAAAATAAGAGTCCCTGGCCACCCACAGGCCGGCCCCTTCTGTATGTGTAGCTAAGGCAGAGATTACACACTTCCTTGTTGTCATACCCATTCATACCGTCAGTTGGAGCTCTGACAGGTTAAAAGCAGTCAGCTGACACTCTCAGCCAATCACAGCTGCCCATTGCCTCTCAGGGTAATACTTCCTTATTAGCCAAAGCAGCACAGAGGGGATAGACTGCCGTGGACTCTTGTTTAGCATTAAAACATTACAACATTAAAAACTATTTAATGCTGAAAGAAATGATGGTACCAGGGGACTCCAGACACTATAACCAGTTTAATGAGATGAAGCAGATACAGAGCCTACGTTGTCCCTTTAAGCATGCATGGGATAGGCATAAATCTATCCTAGCTATAAGATAAGGCCAAGGACTAATTAAATTATTTAGAAAAGTGGGCAGACTAGATGGTTCTTATCTGCCGTCACATTCTATTTTTCAATGTTAGCATAGGTAAGATACCACATCACAATGATCAACGGTTTCACTGAACTGCGTATATTTCCAGATAAGCGACATGTCTTGCTATTACAGGGATGTTTAGCTAGGCAACAACTTATCATCAATCAAATGGTGTGGCACCTTCGTAACAACTTAGGTGGTTGGGTAGGATAAAGAAAGAAGAAAGGGAAGGGTAGGGTGCAAAGAAGTAGAAAAAGGTGGCGCCACAGAGATAATATGTACAATTAAAGCCCTAAGGGGAGAAATGCGTTGTGGAAATTGTAACTAACTGTATTTTAATAAAGGTATTTTGGCCAGGTTTTTTGTTGTGAGTTAGCCATTTTATCTTTTTTACCATTATTATTATTTTATTACCTGGCATCTGAGTTTTACTTGTTTCAGAGAAATACTACTCCAAAGCATCCTTGGTGTTGATTATACAACTTACGCCCTATCATTAAGCAGTGCATCTGCCCAATTAAATGTGAGTAACCATTTGGTATTTTTATACACTCTCCTGGTTTTATCACAGTGAGCACTATTGTTGTTTTTTATGTTACATATGGTCCCCATCTGACGAGATATCTACTTACAACACTCCCTTATGCATCCCATAAGTGGGGATTACACTGTACGCTGTTTATACTAGAGCTAGTTTTTAGCTCTCAAAAACGTGAGTAAGACCATATAGACCTTTTTTATTGGCTGCAACCTATTTGGGTTTTATTGCACTATTAGTTTTCTTTTCTTCTCTTTTATACAGATCCCATGAACCCCCTGATCCCACTACTCCATAGACGTCTCTACCTCAGATAGAACTGTGATTGTTTTCTCATCCCAAGGTTTTATTGGACTCTTTTTGGACTGTTCTTTATATATATAAACTATACTATATATACATACCTATTATGTTTTATTGTTCTCTCTCTCTGTATTATATATCATTGTTTATTTCTATATTATTACTTGCTTATATTTAATTGTACATATTATCTCTGTGGTGCCACCTTTTTTCTACTTCTTTATACCTATATAACTATAGGGCCTGTGAGGGAGCCCTATCCTTTAGGTGTGCTGCGTTTATTTAAGTTTTTAAGTGCTGATCCTTCTGTACACTTTTCAAGGGTAGGGTGCAGTCTATAATTTTAATGGTAGGTGTATTTTAACAGTGAGAGACAGAATAACAAAAAAAAAAAAAAAATCCAGAAAAATGCATGTCACAAAAGTTATAAATTGATTTGCCTGTCAATGAGTGAAATAAGTATCCCTTATCAATCAGCAAGATTTCTGACTCCTTGGTGTCTTTTATACAGGTAACAAACTGAGATTTTTGGATCAACAGCAAAAAACAAATGTGAGGAAGGCTGAACTTGATGGATGCAAGTCTCTTTTCAGCTATGTACTTATATGTGATTAGGAGCACTCTCTTAAAGATAGGTATAAACACATGTCCACAGAAGCAATTAATCCATCAGATTCCAAACTCTCCACCATTTCCAAGACCAAAGAGCTGTCCAAGGATGTCAGGGAAAAT
Source organism: Pelobates cultripes (assembly GCA_933207985.1). NCBI lineage: Eukaryota > Metazoa > Chordata > Amphibia > Anura > Pelobatidae > Pelobates > Pelobates cultripes. The sequence goes on along the minus strand of OW240922.1, from coordinate 34,658,670 downwards.
ATTGTAGACCTACACAACGCTGGAATAGGCTACAAGACCATCACCAAGAACCAAGTGGTGTCACCCATTTAGCATGTTTGGGATGCTGTGGATCGGCGTATACAACAGCATATTCCTGGTCCTGCCAATATCCTGCAACTTCGCACAGCCATTGAAGAGGAGTGGACCAACATTCCACAGGCAACAATCAACAACCTGATCGACTCTATGCGAAGGAGATGTGTTGCACTGCGTGAGGCAAATGGTGGTCACACCAGAAATTGACTGGTTTTGGACCCCCAGACCCAGCTACACAGTAAAACTGCACATTCTAGAGTGGCCTTTCATTGTGGCGAGCCGAAGGCACACCTGTGCAATAATCATGCTGTCTAATCAGCATCTTGATATGCCAAACCTGTGAGGTGGGTGGATTATCTTGGCAAAGGAGAAGTGCTCACTAACACAGATTTAGACAGATTTGTGAACAATATTTGAGAGAAATAGGCCTTTTGTGTACATAGAAAAAGTCTTAGATCTTTGAGTTCAGCTTAAGGTTACTGGTTTGCTATTGTGGCTTGGTGGTGCTTGGGAAACCCCTTCCACCTGAAGCCTGTGGATAGTTAATACAATGTTAACGAAAATCTGCACATCAGTCCAGTTATAAGACTTGCTTTTCCCACAGAAATCACAAATGCGCAGTGATGTTACTACCGCAAAGGATTCTGGGTGGGCATATTCAAATTAGTTTAACAAAGAATCACAATTTTTGTTTAACATTGTATTAACTCTCCACAGACTTCAGGTGGAAGGGGTTTTCAATCACAACTGTTTTCCCTACCATAACCTTTTTGGTTTTTGCTTCCCAAGCACCACTTCAATGTGCCTACACATATACAGACCCATATATATGTATATGTATTGACACTCCATTAAACACCACAAAGAAGTATCCTACTGCACTCCTGTGGGACACCATTTTACTCAGCCTGGCCACTCAATCAAGGACCTACAAATCAAAGTACTGAAAAGAGATCTTAACCCATTAACGCTGTTACGGCGTTCTATGCCGTCCCCATTTAAAAGGGCTTTAAAGCCGTTGCGGCGGCATAGAACGCCGTAACGGCTGCAGCCCCCAGAGCGCCCGGGATACTTACCTTCCTGGCGCTTCGCTTCAGGAGGACTGCCTGACAGCCCAGGCAGCCCTCCCATGGCAAAAGAAGCCCCCGGGGGCCATGTAATCGCTCTCAAAGAGCTATCACATGGCCCCCTATAGCTGGCTGTGGATCTGCCAGCAGGGGGGCTGTCTGAAATGTCAGACAGTCCCCCTGCTGGTAGGAAAGTAAAAAAAAAATTATTAAACATTTTTAAAAATAAAATAGAAATGTATTTTTATATATATAAATATATAATATATGCATATATATTATATATATAATATATATACATATTAAATATATGTAACGTCATACAAAGTGTATTTTAATACTAATATAAGTACATATATTAGTATTAAAATACACTTAGAATGACGGTACATATATATAATATATATTATATATAATAGATATATATACACATATATTATATATATATATATATATATATATACGTATATATATATATATATATATATATATATACAGAAAATATAAAATAGAGACAGCGCTGGTTAACTAACAGGCAGCAACCTTAAAAAAGGGGAACCCTCCAAACCCTTTTAAAACAAGACAGGTTAAAACAACAATAAAAAAAGGCTGCGTCACAATGAAAATAAAAATACAATAAAAAGTCCAATATAAAAATGAGAATCCAACTTGAGTGTCCTTACGGGTGATCTTTATAACAGAAAGTGCAATAGTGGAGTCTTCATAGACTGTATTAGTTCCACTTATGTAGAAGACAAAAAAGAGAGAGAGGGACGACCAATAGTGCAGTATTGTATAATTCCAATAGTGACGTACTTAGAGTTTATAGTAGAGAACTCAAATTTGGTAGAGCTTATGTCCAGCTCTAGGATAAAAGTGCATGCAGCGGTATAATCCCCGCTTGTAGGATATGTCGTGGGTATCTCTCCGTCAGTGGTGTCCAACTCTCAAATACGAAAAAGAAAAGACAGCCGATAGTGCTCACTGTATAGTAGTCTTAATATAAATAGATAAAAACGTACTTACAAATGAGGAGCAGACCAGCTGCTCTTGTGTATCAGCATAGGTGGATTGATCCCCAAATGGTTAAAAATCCAAAAGAGGAGTGAATAAAATAGTAATAAATAAAATACAAAAAAATAATAGAATAATAATAAAAAGCCAGGTAAGAGAATGTGTATATAAAACTATAAAAAAGAAAATTTGGAGCAAATTTGGAGCAAATGAATAACCAAAAATTACTTTTAATATTAAAATACACAATATAACATATCCATAACGCGTTTCATCAACAGACTTTATCAAAATGGAATAGCATACAATACCTGGCTTAGTTTGAATTATATAGGAGTGTGGGTGATTCAGATTTGGCGCCAAAATTGATCCGTCCAATTAGAATTCAGATTTTTATGGCGATATTAAAACACATAAAAACCTCATGTAATGCATAATATATGCTGTATAGACATGGTTAATGTACACGAATAATAAAAACGAGGGTTAAAAATACTTAAATTTAGCGATTTAAAATTGACACGTGACGCGCGGCACTTCCGGTTTTCGGACACATTGCCGCAAAGCCTCATGGGAGGTGTAGTTTAGTGGCCGCAAATGCTGGCCATAAATATAAGCAACAGCCATCTTGGAGGGGGCAAAGAATAGTAATAAGTGTGGCCATATTGAGAGGGGCATTATAGGCAAAAGTAGCATATAGTAATTATACACATGTAAATATTAGGATACTATGGGACAATGGGACTACAAAAAGGATATACTCTATATATATAAATAGTATGCCATTAAAATAAGGATGAAAAAAGATAACAGAAAATATAAAATATAAAATATATAAAAATGTAATACATAACATATAACATATATAATATATAATACATAATATATAATATACATAAAAACAATATGGAAAAACAACAGGATAAAAGGCATGTGTATAATACAGACATATTGGTTATCTAGTGGTTACAGAAAATTATGAAGATCAAAATCTGCATTGAGGCCATGGGGTATAAGAGTTTTAAGATTATACACCCATTCCATTTCTATTTTTCCAAGTACTTTTTTTATGTCTCCTCCACGCCAGGGGGTAGAACATTTTTTTATGCCCATACATTTTAATAATTTTGGGTCTTTGTTGTGCTTAATAAAATGTTTGGATACTGTATGATTTACGTATCCATTTTTAATATTTCTGCAATGTTCGCTCAATCTAGTTTTTAAGCACCTTGTGGTCATCCCCACATATTGGAGACCACATGGGCATTCGAGCAGATAAATAAAAATTTTTTGTGTTGCAGCCGATAAAATCATAAATGTTATACACTTTATTAGTCCTATTGGACATAAACTGAGTGACCTTAGATGGAGTGGACGAATCTGTAGTTCTACACACTATACATTGTTTACATTTGTAAAAGCCTTTTATCTGAGGGAAAAAATAGAAATTATTAACAGGGGATACATGGGTAAAATTGGTAGTTAAAATGGATTTAAAATTGGGGGCACCTCTAAAAACAATATTTGGCTGATGAGGTAAAATTGGATTAAGAATATCGTCTTCTTTGAATATGTGCCAGTGTTTTTTATTATTTTTTTAACTTTGTTACTTTTGTTGTTAAAATTAAAAATAACAGGAAGGGATATTGCTTCATCTTTTTCTTTATTTTTGTAAACCAGAAGATCTTTACGTTCTTTTTCTTTGACTGTATTAATTGTATTATTAAGATCTGACTCTAAATATCTTTTTTCCATAAATTTATTTTTTAAAATATTAGCTTGTTCATTAAAATCTGTTACTTCTGAACAATTCCTACGAAGACGTAGGAATTGGCTTTTGGGGGCACTCTCAAGCCAGGGCTTGTAGTGACAACTGGTTTTATCAATAGCCGTGTTAACACATACCTTTTTAAAAAATGTTTTTGTGTGGAGTTGTCCTTCCTTAATAAAAATATTAAGGTCTAAAAAGTTTATAGATTCTTTACTATATTCATGTGTGAGGATAATACGCCTATTGTTAGTATTAAGATCGTTAATAAAAGCAATAAGAGTATCTTCTGGTCCTTCCCAGATAAAAAACAGATCATCTATATATCTAAAATATGAGACTAGGTTCGCCCGCCAGACATGGTTGCCCCAGACAGCTTCAGATTCCCAGTCCGCCATAAATAAATTGGCATAGCTGGGTGCAAACCTAGTACCCATAGCGCTACCCCTCTTTTGAAGCTAAAAAGAATCTAAAAACCAAAAATAATTATTTTTTTCAAATTATATTTATTCCTTCTATTATAAAATCAATCTGAATGGCAGGAATATTACCTTCAAGAGTAAGGATCCTTTTAATAGCCTGGCATCCAATATCGTGAGGGATGATTGTATAAAGAGACTGGACGTCACGGGTAACTAATATAAAATTGGGTTTACAAATAAAATTGTTTAAAAAATGTAAAAGTGACATAGAGTCTTTTAAATAAGATTTCATTAATTTAACTGAAGGTTGAAGGAGGGTGTCTGTGTATTGAGAAAGGTGACATAAAAGAGAGCCAATCCCAGAGACAATGGGTCTCCTTGGGGGGATGGTTTTCATCTTTGTGGATTTTTGGAAGGAAATAAATAACAGGAGTAATGGGAAATTCTTTGTTTAAAAATTTAAATTCTTGTTTGTTTAAAATATTTATGTTAAGCCCTTTGTTTAAAAAAGTAGATAAAATGATTTGTATATTTTTTTGTAGGATCAGAGAGAAGTTTTTTATATACATTTTTATCTTCTAGTTGCCTTAGAGCTTCATCAATATACATTTTACTGGATTGTATAACTACTCCGCCACCTTTATCGGCTGATTTTATGACAATATCTTTGTCCTCTTGAAGTTCTTTTATAGCCTTCCTTTCAGCATTAGTTAAATTATTTGCATCATACTTGTTGTATTTGATTTTTTCAAGGTCCTTTTGGACAAATTTTTCAAATAAAATCAAAGGGGCAGATTTACAGTATGATGGATAAAACTTAGATTTTTCTTTAAGATGTGGACTCCGCCACCTTTATCGGCTGATTTTATGACAATATCTTTGTCCTCTTGAAGTTCTTTTATAGCCTTCCTTTCAGCATTAGTTAAATTATTTGCATCATACTTGTTGTATTTGATTTTTTCAAGGTCCTTTTGGACAAATTTTTCAAATAAAATCAAAGGGGCAGATTTACAGTATGATGGATAAAACTTAGATTTTTCTTTAAGATGTGTGTTTATAAAACCATTGACTTGTGGTAAAGGCAATTTACCATTTGTGGTAAAAAAAGTGGCAATTTCCCATTTGAGCTTAATTTCTGTAGCAAGTGCTTTTTCTAGCTTAATAAACAGTTCTTGTTGGTTAGAATTATGAGGTATTGTTTGAATAGAATTAATTACTTCTGTATTGAATACATTATTTACATCAATTGTATATTTGTTCCTAAATTCAAAGATAGACATATTGGCTTAGTTAAAAAGCAGCTATCTCAAGAGGGAATATGAGTCATAATAGAGAAAATATAAAATAGAGACAGCGCTGGTTAACTAACAGGCAGTTTGCCACTTTTTGCCACTTTTAAAAAATATATAGATGAGCAAATTACCCCCCGTGGCTTAAGACTTTTAAAACTACCTACCTCAGATCAAGATGATCTCGAATTTATGGAGGAATGGAACAACAAATTAGAATTATGCACTTTTGGTTTGATGGAAACCTTAATTATAAAAAAAAAAAGTAAAAAATTGTCTATTTTAGACATTGAAATAAATGAACTTAGAGAGAAACTTTTACCTTTTACAGATACAAAGGCATATAAACAAAATTGTATTCTCATTCAGAATAAAATCGAAAAAGTTGAAGTAGATACTAAACATATTAAAATCAAAAAATACATCAGAGATAAAACTGATTATTCCAACAAACAAGTTAGGACTTACCACCTCAAAAAGAAGTACACTTCTGATAATTATTCCTCCAAAACCAACTATTATGATCACCAATATGCCCACACTCACTCCTACAACAACAACCAACCACCTTCCAAATATCACAATTTTGTGTCACGGAAATCTCACTATCAATCTCCCTCCATAGTGAGACCCACCAAAAACCCAGCTCAGTATCACCATGTCTCATCCAAATTATTGTATCCCACCACCATCACCAATCAATTACCTTCATATAAACAAAAGAAATCATTTCACTACACTCACAATCCTGTACCTCAATCCCCTAAATATCACTATTCCTCTGGTCCTAAATTTTCACCCAAACCTCAAAGATCACGATACACTAATGACTATCACAAATATTCTAACTATTCCAAATCACCTCCTATTCCTAACCACTCCAACAGATATCAGTTACTGTCAGTAGATTCTGATTTCGATAACGAGGACCATTTTTTAGAAATACGTACCCACAAACCCGCACTAGCCCAGACACCACATCCGTCACGTTCCCAAAAACGAATTTTAAGTTTAGAGGAAGACGAAGTGGAAGACGGGAACAAAAGGGAAAGACTAGAAAGACAATAATATCTTCCCAAGATCCCTGCAGTGGTATTTTTAACCTATCACAAGAAGTTTTATCAGCTGCTCAATTATCTGTTTTAAGTAAGGGTCTTAAATTTGCCCCTACTTCCTCTTTTAGTCCTTTCCAGGCCTTCCTTGATGTAAATAAATTTGTTCGCAAAGCCACATTAAAAAGATTTTTTATTAGCAAAACAGACGACACACCAATTTCTACCCCTTTACCACAAGTCAATGGTTTTATAAACACACATCTTAAAGAAAAATCTAAGTTTTATCCATCATACTGTAAATCTGCCCCTTTGATTTTATTTGAAAAATTTGTCCAAAAGGACCTTGAAAAAATCAAATACAACAAGTATGATGCAAATAATTTAACTAATGCCGAAAGGAAGGCTATAAAAGAACTTCAAGAGGACAAAGATATTGTCATAAAATCAGCCGATAAAGGTGGCGGAGTAGTTATACAATCCAGTAAAATGTATATTGATGAAGCTCTAAGGCAACTAGAAGATAAAAATGTATATGAAAAACTTCTCTCTGATCCTACAAAAAAACATACAAATCATTTTATCTACTTTTTTAAACAAAGGGCTTAACATAAATATTTTAAACAAACAAGAATTTAAATTTTTAAACAAACAATTTCTCATTACTCCTGTTATTTATTTACTTCCAAAAATCCACAAAGATGAAAACCATCCCCCAGGGAGACCCATTGTCTCTAGGATTGGCTCTCTTTTATGTCACCTTTCTCAATACATAGACACCCTCCTTCAACCTTCAGTTAAATTAATGAAATCTTATTTAAAAGACTCTATGTCACTTTTACATTTTTTAAACAATTTTATTTGGAAACCCAATTTTATATTAGTTACCCGTGACGTCCAGTCTCTTTATACAATCATCCCTCACGATATTGGATGCCAGGCTATTAAAAGGATCCTTACTCTTGAAGGTAATATTCCTGCCATTCAGATTGATTTTATAATAGAAGGAATAAATATAATTTGAAAAAAATCATTATTTTTGGTTTTTAGATTCTTTTTAGCTTCAAAAGAGGGTAGCGCTATGGGTACTAGGTTTGCACCCAGCTATGCCAATTTATTTATGGCGGACTGGGAATCTGAAGCTGTCTGGGGCAACCATGTCTGGCGGGCGAACCTAGTCTCATATTTTAGATATATAGATTATCTGTTTTTTATCTGGGAAGGACCAGAAGATACTCTTATTGCTTTTATTAACGATCTTAATACTAACAATAGGGGTATTATCCTCACACATGAATATAGTAAAGAATCTATAAACTTTTTAGACCTTAATATTTTTATTAAGGAAGGACAACTCCACACAAAAACATTTTTTAAAAAGGTATGTGTTAACACGGCTATTGATAAAACCAGTTGTCACTACAAGCCCTGACTTGAGAGTGCCCCCAAAAGCCAATTCCTACGTCTTCGTAGGAATTGTTCAGAAGTAACAGATTTTAATGAACAAGCTAATATTTTAAAAAATACATTTATGGATAGAAAAAAAAAAAAGATAGAAGCAATATCCCTTCCTGTTATTTTTAATTTTAACAACAAAAGTAACAAAGTTAAAAAAAATAATAAAAAACACTGGCACATACTCAAAGAAGACGATATTCTTAATCCAATTTTACCTCATCAGCCAAATATTGTTTTTAGAGGTGCCCCCAATTTTAAATCCATTTTAACTACCAATTTTACCCGTGTATCCCCTGTTAATAATTTCTCTTTTTTCCCTCAGATAAAAGGCTTTTACAAATGTAAACAATGTATAGTGTGTAGAACTACAGATTCGTCCACTCCAGCTAAGGTCACTCAGTTTATGTCCAATAGGACTAATAAAATGTATAACATTTATGATTTTATCGGCTGCAACACAAAAAATGTTATTTATCTGCTCGAATGCCCATGTGGTCTCCAATATGTGGGGATGACCACAAGGTGCTTAAAAACTAGATTGAGTGAACATTGCAGAAATATTAAAAATGGATACGTAAATCATACAGTATGCAAACATTTTATTAAGCACAACAAAGACCCAAAATTATTAAAATGTATGGGCATAAAAAAATGTTCTACCCCCTGGCGTGGAGGAGACATAAAAAAACTACTTGGAAAAATAGAAATGGAATGGGTGTATAATCTTAAGACTCTTATACCCCATGGCCTCAATGCAGATTTTGATCTTTATAATTTTCTATAACCAATAGATAACCAATATGTCTGTATTATACACATGCCTTTTATCCTGTTGTTTTTCCATATTGTTTTTATGTATATTATATATTATGTATTATATATTATGTATTATATATTATATATTTTATATGTTATGTATTACATTTTTATATTTTATATTTTATTTTATCTTTTTTTTATCCTTATTTTAATGGCATACTATTTATATATATATATATAGAGAGAGTATATCCTTTTTATAGTCCCATTGTCCCATAGTATCCTAATATTTACATGTGTATAATTACTATATGCTACTTTTGCCTATAATGCCCCTCTCAATATGGCCACACTTATTACTATTCTTTGCCCCCTCCAAGATGGCTGTTGCTTATATTTATGGCCAGCATTTGCGGCCACTAAACTACACCTCCCATGAGGCTTTGCGGCAATGTGTCCGAAAACCGGAAGTGCCGCGCGTCACGTGTCAATTTTAAATCGCTAAATTTAAGTATTTTTAACCCTCGTTTTTATTATTCATGTACATTAACCATGTCTATACAGCATATATTATGCGTTACATGAGGTTTTTATGTGTTTTAATATCTGTTACGGTACCTCCAGTACTGAAATGTACAAACCGCCGTTTAGCGAGTATTCCCTGTTCGCAATAATGTGGTCGGGTAGCGGGTATAATAAAACCATGCGAACCGCCAGTCAGGGAACACTCCAAACTCCCGAACGGTACCTGTACGGCTAATTCCCTTCACGAGCTGCAAATCCACGAACGGCAATTAGTAACCGAACGACAATATCTCCCAAGCGGCAAATAATCCAAATAAGCAGTCTCTCGCCGCTGGTATCCAAATCCCCCCAATAACGAGACCAAGCTCCGCTTTGAGGGTAAAACACGAACTGATTTACTGTGGGCTACCTGCCCGGTATTTATGCAGGTCTCCCACTTGGTGGACACTCCCCTAGGGGACCAAATGGGAGACTGAAATCACAGAGGGACATGGGGACATTTTGGACATACATCCCCACAATATTCCCAGCATGCATCACAGTTCCCTCCCCTCTGCTCGAGGGATAATTGGGAAGTAACTCAATTATCTCCCCGAGCAGAGGCAATCGCCATTTTAAACACAAGTCACAAAAACACATGAAAATCCATAACTTCATAACTGCCGAACATATTACATTTGTATTGCATATCCCCAGATAGCCTGGATCTGAGGGCACATTATTGAAGAATAGCGCTCAGATCCCATTCGCACAGTTCAATCGCCATGGAGTCAAAGTCTCTTTCAGTTCGTCGGTATGCGATTGACTCCATGGGACGGCTATCTGGGTTAAGTCCATTCGTGTGGTTGAATCTCCCGAACGGCTGGCATTCGTATACTTTTGTCGATTGAGAAGGGGAGGTCGACGGCTTCAGCGGTGTTCGGCTGAAAAAGTGTCCGTTTTCAGATCCATGAAATAATCGCCGAACACCGCTGGTCGTTCGCATGGACAAAATGGCCGCCGCCTCGTGGTCGACATACGAACGACGACCACCCGGCATTCGGTTTTAATTGAGAAGTGTCTGTGGTTAACCGCAACGTTCTAATTGGGATCAATAAGTTAACCAGCAGCACACTTCTCTTCTGGGTGGCCATCCGTTCGGTAGTTCCGTTCGACAAAACCGACATTCCCTTGAATAAAGCATACGAATGGGGAAATTCATGTAACCGGCAAAACAGGCGAACACAGCATTTATAATCCAGACAGATGGGTCTGTCACAATATCGCCATAAAAATCTGAATTCTGATTGGACGGATCAATTTTGGCGCCAAATCTGAATCACCCACACTCCTATATAATTCAAACTAAGCCAGGTATTGTATGCTATTCCATTTTGATAAAGTCTGTTGACGAAACGCGTTTTGGATATGTTATATTGTGTATTTTAATATTAAAAGTAATTTTTGGTCATTCATTTGCTCCAAATTTTCTTTTTTATAGTTTTATATACACATTCTCTTACCTGGCTTTTTATTATTATTCTATTATTTTTTAGTATTTTATTTATTACTATTTTATTCATTCCTCTTTTGGATTTTTAACCATTTGGAAGTATCCTGTATTTCAAAGAAATCCAGAGGTGGGGATCAATCCACCTATGCTGATACACAAGAGCAGTTGGTTTGCTCCTCATTTGTAAGTACGTTTTTATCTATTTATATTAAGACTACTATACAGTGAGCACTATCGGCTGTCTTTTCTTTTTCGTATTTGAGAGTTGGACACCACTGACGGAGAGATACCCCAGACATATCCTACAAGCGGGGATTATACCGCTGCACGCGCTTTTATCCTAGAGCTGGACATAAGCTCTACCAAATGTGAGCTCTGTACTATAAATTCTAAGTACGTCACTATTGGAATTATACAATACTGCACTATTGGTCGTCCCTCTCTCTCTTTTTTGTCTTCTACATAAGCGGAACTAATACAGTCTATGAAGACTCCACTATTGCACTTTCTGTTATAAAGATCACCCATAAGGACACTCAAGTTGGATTCTCTTTTTTATATTGGACTTTTTATTGTAATTTTATTTTCATTGTTGTTTTAACATATATATATACGTATAATTACAATAATAAATAAATAAAATAATAAAATTAATAAATAAAATATTGAAACAAAATATATAAATTATATATTCATATGTAATTTCATTCTAACTGTATTTTGTTATTAATATATATATATTGGAAAAAAAAGACACTTAGAATGACATTCTATATCTATCTATCTATCTATCTATATATAAAATAGAAATAACCGCAAATATATATATATAGATAAATACATATAATTACATAAAAGATTACATTAGTATACACAAGTACCCTTAGTGTACCCTTGAGAAAGACTTATTGTCGAAACGCGTTGTGTTTTAAATGTTATATATTTTTACATTTTTATTTATCTTGTTATTTTATTGAAGTAAATACTTTTTAAAGCTGAAGAATTCTTTTGATCCATCTTTCCTACATCTGGAATCCAGCACCAGTGTCTATAGGAAGACTGTGGGGACATCTTGAATAGCCTGGAAAAGCTGATTTTCCACATGCAATCAAGCTAGAGCCTGCTATTTTAGGCTCTATTTATTGTGAGTGACCCAATACCTTTGCTTCTATTACTTCTACTATTTACAGTTTTACACTATGTATGGACTTTTGTGTTTTACAGATTAAGTTCCTACTACTACTACGAATAAGTATTTATATTTTGTACTATTCATTCTATTTATTGCACCCCCCACTTTGTTATTCTATTGTTGTAATATGTTTTACTGTTTTAAAACACTAATATTTGTGTTTAGTGAAGTCTCCCGAAAACAACAGTATCCCCCATGTACAGATTTTATGGTGTTTTGGAAAGTTAGAGAGTCACATATAAGGCTTGCATTTCATTTTTTTGACATTGAAATTTGCTAGATTGGTTATGTTGCCTTTGAGAGCGTATGGTAGCCCAGGAATGAGAATTACCCCCATGATGGCATACTATTTGCAAACATAGACAACCCAATGTATTGCAAGTGGGGTATGTCCAGTCTTTCTTAGTAGCCACTAAGTCACAAACACTGGCCAAATATTAGTTTTTTGCTTTTTTCTCACAAAAACAAATATGAACGCTAACTTTGGCCAGTGTTTGTGACTAAGTGGCTACTTAAAAAGACTGGACATACCCCGTTTGCAATACCTTGGGTTGTCTACTATTGCAAATGGTATGCCATCATAGGGGTAATTTTCATTCTTGGGCTACCATAGGGTATCAAAGGCAACGTAACCAATCTGGCGAATTTTAATGTGAAAAAAATGAAACACAAGCCTTATATTTGACGCTGTAACTTTTGAAAACACCATAAAACCTGTACATGAGGGGTACTGTTGTACTCGGGAGACTTCGCTGAACACAAATATTTGTGTTTCAAAACAGTAAAAAGTATCTCAGCAATAATATCGTCCGTGTAAGTGCTGTTTGTGCGTGAAAAATGCAAAAAACAACACTTTTACTGGCGATATCATCGTTGTAATACATTTTACTGTTTTGAAACACTAATATTTGTGTTCAGCGAAGTCTCCCGAGTAGAACAGTACCCCCATGTACAGGTTTTATGGTGTCTTGGAAAGGTATAGGGTTAAATATAGTGCTAGCAAATTAAATTCCCTTTACTTTCGGCATGGGTTGTCAGGCAGGTCCCGCTAATTGTAATTAATTAAGATACCTAATTATGTAAAAATATTACATAAATATATATGTAGAATTAATATATGTATATATATATGTATGTGAATATATATGTATATATATATATATATATATATATATATATAATTTTTTAAAAATATTTTTATTTATATATAGGTATATATATAGTGATATATATACGTATATATTTATGTATATAGATATATATATTATTTCGTTCTACATGTATTTTGATATATATATATATATATTAATATCACAATACAGTTAGAACAAAATAACACACATCTATATATTTTTTAATAATTTTTTAAAATAATTTTTTTAATTTTATTTTTTAACGTATTTACATATTTAATTTTTTATATTATATATAAATATATATAGAACAATAATTATATATATATTTAATCAATATCAGTCTATGTGTAATTTGATATTAATATATATATATATTATATATATATATATATTAATAGTAAAATACACCTAGACAGTGTATTTGTGTGTATGTATATGTGTATATATATATTTAGATCATATACATATAATATATATATATATATGATCTAAGTATATATATATTTTTTTACACTAATTTAACTTTTTTTAATTTTATTTATTTTATTTCCAGCCAGCAGGGGGACCACCTGTCATTACAGGCAGCCCCCCTGCTGGCAAAGTTATGAAAAAAAGAAAGAAAAAGGCCATGTGACCATGATGTTATTTTGGCTCTAGAGTTTGGCGGATATTATGATGAATAAAAATTTGTATGTCTAAAAGGTTAATAGATATGGTGTTATATTCTGAGGATAAAATTATACCATTATTGTTCTTGTTAAGATGATTTAAAAATAACTTGAGAGAAAATTCAGGGCCTTTCCAAACAAAAAACAGGTTGTCAATATTAGGTAACCAGGTTTGCCCTCTAGGGGTGATCGCCAAAATGGCCTCTGACTCCCAGTCATCCATAAAAAGATTAGCAAAACTGGGGGTAAACCTGGTTCCCATAGCTGTGCCATGATTTTGTATATAAAAATAGTTTAAAAACCAAAAATAGTTATTTGTCAAGATCATATTAATACCCTCTAAAATGTCTGGGATAATGTTATCTGCTTTTAGTCTTTAAAAAACTGAATCGCAACCTTTATCATGCGGGATAATAGTATATAGGGATTGCACATCACAGGTGACTAAAATATAATCAGGTTGCCAATTGAAACTGTCTAAAAACCGTAGCAGGGTCATAGAGTCCTTTAGGTATGACCTAATGAGTTTGATGGTTGTAATAGAATGTATATTTATTCGGATAGGTTTGACAATATGGAGTTTATCCCAGAAACAATGGGTCTTCCTGGGTGATTTTTTTCATCTTTATGTATTTTGGGTAGAAAATAGATAACAGGAATCTTGGGGTGAGTTACGTTAAGATATTCAAATTCTTTTTTATTGAGTATGTTTGATTCTAGGCCGTTAAAAATTGGATAGAGTATTGTTTATACTATGGGTAGGGTCTGAGGATAGTTTATTATATACTTAAAAGTCACTTAGTTGTCTGAGTGCTTCATCAATGTACATAGTTTTAGAGAGAACCACTAGACCACCACCTATGTCGGCTGGTTTGCTGATTATGTTGTCATTTGCGGCCTGCGGTGCATTTCTTGCAGTTCTGATGCATGGAGAAATGCTCACCTCCTGATGCATGGAGAAAAGGCCTTCACAAGCCTCTGCTATTGTGTACATAGTTTATACTAAGTGACCCATAGAAAGAGGAGTCAGTGACGGTGGCAGTGTAGGTGGAAGCAGCGGTGGAAAAGGAGGATGAGGTAGCCAACACTGTTTTTTATATATATATATATTTTAATTGGCGTAGCCCCCAAAATATTGGGACATATAAAAAAAGACAACTCTGTTCCGCAGAGTAGCTGTTGACATAATAGTTGCGCAGGCACTTTGTTGACTCTAGAGAACCTCGGGCCAATCGCACATCCCCGTGGCAGTGACTTTGCATTCGGATGTCATCCATATCAACTTTCGATGCCAGTTTCTGCACCTACCATGGTGACCACGGGTAACGGGGAATCAGGGTTCCATTCCATACAGGGACCCTGAGAAACGGCTACCACATGCAAGGAAGGCAGCAGGTGCACAAATTACCCACTCCCGACGCAGGAAGGTAGTGACGAAAAATAACAATACAGGACTCTTTAGAGGCCTTGTAATTGTAATGAGTCCTTTTGAAATCCTTTAACTTTGATCAATTGGAGGGAAGTCTGGTGCAGAGCCACTGACCCGTGCGTGCTGCAGCTAAAACTCCACTATCGCCTGCTGCTGCTTGCACAGTCTCATGAGGCGGTGAGCGGGAAGGCTGAAGTTACGCTGCAGTGCAGACAGGCAAGCAGCAGCAGGGTGAGAATGCCAAAAGTGCGCACAGCCGCTACAGTGAATGTCACATCCTGTTCCAAGTTGCGGATCAGTATGGTGATAGCTTCTGGTATCCAGTACTCTTTTTACTGAAGCTGCATCAGGGTTCTGGTTTGTGGCCACACAAACGCTGGTGCTCAACACCAGGGGGCATGCGGTTACCCTGCACCAGACCCTGCTAATTCATTCCACACTGTGACTCTTAACTTCAACATCAGGCATACTGGGTCCCGGTCGTCCGACCGGGGACTGCCTAAACTATAAACTGACTGTGAAACTATAAATGGATCGTTAAACCTGGTACGAACCCGAACTTTGCAGTTTGGGTTCACTCAGCTCCATTATGGATCATTTGATCGCTACATGTAGTACTTGGATAACTGGTAATTCTCGAGCTAATACATGCCAACGAGTGCTAGGGGATGGCTGCTCCGCTTTTGCACCATGCTCCCTCTTATGCTGTGCTAGTGCCTCTGTGCGACCAGCGCCTCTTCCTCCAAACTGCACACGTCACTCACATGACCATGATTCCATGTGGGGTCTAGGACCTCATCATCCTCCACATCATCTTCCACCCACTCCTCAACCCTGCCCTCCTTGCCGGTATGCACACTGCAAAAAGCCACAGCAGTTGGCACCTGTGTTTTTCCAGCATGTAAAGTCTGCAGAGGACATATGAAAATTGTTTTAGAATTGTATCCAGGCAACAGGTTTCCCTATAAACTGACCTCTCAGTTTGACTTGTGAGGGTATTGCCCCAGAATTACAATATTGTTTAAGTACCTCTTAGCTATTGATAACTGGTTTAAATATAGAAGCTTGTTATCTGGTAGTTTCTAGTGTAGAAAATATCAATCTGTTTTCCATCACTTAGATCTGTGTAACAAGTGTTGTAGGTGTGAAACAATATTACAAGTAACCAATGTAGTAAATTCGAATCAAAGTTATGCTTCGATTTGACTCTCAGATATGAATAGCAGGCCACAAAATGTACTATTTAGCAGATTGGCAGCAAAACAATTAGAATGTTTACAACTGCGCAGTAAGCACACTACTTGACGCTTCTATTTGACTCTCAGATATGAAGTGCACCGCAAGCCGCAAATGTACTATTTAGCAGATTAGCAGCAAAACAATTAGAATATTTACAACTGTGCTGTAAGCACACTATTAGACGCTTCGCTTTGACTTTCAGATATGAAGTGCACGCCCCAAAATGTACTATTTAGCAGATTAGCAGCAAAACAATTAGAATTTTTACAACTGCACTGTAAGCACACTATTAGACGCTTCGATATGACTCTCAGATATGAAGTGCACGCCCCAAAGTATACTATTTAGCAGAGTAGCACCCAGAAAATTAGAATTTTTACCACTGCACTGTGAGCACACTATTAGACGCTTCTATTTGACTCTCAGATATGAAGTGCACGCCCCAAAATGTACTATTTAGCAGATTAGCAGCAAAACAGTTAGAATGTTTACCACTGCGCTGTAAGCACACTATTAGATGCTTCTATTTGACTCTCAGATATGAAGAGCAGGCCACAAAATGTACTATTTAGCAGATTAGCACCCAGAAAATAAGAATCTTTACCACTGCGCTGTAAGCACACTATTAGACGCTTCTATTTGACTCTCAGATATGAAAAGCAGGCCACAAAATGTACTATTTAGCAGATTAGCACCCAGAAAATAAGAATGTTTACCACTGCGCTGTAAGCACACTATTAGACGCTTCTATTTGACTCTCAGATATGAAGTGCACCGCAGGCCGCAAATGTACTATTTAGCAGATTAGCAGCAAACCAATTAGAATTTTTACAACTGCGCTGTAAGCACACTATTAGACGCTTCTATTTGACTCTCAGATATGAAGTGAACACCCCAAATATACTATTTATCACCAAAAAAAAATACAAAATAAAAACTGACTTTTTAAAACTCCAATGTAAGCAGCAGATTAGCAGCAAAACAATTAGAATGTTTACAACTGCGCAGTAAGCGCACTATTTGATGCTTCTATTTGACTCTCAGATATGAAGAGCAGGCACCAAAATGTACTATTTAGCAGATTAGCACCCAGAAAATTAGAATTTTTACAACTGCGCTGTAAACACACTATTAGACGCTTCTATTTGACTCTCAGATATAAAGTGCAACCCAATAAAATACTATTAAGCAGTTTAGCACCCAAAAAATTTTAAGTTTTAAAACTGCAATGTGACCGCAGTATTTGACGCTTCTATTTGACTCTCAGATATGAAGCGCACCCCAGTAGTATACTTTTTAGCACCCAAAAAAATTTAAGTCTAAAAACTGCAATGTGACCAAAGTATTTGACGATTCTATTTGACTCTCAGATATGAAGTGCATCACACTAATGTACTATCCCACTAATGTAGTATTTAGCACACAAAAAAATTGACTTTTTAAAACCCCGATGTAATCGCGGTATTTGAAGCTTCTATTTGACTCTCATTAGTAGGCATGGCTTTGATGTTTTCTAAGGGCACACGAGTCAAACACTCGTGTGCCCTTAGTTAATTGGCTGCCCTGCAGCCTTTCAAAACACGCCATTTAATCGCCGAACACCGAATTCCAACCCGAACATACAGTGATATGTCCGTGTTCGGGTCCGGGGTTCAAAAAACCTAATGTTCAGTACGAACCCGAATTTTACAGTTCGGGTTCTCTCAACTCTATTTGGCTCCAAAATTAAGTAATTTGAGGCCTATATAAAACCACTGTTGTCAGGTACATGTTTTTATCCACTTGAGAAAGCCTAAAGAGGAGAAACACATTGTGGAAATTTTAACCAACTGTATTTTAATAAAGGTATTTTGGCCACTTTCTTTGTTGTAAGTTAGCCATTTTATCTTTTTTTTACCATTTTTATTATTTTACTACCTGGCATCTTTTTTATTTGTTCCAGAGAGATACTACTCCAAAGCATCCTTGGTGGGGATTATACCACTTACGCCCCATCATTGAGCAGTGCGTCTGCCCAATTAAATGTGAGTAACCATTTGGTATTTTTATACACTCATAAAAAATTCTTTATTTATGTCTTGACATAGAAAGCGACACGTCATTATTATATGGCTTGTACAAAAGCCGAGAAATGGTAGTCCCATATGCCCTTTGATACAGAAAGGAAACATTATTACATGTTAAATTTTACAACAGGTTGAAATGATCGCCATTCGTCAAGGTTTTATCATTGATGTACATAACAGACAAAGTTAAACATACAACGCTACGTTAAGGAGAACGCAGTTTAGTTATGTGTAGTGTATAAAGGAACCAGTACCTTCTAGAGCATAGGCAATAACTGACTCCGGAGCTGTGGTGTTATGATCGTTCTTATGGTGCGGGCCCCCCCCCCGCCCCCACGGGCAACCTCGGTGGTCCCCCAGTCGGGGCTCCTTTGTGGGCTATAGGCCGTGACCCAGACTGGGCTTCCCCCAGAGGGCCCTGGTGGTGCAGTGCACCAGCGGTGTCCCCGCTTCTCTGTTTACCACACCTCCAGGGTGTTATCCACTCCATTTTTTATTATTTTTATTTTTATATTATTGAAATCGTTATTTAGTGTACCTGTCTATTCTCTCTAGTGCTGGGTAATATACATTAATTTAGCCAGTTGGGATATACATTTCCATTGTCTGCCTATTGAGAGCTTCAGTTGTGGAGTGTGTACACTCTGTTCCAAATTATTATGCAAATTCTAATTAAGTGTCACAAAGATTAAATATTTCTCAGGGCTCTTTTGATCACGGAAAACAATCTCGGACACCTGTGATAATAAGATTGCCAAGTGAGCCCAATTTAAGGAAAAACTACTAAAGGAGGGTGTTCCACATTATTAAGCAGAGCACCATTTTGATACAATATGGGGAAGAAAAAGGATCTCTCTGCTGCCGAAAAGAGTGAAATAGTTCAATGCCTTGGATGAGGTATGAAAACATTAGATATTTCACAAAAACTTAAGCGTGATCGTCGCACTATTAAGAGATTTGTGGCTGATTCAGAGCACAGACCGGTTCGTACTGATAAAGTACATTGAGGAAGAATTCTGCCAGATACATGCATCGGGTCAAGAGAGCAGCTGCTAAAATACCATTACATAGCACCAAACAGATATTTGAAGCTGCTGGTGCCTCTGGAGTCCCACGGACATCAAGGTGTAGAGATTTCCAGAGTCTTGCAACTGTGCATAAACCTTCTATTTGGCCACAACTAACCAATGCTCACAAACAGAAATGGCTGCATTGGGCAGAAAACTAAATGAAGACTAATTTTCAAACAGTCCTGTTCAGTGGTGAGTGCCGTGCAAGCCTGGATGGTCCAGATGGATGGAGTAGTGGATGGTTGGTGGACGGCCACCCTGTTCTAACAAGGCTGCAATGTCAGCAAGGCGGTGGTGGAGTCATGTTTTGGGCCGGAATCATGGGAAGAGAGCTGGTCGGCCCCTTTAGGGTCCCCGAAGGTGTAAAGATGACCTCTGCAAATTATGTGGAGTTTCTGACTGACCACTTTCTTCCCTGGTACAGAAGGAAGAACTATGCTTTCCGTAATAAAATCATCTTCATGCATGACAATGCACAATCTCATGCTGCAAAGAATACCTCTGCATCAATGGCTGCTATGGGGATAAAATTAGAGAAATTCATGGTGTGGCCTCCATCCTCTCCTAACCTCAATCCTATTGAGAACCTTTGGAGCATCCTCAAGCAAAAGATCTATGAGGGTGGGAGGCAGTTTACATCCAAACAGCAGCTCTGGGAGGCTATTCTGACATCTTGCAAACAAATCCAAGCAGAAACTGTCCAAAAACTCACTGTAGCGTTACTTACCTTATCCAGGGGCCGGCCGCGGTCCTCTCTTCGAGCCGCGCGCGGTCCTGCTGCTGCACGAGCCGCGCGCGGCTCATCCGACGGCTTCAATAGGAAGGCGGGCAGTGACCGCGAGAAGCGGTCACGTGTCCCGCCTGAATCTAAGAGCGCGCCGCGAGTCTCGGGCGCACTCTTAAAGAGACAGTGGGAGCCTAAATTGTCAAAAGGCTCCCATTGGCCCCTGTCATGCCACACTCCCCATACACTTACCTTTTGGGGGTATGGCTATGACAGGAGCCAATCACATTAGTTTAGAAGCTATTTAAACTTACCTCTCCCTTTACTCGCTGCCCTATCGTGGTTTCTGTTTCAGTTCCCTTTAGCGCTTGTTGTGTTCAGTTGGGTTTTCTTCGTATTGACTTTGGCTTTGTTTCTGACTACGTTTTCTCTTTATCCTTATCTGTTCTGGTTTCCAGCTTGCTGTTTACTGTGTACCAGACCCCGGCTAGTCCTAGTTTACGCTGTCTCTCTGTGCCCTTGACTTCGGATCGCTCCTGACTCTGTCTCCTCTCATATACGTCGAGTCCGGCCATTCTAAGGTCCGGTAGACGTATCTCTCCTCTGTGTTGTCTTCTGTTTAGCTGAATCCTGCGTGTTGGGGTATATTCTCGTTACATTACAATAGGGCCATGGACCCCGCAGATTTGGCTCAGCAAATGGCTTCTCACAAGGCAAGGTTTGTAGAGCAGGATCACCGTATGGATCAGATAGCACAGGCTCTCCAGACGCTCTTGTCTAGAACTATTCCTGCAACCACACCTAACCCTCCTACACCTCTTCTTCCCGAAGTATCCAATTCACCTAATACTTCGCCCCATTTAACACCCCCTTCTAGGTATGGAGGGGAAGCTAAGACATGCAGAGGTTTTATTAATCAAATAGAATTCCACCTTGAGATGTATCCACATTCCTTTCCCACTGATAGGTCTAAAGTGGGGTTTTTGATGCATCAACTTACTGACAAAGCACTTGAGTGGGCAAATCCTATTTGGGAGGCCAATGGACCTATGGTGCATAATTTCAATAGCTTTCTTATGGCTTTTCGTAGAACTTTTGACACAACAAAAAGGTCAAAGAATGCCGCAAGAGCATTAATGAGAATTAAACAGGGTTTTAGGTCTGTGGCTGATTATGCTGTTCAGTTTCGTACCCTTGCTTCACAGGTAGATTGGACCAATAATGGGTTAACGACTGCGTTCATGGAAGGTTTATCTGACACTATATTAGATGAGGTAGCAGCAAGGGAGCTTCCTATTCCATTAGAGGACCTTATTGACTACCTCATTGATATAGATAATAGGATTCGTGACAGGCTCTATACTAAGAACAGGAATAGACGTTTGGTCACACCTACTAACCCCAGAGTTGATAAACCTGAGAGTGTTAAAGTATCCGAGGAGGAACCCATGCAATTAGGGGTTGCCAAACTCTCGGATACTGAAAAATTACTTGGAAGAAGGAACAGACTCTTTTACCCTATGGTCTCGCCTACCACAGTATAGGCAATTCACCTAATACTTCGCCCCATTTAACACCCCCTTCAATAAACCTATACTGTGGTAGGCGAGACCATAGGGTAAAAGAATGTCCTTTGCTTCCGGAAAACTCTCGCACCTAAGACCTTATAGGGGACTGGCCTTGGGTGTGATATCTAAGTCTCCTAAATTGCCTCCTAACCGTTTGCTTCTCCCTGTTTCCCTTCATACGGGAGAGAGTTGTATAGCTGAAAACATACTAGCCTTGGTTGATTCTGGGGGTGCTTAGAACTTCATTGACTCTGGGTTTGTTACGAAAAATAACATTCCCGTCAGAGAGAGGGAGATACCCTTGGCCATTGAGGCCATAGATGGTAGACCTTTAAATACTCCAGTCGTTACCCATGAAACTGTACCGTTATTCATGTACACAGGGGTTTTACACTTTGAGACCATTCGATTTCAGGTAATCACCTCTCCCTCTTCTCATATCGTGTTAGGGTACCCATGGTTATGTTCTCATAATCCCATTTTCGACTGGGAATTGGGACAATTAAAATCATGGGTCAAAACCTGCCACGACTCTTGTATGATTAAAGTCACCCCTTTAAATACCATTAATGTTCCTACTACTCCTCCTTTGTCTACTGTTATACCTCCTCAGTACTTGTTTCTCAAAACTGTATTCGATAAAAGGGAAGCTGATAAATTACCGCCTCACAGATCCTATGATTGTGCTATCGATTTATTGCCTGGCACTATACCTCCAAAGGGCAGGGTGTACCCTTTATCTATTCAAGAAAACCGTATCATGGAGGAGTATGTTAAAGAATCGCTAGAAAAGGGGTTCATTAGGAGATCCTCTTCTCCGGCTGGAGCAGGGTTTTTCTTCGTATCTAAGAAAGAGGGTGATTTAAGACCGTGCATCGATTATAGCGGTCCAAACAAAATCACTATCAAAAATGCATACCTTTAATTACAGAATTATTTGACAGGCTCAAACATGCTACTGTGTTCACCAAATTGGACCTTAGGGGTGCATACAATTTAATACGCATAAAGGAAGGTCACGAATGGAAGACTGCATTCAACACTAGATCCGGTCATTACGAGTATACTGTTATGCCATTTGGTCTTTGCAATGCCCCGGCAGTATTTCAGGAATTTATTAATGACGTCCTAAGAGACTTTATTCACACATTTGTAATTGTATACTTGGACGACATACTGATATATTCTACAGATTTACACCCTCATCACAGACATGTCACAACGGTCCTGAAGACCCTTCTTGCTAATGGTCTTTATTGTAAACTAGAAAAATGTTTATTTGACCAATCCGAAGTCCAGTTCTTGGGGTATTTGATTTCCACCAAAGGGTTTCGTATGGATCCCCAGAAACTTTCTGCTGTCATAGAGTGGCCCCTACCACGGGGTTTGAAAGCAATTCAGCGTTTTCTTGGTTTCTCCAACTATTATAGAAGCTTTATTAAGGGTTTTTCTTCTATTGTAGCGCCTATCACCTGTATGACAAAAAAGGGTGGTAATACTCGTGTCTGGTCTCCCGAGGCACTTCAGGCTTTCGACTTTCTTAAAACTACATTCGCCTCTGCACCTATTTTACAGCACCCTATCCCCTTACTGCCTTATATTCTTGAAGTTGATGCTTCTGATATCGGGGTAGGTGCTGTTTTGTCCCAAAGAGAATCGCCTGAAAAGCCATTGCATCCTTGTGGCTTCTTTTCTAGACAAATGTCCAAAGCTGAAAGGAATTATGATGTGGGTAATCGTGAACTCCTTGCTATTATCTTAGCTCTTAAAGAATGGAGACACTTGTTAGAAGGAACTAAGGATCGTATCCTCATTTTTACGGATCACAAGAATCTATCCGACCTTGGTGAAGCTAAAAGATTATCTTCTAGGCAGGATAGGTGGTCACTATTTTTGTCCCGTTTCAATTATATTATCACCTATAGGCCAGGTGATCGCAACATTAAAGCAGACGCTCTGTCCAGACAGTTTCGAAACTACTGACAAACAGGAGGTTGATGTTACTCCTGTCATTCCCCCAGACAGGATAATAGCTACTACTATGTTGTCTATTTCTTCATCCCTCTTGCAGACCATACAGGCGAAACAAAGTATGGCACCTAGCGAGAGGCCTATTGATAAATTGTTTGTTGATGTTCCTGAGAGACGGGAGATTCTGTCATTATATCATGATACTAAGACTGCTGGACATCCTGGTATTACCAAAACGATGTCAGCAGTTTCTCGATATTTTTGGTGGGGTTCCTTACGGAAGGATGTCACTGACTATATAAGTGCTTGTACTACTTGTACATGTATGAAAACGTCTCGTAGAGTTCCTTGTGGGCTTCTGCATCCCTTACCCGTTCCCGAGAGACCTTGGTCTAACCTATCCATGGAGTTTATTGTTGAATTACCCCCTTCGAATGGTAACACAGTCATCCTGATGATAGTAGATCGGTTTTCCAAGATGGCTCACTTTGTGTCTCTTCGCAAGTTGCCCACATCCAAGGAACTGGCTCTAATCTTCGCTAGAGAAGTATTTCGGTTACATGGTATTCCCGTATCTATTGTGTCCGATAGGGGAGCCAATTTATTTCCAGGTTCTGGAAAGCCTTTTGCTCAGAAATTGGTATTTCTCTCTCATTTTCTTCTGCTTACTATCCCCAGTCTAATGGAGCTGCTGAACGTGCCAACCAGTCTCTGGGCTTCCGCTGCCTTTTCCTATATTGTATTGTATTTCTATGCTTCATTAGTAAGAGTGGTACCCTGGTGGTGTGACCCTGTCGGCACTGGTTCCATGCCGTTCTCTTACTTATATGAAAAGGAGGGGGGGTGAGAAATTAGGTATAGAGAGAGAGGGGAGGGGGAGGGTGCACAGTGTTGTTGTTGTTTTGTGTCTCACCATCAGGACAATTAGTCTGACCTACTTCCTTGGGCTGAGTTTGCTCGGAATAACGCCACTCATGATTCTTCCGGCAAAAGCCCTTTTTACGTTGTCTATGGCCAGCATCCCGCTGCATTCTCCTCACAGGGCATGCCAGTTCTGGATGAGCATTTGGCTGGTTTGCGTAATACTTGGGAGCAGGTTCAGCGTTCTTTGGTGGATTCCGCTGCTCGCCAGAAGGCTCAGGCTGACAAGCATCGCAGAGCGGCTCCTTCTTATGTTGTGGGGGACAGGGTTTTGCTTTCCACGCGGAATATTCGCCTGCAGGTGCCTTCTATGAAATTGGCTCCCCGCTTCATAGGTCCTTATCGTATTCTGCATAAGGTTAATCCTGTTTCATATGCCTTGGGTCTTCCTTGGAATCTGCGTATTCCTAATGTCTTTCACACCTCGTTGTTGAAGCCGTACGTACGCAACCGCTATACCCGGCATTCTCCGCCTCCGCCTCCTGTCTCCGTGGAGGGTCATGAGGAATTCGAAGTTTCTGCTGTTCTTGACTCTCGTTACCTTAGGGGTCGACTTCAGTACTTGGTGCATTGGAAAGGTTATGGGCCTGAGGAGCGCAGTTGGATTTCAGCTGATGCTGTTCACGCTCCCCGCCTTGTGCGTTCTTACCATTCTCGTTTTCCTGCCAGGCCTGGCCCTACCCGCCCGGAGGGCGTGTCCTCAGGGGGGGGTACTGTAGCGTTACCTTATCCAGGGGCCGGCCACGGTCCTCTCTTCGAGCCGCGCGCGGTCCTGCTGCTGCACGAGCCGCGCGCGGCTCATCCGACGGCTTCAATAGGAAGGCGGGCAGTGACCGCGAGAAGCAGCTGCTAAAATACTATTACATCGCACCAAACAGATATTTGAAGCTGCTGGTGCCTCTGGAGTCCCACGGACATCAAGGTGTAGAGATTTCCAGAGTCTTGCAACTGTGCATAAACCTTCTATTCGGCCACAACTAACCAATGCTCACAAACAGAAATGGCTGCATTGGGCAGAAAAATAAATGGAGACTAATTTTCAAACAGTCCTGTTCAGTGGTGAGTGCCGTGCAAGCCTGGATGGTCCAGATGGATGGAGTAGTGGATGGTTGGTGGACGGCCACCCTGTTCTAACAAGGCTGCAACGTCAGCAAGGCGGTGGTGGAGTCATGTTTTGGGCCGGAATCATGGGAAGAGAGCTGGTCGGCCCCTTTAGGGTCCCCGAAGGTGTAAAGATGACCTCTGCAAATTATGTGGAGTTTCTGACTGACCACTTTCTTCCCTGGTACAGAAGGAAGAACTATGCTTTCCGTAATAAAATCATCTTCATGCATGACAATGCACAATCTCATGCTGCAAAGAATACCTCTGCATCAATGGCTGCTATGGGGATAAAATTAGAGAAATTCATGGTGTGGCCTCCATCCTCTCCTAACCTCAATCCTATTGAGAACCTTTGGAGCATCCTCAAGCAAAAGATCTATGAGGGTGGGAGGCAGTTTACATCCAAACAGCAGCTCTGGGATACTGTTATCATTAGGAGTTTTGATAAATAAAATTTGAGTTGTACTCTTAATAGTTGATAACATGAGAATTATGCTGACAGTTATTTACATGAATTATTTAGGTAAATGAGAAAAATATCATACGCATAATAATTTGGAACAGGCTATACATTGTTTCATACATCGATAGCACCCTACTGCGTGTCTATACAGGTTTCTATTCGTTGCCCTCCTTGTGTTTCGTACCTAGAATCGGCTTGGGCAGTAGATAATTTAGGCCAGAGGTGTAGGTAGTTAGATAGTTGCCCAGTATTACCTCGGTTGTGGTATGCGGTTGATGGTGCTAGTGATCCGGTCACCCTGGGGCTTCCGCTGCCTTTTCCTATATTGTATTGAATTTCTATGCTTCATTAGTAAGAGTGGTACCCTGGTGGTGTGACCCTGTGGGCACTGGTTCCATGCCGTTCTCTTACTTATGTGAAAAGGAGGGGGGGTGAGAAATTAGGTATAGAGAGAGAGGGGAGGGGGATGGTGCACAGTGCGCAGTGGGGCATGCGGTGAGGCGCTCTGTGGGGCGTGCGTTGGGCTGCTCTCTCCCCTCAGCCCTTTGTCTCCGATCATGTGTAGTCTGAGGGTGTTTAGTAGTATTCCAGGGTTGCCACATTTTTTAAAAACTTTTTTCTGTGTTTCTGATCTGGGCTGTTAGTTTATCCATTAGGGATGTGTCTTTAATTTTCACTATTACGTCATTGGTCGAGGGAACAGTTGGTTTCAGCCATGACTGGGCCCATCTGGCTGCCAGGGTAACGTTATTTAAGAGCTGTTGTTCCTTTCTAAAGAGGCCGTCTGTGGGCTTGGATAGTAAGATGGACCAAGGGTCCAGGTTTATGTGTCTCTCGAAGATGTCTGTCAGCAGTTTCTGAACTCGCTTCCAAAATCTGCTGACCTTTGGGCATTCCGACCACTTCCAGCATGTGTCAGTTGTGGTTTTACCCATTCTAAGTAACCACACTGGTGTGGTGTACCACCTCATGAGCATTTTATAAGATTGTTCCTGTTGTAGTACGCATATAGAGGTCTTGGTGGTTGCTTCCCTCATGTCTGCCCAGTCCCCTCCCTCCAGTTCTTGTCCCAAGTCAGTCTCCCATTGTCCGATATATCTAGGGTCTTTGTTGTCCGTGTCTGGGGCACTGACTTGTGCATATATTGTTGTTATCAGGCCTTTCTGTTCATTTTCTGAATTGCACAGTTGTTCGTAAAACGTCATTGGGGTTTGGGCTGCTTTTCAAATCTCTGGGTTTTTGGCAAAGTCCTTGAGTTGTATTTATCTGAATACATCTTTTGTGGTCAGGGATGCCAGGGTTTTTAGGTTAACAAACGTTCTGAAGGTTCCATTTTCATATATGTGTAGATATCTATTTACCCCCATGGCCTCAATGCCCCTGAAGTCTCGTGCGCCAGTCCAAATGCTTTATTCCGTAGGTACGGGGTCATCGGTGAAGATGTGTTTTTTAAGGCGTGTTTAGTGGCTGTCAGATCCCATATTCTAATGGAATTGACGATTGCCAGGCAGGTGGTCCGGATGGCTGGTCTGTCTTGTTTGGGCACCCATATCCAGAATTGGGGTAGGTCTGTGCATTAGGTGGGGTTCTAACTCTACCAAGCGATGGGATCCAACTTGGGAGTGCCAGGTTACTATCTGGGCCAGTTGTGCTGCCAGGTAGTACAAGTAGAGGTTCGGCAGCCCCAGCCCGCCCCTGGACTTTGGCCTGCATAGTACCTGCCGAGCCACCCTGTGTCTTTTTTGTTAGAAGTTATCTATGGTGCTTTGTAGCGATGTCAGATCTTGCTTGGTTACTTTAACGAGCAGGGCCTGGAACAGGAACAGCAAGTGTGGCAATAATGTCATTTTAATGGCGTGTAGCCTGCCTATCCAGGAGATTGGCTTGTCCTGCCATCTCGCTATGTCCCGACAGAGTGTAAAGTTTGTCAGTGTAAAGTTTGTCAAGGTCCGCTGTAAGTCTGACCCCCAGGTATTTAATGTTGGATGTTGTGATTTTGAGTGTGTGAGTGTTTTTTAGCCAGGTGACCTCCTCTTGGTCCATCCTGATTGACATGGTCACCGATTTTTCTAGGTTGATCTTATAACCCGACTTGTATCTGTACTCATCTAGCAGGGTCAGCTGAGGCAGTGAGTGCTGGGGATTAGTGAGTGTTATCAAGACGTCGTCCACATATGCAGCTACTTTGTATTGCTCTCCCCTGGCCTGTAGCCCCTCTATGGTCCTGTTCACCCGGATCTGGTAAAGAAGTGGCTCTAGTGCAAGGACACACAGCAGGGGGGATAGGGGGCACCTGTTCTTGGGTCTGAAGGAGATCGGTGTCGATCCCGGTACATTTGTTTGTGCTCTGCGTTCTGCATATAGGGCCCTAATTCCTGTGATGAATGGTCCCAGTATCCGCAGGTGTTCCAGTAGCGTGAAGACATAGTGCCACTGGAACCTGTCGAACGCCTTCTCCACGTCCAGGGAAAGGATCAGAGAAGGCGTTCGCGTCCTCCATACCCACCATATGATATCCACCCCCCTCCACGTATTCTCTTACAGCTGCTTCGTTGGCACGAAACCTAAAATATCCGCGTGGATCAGGCTCATCAGTAGGGGATTTAGCCACGTTGCCAGAACTAGCCAGTAGGGTATTCATTTTAGATCCCTACCTAGTTCTTTGACCGCCATATTCCATATCCTGTGCCGCAGTTCCCTGAGCTCTTGGAGCCCCAGGGTCGTAGGTGTCTGTTTATGTTTTATTTCTGCCTTTCTAAGCACCTTTTGGAGCTTAAAAAGGGTCTCCGCTTTCTGTTTTTTGCATCTTGTCGCTATTTTAATCAGGGTTCCACGTATGACCGATTTATGTGCTGCCCATATTGTGGTTTGTGTTAAGTCTGGCGTGTCGTTTGTCGTAAAGTATGTGGTCAGTTCATCTTGCATTTGTTTCACCACCTCCGGATCTTTGAGGAGTGAACCGTTCAACCTCCATTTCCATGGGGGAGTGGCTCCTGGTATTCCCAGTGCGAGTTCAATATCAGAGTGGTCCGACCAAGTTATGAGATTGATGCGTGAGGACTGGATCCCCAGGTGTTGTAGCCTCCATGGGTCTAATAGTACTGTTTTGTGTATGAATTTCGCTAACAATTTTTCCTGTCCCCCGCCTCCCTGGGATCTCCGCACTCTCTTTGGCTCGCTACGGTCCATCACCGGGCAAGGCGCTGAGTTAAAATCACCCTGACTACAACCACTCCGTGTGGCAGTGCTTGTATCTTACATAGAAACATAGAAACATAGAATGTGACGGCAGATAAGAACCATTCGGCCCATCTAGTCTGCCCAATTTTCTAAATACTTTCATTAGTCCCTAGCCTTATCTTATAGTTAGGATAGCCTTATGCCTATCCCACGCATGCTTAAACTCCTTTACTGTGTTAACCTCTACCACTTCAGCTGGAAGGCTATTCCATGCATCCACTACCCTCTCAGTAAAGTAATACTTCCTGATATTATTTTTAAACCTTTGTCCCTCTAATTTAAGACTATGTCCTCTTGTTGTGGTAGTTTTTCTTCTTTTAAATATAGTCTCCTCCTTTACTGTGTTGATTCCCTTTATATATTTAAATGTTTCTATCATATCCCCCCTGTCTCGCTTTCCTCCAAGCTATACATGTTAAGATCCTTTAACCTTTCCTGGTAAGTTTTATCCCGCAATCCATGAACCAGTTTAGTAGCCCTTCTCTGAACCCTCTCTAAGGTATCAATATCCTATCTTGTTTTGTAACTGTCCCCAGAATTCCTGTTCTGGCTGATTGGGTGCGTATAGGTTAATCAGGTGGTATGTGTTGGCATGGATGGTCCCCATGAGGATTATGTACCTGCCTGCGGTGTCTGTTTGGGTGGTAAGAGTAGTGAATCAGCAGCGCTTTTGTACTAGTATTTTGACCCCATTTTTCTTAACCAGGGCTCTTGAGGCATATGACCTGGTATATATGTGGTCGATCAGCTGAACACGGGCTGAGCGCAGCATGTGTGTCTCTTGTACGAATGCTATGTCTGCTTTTTGTCTTTTAGTTTGTATGTTCAGGGCATTGGCATTCAGGGAAGTGATCTTAAGCGTGGCCATTTGTCCGGTCGGGTCAGTCCGTGTGTCTTTGTGCTATCAATGTCTTTTTCTGCACCTGGCCTGACCCACCGCGCGTCCCTTTCGGTGTGGCGAGGGTGATAGGGTCGCGCTGCTCAGTTCTGTGGGGGGGGGGGAGTATTGGATAGGCTCTTGTTAGATTTGTCATCCTCGGGGCATGCATCTAGCGTTATCTAGAGGGCGATGGGTAGGAATGTGGGGGTGGAGGGGTTGGTTGTAGTCAGGGTATGATAAGGGTTCGGCAGAGAGGAGGTTCTCCTGCCAAGTAGGTTCTGTATTTGAGAAGACCAGGTCTTATATGTTGCTTGGCCAATCGGGGGGTGACGATCCGCTGCGCAGTGGGAATCACCACTCACGGAGAGGACATCCAGCCGCCGAGCACGCCGCCAACGCTCCGAGTAGTGTGTTTGTTCACAATTATCCCTTACATTTTCTTTGGTTTAGTAACTTGGCATATGAGAAAGCATACATAGGTACCAATAACATTAACATTTACATTGACAATAACATTCGATCTCAAGTATTTAAAGAGGCATTATGGTCTCCCTCTGGGCCTTGCCACTCCGCCTATTCGGTGCCTGTAATTAGGTTTCTGCTACCCCCTGTTATACCGTACCCCGAACTGGTCCATGTTCTGTCGGGTTTCGCTGGTATTCGTCTTTGTCATCTTTAATTTCGTTTGTGGCATATAGCTTATTGGTACTTATGTCTCCTTATTATGTATCCCGTCAGGTGCCCCTGTTACCTATCCGTTTGACTCCCTCACTTCCCTTCTAGACGTACAGTTTTAGTGGTTGGTACTGCAGGTTTGGCTAATGCAATTTGTTGCGCTTGGCCTTTGCTTATCTCCTTCGCGGAGTTTGTAAGCCTTGCAGTCGTCTGCGTCTTGCCTTGTCTGCGTCTTGCCTTGTCGGTTCTAAATCCTCCGCTTGGGTTAGGGGGTTGTTGTAGGCATGTTGGTAGCGGCATGTCAGGTTTCTGATACCCGGGGAGGCCTCCCAATTAAGCCTGTTTAACCTTGTATCCCCTTCTTTAAGTCAACCTCTAATAGTATATCAAGTTTCAACAATTTTTAGCGGGGGTAACACTCGCGTGTCTGGACGTGATGGTAGGGTTTTTCTCTTGCTCTTTTTTTGAATTTTTTTTCCGCTTGTTGTTTGACTTTTTTTTTGTCTGCTCTTTGTTGCTTCTTGGGGGAAGTGTCCAACAGTCCTTTCAGGGAGCGTCCGTTCTGCTCGATGCCTCTTTTTTGGGCAGATGGCTTAGTGCTCTGGTACCGCTAGTGGGGAGCCAGGTTACTAATATTTTGATGATTACTAGAGTAAACCATTATCCATTTACACTTGGTTTTAACCCTTCAGACACTATGTAATTCGTGTTGATAATTTAGGACTAAAAAACAAAAAGATTACTGCAATGATGTCAACTTGTGACATCGGTAGCAAAGATCTTCTTATATGTATATTTCCTGCTTTAATCTAAAAAGATATGTTGTTGGGAATATAGTAAACGGTTTATGATATATCGGTTCATGCGCTGAACCTTAGTTATAAATATTCACTAAAGACAGATATTAACCTATTATGACCTATGTCTTATATTGAATTAACAGAGCTAGAATTTTTAGGATCGATGGGAGGTCTTAAACAGGATCAGTCTCTTCTTTGTAGATAAAGTTTAAATTCATAATCAATTAGATTATTATCTTTAAAAGTGTTTTAAAGTTACATCCCTGCTTTTTATGGTGATAGGCATCACTTTAGAGCTACGGCATAATTTATGGTGAAACGGTCTTACTGATAGGAAAAGTCCACAAATTTTACCATAACTAATTAAATAACTATCTTGGTATTGCTCATTAGGAATTCGGTACCAAATCTGTAGTTCACTTAACAGACAGTTAAATATCCTACTTAGTTAGTTCGTTATGATTAAGTTTAAAAGATGTATTGAAACACTTCTATATACAAAAATATAACAAAGCAATTGACTTAGATTGTAAAAAAATTTTAGATTAGGATAATTAGAAATTTAATTGAAGAAGTCAAGAGGACGATCTAACTATGGAGCTTATAGTAATAGAATCCTGAACTTAGATCTTCCTATATTCATAAAGCTCAACAATTAATGTATTTTTTATTTATATTTTTATTTTTGTCAGGGACAGCGTGTACATAGAAAAAAAAAATATATATATAGAAACAGAGGTCCATATACAGGTTTTTGTTAGAATTTGAAAGTCTTTTTAGGTATTAGTTGCCCAGAATTTTGACCACATAAATATAATAAAGTGGTGTTATTCTAAAGAAAAACTTATGTAGATTCTTATGTAAATTATGATGATAGTCAAATTTTTTTTTTAACAGCATATATATAGATGTGATGCTAATTAAAGAAAAACTTATATAAGTTCTTGTTTATAATATAGTAGTCATAATCAGTATAGAGGATAAATATATTGATCAAGCTTCTTATAGTACAATTTTTATGGATATGTTTTAACAATGTTCAACGTATGAAGGGAGTAAAATTAAATTCCTCATTAATGCCCTTTGGAGTTAAAGTTTGAAACTCATATATCCATCTGGACTCCTTTTGTAACAGTATTTGGTTAAAGTTTCCTTTTCTAGAATTAAGAATGACTCTTTCTAAAGTTTGAAATGACATATGTTTGACATCCCCATCATGAGAGTTAACATGCTGTAAGACATGTCTTCTGAATTCTTGATATGTCTTACCAATATATTGTTTGCCACAGCTGCATGTTATAACATAGATGTGACGAAGTGCCCTTCGCCACTTGTGCCTGGAGAGGACTGCTTGCCCGCCTCTTGCCCTGTGACTATGGCTCCTGGGATGTATTGCCCTTTAAAGACATGATTTGGGCATAATGGATTTGTGTTGTGCTGCTGCTGGCCCTTTAAGAACCATTTGGGGACATACTGTGGAGTTACTGGGTGGCCACCATTTCCTGTATCAGAAGCACATGGTGAGAACAATGGATGGCGGCCATTTTAACTCACAGACACTGTGTGGACTTTTCAACACGGTGCCATCTCGCCAGTATTTGGTGCACAGAGACATCGTGCAGTGGTTTTGGACTATACAGCAGGGGACACATTATACAGTGATTGTTTTTCATTTAGCCTGTATATGTTCTGCAGAATCTGCATTAAACTGTATTTTCCAAAGTACTGAACGGATCTGGGTGAATTTTGGATATGTGGTTCAACCAGATCCCCCGGTTCCAAGGATATACTTTTTATGGGGTTATTGCATGTTTTGGGGTCCCTGTGTGTTTTATGAAACTGTATAATTTCTGGCCAGCAGATAATTGAGCTTTGTGTATTGTAGAAACTCAATTATCTAGCCTGGCCCAGAGGAGGAGTTTTGTGTTGCATAAATTGTGAGTTCTGTGTGCCAGTAAATTAGTCTTGTTCCAGCATTAAGCCTTGGCTCATGTTTGGGGGAAGGGATACCTACACTCTGGGGATTGCTATAATCACTTACTCCCCAGAGGAAGCTCTTGCAATAGCTTGATTTGTTCCTGTTCCTGCTTTCTGGGGAAAGAGAGGTTCACCCACTGGAAGCTGGATCCTGGCCTTGGGTCCAGGGTGGGTGGAGACAGCAGAGACCCCGGCGCAGTTGCCAACTGTGGAGTTTGGGGGTATTGACACCCCGTCTCCAGCGACAGAGTGAGTTACAGGGAGAGGAGAGCAGCGACCTCCCTTCCCAGCGGCAGTGCACCGTACAGAGGGAAGAGACAACCGGTCTCTCTCCCCAGCGGCAGTGTGTCCCCCAGGGAGTTGAAGGTGCCATCCTTCCTCCCCAGCGGCAGTGTGTATCCCAGGGAGCTGAAGGTGTCGTCCTTCCTCCCCAGCGGCAGTGTGTATCCCAGGGAGCTGAAGGTGCCGTCCTTCCTCCCCAGCGGCAGTGTGTATCCCAGGGAGCTGAAGGTGCGTCCTTCCTCCCCAGCGGCAGTGTGTATCCCAGGGAGCAAGGTGCCGTCCTCCCTCCCCAGGGCAGTGTGTATCCCAGGGAGCCAAAGGTGTCGTCCTTCCTCCCCAGCGGCAGTGTGTACCCCAGGGAGCAGAAGGTGCCGTCCTTCCTCCCCAGCGGCAGTGTGTACCCCAGGGAGCAGAAGGTGCCGTCCTTCCTCCCCAGCGGCAGTGTGTACCCCAGGGAGCAGAAGGTGCCGTCCTTCCTCCCCAGCGGCAGTGTGTGTCCCAGGGAGCAGAAGGTGCCGTCCTTCCTCCCCAGCGGCAGTGTGTATCCCAGGGAGCTGAAGGTTTCGTCCTTCCTCCCCAGCGGCAGTGTGTACCCCAGGGAGCAGAAGGTGCCGTCCTTCCTCCCCAGCGGCAGTGTGTACCCCAGGGAGCAGAAGGTGCCGTCCTTCCTCCCCAGCGGCAGTGTGTATCCCAGGGAGCAGAAGGTGCCGTCCTTCCTCCCCAGCGGCAGTGTGTACCCCAGGGAGCAGAAGGTGCAGTCCTTCCTCCCCAGCGGCAGTGTGTACCCCAGGGAGCAGAAGGTGCCGTCCTTCCTCCCCAGCGGCAGTGTGTGTCCCAGGGAGCAGAAGGTGCCGTCCTCCCTCCCCAGCGGCAGTGTGTATCCCAGGGAGCTGAAGGTGTCATCCTTCCTCCCCAGCGGCAGTGTGTACCCCAGGGAGCAGAAGGTGCCATCCTTCCTCCCCAGTGGCAGTGTGTATCCCAGGGAGCCAAAGGTGTCGTCCTTCCTCCCCAGCGGCAGTGTGTACCCCAGGAAGCAGAGACCGTCTGTCTCGCACCCCAGCCGCAGGACAAAATATTGAAAGGGGAGACAGTTGGTCCCCCTCTCCACCAGCAAAGAGAGTGTCAGGGAGAGGAGCAGGTTACCCCCTCTCCCCAGCGGCAGTCTACAGTTCAGAGAGAGGAGCTTGTTACACCCTCTCTCCAGCGGCAGCCTAACTCACCAAGGGGAGATGTTAAGCCCCACAACTATGGAGATGGGACCGAAGTCTCTCTGCCAGCCCTACAGGGATGCTGGGCATTCAGCCCAGGTCCCCAGCTGCAGTATAATATACAG
Organism: Pelobates cultripes; assembly: GCA_933207985.1. Lineage (NCBI taxonomy): Eukaryota > Metazoa > Chordata > Amphibia > Anura > Pelobatidae > Pelobates > Pelobates cultripes. The sequence goes on along the minus strand of OW240922.1, from coordinate 34,623,029 downwards.
GGAGGGGAGACAACTGGTCTCTCTCCCCAGCGGCGACCTGAGTTCCAGGAGGAGGTGATGGTCGATCCCTCCACCTTACAGCAACCAGCGTCCTGGGGAGTGGGGGCAACCAGCCTCCCCCTCCAACAGCAGCCAGAGATACCGGGAGAGGGGGAAGACAAACCTAACCACACTGGCACAGATGGGACCGCGGTCTCTGTGCCAGTCCTACAGGGAGGCTGGACGGGCGGTCCAGATCCCCAACCAACTCCGCAGGGATGCCAGGAGGAGGAGGTAAGTGAAACATCCCCTCCCCAGCTACATCCCAACCGGGTCCTGGGGGCAGTGGATGAGCCTGTGATACCCACTGACCCCCTTCCAGCAGAAGAGCTTGCATCTGGGCAGAGCTCTGTTAGCCTCTGCCCCCCCATTTCCCCTGTATCAGAGCCTGACTTACCATGGGTTACCACAGTGGAAGAGCTGGCAGCAGGGCAGAGCGCCGCTGGCCTCTGCCCCCCAAGCAACACCAGCAGTTTGCCTAGCTGCACCAGGGAGACTGAGAGTGCTGCGCTGTCCCACTACAAACTTGAACCTACAGGCCAGTACCATTTATTGTGGGGGGGTTACTCTGCGTATTTTTCTTTGTGGGTGGGCTGCCCGACTAATCTAGGTACTGACCGGCAGAAGGTCAGGTACCTGTTTAGTCTTCCCCCCAAAGGGAAGATGTGTGACGAAGTGCCCTTTGCCACTTGTGAAGTGCTTAGAGTCCTCAGCGAGCACTAGGAGCATCGATTGGCGGAGGTACTCAGTCGGAGTGCCAGCGTTCCGTCACAATAGATAACTCGTGTAGTGCTGCAGTTGATAAAATGATTTATTTTAAATTCTTTTTTTGTGACATTTGTTATGACATTTCACTGTTTTAGAAATTTTGATAAAGGGACAGGCCTTGCAGTGGCCACATCTATAGGTTCCTGTTGAGGATGTAAGCCAATTTTTTGAAGGCGACTTTTCTAAATGGCTATGTACCAAAAGGTCACGAAGATTTTTAGATCTACATGCCATTATATTTGGATAAGCAATTGATTGCGGATTCAAATCTGTATCATACTGTAAGATGTGCCAGTGTTGGGTGAAGATGTCCTTTATAGGTTGCCACTGTTTATCGAAAGTGCCTATGCATCTTATCATTCGAAACAGGTCTAGTTGATCTGAGACTGTTACTTCTAACTTGATTAATAGCTCTCTGATATGCACTTTTTAGAATTCTGTTGGGATAACTTTTGCCGTCCATGCATTCTATAGCAATTTTGGTTTATATTATTAGGTTACATGAGAATTCCAAGTATATCTTTCTCTTTATAGGTTTAATAGTTTGATTGAGAATTCCTCTATTGCTTTTACTGCTATTACGGCTTAGTTTCTCTCCACAGAGGCAGTTACATTTAGCCTTCCTTTCTACCACATTCTATAATTTATATTTACAGTCTCAGATATTGGCTCCAATACTTTATTCTACATATTAACCTCTGTAGAATCAGAAAGGCAAGATTAATTAATTATTTTTTTTAGCACTGCTAGCTGTTTTAAACTGTTACATTATTTCTTATTCACGATCAGTTTTTTTGTTTTCTACCATTACTTACTTTGTAGCATTTTTCACAGCAAACAGTACTATTCCTGTTCTCTGGTGGATAGCAAAACTTGGTTTTGCCAATTTATTTTGGGATTGGATTTCTGAAAACTTTAGAACAGAACCTCCCAACTATATTATTAGAAGTTTTCAAGTTTAGAATCATTATATTTCATATATTTATTTTCATATATATATTTCTTCTCTGGTCTCTTGCCGTCACTATAGTATTTCTTGGGCAGTTTCCATTAGAGAGAAATATTATATATTGTATTATAGGATTATTTTCTATACTGACTCTCAATGACATAGAATTTCGGTATTGGATATTTATCCCTACATACTCACCGTTTTTAATATATTCATTAAAAGTTATATTTTATCGTTAGGTCACTCTTCTTTTTCTTTTCTTTACTACTATCGCTTGGGCGCATGGGTTACCCCCTTTTTGAGTGTTCCTTTAGCTTCTCCTAGTCCGGTTGTTTTTTGCTAATTTAGGGACCCCACCCACCACTCAGGGGTGGGGCCGGGGGGAGGACAATAGCTCCCCCCCATTATTTTACTTTAGGTTCCCCCACCTGCCGCTCATGGGTGGGGGTTGGGGGAGAGGACAATAGGTCCCGCACTATTAATTTACTTTAGGGCCCCCACCTGCCGCTCAGGGGTGGTGGCCGGGGGGGGGTACAATAAGTCCCCCCCCTTATTTTTTTTAGGGCCCACACCCGCTGCTCAGGGGTGGGGGCCGGGAGGGAGGACACATTTTTTTTTTTACAGTGGGCAGCCACAGGGCAGAATTGACTAATACTAAGTAATTTTTACATGGTATTAGTAAATTTGGCTGAAAGACCAATTTAGGTCTTTCAGCCTTTTGGTAGATAACTCCCTAATACCGAAGTCCCGAAATTCCGAAATGCTGAAGTTCCGAAATTCCGAAGTTGCAAGAGCCGAAGTACCCAAGTTCCGAAGTGTCGAAATTGCCAAAGTTCCGAATTGCCGAAGTCCTGAATTTCGGAATGCTGAACCAAATCGAATATTTTCCCCATGCACATCCCTACCATTAACGTCTCTACCTCAGATAGAACTGTGATTGTTCTCTCATCCTAAGGTTTTACTGGACTCTTTTTGGACTGTGCTTTAGATATATATACATATATATTCAAAATACAGAATCCAGCGCACTTATTGTGAATAAGCGAGTGTGCTGAACTCTGTATTTTGTATATTTTGGCCCCAGCAGCACCCTATAATGTATGCATGCTCAGGTGAGTGCCTGAACAATATTGTCTAGCTTAATGCAGTGTCAGCCATTTTTGCAATGCCAATTCTAAATTGTTAACTTGTCATAATTATATTATTGTAATTGTATTACAAATAAATAAATGAGTGAATTTATTTATATACTAATGACTAAATTTTTTTTTGTAAATATTTATTTATTTCCTTTAATATTAAATTACAATAATGAAAACCTGTAGTATGAGGGTTTTTAAGTTGAAAAAAGATAATAATAAAAAAAAAAAATGAAAAAGCCAGTGGGCAATTGACAACCCACTCACCCCTTACATCATGAGAAGAACAAAGCTTCCCCACACAGCTTGTAGCATCCGAGACTGTACTTAAGTTTTCCACAAACAAAAGTGCCTAGTAGCACCTGACGTCATTTAATTTGAAAAAAGGGAATTTCAAAAAATAAAAATGTGTAATCAATTGCCCACTCACAGTTTCCTTTTATATTTTTTATTAAAGCTATGTGCAGTCTTTTTTGGTAGCCACTTAGTTAAAAACACTGGCCAAAGTTAGCATTAATATTTGTTTGTGTGTGAAAAATGCAAAAAAACTAATTTAAATGCTAATTTTGGCCAGTGTTTCTGACTAAGTGGCTACTAAAAAGGCTGGACGTACTCCATTTGTAATACTTTGGGTTGTCTACATTTGCAAATGGTATGCTGTTACGGGGTCATTTTCATTCCTGGGTTACCATACGGTCTCAAAGGCAACTGCTAATCTGGCAACTTTCAATGTATATAAACTGAAAAATGTAATGTGCTATATTTCGCCCTGTAACTTTCCAAAACACAATAAAACCCGTACATGGGGGTACTGTTTTACTTGTGAGACATCACTGAATACAAATGTGTATTTTATTGCAGTCACAGCTAACAGCATTATTACATTCACAGTTAAAATGCCATGCAGAACTAAAAATAACAATATTTCTTAACTTCTCACATTTTTTATATTTTAATCATATTAAATTATGTTTAATATATAAATAATTGATGTGACGTGAAAGCCCTGTTTCCATTGAACAAAATGATATATAATTAGAGTTGAGCGAACGCGAACCGCAAAGTTCAGGTTCGTACCGAACATTACGGTTTTTGGACCCTGGACCCGAACACTGACATTTCAGGGTATGTTCGGGTTTGAGTTCGGTGTTCAGCGATTTAATGGCGCGTTTTGAAAGGCTGCAGGGCAGCCAACCAACAAGCGTTTGACTCGTTTGCCATTAGAAGCCATCACAGCCATACCTACTAATGGCATGGCTGTGATTGGCCAGTGCAGCATGTGACCCAGCCTTTATATGTAAGCTGGAGTCACGTAGCGCCGCACGTCACGTGAGCTCTTATTAGTCTAGGGACAGGATGCTGCAGCTGTGAGGGACAGCTTAGTTAAGAATTCTGGTGTTGAATCTGCAAACTACAACGATTATTCAAACTACAGCGATTATTCAAACTACAGCGATTATTTTAGTGGGTGCTTTACTACATTTTTGTACCCAGTCCTGAGCCCAGTGCCACAGAGAGTGCGTTGCACTTGCAACTGCATGTGTGCCAGGCACATGACTTTAATCCTGTTCTGGTAGCTCAGTGGGCAACATCTAGGCATTTTTAAATACTGCAATTTTTTGGGTGCTATTTGCGTACTGCATTTCTTGCAGTCTAATAAAACACTTAAATACTACTGTTACATTGTTGGTTTAAAAAAAAATCACACTTTTTTGTGCTAAATAGTACATTTGCGGCCTGCGGTGCACTTCATATCTGAGAGTCAAATAGAACTGTCAAGCACTGTGCTTACAGTGCACTTTGAAAAATTTGAATAGTTTTGGGTGCTAAATAGTACATTTGCGGCCTGTGGTGCACTTCATATCTGAGAGTCAAATAGAACCGTCAAACACTGTGCTTACAGCGCACTTTGAAAAAGTCAAATTGTTTTGGGTGCTAATGCTAAATAGTACATTTGCGTCCTGCGGTGCACTTCATATCTGAGCGTCAAATAGAGCCGTCAAATAATGTGCTTACAGCACACTTTTAAAAATTCTAATTGTTTTGGGTGCTAATGCTAAATAGTACATTTGCGTCTTGCGGTGCACTTCCTATCTGAGAGTCAAATAGAACTGTCAAATAATGTGCTTAGAGCACACTTTGAAAAATTCTAATTGTTTTGGGTGCTAAATAGTACATTTACGGCCTGCGGTACACTTCATATCTGAGAGTCAAATAGAACCGTCAAACACTGTGCTTACAGCGCACTTAGAAAACGTCTAATAGTTTTGGGTGCTAAATAGTACCTTTGCGTCCTGCGGTGCACTTCATATCTGAGAGTCAAATAGAACCGTCAAACACTGTGCTTACAGCGCACTTTGAAAAATTCCAATCATTTTGGGTGCTAATGCTAAATAGTACATTTGCGTCTTGCGGTGCACTTCATATCTGAGAGTCAAATAGAACCGTCAAATATTGTGCTTACAGCGCACTTTGAAAAATTCTAATTGTTTTGGGTGCTAATGCTAAATAGTACATTTGCGTCCTGCGGTGCACTTCATATCTGAGAGTCAAATAGAACCGTCAAACACTGTGCTTACAGCGCACTTAGAAAAATTCTAATAGTTTTGGGTGCTAATGCTAAATAGTACATTTGCGTCCTGCGGTGCACTTCATATCTGAGAGTCAAATAGAACCGTCAAATACTGTGCTTACAGCACACTTTAAAAAATTCTAATTGTTTTGGGTGCTAATGCTAAATAGTACATTTGTGTCCTGTGGTGCACTTCATGTCTGAGAGTCAAATAGAACCGTCAAATACTGTGCTTCCAGCACACTTTGAAAAATTAAAATTGTTTTGGGTGCTAAATAGTACATTTGCGTCCTGTGGTGCACTTCATATCTGAGAGTCAAATAGAACCGTCAAACACTGTGCTTACAGCGCACTTAGAAAAATTCTAATAGTTTTGGGTGCTAAATAGTACATTTGCGGCCTGCGGTGCACTTAATATCTGAGAGTCAAATAGAACCATCAAACACTGTGCTTACAGCGCACTTTGAAAAATTCAACTTGTTTTGGCTGCTAAATAGTACATTTACGGCCTGCGGTGCACTTCATATCTGAGAGTCAAATAGAACCGTCAAATATTGTGCTTACATAGCAGTTTTAAAAATTCTAATTCTTAAGGTGCTAAAAAGTCAATTTGGTGCCTGCACTTCATATCTGAAAGTCAAAATGAACCCTCAAATACTGTGCTTACAGCGCATTTTTAAACATTCAAATTCTTTAGGTGCTAAAAAATCAATTTGGTGCCTGCACTTCATATCTGTTGTATGTGTGCAACACTGGCTAGTTAACGCTTCTCAAGAAAGTCTAAAGACTTTTTAAAAAAGTGAAAAATAAGTGTTATTGTGATCGCTTCATATACAGAAGCATTAATATACATTTCTATATTGTGTAGACACAACTACAAAGTTAAAAATCAAACACCAAAACAATGTGGAATGAAGGTCATTCAAGTGACGTGTGCAGTTTCGAGGAAGATGCGCTGGTCGCACAGAGGCACCAGCACAGCATAAGAGGGAGCTGGGTGCAAAAGTGGAGCGGCCGTCCCCTAGCGCTCGTTGGCATGTATTATCTTTAGAATTCCCACAGTTGTCCAAGTAACAGATGGAGTGATAAAAGGAAGCAAAACAGATTTAATGAGCCATTCGCAGTTTCACAGTCACGAGGGCAGTCTGGTGACCGGCACCCAGACACTGTCTGGGGTGGCGGTCGGACGATGCTGAAGTTAGGAGTCACAGTGTGGAATGGATTAGCAGGGTTTGGTGCAGGGTAAACGCACGCCCCCTGGTGTTGAGCACCAGCGTTTGTGCGGCCACATAACAGAACCTTGATGCAGCTTCAGCGAGCAGCAACAGGCGATAGTGGAGTTTCAGCTGCAGCACACACGGGTCAGTCGCTCTGCACCAGACTTGCCCTCCAATTGATCCAAGTTAAAGGATCAATTACAGGGCCTCGAAAGAGTAGTGTATTGTTATTTGTCGTCGGGAGTGGGTAATTTGCGTGCTTGCTGCCTTCCTTGCATGTGGTAGCCGTTTCTCAGGCTCCCTCTCTGAATCGGACCCTGATTCCCTGTTACCTGTGGTCACCATGGTAGGCACGGAAAATTGCATCGAAAGTTGAAAGGGCAGACATCCGAATGCGTTGTCGCCATCACGGAGACGTGCGATCGGCACAAGGTTATCACAGACAAGTGCAGCCGCCTGTCCACGGCCAACGTGGACAAGCTCACATTTATTAAAATGAACCAGGCATGGATCCCACAAGACTTGTCTGTACTTTGTGCAGAATAGACATTCATACCGGCCTCACCCAGTCATTGTTATACTCAAGTGCACTTATTCTTTTTTTTCTTTTTTTATATGTCCCAATATTTTGGGGGCTACCCCAATTAAAAAAAACCAAAACAAATAGAAAACAGTGTTGCCTCCACCGCCGCCGCTTCCACCTACACTGCCACGGTGTATACCCAGATATATCAGAGCTGCTGCAGAAAGTGCGGGCTGTCTGTGCGCGCTTTTGGCGTTCTCACCCTGGTGCTGCTCGCCTGTCTGCGCTGCAGCATAACTTCGGTCTTCCCGCTCACCGCCTCATATGCGACATGCCCACAAGGTGGAACTCCACCTTGCACATGCTGGAGAGAATGCAGCAGCAGGCAATAGCGGAGTTTCAGCTGCAGCATGCACGGGTCAGTCGCTCTACACCACAGCACCACTTCGCCACCAATGAGTGGGCCTCCATGCGAGACCTGTGTGCCATGTTGCGCTGTTTCGAGGACTCCACCAACATGGCCAGTGCGATGATGGAAGAGGATGTGGCATAGGAGGAAGAGGAGGAGGAAGAGGGGTCATTTCCATGGTTATCAGGCCAGTCATTCACAAGTGGCGCGGAGGGTGGGTTCCTGCACCAGGATAGGCCATGTACACAATTGTCCAGCATCTCCACACTGTCCCATGGAAGTGTTCACTTCTCCCAAACACTGGAGAGAAAAAGGAAGTACCCCCCTACCCACCCACGATCCCTGGCCCTGAATGCCAGCATTTCAAAATTCCTGGCCTTCGAAATGCTGTCATTTCGTCTGGTGGAGACGGACAGTTTTAAAAACCTGATGGCGTTATTGGACTGCAAGAAATACACCGCAGGCCGAAAATGTTTCTTTTTTTTATATGTTCCAATATTTTGGGGGCTACCCCAACAAAAAAAACAAAAAACAAATAAAAAACAGAGTTGGCTACCTCCTCCACCGCCGCTTCCACCTACACTGCCACGGTCACCGTCTCCTCAACCTATGGGTCACTTAGTATAAACTATGTACACAATAGCAAAGGCTTGTGAAGGCCTTTTTCCCATGCATCAGGAGTTAAGCTCAGTTTGAACAATGAAAGAGAATACCCTGCACTCCAACCCTCTCTTAAATGGATAATTCTGTTGATCCTCCTGACAGCCATGCTTTAGATTTTGATTTATGTTCTTACAAAGCTAAAATCAAAGATTCCATCTAGTGCTATTTTATGGCACAGCTGTATTTTTATTTTTAATTTTTATGTATTTTATGTTATTTTAAAGGGACACTATAGTCATCTGAACAGTGCTTAATGAAGCAGTTTTGGTGTATAGAACATGCCCCTGCAGCCTCACTGCTCAGTCCTCTGCCATTTAGGAGTTAAATCCCTTTGTTTATGAACCCTAGTAACACCTCCCTGCATGTGACTTGCACAGCCTTCTATAAACACTTCCTGTAAAGAGAGCCCTATTTAGGCTTTATTTATTGCAAGTTCTGTTTAATTAAGATTTTCTTATTCCCTGCTATGTTAATAGCTTGATAGACCCTGCAAGAGCCTCCTGTATGTGATTAAAGTTCAATTTAGAGATTGAGATACAATTATTTAAGGTAAATTACATCTGTTTGAAAGTGAAAGCAGTTTTTTTTCATGCAGGCTCTGTCAATCATAGCCAGGGGAGGTGTGGCTAGGGCTGCATAAACAGAAACAAAGTGATTTAACTCCTAAATGACAGTGAATTGAGCAGTGAAATTGCAGTGGAATGATCTATACACTAAAACTGCTTTATTTAGCTAAAGTAATTTAGGTGACTATAGTGTTCCTTTAAGTTATTTCCCTATCCACATTTGTTTGCAGGGCACGTGTCCTACTCTTACCCCCATTTTACTTCCTTTTGCAGCCCTCTAGCCCTTTCCAGGACTTTTTTAGAGGCATTTTAGTGCCCAAAAGTTTGGGTTCCCATTGACTTCAATGGGGTTCGGGGTCAAACTTATAACAAAGAAATTCTCATGTGTATTTTGTAAAGTTGGTGTGTGCTATTCCTGTACAAAGTTTTATTCTGTGTTCAGTTACATCTTCTGAGTAAAATGACACCCCCATTGTATGTCTTTGGCACTATTTCACGAAGTTACAGTGCCATATAGGAGGCCTGTTCTTTTCAGTATTCACAGTAGAATTTTGAGAGTAGTATTTTTTTACTTTTTGAAACTTTTTTACTTTTATAAACTAGATTTTAAACTTTTGTTTTGCTTATTAATTTTTTTAAACTTTCCTAAATTTTCTTAAAACATTTTTTACAGATTTAACATTTTCCCATAACTCCCACCCACCCCAGCTAGCAAAATATATAATTATAAAATATTTAAATTAATTAAGTAAATAAATGGAACCCCTGAGGGTTAAAAAATAAATAAAAGTTAATCCTCAGGGGTTAAAACAAATTAGATCACAGTATAATACTGTGATCTTTATTTCGATCACTGTAGGCAGTGATTGACTGGCAGGGAAGGGGTTAATTTTTATTTGGACTGTGTAAAGGGGGTGTTCTTTTATTTTTTACTTAAACGTTATTGAAACTTTTTTTAGTTTAATTTTTAACTTTTTAAAGACATGCTGTCAGAGTCGAGCACATGTGCTGGGGCAGCACTATCGGGTGCTTCCGGTCTGCCTCTAATATTTTAACGTTATGGCAATCCCCTGAGTGACGGACCTTGTCCGTCACTCGTCGTTAAGGGGTTAAGGGGTTAATAAAGTAACTAACTTTGCAGTGGTTGGAATATTTGGAAACAAGTTCACATATTTCAAGTTTTGCAGTGTAAGTGCAAGAAAAAAATTAGAAACATGTTTTTGGTGCATTGTAGTAATTGGGAAATGAACAAAAAATAGGGAAAGCCCTATCTGACTTTTAAAACTGGTGCATAATGTGTGTGGGTGCACACAATCAGAATTGTAAAATGTGACTGAGCAAAGGCATAGTAAAAATGCCAAGATTGCTCTTGCTCAAATATATACAGTTGCAAGAAAAAGTATGTGAACCCTTTGGAATGATATGGATTTCTGCACAAATTGGTCATAAAATGTGATCTGATCATCATCTAAGTCACAACAATAGACAATCACAGTCTGCTTAAACTAATAACACACAAAGAATGAAATGTTGCCATGTTTTTATTGAACACACCATGTAAACATTCACAGTGCAGGTGGAAAAAGTATGTGAACCCTTGGATTTAATAACTGGTTGGACCTCTTTTGGCAGCAATAACTTCAACCATACATTTCCTGTAGTTGCAGATCAGACATGCACAACGGTCAGGAGTAATTCCTGACCATTCCTCTTTACTGAACTGTTTCAGTTCAGCGATATTCTTGGGATGTCTGGTGCGAATTGCTTTCTTGAGGTCATGCCACAGCATCTCAATCGGGTTGAGGTCAGGACTCTGACTGGGCCACTTCAGAAGGCGTATTTTCTTCTGTTTAAGCCATTCTGTTGTTGATTTACTTCTATGTTTTGAGTCATTGTCCTGTTGCAACACCCATCTTCTGTTGAGCTTCAGCTGGTAGACAGATGGCCTTAAGTTCTCCTGCAAAATGTCTTGATAAACTTGGGAATTAATTTTTCTTTCGATGATAGCAATCTGTCCAGGTCCTGACCACCATACTTCACAGTTGGGATGAGGTTTTGATGTTGGTGTGCTGTGTCTTTTTTTCGCCACACATAGTGTTGTGTGTTTCTTCCAAACAACTCAACTTTGGTTTCATCTGTCCACATAATATTTTGCCAGTACTGCTGTGGAACATCCAGGTGCTTTTGTGCAAACTGTAAACGTGCAGCAATGTTTTGTTTGGACAGCAGTGGCTTCCTCTGTGGTACCCTCCCATGAAATCCATTCTTGTTTAGTGTTTTACGTATTGTGGATTCGCTAACAGGGATGTTAGCATTTGCCAGTGACTTTTGTAAGTCTGTAGCTGACACTCTAGGATTCTTCTTCACCTCATTGAGCAGTCTGCGCTGTGCTCTTGCAGTCATCTTTACAGGATGGCCACTCCTAGGGAGAGTAGCAGCAGTGCTGAACTTTCTCCATTTATAGACAATTTGTCTTACCGTGGACTGATGAACAGCAAGGCTTTTGGAGATACTTTTATAACCCTTTCCAGCTTTATGCAAGTCAACAATTCCTAATCGTAGGTCTTCTGAGAGCTCTTTTGTGCAAGGCATCATTCACATTATTCTTCTTGTGAAAAGCAAACCCAGAACACGTGTGTGTTTTTTATAGGGCAGTGCAGCTGTAACCAACACCTCCAATCTCATCTCATTGATTGGACTCCAGTTGGCTGACATCTCACTCCAATTAGCTCTTGGAGATGTCATTAGTCTAGGGGTTCACATACTTTTTCCATCTGCACTGTGAATGTTTACATGGTGTGTTCAATAAAAACATGGCAACATGTCATTCTTTGTGTGTTATTAGTTTAAGCAGACTGTGATTGTTTATTGTTGTGACTTAGATGATGTAAATGTCTTCTGATTAGTCTCTCCACGTTCACCTTTTCCCTTATTCTCTACCTCTTCTGTACTTGCTGCCCAGAGCTGTGTTAGTCACCCACACTCACCCACTCAGATCCGTAGCCACCATCTCGGGTGGGCGGATCCCGTGACTAGTCTACGTTTTGGGAAGACGCACGAGGATCAATACTGTAGACATTCCTTCTTTTTCTTCTCTCTCTCTGTGTCCCTCGTACGTGGGCAGCCTTGTTTGGTAAAAATGGGACAAGAACATGCCAGACCTTCTAAAGGCTATTTAGCTTGTGATATTGTTAAGGAGAGAGCATGAGAAGAGGCTATGTTAAAAATGAAGAAGATAGCAAAGATTCATGGTTTTCAAATGTCACCCAGTGGTAGATTATAACCAGAGTTTTGGAGGAAAGTACTTGTTGATAAAGAGGGTTTGTTACTGGATAACAGGTTAACGAAAGCCCTAGAGGCTTGGTATCGGGTAGCAAGGGGGCTCAAGTGGGAGGGTTGGTCAGAGGAAGAACTAGATTTTGAAGGACAAACGGTTTATGTATATCACAGAGATGTTTGCAATGATGATTCATCTCTTGATGTTCCCCGACCACCGCCCTATGATGGCGCCCAGAGCACTGTGAATAAATCTCGCCCGCCTTTCCCGTCACTACCCAGTCGCCACCTCCAGTTGGCGTAGACTCCTCTGTCCCAACCCCTCTGTATCTTATTATTACCCCGTCCCTCTCCTGCCTCATGCCGCCATTCCCATTACCTCAGCCCCTCTCCCATTTCCCTCTGGTCCTGTCTCTTTTCTACCTTCCCTTGTTACTGCCAATCCCGTCCCTCTACTATCTCCCCCGTCACTTCTTCCGATATCACCCCTCTCCCATCTCCTTCTATCATTCCTCCTATTCCTGCTCCCCTCCCATCTTCACCTGCTGCCTCCCCTGTCACCCCCCTCGTTCCTTTCCCTGACATTCCTTCTATTCCTGTTCCCCTCCCACCTTCACCCGTTGTTCCCCTCATTGCATCTCCCTCTATTCCTACTCCTCCCTCTCCTCTCCCCATCACCCCTTCTGTTTCAGTTCCAGATTCCCCTCCCCTTCCCACTTCCCACCCCATTGTCCCTCCCTCCTTTGATCTCTCGTCACTTATTTCTGCCCTCTCTGCCTCCAGTGCCACTCACTCTACTCCTCCACGTCCCTCTCCTCTCCCCACCACCCTTTCCATCCCAGTTCCTGATTCCCATCCCCTTCCTGTCTCTAACCCCGTTGTCCCTCCTCCCTTTGATCTCTCATCACTTATTTCCGCCCTCTCTGCCTCCAGTGCCACTCCCTCTACTCCTCCACCTCCCTCTCCTCTTCCTGATTCCCATCCCCTTCCTGTCTCTAACCCTGTTATCCCTCCCTCCTTTGATCTCTCGTCACTTATTTCCGCCCTCTCTGCCTCCCGTGCCACTCCCTCTACTCCTCCACCTCCCTCTCCTCTTCCTGATTCCCATCCCCTTCCTGTCTCTAACCCTGTTATCCCTCTTTTGATCTTTCGTCACTCGTTTCCGCCCTCTCCACCCATTTGCCTCAGCCTACCCAGCCCGCCCCCTCGCCCATTCCAACTCCTGTCTCCACCTCCCTCATGACGGCTCCCAGTTATCCGATTATGGTAGTTGGCTCGAATGAGTCTACCATGTCGGGACAACCTCATGCTGTAGACGTTTCTCCTGCAGCATCAGGCTTCCACCCCACTGCCTCCCAGTTAGTTACTCCCCAGGCTATCACTGTCGGTTCCTCCGACACCGATGCTCCAGCTGCTCAAGCCCCTAATTCACCAGATGTTGCCAGCTATCGTGGTCTCCCATTTCCGGTCCCGCCTGAGGATGACAATGTGCAGGGGCTCAGCCCATTCCGTCCTTCAGATAATAGGATTTCCCAGGGGGAGCCCCATCAGTGGAAGGGGCTCCCCCGATGTATGTTACTTTCAATCCCTCCCAAGCTGCAACCTTAGTAACCTCTTTCCCCGACCCTGAGAAGCAGCCCATGCCCTTTTTCTGGAGGGTTGCCCAGATTCGTAAAACATACTCAGCAGCCTGGCGTGATCTGTACAGTCTGTGTGAGATCAAGGCTGGGGATGCCTATTGGCCCATTATGGAAAGGAGTTTTAATGACGCTCTCCTCACTACCGACATGGATTTCCAGTCGGGTATTACTTTCTGTGAACAGCTTCGAGCCTGGGCTCAGGATAAACTAGCTGACCAAGCCACTTGTATACATTATACAAGATAAACTCGAGTCCGTGGAGAAGTACCATTTGCGATTGACTCAAACTTTCTCAGACCTTGGGTTCAGTGAACACAACAAAGCACATACCTAGATGTTATTTGCTGCCTTTGTTGCAGGCCTTAAGGAAGCCATCAGGAAAGGCCTAGTGCTCTCCCATCCCAAATATAGAATTATTCCTCTGGATACTCTCTTACTGGTTGCCAAAGGCCTAGAGTCTGTTCTACAACCACCACAAAGGAAAAGTAATCCCCTTATGTTTTCCGCTTATGGCCCTGACATCAGACCTGCACTGGTCCCCCCAGGATATCCCGTGTCATCTACCCTGCCAGCTGCACAGGGACAGCACATGATACCCGCTCCTAGGCCTCAGACTAGGGCATGCTTTAATTGCAACCAACTGGGCCATTTCCAGAGAGATTGCCCTCACCCCAGAGTGCCTAGACAGCCGAACACTAGACCGTCTAATCCTGTGTTCAGTTATCCTATGTACCCTAATGCCTCGGCAGCCACATATGGTTGTTTTCCTCCACAGGTACATCCCCAGGCACATACTTTGTATTTCCCTCCTCAGGAATATGCCCAAGCTGTCTACCAACCCTCTCCAGCTAATAGCCGCAGCTATGCTCACCCTTCCCTTGATAGTTATGATACAGATGATTACCAACCAGATGACCATCCTGTACCCAGTCAACATCGCCCTACATGCCAGACTCATCAGGCCAGTCACTCCACCACACCCACACGTCACTACACTGGCCCTGATCAATCTCATCTAGACCTTGTGCAATAGGTAACCGGCAAACCTGTGTCTAACACCCCTGTCATGGCAGTGTCTACAGGTGACAAAGGGGGGCCTCTCGCTACAGTAGTTCTACCCGTAGAGGGTCATCCTACTACCTTTTTAGTTGACACAGGTGCAGCCCGCAGTGTTCTCAGAGAACAAGACCTGCCTGACCCATCTTGCTTATCCGACACAGATGTCTCTTGTGTTGGTGTCGATGGCACCCCTAGAAACAACCCTTTAACTAAGCTCTTGCGAGTGGGTTCTGACAAACTCTCACGCTTTGTTGTTTCTTCCACTTGTCCTATTGACCTTTTAGGTGCTGATGTTCTGCCCCCTCTTCAAGCCTCTATCTCTTTCACTGCTGATGGCCAGGCCCAATTATTAACCCGCCTTTCTCGCAAAGATACTTCTGTCCTCTGCTCTCTGCCCTTACTACTACACATGACATCCCCCACCGAGGAGGTACAGGTCCCAGACACTCCCAGTGCCCTGGATAGGGTCCCAGCTAAACTTTGGTCCACGGGTTCTGATGACATTGGATGCCTATATGTCCCACCTGTGGTAGTTACACTAATAAAGGGAGCAAATCCACCACCACGACCACAATACCCAATGAAGCCTGCACAAGCCCTCGCCATGTCAAAGCAAGTTGAAAGTCTATTGGCAAAAGGTGCTCTGGTCAAGTGTGTTTCACAGTGTAACACCTCTCTATTTCCAGTAAAGAAGAAGACTGAAAAAGGCCAACCTGACCAATATTATATGGTTCAAGACCTCCGCGCTGCTAATGATGTCACCAACCGAGACACTGCTGTTGACCGGAATCCGAATACACTGTTGTCACAAGTCCCTCCAACAGCTAAATTCTTCACTGTGGTTGATCTTGCCAACGCCTTTTTCAGCGTGTCCTTGGATCCCTCTTGTCAATATCTGTTTGCCTTCACACACGATCATCAACAGTATACTTGGACTGTTATGCCTCAAGGTGCACAGAATTCCCCAACCGAATTCGCAAAAGCTATGTCAGCTGTCCAAGAACCTTGGCAGAAGTCTCACTCTGACGTGGTCCTGCTCCAGTATGTGGATTATTTGCTCCTCTGTGCGGATGATTTTTCAACTGCTGAACAAAATTCCGAAGATCTCCTTTGTTTCCTCGCTGAAGAAGGATGTAAAGCCTCCAGAACGAAACTCCATGTGTGCCGGCCCTCTGTGGTCTTCTTGGGACATTGCCTTTCCCATGGCACCCATCATCTAACAAGGACCAGAGTACTTGCCATTACAAACCTTACCCTTCCGACCACCCATCAGGCTCTTCATGCCTTCTTGGGCCTCATCACATACTGCAGGTCCTGGATCCCTGAGGCTTCTCAGCTCATGCACCCTCTCTATGATGCCTTGAAGACTGAACCCTTTTCATTGTCTCCTACAGCTCGCACCTGTTACCATGCCCTTCAAAAAGCCATCTCCTCTGCCCCTGCCTTGGGCCTACCTAACTATCAGCAACCGTTCAAACTTTTTGTTTCAGAAAAGATGGGCCATGCTTCAGGGGTCCTTACTCAATCACATGGTTCCCGTCAACGTCCCATTGGTTACTTCTCGTGCCTGCTAAACTCCGTGGCTAGGGGTGGTCCCTCCTGTTTGCGTGCTGTTTTTGCTGCCAGTGCCCTGCTCGACAAAACTAATGACTTTGTTCTTGGACATAAACTAACAGTCCTTGCTCCACATGATATCGCTGCAATCCTGAATCAAGTCCAGCCAAAACATCTCTCATCTCAGAGACATCTCCACCTTCAGACCTTCCTCCTCTTGCCTGATAATGTTACGTTACAAATATGTTATTCAGTGAACCCAGCCACTCTTCTGCCACTTCCCAAGGGGGGATTACTGCAATACTGGTACAGTCTGGACATCAATCCTGACGTTCATATGGAACTTCAGGTTCCACATGATGAACAGCCCAAGAGCTACTTACATTGCACCCTGTGGTTCAAGAGCACCCCAGGTCCTGACCCATACTATGAAGAAGAACTATTCAGCCTGGTAGAAATATGTATTACACTAACAGACCTGTTTTGTGACTCCAAAGGAAACATTGTTCTCTTAGTCTACCTGCCTATGGAGGTTTTGCATTTATATCACCATTGGGAGGTGGCTGTTCCTCATATCTCCTTCACCAAGTCTCCAGATCTCTCATGGAAAGAACTTGGCCCAATGGCCAAAACATGGAGTACTGCAACCCAAAAACAGCTCACATTAACGGGGATCACCAAAAGAACCATAAATTGCAACACAGTCGGTTACCTTCGATATCATACAGAGATATGTGAAGACATCCCTCCTACAGAACAGAACCAAACATCTGCACTTCCATCATCTAAGTCAGCACAAGAAGCCGAACTAATAGCCCTCAAGGTAGCATGCAAGATGTCTGAAGGGATGCGTTTTAATATTTACTCAGGCTCTGGGCGTGGCACATGATTTTGGCTTAATCTGGAAAACCAAAGGGTTCCTTACAGCAACAGGTACCCCTGTGAAACATGGCGCAGTTCTCAAAGAATTGATGGACGCTTTACTGCTTCCTGAAGAGGTGGCCATACTGAAGGTAAAGGCCCACGGGAGACTAAATTCATAAGAAGCACATGGCAACCAGTTAGCCGACCAGGCCGCTAAGGATGCGTCACGAAAGTGTTGGGAAGTGGACAGAAGAGTGCCCGTTGAAAAGACTCCTATTTACACTATGCAGACCTTACCCACCGATCTCAAGCTCCTAAGAGAACAACAGGCCGCAGCCACCCCTCAGGAAAAACAAAGTTGGAAAGATAAAGGGGCAACCCTCCAGAATGAAGTATACACAATCAACCTCAAATTCTGTCTACCCAAGAGTATGTACCCAGCTGTCATCCAGTGGGCCCATGGACCAGCTCATTTATCTAAACATCTCATGAACTCTTTGATTGATAAATATTTTGAAGCTCTCGGAATCACCACTTTGACACGAAATTACTGCAGATCCTGTACTATCTGCGCCAGATGTAATCTGGGAAAAATAATTAAAGCCGCACCAAACCATTTGGCCAAGCCTCAGTATCCTTTCCAAAGGATCCAAATTGATCATATCCAAATGCCAAAGAGTGGCCGGTATGAATATGCACTGGTCATAGTGGATATGTTTTCAGGATGTTTCCTTTCACTAATCTCACCACGCAGACCACAGCAAAGCGCCTACTTACCGAAATCATCTGCAGATATGGAGTTCCTGAGGTGATCGAAAGTGACCAGGGAACATCCTTCACCGCCTTACTGACCAAAGAAATCTGGGCAGCACTGGGGGTGACCCTTGCATTCCACACACCCTATCACCCACAGAGTAGTGGTAATGTAGAACGCATGAATGGCACCTTGAAAGCCAGAATGCTTAAGATGGCCCAAGAAACTAACCTACCGTGGCCGGAAAGTCTTCCCATAGCACTATTTAGTGTAAGGTACACTCCAAGAGGGAGATTTAGCTTATCCCCCTACAAGATTTTATTTGGTACAGCACCCAGGTTAGACTGTTATTTTCCTCAGCAGATTCAAATTCAGTCAGATGCAATGGTAGACTATATAACTGCTCTCTCTCATGCCTTGACCAAAATCCATGCACAGGTGTTTTCTTCTATTCCAGATCCAGAGTCAAATACAGGCACACATAAGCTACTTCCTGGTGACTGGTTCATGGTCAAGAAGTTCCTCAGAAAACATACCCTTGAGCCCAGGTTTGATTCCAAGTGCTATTGACTACGTCTACCTCTGTAAAGTTGGCTGGGAAGAGTACCTGGATACACGCCTCGCACTGTAAGAAAGTTCCTGATCTAGAGGAAGCAGATTCCGCCAAACCATGAGCTTCCTGTGCCTATTTTTGCTGCTAGGCCTATTAAAGGCCCAACAAGTTGCTATTACCAAAGACAATCATGTTTATACATTCTGGTATAACTCTTCAAACACACATGTAGCTACTTTTACCTTTGATTACTGTGATATTGTTCCTTGTACCTTTCCGCAATCACAACACTCAGCAATATACAAAGACTTACCGAACAAGAAGGACCCCTACATTTGTGTGACAGGTGGCCATTGGGGACACCACTGTGGTACCTAGAAAGCAGCGTGTTGGAACACTGGCCGACCGTGGGGCTACAGACCACAAAGTGCCTTAGATAGGATTGACAGATATGGGAAACCCTTGTTACACAGAATGACCTTATGTAAGCCAACAGGGTCTACCCCAATGAAACTCACCTTAAACATAGAACATCCCAGCCCAGGGGACGCTGGGGAGTACGTAATGGGAATGTATTGGAAAGGGGGTGGCTCATAAAACAAGTTGGGGACCTTCTATTTACAAGACATGCTTGCGTCACCTGATTGGGTAGACTCTACGCACATGACAATTAACCCCTAAAACCACACATTAAAACCCTTAAAGACATGGTAGCCATTGCTAATCCCACGTTTGAAGACACTATGGCTGTGGAGACTGGGTTTTCAGATACTAATCTATGGCTTGAGATATAATGCTAATTCACACAATAAAACTAACTGTTATGTTTGTGGAGGGGCCAGACCCTATCTGGGTACAGTGTCCTTCAGTCTACCTTCAGATGTTGAAATGTGTTTCCTAAGTCTCTATGCGCAGTCACCAACAAACTCATCTGTGTGTGAATCATGGAAAAAGGTATACCCAATAACCAAAGGGAATATCAAGCCACCTGATGGGATCACCGTGTACACAGGTAACTACACTTGCTACAAAATACATGGAGCCACAGGAAAATTTGTAAGTAAATTCCCTTCTGGCTACTGTACTACCTATCGAGAACCTCCCATTGCCCTATTAGTAAATCATGTTAAGTCCGTGGGAGACATTTATTGGCTATCTGGTGACATGCAGCTCAGATCTAAAATGACTGGCCTGTGGTGGGGAGAATGCACTCTGACCAAAGCTATCATACCCATACGTATAATTTCTGATAACCACCAAGGCCCACTTGATTCACCACACACATATTTTAGGGTAAAAAGAGAAACCCCTGTTCGAGGTAGTTTCGACCCACATATATATATATCGATGCCATAGGTGTACCAAACCAGTTCAAGGCCAGAGATGAGGTTGCGTCAGGATTCGAATCCTTGATCCAACTCATCACCGCTAACAAGAATGTTAATTGGATCAATTATATTTACTATAATCAGCAACGCTTTGTCAATTACACGAGAGATGCCCTCCAGGGCTTGGCAGAACAGTTACAGACTACCTCCCAATTGACATTTCAGAATCGAATGGCCTTAGACATGATACTAGCAGAGAAGGGGGGCGTGTGTAAAATACTTCCCGATACTATGACATGCTGTACCTTCATCCCAGACAATACAGGCCCCTATGGTAAAGTAACTATGGCCACAGAGAAATTAGAAAGTCTCTCTGATGAATTAAGAAAGAACTCAGGAGTCCCCAATTCATGGGACAGATGGTTTGGTTGGATGAGTGGATGGCAGAAAACCCTCCTTCAAGTAGGTATGGCAGTTCTTACTGTAGTAATTCTCTTTCTCTTCCTGACTTGCTGTGTGATTCCCTGTGTGCAGAAATACTTACAGAAGACTGTAGGTCAGACCATTGACCACACCACACCAACATTCCTACATCATGATAAAGATAACATGGACTGTGATACCCCACACACACCTCTTCAGTCCCACCACCTCAAGAAGACAGCTACTTCCTTACAGGGACAGCAATCCTTTTTCCGTTTCACCAAACCTGTCTGAGTGATTCTTGGATATGTTGGATATGTTATACACTCAGATCGGGCTATTGAGGAATGTACTTTTTGTGGGGTTCCTATGTACGGTGGGGGTACTTTTGGGGTACAGTATATTTTGTTGGATTTTCTGTACCTGAGAGATAATTAAATTAGAGGATTTTTCTCACGCAATTATCTCTCAAGTAGAGAGGATCTTGGGATTGAAACCTTGTATTATTGTGTGGAAACCCCCTTGTATGGGACTGGGCATAAAAGCCCAGTGTTGTACTTCCAGAACTGTGTGTTGTCTAGTTGCTGGGGAGGATGTGGGATATTTCTTTGACGTTTTATTGTTCCTGATTGTATTTTGGTGGATCCAGCGGAGAAGAGTCCCTGTTAGGACTAGGGCTCTGCTGCAGGAATCAACACAGTAAAGGAGGAGACTATATTTAAAAGAAGAAAAACTACCACAACAAGAGGACATAGTCTTAAATTAAAGAGGCAAATGTTTAAAAATAATATCAGGAAGTATTACTTTAGCGAGAGGATAGTGGATGCATGGAATAGCCTTCCAGCTGAAGTGATAGAGGTTAACACAGTGAAGGAGTTTAAAGGACAACTATAGGCACCCAGACCACTTCAGCTCAATGAAGTGGTCTGGGTGCCAGGTCCCCCTAGTTTTAACCCTGCAGCTGAAAACTAAGCAGTTTCAGAGAAACTGCTATGTTTATACTGCAGGGTTAATCCAGCCTCTAGTGACTGTCTCTGTGACAGCCACTTGAGACCGCTTCCGCGATTTACACTGAGTAAATCGCACTTATCTGACGCTGGACGTACTCACAAAGTCCAGCATCAAATAAGATTCGCAAAGGAAAGCATTGAGTAATGCTTGACATGTGCATCATCGTCCTTTTGGCCTATTCCTGTTATAAACCAATTAAAGACCTTCAAGAATTACAGACACATGAATTTTTGGCAAAATATTCCATGGCTTTATTAAATATATAAATAATAAAATATAAATTTAAAAGGTCATTGTCAACAACGATTAGGAAGACATCCCCCCAATTAACATAACTATACACCAAGACAATGACCTAAACCATTTTACAGAATACATCCATATAACCATATAACATAGTATAAATAACATAAACATTAACATAGCCACCCAGGGCATCCATTTCCAATTGTAGGGGCATACCAAGACACCCGTACGCCATTATCACAGCCACCAAGGGCATCCCTTTCCACTGTAGGGGCATACCAAGACACCCCTACACCATTATCCCAGCCACCAAGGGCATCCATTTCCAGTGTAGGGGCATACCGAGACACCCCTACACCCCCAGGTTCGGAGCTACCGACGAGCTCGAACCTACCACCAAATCCAAAGGTAAGTATTCCTCCTGACCTATCCCACTTACCAAAAACCGACCTACCCCCCAATTAACCTAATCCATCCCCCGCCACAGCACAGAGCTTGACCACCTCAAGCCACCTGGGCGCCCCCACCCGAATAAACAAAGCCTGTCTCAAGCCGTCCTGGAAGCCCAAGTTGAGAAAATCTAGACCTACTCCGGAAAGATGCACGCCATCACGCCTGAAATATCCCGGCAACATATCCTCCAGCTCCCTATGTCTGATTACTACCCCACCAGACCTTTTGATAAAAATCGCCACCAACTTATTAAACTTGCGTCTACATCTCGCCATAGCTGAAAAATCCCGCGCATGACGCCAATGGAAACGCGGTATAGTTTCCGACCATACAATAACCACCCCGGGAAGTAAGGACCTCAACTTATCCACGTCCCTCTTTATACAACGTACTAATTCCCTTTGTGGTACCAGACCAAAATCATTCCCCCCAGCGTGTAACAATATGAATTCGGGAACCTCCCCCTGACCAATCTTCCGAAATAATTCTAAACATATGTCTCTCCAACCAAAACCCCGGAAACCAAACCATAACAATCGTAAAACATCCGTCGGAAAGCCCAGCTGCGTGCCTTGTCTCCGAACTGCAGCTCTCCGTTCCGCCCAGTAGACATAGGAATGGCCTACTATCCATGCGACTCCACCTGAAAATGAAAGAAATAACTTATAACCACCGGGCCATCGTATCGTGTACCCCATAACATCAAACCTGAATTACACTAACCGATCAGGCCGGACATAAGAGCGGAACCTGAGCGATTCCCATCTCCCAATCTTTTTAACTAAATCGTCACCTAGACCCAACCTCGCCGCCTCCGTGGCAGCCCCAATCCTAAACGAGTGGGTGCCAAACTGCGTGGGATCCAGACCCAGGCGTTCCAAACTCAGCTTAAAGACCCTGGTAAACTGAAACTTAGACATCGCCGAACCGTCTGCATGCCGAAAAAACGAACCCTGACCCTTTGGACGGATCTCCATATATCGGCGAGCACTGCTCACCGGGCAAGCCGCAACCTGAGGTAGTGAAAATAATTTAACTGTACAACCTTTCCCAAAGACATCTGTCTTCGAGCGCTGTAATCGAATGGCTACCTGCTCTACCCCCAATTCCACGTCCGCGAACTGAAGACCACCTTGCCTAACTCTGCTGCCACTTACAATTTCACTCACCCGAAAAGCCCCGAAAAAGGCCCATACAAAAGCAACCGTAAATAACAAAATCTCGAACGAGGAGAAACATAAACCTGGCAGGACTCCCAACAGTTGTTGAAGCAAGGCAAAAGACACCGGTCTCCTAGTGTCAGGTTCCAACTTACCCTTACGATAACCCTTCACTGCCTGCCGTACTACAAAGGACTTCGTCGAATCCTCCCACCCATTGAGCTTGAAGAGGAACGCCAACGCTGCAAGGTTCCGGCCGACCACCGCCGGAGAAGCCCCTGCCGCGAATAAGCGGCAAAGCAACCATAATAGCGTATCGAGACGTACCTCTGCGGAAACCTGATCCCCCGTACAGCCCAAAGCTTCGTCCCAACTTTTCCATACTTTACTATACGCCGCCCACGTGCCCGGAGCCAACGAATCCCTGATCAGTCCTCCAAGCAAGAGGTCCCGAGCCGCCACATGTGATCCGGACATGACAGACCCTCCATTTGTGCGTTCGGAGCCTCCAACCGAAATTTTTCCCACTGAAAGCGAGAAAGCGAATTAGCAATTATGTTCAAGAATCCCAGGAACATGACGTGCACGAAAAACAATATTCAACTGCATGTAATACAAAACAAACCGACAAAGGAGTCGAACCACTGGGACCGATGAAGCCGAAAGATTATTCACCGCCTCCACTACGGCCATATTGTCCGTAAAGAAGATCAGTCTCCTATCGCGAAAGACTTGGCCCCACAATGAGAGCGCTACTACTAATGGGAATAACTCGAGAAAGGCCAAGTTCCGAATAAGTGGGCTGGCTGCCCAATGTTCGGGCCACTTCTCCTTCAGGAAGGTCTCCCATACCCCCAAATCCTCCCTCATCGGGGCTGTGACCATGATAAAGTGATGAGGGGACCGTACTCCCACAGTGGCCTTAGCTAGGAACCGGTTGAATATCCTTCCCACCGAAATAATGCGACATGCAAAATTCAACCGCCCCAATAACCGCCTTTTTTGCCCTGCGCAACTCCGAAATGGCACCACGGAGGGACTCCAGCTTATCCAGTGGTAACCTGCATTCCCCGGCGACCGTATCTATTTCAAGGCCCAGAAAGCTAAGGCATGTAATAGGCCCTACGGTCTTGTCGCGAGCCAGAGGTACCCCAAAAACATGAGTCACCCATTCGAGACACCTTGACCCGAAAGCAACAAGCGTCAGACCCGGCCGGCCCGACACACAAGAAATCGTCCAGATAATGGACCACAAACTTGGTGCCCGCTTCCACCCTCACCACCCATTCCAGGAAGGTACTAAATTTTTCAAAGTAAGCACATGAAATGGAACATCCCATGGGCAAACAAAGAGCTACAAAATAATTTCCATCAATATAACAGCCTAATAAATGGTGACATTTCGGGTGGATGGGTAGAAGGCGAAAAGCCGCTTCTATATCCGCCTTTGCCAACAACGCTCCCCGTCCTGCTTCTTTTACCAGCTCGACCGCTTGGTCAAATGATGCATACGAAACAGAACAAAGAGCCCCGTCAATGTCATCATTGACTGATGACCCTTTCGAGTACGACAAGTGGTGGATAAGGCGAAATTTCCCCGTCTCCTTCTTGGGCACCACACCTAAAGGAGAACCCTAAGATCTGGCAGAGGCGGCTCCCCATACGGCACCGCCATCCGCCCCAGGCGAACCTCATGAAGCAATTTCTCCCATACTACGTCATGGTGTTTGCCCACAGAGCGCAGGTTACGGAAACGAGGAACCACCACCCGTTTCCGGAATGGTATGATAAAACCCTTTGTGAACCCTTCTAGCAATAATCGGGCAACCTCCCGATTACCGTACCTGCTTAGCCATGGGAGCATCGCGTCTACCTTCACTGGCGAGCACCCCAGAGGAAGCGGATGGTGCTGACGCACCATCGGCACTTCCTGTTGCCGCGGGCTTACCCCGCTTAAAACACCAGTTGTAACCATACCTCCCACCGCATCCGGAGCATTCATGCCTAAAATGGCATGCGGAGCCCCACTTACATTGGCCTTCATTAAAGAGCCAGCAGAATCCCTTCCTTTGAGCAGCCGACGAGGTGGAAGAGGGACCGTCGCCGCCCCCCCCGAAAGGGAGCTGCCTTCTGCGCCATCATCAGCTTCATCCATAATGGCAGGTCCATTTGATCCCACCGCATTCCCGGATTAGCCGATAACCTCTGACGGAACTGTTCATCATACCGCCACCAGGCCAGTCCCCCATAAGTGCGATATGACTCCCACACACCGTCCAGGTAACAGAATAGCTGAGAGCATTTCTCAGGCGCCTTCTCACCCAGGACACTCGCCAGGATGCAAAAGGCTCGCAGCCAATTCCCGAATGTTTTAGGGATTTTTCTATACCGCCGCCGTTTTTCTTCCTCTTCCTTCTTGGAATCCTTTTTATCCTCCTCCTTCAAGTCTAAGTATTCCTCTAGTGGGAGAAGGGAGAAGATCTCCACAAATTCCCCTTTCCACAGTTTTTCCTTAACCTCCAATTTGAGATGACACCCTAGCGGACCCGCAAATGACACATGCACATTCTGCCGTGCTGCATCCGGGATATCACCCAATAGCAGGTCCCTCTCAGCTACTACTTCTGTGGCTACCGACGCCGATGACGCTGCCATAACCTGCCCTGTACTGCTCCCTGCCCGTCCTGTGATTAGTTTCTCCCCCGTCCCCAGACCCGATGACCCTGGCAACCAAACCTTGCTAAAGAAAAACCCCTCTATCTGAACCTGAACTCCACGATGTAAGAAACGATTTTAAGCCCTCTTACAAGTCTCCCAAGTGTGGTGTACTGTGGGACTCACCAGCCAAACCCCGTGGTGCCGCCGATCCTGGGGCTGCTACCTGAACTCCGCTGTGTGAGGGTCCTGGCGAAGCTGTTTTGAAATCCCCGCCGCCCTGAGGCCTCCTTCGGCCCGCCGTCCCGACATCCAATGACCTGTGAACAGAAGAAGCAAACCTGGGGAGGCTGTCATCAGAACACCGATCCCCCCTGACCTCACCTGGTGATTCTCTATGCGGCCTGCGACTCCCGGCATCCTGACCCTTGCGGCCGTAACTATCACCCAAAAATCTTCTGCACCGCCTGTCGGGGGAGCCCCCGCTAACTGACCTGGAGGCACTCCCCTGTGAGGATGATCCACAGCAGCGCCCAGCCACAGACCGCTTCTACTGCGCTGCCTGCTCCGCCGATTACTCGTGGAGCGATGGCTAGAAGCCCTCCTGTCCCCCACGCTGGCTCTACTCCGCCTTGGGGACCTGGCTTCCCTATCCTGAGTGCGGCTGTCCCTGCTCACCCGCTGGTCTGTTGGCTTACAGCGCCCAGTACCCG
Source organism: Pelobates cultripes (assembly GCA_933207985.1). Lineage (NCBI taxonomy): Eukaryota > Metazoa > Chordata > Amphibia > Anura > Pelobatidae > Pelobates > Pelobates cultripes. The sequence continues at coordinate 34,596,492 of OW240922.1, read as the reverse complement.
TGCCAATCCGGGAAGGGGCCATGCTGCTCCCTGCTGTGACCCCGCCACCTGTCACCAGCGCCCTGTGCACCTCACTCTGGCCTGTCACCTATGGCTGCTGCGCTTTGGAAGGGGGTGCCTGCGGCCTAACCCACCCATGCCGTATCTTGCTGAGTGCTCGGGACGCCTCACCACCTAACCTGTAATCAATTGCAGGTGCTATGACTTCCCTGTTGCCCAAGCCCTTACTGGCTGCCCCATCCTCAGCGGAACCTGACTGGGTCGAGGGGGCCTCGCTCACCAACCCCTGCTTTCTTCCCCTTTTTGCCTTAACAGCCCCAGGGGGTGACTCACCGGGTGTGCTCCACCCAGATGGCTGATCCCTGCTCCCAGCAGCGCCCGCTGCAGTTGAGGGGCCTACTGCAGCCGGTGAACTGGAACTCCTGCCGGCCCCCGGGCGGCGCGGCGCCATACTGTCCAGGACGTCAGCCAGAGGCTGAGGTGTGCGGCCGCCCCCGAGCCGCGACCTCCGCGGGTCCGTGCTGGCCCCTGGCATGCCCGCTGACGGGCTTCGACCCCGCACCACGCCGGTGTTCTATCAGTCTGGTATACTCCGTCAGATTGCTATACCCACGTCACTTCCGGGGAGGGGAATCAGCTGTCTCCTGTGCTGCACATGCGTGCTAGCACTCCTGCTACTCCTCCACAGCAAGGTCCTGGAAGGTAAGTAAAACTAGTTTTACACTTTCATTATAGTTAGTACATTCACTAAGCTTAGGCACACGGGACATTTAGGGTTAAGTGAGGGTACAAATTAGGGTTAGGTAAGTGCTTCTAACCTCTCTCACACTCTATTCTTACCCTAACCCTTGGGGTAAGGGTTAAAATAAAGTGTGAGAAATCACTATTTAGTGATATTCCCCTAATGTGAAATATCACTAAATAGGAACAAGTCCCTAATCCTAACCCTAATTTGAACCCTAACATTAACCCTAAATGTCCCATGTCCTAAGCTTAGTGAATGCACTAACTATAATGAAAGTGTAAAACTAGTTTTACTTACCTTCCAGGACCTTGCTGTGGAGGAGTAGCAGGAGTGCTAGCACGCATGTGCAGCACAGGAGACAGCTGATTCCCCTCCCCGGAAGTGACGTGGGTATAGCAATCTGACGGGGTATACCAAACTGATAGAACACCGGCACCAGACTCTGGGCTTAGATGTTGCGGCGGCCTAGTCCGCTGGGATGTCCTGCACGCCGGCGCCACAGACGGTCCCGCCATATTCAGTGCTGCTCCCAGCCGCTGCTCCATCCATGCCACTCCATGCTGACGAACCGCTGCCCTGACACCTTCCAAGATCGCTGCCATATCCCTCTCAGCTGCCAAGGAATCCATCTGAAAGAAATAAGAAGAAAAAAACCCCCACCAGGAAGACAGCAACAGCTACCAACAGGTAAGGGATTTAAAATTAAAATGGAACCTGAATTAAAATGGCCGATTTTTATATGGGAAACTTAGGCCACTCCCCTAACTGACCTCCACCAATCAAACCACACCTCATTCATAGGCCTGCCTCCTAGCTCTGTCAAGGCCCATTCCACCTAGCTTGCTGTTCCATGGGCTTCATTCCTATGGGCGGATTTGAATGCGGGCGCGCCTCTGGCCGCACATGTGCATTTGGCTCCACTCGGGAGCTGACGTCTGTGTGGGATGAGAGGTCACCAGTGCCAAGGGAGCCCAGTGCTGGATTAAGGTAAGTGGCTGAAGGGGTTTTAACCCCTTCAGCACAGAGTAAGGGGGCCCTGAGGGGCTCTCCAAGAGCCTATAGTGCCAGGAAAACGGGTTTGTTTTCCTGGCACTATAGGATCCCTTTAAGCATGAGTGGGATAGGTATAAGACTATCCAACTATAAGATAAGGCCAGGGACTAATGAAAGTATTTAGAAAATTGGGCAGACTAGATGGTTCTTATCTGCTGTCACATTCTATGTTTCTATAACAGGAAGTAATCGCATGGTAATGTGGCGGCCAATTAATCTGTGAATTTCTTGAAATTATCCACTTGCTGAACAGTTTTGAAAATAAAATTCCCCTCTTTTTACTTATTCCTTTGTGAAATTACCCATGATGAATCTCCCAACATTCAGTTATTGTCACGGGTGGTGGTACGGAGACCCCTAAGTGTCTGATGATGATGATGGGAGTCTCAGCGTGGAAAGGACTATCAGGGTCTGGTGCAGGGTAACCACACACCCCCTGGTGTTGAGCACCAGTGTTTGTGTGGCCACATACCAGGGCCCTGATGCAGCTTCTGCGGATCCAGGAGCAGATGAAAATATGCAGTCCTCCCAGGATATGGATAGGGAGGCTCTGCAGCAGATCTGTATCCAGTACAGAAATAAGGCAAGACTAGAACAGGCATCTAACAAGAAAACAAGACAAGACTAGAAGAACCCAGAAGTGGAACAGAACAGAAAACAGAACCCAGAAAATGTACACAAGACATGAGGGAAACATGAACAGGGCAGGACAGAACAGTACATGAACTGGGAATACAAGACAAAATAAGACAAGAGATACAAGGCAAAACACGAGGAGACATAACTAAAAAGTGTCTCTTTCACTCACAATATAAACATTGTAATACATTTTACTGTTTTGAAACACTAATATTTGTCTTACGAGTAAAGTCTTACGAGGAAAAAAGTACCCCCCATGTACAGGTTTTATGGTGTCTTGGAAAGTTACAGGGTTAAATATAGTGCTAGCAAATTAAATTCCCTGGACTTTTGTCCTGGGTTGACAGGCAGGTCCTGCGAATTGTAATTAATAAAATTACCTAATTATGTAAAAATATTAATATATATATTAATTATTTATTTATTATTATTTTTTTATTTTAATTTTTTATGTATTTACATATTTATTTTATATTATATATATATATATATATATATATAAATATATATAATCATAATAATATATATTTATTCAATATCATTCTACATGTATTTTGATATTAATCTATATATATATATAATATATATTAATATTAAAATACACTTAGACAGTGTATGTGTATGTATGTGTATGCGTATGTATATACTTAGATCATATATATATCATATAATATATATATATATGGTCTAAGTATATATTTGATTGTAAACCGTGTTTTCGCTTTTTTTTTTCAAGCAGCAGGGGGAGTACCTGTCATTCCAGGCACTTCCCCTGCTGGCATTGCTGTGGACGGCTATGCCGTCCATGTGATCGTGGGTTCCTTGTAAGGACCTCGCGATCACATGGCCCAGGAGGGCCGGATCGGCATGAGGGGGACTACCTGGGATGCCAGGTGATTCCCCCCACTGCGATCGCCGGAGTGGAATCACCGGCGACCGGGTAAGTAAATAGGATGGGGATGTGCTATGCCGCCCACCGACGTTTAGAGCCAGTCCCCAAGGACGGCATAGCATGCCGACTGTCTTTAGGGGGTTAAAGGAATCCAGGAGACTGGGAATTCCAGGAACAGAATAAAGGAATGAACCCAGAAAACCCAGCATAATGAAAACCAGACAAAGAATAGAAAACCAGAAAAACCAAGAAAAACTAAACAAGAATTGTAAAAAGAGTACTGGATACCAGAAGCTAAGGCCAGACATTTCCGTAGAATAGAACAGGATGTGACAGTTATAATACGCACCTGTAGCAGAAAAATGTAACTATGAACTAATGACAGATGAGTACATCTCAAATAGTACTCTGATTTTTGGCTTACCCTGTATAATCCCATCTCTGCATACCCCTTTGTTGCACTTTTCCAACTATCAGATCACCAGGAGAGTTTCCTCTGTGTCGTCTGTGTGTAATTCTGTGTATCAGGGCCGTCTTTAACATGGGGCAAACCCCAAGCATTTGAATAGGTCAGTACATTTTTAGGAAACCAATTATTACCGGAGAATGATCAAGAAAAGAGGGAGAAAGAAGGGAATTGTGGGAAATGGAATGATGACTGAAGTATATGTGTGTAATAATAGCAATAATGGGTATATAAAAAGGAGAGGAAATGAGACATATTGAAAAAAGTACAATGGAAGGAGATGAGTGTCACGATCTTTTACCTGGATCCGTCGTGCCCGCGTAGTGTGGGATCCAACACCGACTCCACTCTGGCGGTGTGCGGCGTGTCCCACACCGGATGCTGCAAACACTCCCCATTTCATGACACTGTGCATATGCGCCCACGTCATTATGTCAATGACGCGACCCCACGTGATCAATACCAGACGAGAACGTTTTGGGGGCATGGCCTTAAAGCAAAAGACGTTCCCTTATAAAAGGGGCGTCTTTTGTCTTGTTCCTTGCCCTATTGTGGTTCCTTGTGGTCCCTTTAGTGCTAGTTTGTAAGTGCTTCTTATATTCTTCATATTGTTTTTCCTGTGTACTGACCAGGCTTGGCTTTTTGATGTTCCCTGACTCGGCTTGACTTTTGACCTCCTGTTCTCTGGTATCCTGACCCGGCTACTCTTATTCGTTCTCCTGATTTCTGGCATCCTGGTAACTGGCTCTTCTTGGACTATTCTTTTCTCTTACGTTAAACCTGACCATTCTAAGGTTTGGTAATACGTATTTGGGTTTTCTGTGGGTTTACATTCTGCGTGTTGGGTTATCAGTGAGGAGATATGGAATGAGAAAAGGTGGGGAAGATGACATCCGGATTTCCCTGGTGTCCTCCAGTCTGGACACCAGGAAAACCACCCTCCAAGGTAGAAAACTGGAGGGTGGGTTTAAAAGTGTAAATTTGTCTCAGTATGTCTGTGTGTATGTCTGTCAGTGTATGTGTTTGTGTGTCAGTATGTCTGACCGTATATGTATCTGTGTATCTGTATGTTGCCATTGCATGTATCTGTGTATTTGTATGTTGTCAGTATGTGTATCTGCATGTGTGTCAGCATGTATATCTGTGTACCTTTATGTGTTTCAGTGTGTGTGTGTGTGTGTATTTATGGGTTTCACAGTGTGTGTGGCAGTGTATGTGTATATGTGCATACATCACAACATTCAAATGCCAACACTACACACAAATAGACCTCTGCATTCAAACTTTAACACTACATATAATTACACTCCTGCATTAAAACATCAACACTACATACAAACACACTTCTGTGTATTATACCAAAATGAATATCAATACACCCCTGCATTTGAAAACCAACACTACACATAATTTCATACATATTGCATTCAAAGCCAGCACCACATAAAAAACACACCCCCTACATTCACACAAACATACTCCATACAAAAAAAAGCTTACATTCAAACACACAAACACTGCTCAGCATAGGCGTGCACAGCCTATTGTATAAGGGTGTGCACCCTAAAGCAGAAACACACACGCTGCATATATATATATATTTTTTTATTTCTATCTATCTATATATATTCATATATACATATATACACATACATACACACACACTGCTGTGTGTGTGAGGGTGCTGTGTGTAGGTGCTGTGTGTGTGTGTAGGTGCTGTGTGTGAAGGCGCTGTGTGTGTGCAAGCGCTGTGTGTGAAGGCGCTGTGTGTGTGTGCTGTGTGTGTGAAATGCTGTGTGTGTGAAGTGCTGTGTGTGTAAGGGTGCTGTTAGTGTGTGCTGTGTGTGTGTATGTGTAAGGGTACTGTGTGTGTAAGGGTGCTGTTAGTGTGTGCTTTGTGTGTGGGTGAGGGTGCTGTGTGTGTAAGGGTGCTGTGTGTGTGTAAGGGTGCTGTCTGTGTGAGGATGATGTTAGTGTGTTTATGTGTAAGGGTGCTGTTAGTGTGTGCTGTGTGTGTGTAATGGTGCTGTGTGTGTGAGGTGCTGTGTGTAGGTGCTGTGTGTGTGTGTAGGTGCTGTGTGTGAAGGCGCTGTGTGTGTGTGCAGGCACTGTGTGTGAAGGCGCTGTGTGTGTGTGTGTGTGCGGGCGCTGTGTGTGTGTGTGGGGTGCTGTGTGTGGGCGTGCTGTGTGTGTGAAGTGCTGTGTGTGTGTGTGTGTGTGAAGGTGCTGTGTGTGTAAGGGTGCTGTTAGTGTGTGCTGTGTGTGTATGTGTAAGGGTGCTGTGTGTGTAAGGGTGCTGTTAGTGTGTGCTTTGTGTGTAGGTGAGGGTGCTGTGTGTGTAAGGGTGCTGTGTGTGTGTAAGGGTCTGTGTGAGGGTGATGTTAGTGTGTTTATCTGTAAGGGTGCTGTGTGTGTAAGGGTGCTGTTAGTGTGAGGGTGCTGTTAGTGTGTGTGTGCTGTGTGTGTAAGGGTGATGTATGTGTGTGTGCTGTATGTTTGTGTGTAATGTGTGTGCTGTGTGTGTGTAATGGTGCTGTGTGTAAGGGTGCTGTTAGTGTGTGCATGTGTGAGGATGTTAGTGTAAGGGTGTTGTTAGTGCGTGCTGTGTGTGTGTAAGGGTGCTGTGTGTGTGAGGGTGCTGTGTGTGTAAGGGTGCTGTTAGTGTGTGTTGTGTATGTATGTGTGAGGGTGCTGTGTGTGTAAGGGTGTTGTTAGTGTGAGGGTGCTTTTAGTGTGGAGAAGAGTGGAGAATACTGTCCCCAGAACCGTTCTTCCATTGGAACTGGTGTGATGACCTTTTGGCTTGTGAGATTCTTGATGTACTCGTATAATGCCTTGGTCTTTTTTCTTTCTTTGGGGATATAGGTGGCTATAAAGACATTCCATCTTGGTAGTCGTTGAAATTCCAGCCTGTAACCAATCTGGGTTATGGACACTACCAAGGTATCTCGGATTTTCTGAGTTAAAACCTCTGAATAGGGAAAGTTGAGCTCCTACCTCCAGTGGATAGTCAGAAGTTCTTACCAGAGGGACGAAGGACTGGTTCCTAGCACGATTGGAGCAAGGGAAAGATGACTGACCACAATACCATATACTCCTTCCCAGGCTTGTACCTTTGACTATCTCTAAAATAGTGATCCCTGGAAAGTTGTTTATCTGCCTGGTTTCTTTTTACCTCTGTTCTGGGGTAAAAATACCTTGCGCCCTCTGCTGCTTTCTTTCTGGAGCATAGATTCGCCTTTGAACGCGTCAGCTCCCCAGTAACACAGCCATAAAGCTCTCCTCGCTGCCACTGACAGAACCAGAGTACGGGAGAAAATCCTCGTAATATCCAGGGATGCCTCCACGAAGAATTCAGTTGCTACCCGTAGATTCCAAATAGCATCACCAGACCCCTTTAACGTCTGAGTTTAGGTCTCTAATACAGCTTTTCATGGCCCTGGATACAGCCGTGAGAGCTACTGTGGAATGACATCCTGCTCCAGCTGCAGTATACATTTAGGATAGGTTAGACTCCAGCTTCTTATCCATGGGTTCCCGTAAGGAAGCAGAGCTATCCAGAGTTAGTGTAGTTCTTCTGGCCACCCTAGAAATAGGGGCATCTACCTTTGGAGGCGTCGTCCATTTTTTGGAAATGTCTTCCTCCAATGGGTAAACTCTTGTCACGCTACTTAGTATAGGAACCCTCTTTTCTGGCTTCTCCCATTCCGCGGTGATCAAATCCTTGATAGACCTATGAAGGGGGAAGGAAAGTTTCTGCCTGTTAAGACCTGCAAAGTTCTTATCCGAGCTGTCCACTTTAGGTAGATATTCTAGTATCTCCAAAGTCTTCTTTACCATAAGGATAACCTTGTCCATAGATTTGGAATCAAGCGATTCAGATAGCATCTCTACTTCACTCTCACTGGAGTCAATTTGATCCACGATCTGAAATTCTCCAGCTTATTTCAGGTTTAAGTCTGAGTCTGAAGACCCAGGTCTAGGTCTTTTCTCTGACCTTTTTCTGCCTTCCATGGCCTCTGAGATGGCCTCTGAGATGCCAAGCTTATACACCCATTCCATTTCAATTCTACCAAGAATGTTTTTTAATGTCCCCGCCTCCCCATGGTATGGTACATTTTTTTATTCCTATACATTCGAGCATTCTTGGGTCCTTATTGTGTTTAATAAAATGTTTGGATACTGAATGGTTTAAGTATCCATTTTTAATGTTTCTGCAATGTTCGCTTAGTCTCGTCCTTAAGCACCTTACACATACTGGAAGCCACAGGGGCATTCAAGCAGATAGATAAAAAAAATTGTGGTACAATTAATAAAATCATTAATTTTGTAAACCTTATTTGTCATTTTTTAAATAAACTGCGTTACTTTAGAAGGTACAGCGGGGTCGGAGATTCCACATCCATGGTTACAAGTTTGGTGTTAGCAAGGAGATTGGTAATTTGGCTGAGTTTAACCCCTTAAGGACACATGACATGTGTGACATGTTATGATTCCCTTTTATTCCAGAAGTTTGGTCCTTAAGGGGTTAAGGAAGTCAGTTGTGTCTTTTATGAAGCAGTTGGTGTTGGTGTCTAGAGGTTTTAGGGTATTTTCTACCAGTCCTGAGATCTGTTCTGTGAGAGTTCCCATTCCTGTAATCATGGGTCTTCCAGGATTACCTGTTTTGTGGATTTTGGGAAGCATATAGAAAGTGCCCCTACAGGGACTTGTTGGTATGATTGCAGTTCTAGATGCAAATTCTCAGGGAAGGATTTAATGTAATGTATATTCCTTGGTGGGGTCTTAATTTAGTTATCTATAGTGTTTGTCATCTGACAATTGCCTGTCCCCCTCTTTTTTGTGTTTGTGTGTGTATATATATATATATATATATATATATATATATATGTATATGTGTTCATGTGTATGTGTACATATACATATATATGGGTCTATGTATGTGTAGGCACATTTGTATATGTGTAGGTACATGTATTGGTGCTTGTGTGTGGATGTATGTGTAGGTGTGCATGTATATATATTTGGGGATTTGGTTGTATTATTTGTATATTGCTGTATGTACTTGTGTATATTGTGTATGTACTTGTGTACATAAATGACTACACAAAAAACACTCTGCATCCACTACACATACACATTCACACACACTCTGCATCCACTACACACGCACTGCATCCACTGCACACATACTCTGCACCCACAACACACACATACACACTGCATCTACTACACATACTCTATCCACTACACACACATAGACACTACATCTACTACACATACTGCATCCACACACTCTGCATGCACTATTTTTGACTTTTGTATGTAAGTATACTATTGATACTATATTATTTTATTGCTTTTACTGTGGCGCAACCTAAATCTATTTTTATTGTATTAAAGGACCACTAAAGGCACCCAGACCACTTCAGCTTAATGAAGTGGTCTGGGTGCCAGGTCCAGCTAGGATTAACCCTTTTTTCTGTAAACATAGCAGTTTCAGAGAAACTGCTATGTTTACCTATGGGTTAATCCAGCCTCTAGTGGCTGTCTCATTGACAGCCGCTAGAGGGCTTCTGCGCTTCTCACTGTGATTTACACATTGAGAAGACGACAGCGTCCTAGGAAAGCATTGATAATGCTTTCCTATGGACTGGGTGAATGAGCGAGCGGCTCTTGCCGCGCATGCGCATTCAGCCGATGACGGAAGAAGAGGGAGGAGAGGAGGCGGAGAGACCCCCTGCCCGGTGCTGGAGAAAGAGGTAAGTTTAACCCCTTCCACCCCCTAGAGCCTGGCGGGAGGGAGACCCTGAGGGTTGGGGCACCCTCACGGCACTATAGTGCCAGGAAAACGAGTATGTTTTCCTGGCACTATAGTGGTCCTTTAATAAACATTGCTCAAACAAAAATATAAAAAACTGAGTTGTCTTCTAGCTTTCTTTGTAATATAGGGCATGACCTTCTGACACTATAACCAAAACACCCTTAGGTATGAAAATACTTTTTTTAAATCACTATTTATATATATATATACACATATTTATTATTTTTAAATTCGATATTATTAAAAATAAAATTTTTAGCTATTTTTTTTCATTCTGTTTTTATACAGTAAGGTGACTGTTTTCCTGTAAATGTGTTTTTAAAGGAGGAGGAACTATTTGAAATATAATTTAAAAACACCATCATATCTCTTGTTACTTTAAAATATTTGTTGCAACTAAAAAGACATCAGCAGAGAAAACTACCCCCAAATGCCCCGCAGATGTCTTGTCAGACTCTTGTCTTGGGGGTGGCCCAAGAGTTGGCTGGCTGGCTACTTTGGCTGGCATCTGCTCAGTTTGTAGGCGGGAGGCAAGGTAGCACTGTCTTCTGAACTATTCCTTCTCTGCTCCTTCGCATACCCACAGTGACGTCACTCCTGCCCAGGCATCACTAAGTGGTGCACGAGGGAGCAGAGCAGGAAAATCAGAGCTCCCTTGCCGCTTGCATTGAACGTCAAACCGGCAGTGAAAGGATCCTCACTGGACCCTAGGGAAATCCATGCCAGCACTCCCAGTTAGGGAAGCTGGGTAAATAAAAAATAAATAAATAAATAATATATATATATAGTGTGTGTGTTTGTGTGTCTGTCAAACAGTGTGTATGTCAGTGAGAGTGTATTTGTATCTGTTAGTGAGAGTGTATGTGTGTCTGTCAGTGAGCGTGTGTGTATGTCAGTCAATGAATGTGTATCTGTGTGTCAGTGTGTGTGTGTGTGTCTATCAGTGAGTGTGTGTGTGTCTGTCATGGTGTGTCTGTCAGTGAGTGTATGTGTGTCTCTCATTGTGTGTGTGTGACTCTGATTGGGTGTGTGTCTGACACTGAGTGTGTGTCTGTCAGTGGGTGTGTGTGTGTTTCTGTCAGTGAATGTGTGTGTACATGTGTGTCTGTCAGTGAGTATGTATATGTGTCTGCCAGTGTGTGTCTGTCTGAGTGTATGTGTGCCTGTTAGCGAATGTGTGTGTGTCTGTCAGAGATACAAGAGTCTCTACAAGTAATGTGTACTCATCTTTCCTGGTTAATGGAAATAAACCTGTTTGTTTATCTTATATTACAGCTCTTTGGCAGTTTGATCAAGTTTTTACAAATCTTTCAAAAATCACTGATCACAAAGTAAATCTGCATGTTAAGATCTGCACTCTAGTTACACTAACTACATCGTCAATTAGTTACTATGAGGAAATTAATTCTTCACCTCCACATTTTTTGTTAGTAGGGTAAAATATATCTGTTTTTGTGTCCCAATGAGTGGTAAAGATGCCCATAATTTCAGCTATCTTAAAATTAAATCAGTTAAAATTGTAAATAATCACAGAAACATATGTAAATATATATTAATTTATTTCTCAGAAAGTTTGCACAAGGAGTAAGGGTATCGTATTTGTCAGTAATTATCTCAATCATAAAATCTGAGTAAAGTCAGAGGTCTATATTTACATCCCAGATGAGCAAAGCTACCAGTAAAGTTATTCCAAAGCCCCTGGTATAACTTGCACCATTTGCATTTTCGCCATTATCTGTACCCTCCCCTATCATATCTTCCCACTCCCTGACATCTCCCTCTCCCAGCGCTGGCTGTCCCCTGTAAAAGGAGGAAGGTTTAGGGGAGAAAGATAAACCTGACAGATTCCCAGTGGGAGGAGGGTTATGCGAGCTGCAGAATCGCAGGTCTCGTTCCTCTAGGGAGCGTAGCTCCCTCCCCCTGAGGGCTGGTGGGGATGTGCAGGTCACAGGGGAGCTAGATATCCCTGGAGTGGAGCGAAACCAGCCCCATAGGGAGCGGCAGCTGCAGTCACAGTGCCATGGATTTCCATTGAGGCGTAGAAACTGCAATGATGGGAGAGAGCGCAAGGAGTCTCCTGGGAGGGAGGGCAGACTGTTATTGAAGAGAAAGAGAATGGTAAGGCTGCTTAATCCCCTGAAGGCTGCTGGAGAGATTGATACCAGACGGTTACTGTGCAGCAAGAGACGGTCCAGGCTAGAGAGACCAAAGAAGGATCCAGCTGGCAGTGACTGTAAGAGATTTCCATGTAGAAAGAGTTGGGTAAGATTGGAGAGGTCGCGGAACAGGCCATCCTGAAAAAAAAGAAAACAAAAAAAGATGATATTCATTAGTGGAAACAGAGGGATTTATAAGTGTAGGATGATAAAGAAGGAATAACAGGTGGTAGTAGGAGTCATGTAGGAGTAGAAGACTCTAGATCAGTAAACAGTTTAATATGTGGTATATTACCATACAGAGAGAATATACATATTATGTCAGACAAATTAGTCAGGTATAAGAAGACAAAGATTAAACCCAAGACAATGTGATATTTTGATGATATAAGTACTGTTTTTAAAAAAAAAAATTTTATGCAGCTTAAAACTGTAATTTATTGGGCTCAGATTTGATTTTCATTATGCCGCTTATTGTTTATAACAATCAGAGCCAGATTAAGACCTCACAGGGCCCTTGGCACGTTACTAATTTCGTGCTTCGACTTCTCTCTCAGTAAAGGGGAGATGGATCGTGAGAAAAGTGTCATACTCTTGCTTATTTTCTTGCCAGACAGCTTGTACTCTTTGCAGTTTACAGGTAGATATTCAGGAGCTCCCCAGGCTGTTAATGAAGTACCCTGCACTAAAAGTATGCAAAAACCTTGACATTGCTGGCATGGCATTTGGAAAAAGGTTTGTCTCCAACATAGTAACACCTTCATGCCGGGACTAATGCTTACACAATTGCCATGGTATGCACCCATACTGCACAATCGTGTATACACAACGTTAACTATTGCAAATTAAATGTATTTTTTGCAAAATAATTTAGTTTAGAATTTCTGCTTAAACTGCAGAGCTGGTACAGCCATTATAGCAGTGGCTCTGCTGTGTTCCATAGCAGCTGCACGGGCCTGTAGATATCCCTATCCAGCGCTTTTCTTCTGATTCTCCCACTAATAGCAGGTCGCTCCAAATGCTCCCTTACCTGTCAGAGACCGTAGAGGAGCACCGATCCTGATGATCAGGTGTGCCTGACAGTCAGACACACTAGAGCACGAGGATGCCCACTGGACTGCCAGGGTAACAATAACTATCACCTCCATGCCTAAAAAGTAAGCAGAATGGGGGAAGCAATAAAATAAAAAACAAAACATAACCATTTGTCGGGAGGATGAACACCCAGCCACCTGCTCACAGTCACCTCCCATATGAACCCCCTCTTATCCACCCTGTCATAGTTACCCTGTCACACTCAGTTCCTCACACATGGTCACATACACCCCTCCACACGCATTCTGTCACATTCCTCTTTACCAGAGCCTACCTCATACACAGTCATCCTTATACACAGGCACCCTCCCACAGTCGCGTTCATACACACAATAACCCTTCACACACACAACACAGCCTCGCCATACACACATCACAACCAAAAGCAGTCCCACATGCACACAACACAATACAAGCAGCTGCCTCACTCACATATGCTCTCAGATACATGGATACACATGCTCTCAGTAGATACACATTCATAGGCAAACACATATACCAAGGATGCTAACTGGCAACATATATAGGTTTGTAATGCTAAATAACACACATGTAGCAGAGTGTGTGAGTGTACGTGAGTGCGTTTATCAGTGTGTATATGTGTGCATGTATAAGTGTGCCAAAGTAGCAACATGATTGCAATGTGAGTTTAAAGGGATTCTCTAGTGCTAAGAAAACAAACCTGTTTTCCTGGCACTAGAGAATCCTGGAGTGCCCTCTCCCTCCCGCCATTCCCACGTCGCTGGATGAGTTAAAAGCCCTTCAGTCACTTACCTGAATACAGCGCCGATGACCCTTGGCTCTGGGTCAGGCTCCGCCCACGGTCCTCCCCCGCCGACAGGGGAGACCTAATGCGCATGCGCGGCAATGGCCACATGCGTGCTCATTAGACCTCCCCATTATTCACTGCTTTCCTACGGAGATCCCGGTGACGCTGGAGGTCCTCATGCACAGCATGAGGACATCCAGCATTGTTTAGATGACCAAAAGTCACCTAAGAAGCCGGAAATCCCTCTAGTAGACAGCCACTAGTGCAGGACTTAACCCTGCATGGTAATTATTGCAGTTTTTAAAAACTGCAATAATTACACTTGCAAGGTTAAGGGTGATGGGATGCAATGAGCTGAAGTAGTCTGGGTGCCTACAGTGTCACTTTAATATGGTATAGGTGTGGTACGATGACATTATATACAATATGCAAGTATAAAAAATAAATAGATATTCTCATCCCTTCTGGGTGGTATATATATTTTTTGTGTATCCATCAAAGGCCTGGGAGTCTGAGGGTTCTGCGCAGTATATTAGCTGTTCTAGAACAGCTCTCTTCTGGACAGAGATCTCACATGTTCCACTTGGAATCTGCTGAAGCTTGGGGTTCACAGCCCTGAGTGCTTCTATCACAACTGAGACAACTATTGTTCTCACTTTCCACCTCCTTTCTAGCTCCTCTTTCAGTTCTTGATATTTGTCCACTTTCAAGTTCCTTCTTCCTGATGTTATAGTCACTGGATGTTGCAACATCCACCACTGCAATCCTCCATTCCTTATCTAAAATCACAATATCAGATTGGTTGGTCACTACTTGTTTGTCTGACTGGATCTAAATGTCACACAGTATCTTAACCCCGTCATTCTCAACTACCCTTTGTGATATCTCCCACTGGACTATATTCTGTCCAGATACACAACTTGGTTGTGCCTCTCAAAGTATGCTGTCCCTGCTAACAACTTGCACCTGGCTACTATGCACTGGATTGTCAAAGAGGCTTTTTTGCAAAGTAACCCTCATACATTTTGGGGTGTACATTGTGCAATTTGACAATTATTATATTCTTTATTTATATGCAGCTATGCAGTTTTGACCTATCAGTGTTCTTATGTATTGTTGTCATATGTCCTATGTTCAGTGGCGTACTAAGGACGGGGCTGGGGGTAGCGCAGGGCGGTCCGCCCCAGGTGCCACAAGGTAGGGGTGGTACCACCAGGGCTGGCCAGACATGGGGTTCTGTGAGCTGTGTGCCTGCACAGGACGCCATAGCAGCAGGGGCTCCGGCCAGCCACACAGCTCACATGCAGGGGTCGACAGGAGAACAGCAGGCGTGCAGCATGGATAGTTGGGGCGGAGCCAAATCTGATGCGGGGACGGAGCTAAAGGTAGCCTCCTGTGTGCGAGTGACTATGTGTCTGGGACTGTGTGCATGTGGCTGTATTTGACAGTATATACAGCATTTGACTGTGTCTGACTGTCTTCGCCCTGCAGTGAGCTGACATAAAACGTCATCCCGGCATTGGCATCATTACAGGGTGTGCAAGGGACCTGTGCAGGAAGAGCACAGAGATCCCAGCAGCAACCACTGACCACCAGGGAGTGAAGATCCACTCTGTCCCTCCCGGAGCAAGGTAGGGAGGCTGGGTGTACCTCTTAAATATTAAAGGACCACTCTAGGCACCCAGACCACTTCAGCTTAATGAAGTGGTCTGGGTGCCTGGTCCAGCTAGGGTTAACCCATTTTTAAATAAACATAGCAGTTTCAGAGAAACGGGTTAAGCCTTCCCCCTATTCCCTCTAGTGGCTGTCTCATTGACAGCCACTAGAGGCGCTTGCGTGCTTCTCACTGTGATTTTCACAGTGAGAGCACGCCAGCGTCCATAGGAAAGCATTGTAAATGCTTTCCTATGAGACCGGCTGAATGCGCGCGCAGCTCTTGCCGCGCGTGCGCATTCAGCCGGCGGGGCGTAACGGAGGAGGAGAGGAGGCAAAGAGCTCTCCGCCCAGCGCTGGAAAAAGGTAAGTTTTAACCCCTTTCCAGAGCCGGGCGGGAGGGGGTCCCTGAGGGTGGGGGCACCCTCAAGGCACTATAGTGCCAGGAAAACGAGTATGTTTTCCTGGCACTATAGTGGTCCTTTAAATGTGTGTATGTGATGTTTGTGTGTGTATATTTAATTATATGTGTCCGTGGTTGTATGTTATACTCACACAACCACAGATATACACACACAGACATACACTTATTGGTGTTTGGTAGATAGCTCTCTTATTTGGTGTCCTTAAATATGGCAATCCCACATAAGGATAGCAAATAGGGGAGGTATCTGATAAACAAAGATCGTAGTTAAGAGGTGTCAGCCACAACAAGAAATCTGGGTGGCTAATGTGAATTCTATGCAAATTTGTTGACTGATGCCAAGTACACTGCATGCTGGCATCAGGCAGTCAATGGCAGCACATTACCCAATCCCCTAGTGAAAGGTTTTAGTGCCCCCGCAGTTTTGACTGTGGTATCTTGTGCCCCCCCATATATTGTTACTAGAGTTGCCACTGTGTCTGCATGTGTGTCTGTTTATCTGCATGTGTATCAAACACCAACACAAAGTACAAACACACCCCCTACATTCACTACAGCACAGATTGAGATCTATTTGAAAAAGGTATCAAGCTGAAACATTGGGGCTGTGGTCTACACTCTTTTGATCTGTGTACTTAACATACTCGTTTTCCTGGCACTATAGTGCCCTGAGGGTGCCCCCACCCTCAGGGACCCCCTCCTGCCCGGCTCTGGAAGGGGGAAAGGGGTAAAAACTTACCTTTTTCCAGCGCAGGGCGGGGAGCTCTCCTCCTCCTCTCCGCCTCCGATCCGCCCCGTCGGCTGAATGCGCGCGCGGCAAGAGCTGCGCGCGCATTCAGCCGGTCGCATAGGAAAGCATTATCAATGCTTTCCTATGGACGCTGGCGTGCTCTCACTGTGAAAATCACAGTGAGAAGCACACAAGCGCCTCTAGCGGCTGTCAATGAGACAGCTGCTAAAGGCTTTGGGGGAACGCTTAACCCATTGATAAACATAGCAGTTTCTCTGAAACTGCTATGTTTATAAAACAATGGGTTAACCCTAGCTGGACCTGGCACCCAGACCACTTCATTAAGCTGAAGTGGTCTGGGTGCCTAGAGTGGTCCTTTAAGGTAATTGTAGCGGAGCTCCATTCCTAGCTGGAACTGGGAGGCCTGAAGCACTTCTGCCCTAGTCGCAGTAGCTTGACTGGGGTCCTTCTGGGGTTTTTCACCCAACCAGGGTGCAGCTCTCCTTCCAGGCAGTTATTAAGAGAGTAGTGGATGCATGGAATAGCCTTCCAGCTGAAGTGGTAGAGGTTAACACAGTAAAGGAGTTTAAGCATGCATGGGATATGCATAAGGCTATCCTAACTATAAGATAAGGCCAGGGACTAATGAAAGTATTTTTAAAAATTGGGCAGACTAGATGGGCCGAATGGTTCTTATCTGCCGTCACATTCTATGTTTCTATTGTCCCCTCTGCCTATTCCGCTGCTACCCTTCTTCTGAAGTCCCTCTTCTAGGCAGTTATCCACCTCTGCCTGCAATGTGATTTCTATTGCATTGACAAAGGCATTTGCATCTCTCAGGCCTAGCTCTCTTGATTTATCCCAGGGTTAGAGGGATCGTGCAGCCATCCTACAGGTACAACAACTCTGTGGCATGGATCCCTAAAAATCCACATAGGACACCGTTCCTAAAGAAACTAACATACAAAACTTTATTTTTTTCTTTGGACTGGCCCAAATGCTCCTTACATATAAGTTATGGTGACAATTCTATAAAAATACAACTCAAAACAAGAAACGTTATCTGAAATGCAGCCAAGGTACACAAAGAAAGGGGGATAACCCCTAGTGAAAATGGATACAAAACAAAGGGGATGTGGACCTTTAAGGTAGGGAGAGGACTAGTCTGAGACTACTATACTGAATGTGTAGAATTCAGGCTCATCTAAAAAGGAACACAGGGTCCAAAAAAAACAAAAAACAAGTTTATTGAACGATAATAATAATTAGAATAACACTGGAATCTTAGTATATATGTGAGATAGACTCTGATTGTAATTAAGAATGAATATAATATATATATAAGATAAACTCTGATTAGGGTTATTGTGCGTTAACCTAATCCTAGCGCACGTCTGCGCAAGAGGAAAGGGGGAGGAAGGTACAGATGCCAGTTACAATGAGTAAAGAGATGGAAAGATACTAGTAATTACTGAAATAAAATAAAATGGACCAGCCTAAATAGCATGTTAGAAAGCTACTACATATAAAATGTATCAAAGTATGTCGGCAAATGAGGGTTCTCAACAGTGTCAGCCGATATTGTAAAGGTATGTATCTTAGAGTAATCAGTATGCAGCCCTGAAATTGTAACAAAAGGGTAACAGAATGTATCTAAGTGTGTCGGAAAATGAGGGTTCACAACCGTGTCGGCAGGTATTATAAAGGTATGTATCTTTAAATAATCAGGGTACAGCCCCGAAACTGTAACAAGAGAGTGGCAGATATAACTGTACTATTTTGTATTGAAGTATCAATGGTGTAGCAGCCGAAGGTATGGTTCAAAGGGTAAAGAAAATAATAAAGTGAAAAAGATAAATTATAAATACTCCAAACGGATAGTGCAGTCTGAGTAGCCTAATAAATGTAACTTGATATATATAAATAGCACATTGGTGAAGCTATAACATACAATATATATCTATGTATGACGGCAAATAAGGGTTCTCTACAATGGACACCCGATGCTATAAGGAATTAGTCTATGAATAATCAGGGTACAACCCTGAGATTGGAGCAAAAGGGTACCATATAACACTGCACTATGTAATATAATAATATCAAATGGTGTAGCGACCGGAGGAGTATTCCAAAGGGTAACAAACGTAAAACAGGTAGATAGAATAGCTAATACTCGGTATCTTAGAATAAAGAAACGGCTGTGACAAACAGAAATGTCTAACACTGACTAATGATGGTAAAAAGGGCTAGCGCTACGGCTGACACTCCACCCCCGTGCCTTCGAGGGCACCTGAAGCTCACCCCACTATAATCTAACTGCCACAAAATCAGAGAAAACAAAAATGAGAAATAATCTATGATAAGAGAAAAATGGCATGAGAAAGCCGTGTTGCCCCTGACGCGCGCGTTTCGCCCGCCAAGCTCGTCAGAACATATCGGAAAATATACAGGGAATTATTATAACACAATAACATATCTACAAAGGGGTGGGGAAGTCAATAACCAACACAAAATATCTTGAATGCCTGCATATTTAGCAATATGCAAATCTACCTAAATATATGCACAATTAACAAGCCTTGATATTCAGGTAGTGCATATAGCTGTTGCTATTAACAGAGGGCGCTATACAGGCTCCATAGCCAAATCCACTTAGTTGGTAACAAGCATCACCAGGACAGGAGAGCATACCAAACAATTTACAATATACAAACACATTATAAACATCCTGCACATATGATGGGAACAGGGTGACTTAGACACAGGAACAATGTAGGAACCGTTTAAAAGTATCCTTCTGCTCCCAGTGATGTTTGCACATACATCTACATTGCATATTTAAATATGTCATTGCTTATTATGATGTTAGATTTATGCTTTGCACTTTAACAGTGCTAAACTATTGCTAATTTTCATACCAATAACATTTTTAAAATCATGACATTGGTGTGCTATGGTTTGATGTTTATTATGTATTTGCTATCCTAGATAGGTAATGGGAATTTCCATTTAGCACCCAAGAGATTTTATCTCCAAACACTACTTGCACTAATTATTTTTATTGCACCTTGGGTCTTGCCTGGTGGGGTAGACCCCACTTTTTATTCCTATGGTGCTGATTGCCTGATCTTGAGCTGCTAGTATTATAGCCTCAGTGCTGTCTTTCAGTCCTGCATTTTTCAGCTTCTGGTATGACTTCGTAATGTGTGCCATATGCATTATCTGCCAGTGGTACACCCTATGGAGAGGTTTCTCTTGCCATGGAACCTCCTCCTTTTCTGCATCCCTATCTGTTGTTATCTCAAGCATTCCCTTAGCAGTTCATCTTTGGGAGAAATTGTCGTGATGTACTTGAGGTTGTTCTGTGTTTCATCCAGGACTGTGGTCTTGACACTCATCAGACTCTATCCTCCTTGTGGCTGGTGTACAATCTCTGGGTGCTGGACTTTGGTTGAAATCCTCCATTGATAGTGAGTAGTTTCTGGATTTTAAAAAGCATGGTGAACAGCTCTTCTCTTGGCCAGATTTTTATTCTAGCTGGATATCTGATGAATGGTAGGACATATGTGTTGATGGCTTGGATCTTGTTCTTGTCACTGGGCTGGGACTTTAGGACCAGTCTAATGGTCTGGAGGTACTTGGATGTTGCTATTCTCTTTGCCTCTTCGTCATGGTTGCCATGTGTTTGTGGTACCCCCAGGTACTTGTAGCTGTTTTCAACATCTCCTATTTGACCTTCTGGTACTTGAATTCCTTATGTCCTGATTATCTTTCCTCTTTTTGCCATCATCCGCCCACACTTAACTTGTCCAAACAACATTTTGATGTCTTTGCTGTATATCCTAGTTAGGTGGATCAATGAGTCAATGTCCATGCTCACTCTTGGCATACATCTTGATGTTGTCCATGTGGATTAGGTGGCTTTGGTAGCTCCACTATTGAACCTATAACTATAGCTACTCTTCATGATGAGGCCTATGCAGAAAAGCATTGGTGATAGTGCACCACATTGGTATATGCCACGATTAATGTTCACTTGTGCTTTTATCCTCTAATTGGCTTCCAGAGTTGTGTTCACTTGCCCATCAAGTTCTTGATGAAGGCTCTTGAAGTGTCTTGCTGGCCCTGTGCAGAGCCAGTCATTACTGTATTCATATATGTGGAATTGTTTCATAGACTTTTTGTGGTCAATCCAGGCTGTGCACAGATTGGTTTGTGTGGTCTTGGAATCCCTTGAGACTGATTGGTCTACCAGCAGTTTGTGTTTTGATCCTCTGGTGTCAGTTTCAATCCCCTTTTGAGTATTGCTGAGTACTGACTCATATGCCCATCGATCTTGAGACTATGATGCCTGACAGGACCTTCCATGTTGTGGGGAGGAAGATGATTGTTCCCCTGTGAGGGTCCTTCAGTATTGCCTTGTGTTAGCCAGTCAAGGTTGGAACCTGTTGCTAGTAGTTGGTTCATTTATGCTGCTAGGCATTCATGCAGCTTTATTAATTTATTTATCCAGTAAGTGTAGATCATATCAGGTTCGGTTGATCAACTCTTCATGTGGGTTACTCGTTGTTGGATATCTCTCACTGTGATGTGAACTGTTCTGGGAGCATGCAGTGGTTTGCTTTTGGGTCTAATAACCACTTGGACTTGGTGTTAAGTGATGGTTCTTTCTCAGTCTCTACTCTGGGTGGGTCTTGGGTAGATATATGGTTACCTTTCAGCTGTGGATGGTTCCTTAGTAAACAGGGCATTTATTCTCTTATTCTCTGGTGTATATGCTCAGTCTGGTTGCCAGTGTTGTCAGTCTTTATCTTTGTTTTCAGTCAGGATCCACCCACTTCAGCTCTCCCAAGGTTAGGGATGCTGGGTGGACATAAATAAAAGAATATAATAATAATAATAATAATTTGTGAGTGTGTGTAAGTGTCTGTTAGTTTTGGTTTACAATTTTTATTTGGATATGAAAAGGATACATACATGGAAGAATAATGAACAAATGTAACATTGGATATAGATGTGTTACATTATTCCATACGATTCATTGAGAGAGAAATTAATATCACACACATTCTTTTCTATCATGTATGACACTGTAAAACCAACGTTTACATAGAATAAACATGTGTAGCCATAAACGAATTTAGTGATCGTAACAGAGCATAGTGTATAAAAGGTAATGGATATCATTGGAATAACCAACGGGTGTCCCATATGGGGATCCACAACAAGAGGAAGGGGGTTGCTGCTTGGGAAGAGAGACAAGCCATGTGTATGTGCAGAGATGATAATACGCAGTCTGCACTAATCTGATTTTTCACCAATAAAGGGTTGCTGTTGGAGGAAGGAGATCCAAGGATCCCATATCTGCTTATCTTGGGAGTATCTGTAGGTTAGTGAGTGGCACATTTCCTCCAAGATATGTATATTTTCAACTTTTTGTATCCAGTCCTTCATCAAAGGGTGGATTTAATTTCTTCCAGAAATGGGGATAAGCTGGTTTGTAGCCATCAACAGGTGCGTCACAAGGGAATGTTTGAATGTATGTTGATTGTGGGAGCAAGAACAGGATAACTCCTGTCGGTGTCAATGAATGTTTGTGTGTGTCATTGAGTGTGTTTCAAATCAGTGCCTGTCAGTGACGCGTGTGACTGCCATTGTCTCTGTCAGTGAGTGTGTCTTTCAATGTCAGTGAGTGTGTGAGTTTATCTGTCAGTGTGTGTGTGTGTGAGTGTGACAGTGAGTGTGTGTCTGTGAGTAAATGAGCATGTGTATGTCAGTGAGTGTGTGTGTCTGTCAGCGATTGTGTCAGTGAATATATGTGTTTTTCTGTCAAGCGTGTGTAAAATAAGTTACAGTTTATGTCTGTCAGTGAGTGTATTTGCATTTGAGAGTGTGTTTCTGTCAGTGAGTGATTGTGTCAGTGTGTGTCGATTAAACAGAGTTGAGCTTATGACTGTGAGTGTATGTCAGTGTATGTGTATGCGTGAAGACGTGTTGTCAGTCAGGGAAGGTATTTTGGTTAAACAGTGTGTATATGTCAGTGTGTGCTTAAAAGGATGCGGTACGAAGAGGTGGAGTTATAAGAGTAAAAGGTTGGTCCAAAAAAAGAGGTGGCCTTGGCAGGAAGGGGTGGGTCAAATTTAAATTGGGGGGGGGGGCAACCAAGTTCAGTCATGCCTAGGGCAGTATACACATGTATGTTTATGTGTGTGTATCTCTTTGTCTGTGTATCTGTCTGCATGTGGGTGTGTATGTGTATCTGTTTGTCTGTATGGGTATCTGTATGTCTGTATGTCTATCTGTTTGCATGTGTGTCAGTGTGTGCCCCTACGTATTTGTAAAGAGGGCATTAAGTGTTTCATATTATTTTTTTAAATGGGCCAATATTTAGAGATCACTTTTTTCACTTGTTTACTTTGGACATTAAAATCACATATAAAAGATATCTTTTCATTGGATGTCATTGGTTTTTCTTTATATTTCAAAAGAGTGTCTCTGTTTCTAAGCGCTATGTCTTGGTATGCAGTATTTAAAAGTTCTCTATTCTATTCCTTATCTGAAAAATCATGATTTTTTGTGCCTATTCTTGAAATGTATTTGTGTCTGCACAATTTCGTTTAATTCTTAATAACTGGGCTTTTGGTGCATTAAGAAACCAAGGAGAATAGTGACAGCTGTTTTTTTTTTTAATATAACTATTCACATCAACTTTCTTAAAGAAAGTGCTAGTCTTGATGTTGTTGTTTTCAATATAAATATTCAAGTCTAAAAATTCAACTGAATTCTTACTGCAATTTTTCGTAAGTTTAATGCCCCAGTCATTGTTCTCAAGACGTGTAAAGAAAAGTTCTAGGGAATCGCTGTCTCCTTTCCAAATGAAAAAAATATCGTCTATGTACCGGCGTTAGGTCACCAGGTTTGCAACCCATCTTTAATTTTCAAAAATAAACTTATTATGATGAACTACACTTCGCCACTGGCTTTCAGAGAGGCCTGCTTGCCAGCCTCTTGCCCTGGGACTATGGCCCCTGGGGTGCATTGCCATTTAAAAACCCTATTTGGGCTTTTTGGATTTTAAGATATTGTTCATTGCCCATGAAATATTATTGGAAAAGATTTGCACTTTCGAAATGGCACTTCAGAAACAGCCGAAGTGCCTTAGTAGTCGAAGTGGCCGCTATTCATACAGTCAAACCCGTGGTGGCGGCCATCTTGTTTAGCCGAACACTGCCAGCCGTGTTTTGCCGTCGAGTTCATGGAACTCAAATCGGACACGGCATGAACACCGCTGAACTTTACCTTCTATGGAACTTCGACGATTCGACAGGAGTCGAACAGCCTTTGACAATTCTAAAGCCACTTTAACATTGGGTATTTGCATGAACGCCCCCCGTTCGTGCATTTGAACTGAACTTAGTATTGGAAATACTAAGGCCGCGCAGCCTAAATTTGTGGAACTATTTTTGGCATGAAAGCTATGCTTGCAGTCGGTGAAAAGAGACTTCTAGAAATCTTTTGAACCCCTGCTCTGATCTGGGTGATTTTTGGATATGCTGTTCACCCAGATCAGGTCTATCCAGGGATGTAATTTGTGGGGATATGTGGTGTTTTGGGGTGTTTTCTATGTTTTGGGTAAAAATGTGTGTTTTCTGCCTGTGGTAATTGAGTTAGTCCATTGTCTTTGTTAATTGTATCACAGGCAGAGGGGAGGGTTTGTGTACAGTAACTGGGAGTGTTCAAACATAAAGACTCTGTTTTTATTGGATTGTGCATTTCATGTCCTGTGCCCCACAAGGTCCACGTGGGCAGTAACCTTGTGGGGAAATACTGTATAAGAGAAGTTCTGCTTCACCCTCAATCTAGAGTCCTGTCTCTTATTGGGGGGGAATCTGCTACAAGGGATTGCTCTTCATACTCCCTTGAATAATCATTATGCTCTTGTAAGAGCTTGTTCCTGTTCCTGCTTCACTCTCTGGGGAAAGAGAGGTTCACCCACTGGATCCTGGAGCCTTGTCGTAGGTCCAGGGTGGGTAGGAGATGGCGAGACCCCAACCAAGCTGCGGCGGTTTGTGGGGTCTGCAGTGCTTATGGTGTAAAGTGGAGTGCTTGGAGCCCTCGGGAAGCACTAGGAGCATCAATCAATGGAGGTACCCAGTCGGGGTGCAAGGTGATCGGTTACAGTGGTGGCAGCGGTGGGATGGTGTCCTAGTGTGAGGAGCAGCATCCTGGAGACACCGAGCAAGCATGGTGCTCAGCTATACTGAGGCACAGTTTAATGCTACGCTGAAGAGATGGCTGGCTCTCTTCGGACCCAACCCAGCTGAGAAAAATGTACAGTCCACGAGGAACCTACTGATCAAGGAACTGCAATCCAAAGCAGAATGGCAGGCTGCGTTGGCGAAGTATTCCGTCTCTCCTTCCAAGCAGCAGTTTTCCTTGCAGGGAGAGGAGACAACCGGTCTCTCTCCAGCGACAGTGTGCATCCCAGGGAGCCGAAGGTGTTCACATCTTGAGAACAATGACTGGGGCATAAAACTTACGAAAAAGTGCAGTAAGAGTTCAGTTGAATTTTTAGAATTGAATATTTATATTGAAGACAACAACAGACAATCACTTTCTTTAAGAAAGTTGATGTGAATAGTTATATTCAAGAAAACAGCTGTCGCTAGTCTCCTTGGTTTCTTAATGCACAAAAAGCCCAGTTATTAAGAATTAAATAAAACTATACGACACAAAAGAATTTCAAGAACAGGCACATAAAATCATCAATGATTAATCAGATGAGGGATATAATAGAGAACTTTTAAATACTGCATACCAAGATGTAGCGCTTAGAAACAGAGACACTCTTTTGAAATATAAAGAAAAACCAATAACATCCAATGAAAGTCAGATATCTTTTATATGTGATTTTTTTTTTAGATTCTTTATTTTCGGTGCATTCGGTTATGTGACATACATACTTGCATCGCCTTATCAGCATAGACAAATTGGAAATCGGCATGGTTAATAGCTTTGTTCAAAGTTAGGCAATACGTTTACAGGTGCATATTGATAGGAACTAAGAGTAGGTAGCAGCTATTTTGTGTTTGTCTTTCTGTTCAATGGTCGAAGGAGTTAGCTTGTGCCTATGTGGTCAGGGAGAACATAGTGGAAATGCGTCTGCACATTTTCTTTTTTTCTTGTGGGTCAAGTGTGCCCATGCTATTGGTGCCCATGCTATTGGTACCCATAGGGTGGTCTGGGTGTGGGTGAATATGTTGAGTGTGTGTATGGTATTACAGTCTTGTAAATGGTTGATTAGCACCTTCCTTGTCAGTTTGGGGGAGGCATAAGGTGGTTAGTTAAGTTGTCGTTTACCCCTTTTGTGGTGGCGTGTATGCCTCGGTGTGGGCCATGCGCTTCTGTCAGTGCTTTGGTGTAGGTTGTGTGTCGGGTATGCTATGCGTGGTACAGTCGGTAGTGTCGACCCCTAACCAAAGAGGGTCACGGGGGGAAGAGTGTACATCTCGGTCTTTGTAGGGGGTGGCTTTAGTCAAACTTGGGGTGTAGAGAGAGTAGTAGGGTGAACTTAGAGAAGAGAACAGCAGAGCATGGGAATTTGTGGTATACATTTTATGTGGTGTTCAGGTCGCTACCTCCTGTCTCCTGTTGCCCCAGGGAAAGAATGGAACAGTTCTCTCGGGGTCCCATGAGTGGGGGGCTGTTGTTGTGCCTGGCGTTGAGGTGTTCTGTGTAAGTCCCAGTTTTTGGAGGGGCGCAGGGGCCTCTGAGAGTGAGGTGAGTTTTAGGACCTCTGTTCCGCTGATGACCGCCAAGGTTCTCGGCAGCAGCAATCTGTACTCCACTTTCCCTTTCCGCAGTTGTTCAGTTACGTCGTTCAAGGACTTTCTCCAGAGTAGGGTTTTCCGCATAATGTCTTGGAAAAAGGTGAGTTGAGAATCTTCGAAGGCCAGCGGTGTCTTGTCTCTTACCGCTGCTAGTATGCGGCGTTTTTCTGTCATGGAGTGGCAGCGGACTATGACATTCCTTGGAGCCATTGTGGGCGCCCTTTTGGCCTTGTTTATGCGGGAGTGGCTGTCAAATTCCAGCTTTTTAGCATGTGTGTGTGGCAGGATAGTTGCCGTGAGCCTCCTCAGATACTGTGTTAGTTCTGAGGGTCCGACTGTGTCAGGGATTCCCCGGATCTTAATATGTGTGCACCTACTGCGGTCTTCCATGGCGTCCAGAGTGTTTTGGAGCGCTTTGTTCACCGATTGTAAGTGTTTCAGGGTATCTCCCATGCTTTTTACCTCTTGTCTGAGGTCTAGTATGTCCTCTTCAGAGGCCTGTACTCATGCTGTCAGTGCCTGCGTTTCTGTGCACATTAGGTTTAGATCAACATCGAACATCTGCTTCATTTCTTGTAGCAAGAGTCTGGTATCCTTTTTAGTGGCTGGGGCTGAGTCATCCCTTTCTGTTGGTGGGCTGCTGGGGGATTCAGATCTCCTGTCTGCTCTGCGTTCTTGTGTCTGCTGTTCTGTCCCTGTGGAGCCAGTCTCCTGGTCCTGATCGGCCGCCATTTTGTGGCCTGGAGTGCGCTGTACTAGGGCCCCTATGTCTTGTGATGGGTGCAGCTTATGTGGCTTTTGTGATCGCCTCCCCATTTCGTCGCTAGGTGGTCGTTGGTAGTCGGCCCCCAGGCTATACCAGTCCTCGGGGCTCGGGAAGGACACCGCTGGCAGTTGTGATGCCGGCTGGAGGGCGAGGTAGGCCCGAGATTTGCGGATGCATTTTTTGCCCGAGTTTGTATATAAAAAGGGCATTGGTGGGTAGCCCTGTGAGCTCTGTAGCTGTGGCTGTGGGCCTCACGGGTCGATGGTCCCCCGTACCTGAGATGTGTGGCAGATTGCTCGGTGATACTTGGGAGCCATGGAGAGCAGCGTCAATTCGGCTCCGTGGTTAGGCTCCGCCCCTTTATATGTGATTTTAATGTCCAAAGTAATCAAGTGAAAAAAGTGATCTCTAAATATTGGCCCTTAAAGTTTTAAAATTAATGACATCTTCACCTGCCATTCCAAGAGAGTAATCTATATGATGACTTGCCCATGTGGATTAGTATATTTTCAAGTGAGGATACAAGAACGCATTAGGAATGTGAGAAATGGCTTTGTTAAACATAACGTATCACTACCGGTTGATGAAGGTGAAACGCGTCTCAGGCGATCAGTACACTCTTTGGGAATACTACCTTATTGTATTTGGTTTATTTGTATTTACTTTTGATCATTTTGGTTTGAATAAATTGTTTTAATCTACACAAGTCCTGTGAGTTCCTGCAACTTCCTGCTTTTAAAAGAAGAGTTGTGCCCTCTTAAAGGCACAGTGCCCATAACACTGAGAGCCCAGCTTTTTTGGCTCTCTAAAAGCTGAGCAGTTATCTGCATTATTCTCTTTATATTTATGCATTGAGGATAATACACTAGGAACATTGTTCCATTTCCCTCTTTTTCTCCTGAGCGCCTTGGTCTTCATATAGAAGTAGTCTGGAATTATCTATAAATACCCCTGCAATTGTGACCTGAGCCTATCCTCCCTAGGCTCTATGCCATGTGAGTGTGTTACATATATATCTTTCAAACCACTCCAGTTGTCCAGATATATTGCACCATATTTTGTCAATTTGATTACTTCCTTTCCAGGGTACCAGTGGCAGGGTGGGTGGGTTGTGAGAGAGAATGAGGGAGAGGGGAGTAGGACAGGGCGAGTGGAGGAAAGTGTGGCAGGGCAGTTGTGGCATAGTAGGAGGGATGAGTATGACAGGATTAAGGGGGGTTAATGTAACAGGGTGAGTGTGGCAGAGTAAGGGCAGGTGAGTTTGGAGGGGTTAGATTACCAGGATTAGGAGTGGTTAATGCGAGTGTGGATGCATGAAGAGGCTGACAGTGTAGGGGGGTGACAATGTGTGGGGAGGTGCCAGTGTGAGGGGATGCTAACAGTGTGTCTGGGGAGGCTGTGTGTGTAAGGGGTGTGATACTGTGTGTGTGTGTGGGGGGAGTGATCCCAGTGTGAGTAGGCGATGCAGGAGTAGGGTGGAGGCATGGTGAGAGGGAGCTGGACGTGAGGGAGGTGGGGTAATGGTGTGAGGGAAAGCAAGGATGGTGTTAGGGAGGAGGGGTGATAGTGTGAGGGGAGTTGATGGTGAGAGGGAGCTGATGATGAGAGGGGAGGGGGTGGGATTTTGTGAGGGAGAGGGGTGATGGGTGAGAGGGAGATGGGGGTGTTGTGAGAGGGAGGTGATGGTGAGAGGGAGAAGGGGTGATGTGGTGAGAGGGAGGGGTGATGGTCAAAGGAGGGTGATCTTGAGAGGGGGGTGATGGGTGAGAGGGAGGGGGTGATTGTAGGGAGAGCAGGGAGGGGGTGATGGTGAGAGTGGGGTGATGTGGAGAGGAGGGGTGATCTTGAGAGGGGGGTGGTGGTGACAGTGAGGGGTGATGCAGAAGGGGTGATGGTAAGTGGGGGGGTGATGGTGAGCCGGAAGGGGGGGTGATATTGAGAGGAGGAGATGGTGGAGGAGGGGGGTGATAGTGAGAGGGGAGGGGGATGATGGTAAGAGGTGATGATGAGAGGGAGGGGGAGATATTGAGAGGTGATGGTGAGAGGGAGAGCAGGATGGTGAGGGGGGTGATATTGAGAGGGAGGGGGGGTGATGGTGAGAGGGAGGGGTGATATTGAGAGGTGATGGTGAGGGGGGGTGATAGTGAGAGGGAGGGGGGTGATATTGAGAGGGGGTGATGGTGAGAGGGGCGGGGGTACTAAATACCTTTATTCCCTGGTGGTCCAGTGTAAGCTGCCTGGTGGTCCGGTTGCCATTATATCTGGTCTGCAGCTCTGCAGAGCTGCAGACCATGTATCTCGCGAGACCAGTCAGACCGTTCCCACGGTATCCCGTGCAACGCTCTGATTGGCCAGTTCTCGCGAGACACATGGTGTCTCTGATGGCTGGCCAGGCAGACAGGAGGGGCCTCTCACCCGGTGGCTTGCTCAGTAGGCCGCCGGGCCCAATCCTGGTATCGGGTCCTTGGTCCTGGGTCCAGATGTTGTCCCTCATGGAATTAACTTGGCATAAAGAAACAAAAACCCAAATTTTTGAACCCGGGAAAGTTGTGAGGTATGAAACCTAATACATTACAGTGTTTTGCATTCATTATTTTTCTGACCTCTTTATACAACTGTCATCTACAATAAAATATATTTTCTTGCATGTCTTGCTTTAAAAACATCCGCTCTAAATGTGAACCTTTTGAATGCAGGATTATATATCAGTTCCAATGTTGCATGCATTTTTTATAAGTCTTTCTGCTCAAAACAAAGATCTGATTACCTAAACAAATGGTTGAAATAGAGACAGAAAAAGTATAGTCTACGCACAGTGCTGTGGAAACAAAATAGCAGTCAGGTGGGAAAGAGTGTGAAAGAACAGATCCTAGATATTTGTTGTGAAAATTTGTTCAAATAGTCAGGATTCATACAAATGTCTTATTTTAGCTATTACCCTTTACTTTCCATTAAAAAAAATGAAATGTAATTTTTCAGTTTAATTTCAATACTTGGAAATGGATTTGGATTTGTTTTAAATGACCTATATATAAAATCATGAGAAACACGCATCCCTACCTTTAGTATAAGACAGGATCCATCAACCATATACATGCACCTTGGGTCAGACAGTGTTTGAAAACCAACAGTCAGTCTCTGTGGTCTTCTTGTGCTCCACTTGCTGCACAAATAGTTTTGAAGTGACAATTGTCCTTTAAAGTAACACTCTACTTAAAGGGACATTTTAGGCACCATAACAACTTCATCTAAATTAAGTTGTTATGGTGCCAGTAGGTCCCCGGGCTCACTGTTACCTCAAGGGGTTAAACTGTTCAAGAAACGTGCCTTTTCCAAGCCAGTTTTGTGAATGTGGAGTCACACATTTGCTGAGAATGTCAGCTGTACACTCTCATCCAATCAGCAGCACTCCTGCCCAGTGGCTCTCCACTCTTCCTGAAACTAAAATTTTAGAAGCTAAGATTGGCGCTGGAGGCAACTTTTGGATTAACCCCTTGAGGTAAGAGTGAGTCCTGGGGCCTCCTGGCACCATAATCAGTTTATTTAGATGAAGTTATTTTGATGCCTGGAGTGGCCCTTTAAAAAAATCTGTATTTATTTTTTCAATCGTAAATGCATATCAATGTTGATTTGGAACACAAGAAATTATCATCTTCACTTTGCTATAAAAAGTGTCAAAACAGGCAGGTCAGATCTTTCCAAGATGGATCCAACCTCATGACCTAAGAGCAGGACCGGACTGGCCATCGGGCATACCGGACAAATGCCCAGTGGGCCGCGATGACCATGGGCCGAGGCCAGCAGGGGAGATCACAGTATCTCCCCTGTCGGCCCACGCAGAGCCGGCGCTATACGAGTGCTGGCCCTGCTTTGTGCCATAATGGGCTGGTGGGGAGATCAAAGATCTCCCTCACTGGCCCACAGGCACTGATATGCAGCCGCCGGCTGGGGAGGGAGGAAGGCAGGAGAGGACTCCAGCCAGCAGCTCTGCCGGGTTCCTCTCGTGAGGTCGGAGCATTTCCGTGGTTACCACAGCAACGTTCAGATCACGCGAGACTGAACTCTAGCCCTGCACTCACCACTAAGACCACCAGGGATCCCCCTCCATGGCATCACGGCTCCCCCTCCAGACTAAAGGTAAGAAGGGAGTGGGGGATATAAAGTTTTTTGTTTTTTTTATAAAAAAAAAATTCATATTTAAATTTAAATAAACATATTAACACACACATAGCACACTCACACTAACAGCACCCACACACACACACACAGCTCACTCACACACAAGTTAAAAGCAAACACAGGGTATTTTTCTCATGCTAGAGCTCTTCAGCGTGGCTCTGCGCATTGAACCAACATGCTCACTTTGAGAGGGGGCATGCTTGTCATTAGTGATGACAAAACACACCCTCTCTGGCCCCGTCCCCTTTTCAGGGGGCCGCTGTGATTGAAAAATGCCCGGGCCAAATTTTTGCCCCAGTCCGGCTCTGCCTAAGAGTATCATTCTTAATGATAACTAAAGCTAAGCTGAGTTTTTAGTTAATGAAGGTTTTTAACATGCGTGGAGATACTGTAAGATAAAATTTGTATATTTTAGAACTGTGAACTGGTCAAAAATTTTATTGATTGGATAGCAATGCTGGATTGTGATTTACCCCTTAGAACAGAATGGAAAAATATTTCCAGGTAGCTGACTTCACTCTATTTCAGGGGTCCTCAAACTACGGGTCTGGCCCGCCAGGGTCCTGAACCCGGCCCAAGCATTTAGGGCCACCCGATGGGCCCTATATCTTCAGGGGCCCCATCAGCGCTGCGGCTGTGCAATAGCGGGACCGGACCCCTTTAAAAAATTTCAGCCACGCTGACTCCCATCAGCCACAGCCACCCTCCTGCAAAAAAAGTAAGAACATTTGGCTGTGTTTGTGTGTATGTCATTATGTGTATGTATGTATGTATGTATGTGTCTGTGTGTGTATGTATCTGTATGTATGTCAGTGTGTGTCTGTATGTTTGTGTTTGTATTTATGTATGTCAGTCAGTATGTGTCTGTCTGTATGTATGTCTATCTGTGTGTATGTATGTATGTATGTATGTGTATGTATGTATGTATCTACCTGTATGTATGTTTGTAAGTGTATGCATAAGAGTGCGCAGCCTATTGCATAACGGTGCGCACCCTATAGCACAAACACACACGCCGTGTATGTGTGTATATATATATACCAAGCCTCCATAAGCAAACCAGTAACCAACCTCATGCTGAAGAGTTGCATTAACAACGAAACAGCTGTCCATGAGTGGTTCACTGGTTTTGCATCTTATCCTAAATTGTGTTCCAAGCAGTTGTATACTGCAAACACAAATTAAAAGGAATCCATGTTTAAAATGGAATGAGGCAAAAATGTGATTCTTTGTTAAACTAATTTGCATATGCCCACCCAGAATCCTTTGCGGTTGTAACATCACTGCTGATTTGGGATTTCTGTGGGAAAAGCAAGTCTTATGGCTTGACTGGTGTGCAGATTTTTGTTTAGCATTGTATTAACTATCCACATACTTCAGGTGGAAGGGGTTTTCAATCACAATTTTTCCCCACCATAATCTATTTGGATCTTGCTTCCCAAGCACTACCAAGCCTCCATAAGCAAACCAGTAACCAACCTCATGCTGAAGAGTTGCATTAACAACGAAACAGCTGTCCATGAGTGGTTCACTGGTTTTGCATCTTATCCTAAATTGTGTTCCAAGCAGTTGTATACTGCAAACACAAATTAAAAGGAATCCATGTTTAAAATGGAATGAGGCAAAAATGTGATTCTTTGTTAAACTAATTTGCATATGCCCACCCAGAATCCTTTGCGGTTGTAACATCACTGCTGATTTGGGATTTCTGTGGGAAAAGCAAGTCTTATGGCTTGACTGGTGTGCAGATTTTTGTTTAGCATTGTATTAACTATCTATATATATATATATATATATATACACACACACACATTGGTTGCTTTGTGTGTGAGGGCACTGTTCGTGTGTAAGAGTGCTGTCCAATCGCCGTGGAGTTAAAGTGTTCACAAAGTCTGTTCTCCATACGAATAGACTCCACGGGATGGCTATCTGGGGTAATGCTGTTCATACGGTTTAAACTACCGAATGAACAGGCATCCGGTTAAATGACCGAATGCAGAAGCAAGAAGACTTTTAATATGGGGCCATAGTCCAAAGGCAACAGGCGAGCAACCAGGCTTCTCCAATACAATGTGGCGAGATTGGTCTAGTCACATCTCTCCCCTTTTCCAAACAGACTAACAGGGTATCTGACCTCCTGCCGGTCAGTGCCCTTGTTAGTCCAGCAGCCCACCCACAACACACAATCAGTAATACAGCCCACCCACAATAACTGGTTACTACACCTGGGTAGAGGAGAACTTTGTCCATGTCCAGGTGCCTCACCCTGGCTGTGTGGGTGACTGGTAAGCTGACTTGGTGGGTTGCTGAGTGGGCAGAGACCAGTGGTACTCTGCCCTGGTGCCAGCACTACCACGGGAGTAGTCTGGTTGGAGCCTGGTGGCTGGAGGGGGAGACCGACTGTCTCCCCTTTAGATACACAGCTCTGCTGCCGGAGGGGGAGACCGACTGTCTCCCTTTTGGCTAAACAGCCCTGTCGCTGGGGGGCAGGACCATCCCTACCCCCCGTGCTGTAAATGCAGAGACCACGGTCCCATCTGCACGGTTGTGGGGCTTACTGTCCCCCCCCGGTACGTTAAGCTGCCGCTGGGGAGAGGGGGTAACAAGCTCCTCTCCCATACATACTTCCAGCTGCAGGGAAGGGAGACTGACTGTCTCTGCTCCCAATACAGAGTCCTGCTGCTGGGGAAAGGAGACTGGGCTCTCTATTCCCTGTAGGACACTCTGCCACTGGGGAATAGAGACTGGGCTCCCAATTCCCAATAACTCATACTGCCACTGGGGAATGGAGACTGGGCTCCCAACAGGGCCGGACTGGCCCACCGGGATACCGGGAAATTTCCCGGTGGGCCGCGGCACCTGGGGCCGGTCTGACAGCCCTGATCATTGGGCTGACAGCTCCTGTGATCCCGGCCGGCCATGTGTGAGCTGTGTGGCTGCACAGAGCCCCATGGGAGCAGGGGGAGCCTGGCGGCCGGCACAGCTCACACACGGCCGGCCGGGATCATAAAAAAAAAAAAAAAGAAAATTTGCGGCGGGGCTTAGTGCGACGGGGGCAGGGCCCGGCTGACTGCAGCATGGGAAGCAGGAAGGAGTCCCTGCTTCCCCAACAACCAGCCTCCAGGAGCTCCAAGCAGGAGGTAAGAAGCAGGTCAGTCTGTGAGTGTGAGTGTGTGACTGCCTGTGAGTGTGTGACTGCCTGTGAGTGAATGACTGCCTGCGAGTGTGTGACTGTCTCTGTGTGAGTGTGTGACTGCCTGTGAGTGTGTGACTGTCTCTGTGTGACTGTGTGTGACTGTCTGTGAGTGTGTGACTGCCTGTGAGTGTGTGACTGTCTGTGTGTGACTGCCTGTGAGTGTGTGACTGTCTGTGTGAGTGTGTGACTGTCTCTGTGTGAGTGTGTGACTGCCTGTGAGTGTGTGTGACTGCCTGTGAGTGTGTGACTGTCTCTGTGTGACTGTCTGTGTGAGTGTGTGACTGTCTGTGTGTGACTGCCTGCGTGAGTGTGTGACTGCCTGTGAGTGTGTGTGACTGCCTGTGAGTGTGTGACTGTCTGTGTGAGTGTGTGACTGTCTGTGTGTGACTGCCTGCGTGAGTGTGTGACTGTCTGTGTGTGACTGCCTGTGAGTGTGTGACTGTCTCTGTGTGACTGTGTGTGACTGTCTGTGTGAGTGTGTGACTGTCTGTGTGTG
>OW240922.1:34546065-34561479 GCA_933207985.1 Pelobates cultripes | reverse complement strand
CTTTTCCATACAATGGTACCTTATATATATAGACAGTTAAATATTAAATTATTTAATCTTCTCTGTCACAATTGTCTGGGTTTAGATTTGATTATATTCCTCTTAGCATTAGACAGTCTGTCCAACCCCCTTCCTTATCACTTGGCTTGTATATACCATGCATTCCTCAGCTCTGGGAAAGTGGTTACCTTACAGATAGAAATATAGTGTCATTTTGTTAACTTGAATAACAAAATGGAGTCTGGTCTGTTCAGAGTGACTCAGAATATACACTTTTAGTTTCTATCCTAGCACAAAATGTCTGCCGATATAAATACTCTGACATAACCCCCCTTTAGTGCATTTCATAGCCAAAATTAATTTAGCTTATGAATAAGCACTATAGAAGTTATCAGACATATTGTGCAATCACATCATTTCTAACATAGGCCCGTGCATGGAATGAACATTTTTGTGTATATTTGTACCTGTAAAAGTTTTGAACTTTACACTTAGTACAATCAACCATAATATCATTATTACATAGTACATTGTTTTCATTTGAAAAATGTCTTTGGGAGTTACATATGGTATGGTCAATAAAAAGCAAATCTCCATACGTTCCGGATCAATTAAGAGAGGTATAGCGCTCCCCATCTCGAAGGCCAGATTTAATTGCATAGGCTCAATTGTCTCTCCATCCACATTGGCAAGCATCGCATGAACAATATCCTTGGATACAAAATATAGAGGTATGCGTCCCCCTGCCAATTCGATCATTCCAGTTTGCACTTCGTCGAGAAAAGCAAGTGTGTGGAACAATATTGGGTCATGCAGAAATAGAAGTTCACGCTTAAATAAGTCATGACTTTGGTGCAACTCAGTGGATTTGGCAATTAACTCTGAATGCAAATTTGTTGTAACAACTGTGTCTTCCACAATAGTTAACACGTCTTGGAGAAGTGTTCTTTGCTGTTGTATCGCCTGATGAATATCGTTAATGTGTTGCTTTAGCGCATAGATTTCCATATCCAGCTTTTGGACAGTAATAGAGTTGGCTGCAGACATTCCAGTTGCGACAACTGCACCGACAGTGGCACAAACTAATGCAACAATTATAGCGGTGAGGAACCTTTCGGGTCGGTTGCTCATCGGAATAGAACTGGATACAAATGGTTTCCGGGCTTGCTCCAAGATGTTTCGCACACGGTCCTGTGCTCTTTGGAGGTGCATCTGGTACCAAGTCTGTAACTCAGGAAGCTGCATCGATGAAATGTTGTATGCCTTCTTGATGGAAATCTTGGGGTCCAAGCTGACGAACACACTTCGGGTCAGGATCCTCTTCTCTGTCAAGATGAACCCTGGTGTCTCTTGAATCAGGATGCCGGAGGATGGTCCCATCTCTGCGATCGGGTCGGTCCGTAGCTCTTGGCACAGGAGCAGTACGATCCAGAAACACGCCACATCCTTCTTGGACATCTTTCGACAGTCACGGATCAGGAATTCGTTTCAGACTTATCTACTAATGATTCAAGGTTTGTTAAGCATACAAACTTATAACAGTGTGACATCACTTGGCCTAGGACAACACATTATTACGATTCATCAACATATGTATTCTGTCTAATTCTATTTTTATAACTTCGTCCCTCACTACATTTATTACTGACTCTTCAGCAATTTGCCTATAGCAGTTAAACAAGCTAGTAACCTGCTTATAAAATGTAGTTATTGGATGGCAAGGAAATGGTTAATGACATGAACTTACATGAGATCATGGCACATCACAACATTTCACATCATACTATACCACGTGAATCAAGCATTCATCCAGGTTAGTCGTTCACCCTTCTGCGTCTGAATCCACACCTATAATCCTTAATTGAGATTTAGGATGACAAGCACGCAACTGGTTAATGTGAACCCACTTTTCAATAAAATCACCATCCTTAGGAATTTTTATCTTGTACGCTACTGGGGAACTTTTGTCAATAATGACATATGGCCCTTTCCAAGAAGGTAAAAATTTCTTTTCCTTGACTTGATTTCGCGCAAAGTTATACAGAAAGACTTGATCTGTGATTTCATATTCCTTTTTCGTGGTTTTTAGATCGTAATAGGTCTTAACCCCTGTCGCTGCTTTTTCTAGATTCTTTTGGGCAAAAGCAAACGCATGCTGTAAATGCTTGCGCAAATCTTCGATATACTGATGCGTAGTGGCGGCATTGATCAAGTTATGATCTGAAGTACGATATAGTAAATGCTGTGGTAAAACCATCTTTCTTCCTGTCATCAATTCAAAAGGTGACAATTTGGTAGCAGTGCTAGGTGTAGCTCTAATCGCCATTAAAACTAGGGGCAATTTAATGTCCCAGTCTTTATCAGACTCCTTAACATATTTCTTTAGAATATTAACGATAGACTGGTTATATCGCTCTACCCCCCCGCTAGACGCAGCGCGGTATGCAATATGTAGCTTTCGTTTAACACCTAGAATGTTCCACATCTTAGCCATTGCTTCGCTGGTAAAATGACTACCTCTGTCTGACTCAATTCTTTGAGGCAGACCGAACCTGGAAAAGACATGGTTAATCAACAAAGTGGCGCACACGGTACTCGTGTTCTCTTTACAAGGCAAACACTCTATCCACTTTGTGTACATACATGTAACGGTTAACATGTATTTGTTACCTCTTGAAGATCTTGTTACAGGACCTATAAAGTCAATTTGAATATCAGACCAGGGTAATGACACCCCCCTCTTCTGAAGTGGTGCACGATGGGTTGGACCATGGGGTTGATATTGCGGACAAATCAAGCATCCCTGACAGTATGTCTTAACATCCCTCAACATGTGTGGCCAATATGCATAATCACGCAATATCTCATATGTGATCTTATCACCACGATGCCCAGATGTAGGTGCATCATGTGCGTGTTGGAGCATTAACCCTCTGTATACAGTTGGGACTACCCATTGTTGTATACCATGTTTAGAAGTTCTGACCAGTAACCCATCCATGATACTAAATTGGACTTTATATCTCATCAAGATTCGTAAATCTTCATTATTTTTGCAATCCTCATCTGTGATGGGATTGGCAGTAGGGTCTTCTATATGTTTATAGAATATGCCTATGACGGGATCATTCTTTTGGCTAGTAATCAGGTCCTCACTAGGAGCTTCTTGACTCCATTGCACGACATTTAAGTCGGCATTATCTCTAGCCTGTCGTCTAGTTATGGCTTCAACATGAATTGAACCCATAAGATCATCAATGTTTAGGGTTTCACCATTGATGGCAGCTTGTTTTGCCAGTGAATCAGCTAAGTCATTACCATCCTTGTCAATACCTTCTATTTTAGAATGGCCTTTGGTTTTCTTCCAATATATGGATAAACCATTTTCCTTAACCAGCTCATCGATTTTACAAAACAATTTCCCATGTTTAACAGGTTTGTTATTGCTCTTCAGCATTTGGTTACGTTTCCAGCTAGGCAGATATTCGACGAAACTGTTGCGAACATAGTTGGAATCAGTTATAATAACGAATTCTTTGATACCATATTCTATTGCCATTTGAATGGTCTTATATACTGCACAGAGTTCGGCTATCTGACTGCTTTTGGGACCAATATTGTATCCTATAGATACATTAGGATAATCACCTGTCCAGGCAATTCCGATACCTGCAACTAACTTCCGTTCGGCACCAGCTACGTGGTGATATGAACAACCATCAATGTATACCCACGGTAGTAGTCGACAGTATTCCTCGTCATAAACTTTATAAGGAGATAGCAATTGCTCTTCTAGGAAGTCATCTCCGGTGTCATTATCATCCAGAGATGGAGCAGTACAGTCATGTAATTCTGCTAAACCTTGGGCAACTGGGCTTCTCTTATTATGTTTATAACGGACTTCTAACGGCCATCCCTGTAAGGATAGAGTCCATGCAGTAATCCGACTGTTAGAGAGATTACCGTCTCTAATTCTTTCACTCTGCAGATACTGTAGAGGTTGGTGAGCTGTTTCTACAATTATTTTCTCACCTTGGATATAGCTACGAAAATTTTGTAGTGCCCAGACAGTCGACAATAACGCCTTCTCACACGTGTTGAATTTAACTTCAACAGGTGACAAAGTCTTGCTAGCATATGCAATAACTTTGTTTAAACTGTCCTGCTTCTGATACAGAACAGCACTTATGCTTAAATCGGTATAACCTGTCTCCAGATAGAAGGGTTTACCCCCTCTGGGTATGCTAAACAGGGTGCCTGAGTGAGCTTCCTCCTCAGTTCACTTACCGCTTGGTCCTGAGGCTCCCCCCAGTTCCAGGTAGTTTCCTTTTTAAGCAGGTGTAAGAATGGTTTAGTTATTTCTGCATAGTTATCTATAAACTTACGGGAATAGTTAGTCATACCAAGGAGCGATCTTAATTCCCTGATGTTTGAAGGTGTTTTAGCCTTTAGTACGGCTTCAACCTTCTTCCTCTGGGGATTTAATCCTTCAGAAGTTACCTCATGTCCGAGGAAATTGACATGGGTGCGACACCATTGCGCCTTTTGTAAAGACAGTTTAATCCCTGCCTCTCTTAACTGAGTGAGAACATGTCTAATCTCTAAGATATGCTTATCAAAGGAAGTGCTTTTCAGCAAGACATCGTCGACATATGATAACGTTCCTCTCTCGAGTGCATCAGGCATAGCTTTATGCATGAACACAGCGAATTCATGACCAGAGTTTATATAACCGAAAGGCATACGGGTCCAGGTATACTGCTGCTTTCCAAATGTGAAGGCCAATTTGTATTGGTCTTCATTATGGACTGGTACAGTCCAATATCCCTGCGCACAGTCAATGGCAGTGAATATTTTGGATCCCTGCATTTGTACCAAACATTGGTCTATGTATGGTGTTGGCCAACCAGACATATAGACGCGTTTATTTAGCTGTCGTAAGTCAGCGCATAAACGCCATTGTCCATTAGGTTTCAGAATCCCCAAGATCGGATTATTATACGAACTGTGCACTGGACGTATAATGCCCCTTTCCTTTAAATTCTGAATGATGTCTTGTAGACCATCATATGACGCTAATGGGAGTCTATATTGTTTGATAAATACAGGTGGTAAATTTGGATCAGTTTGTATTCTGGCTACGTGGAGGTTAGTTAACCCACAGTCGTAGGAATCTTTGGCAAAAATATCTTGGAATTCCAAAAGGATTTCCTTTAGCTGCTGTCGCTCAGCATCGTTGGAGCAACCGTCAGCTAAAGATATTTGCTCTTCTAGCCTTTCCTGAAATCCTGGAAAGATTTCAGGCTGGCCTATCTCATAAGCTTCTTCAAGCCTAGAAGTTAGGTCAGTTTGGTGTTGACTTACCTTTTCTCTTTGGTCGTGATACTC
This sequence comes from Pelobates cultripes, assembly GCA_933207985.1. Taxonomy (NCBI): domain Eukaryota; kingdom Metazoa; phylum Chordata; class Amphibia; order Anura; family Pelobatidae; genus Pelobates; species Pelobates cultripes. Next base: position 34,556,091 of record OW240922.1, on the reverse strand, counting down.
TTGTGATTCCTGCTCATTGAGCGGATGATCGAAGGTGATAGATGCTTCTTCGATTTTACACGAGCCTTCTTCAACGTTGAAGGGATATACAGATAGGATAGTGAATAATCCTTCTGGGGAGGAATGGAATATTTGATCGACAATTTCGTCCTCAGTTAAGTATTCTTCAGGGATGAGGCCTATAATTTGGTTTTGGAAACCAAATGTATAGTACTCAGCATCCAATGCTAGACCTAATAATGTTCCTTTTGGTAAAGTAACACTATTGGGTGTAACATTGTTGACCATGATATAGGTGGGATTCTTACCAATACTTACCATTGGTGTATGTGTTACCACCATCCCTAATTGTTGTATCCTGTTGGATAAACAGATTAGGGCATCAGAGTTTTCCAATCTCTGACCCTTCTTGACCTGTAGGGGTAAAAGAAAATTACTTGTCCCCTGTGGGATGGTTATGTCATCAGGAACTTGGATACTTACCGCATATGGGAGTATTTGTCCTGATTTCAGGGCGTTTTCCTCGTGTAGGTATCCACAAGGATTACCTTTTAACCTTGTCCACAAGTTGGAATTAATCAGGTCAAGGTGTATGGCAAAGCGATGTATGACATCATTGCCAACGTAAACCTGATAGCGAGGTTCGTCTATCACTAAGAATAAATGTTTAACTGTCTTATTTCCGATGGAAATAGATAGTAAACATTTTGCTATCACATTGTGACTCTCTGATTCGCCATCCAGATTCTGGATCCACCTGTCATGTGGGGAAGCGTACCTGATCATTTTAGGATTAGCGATCTGTTTTAACAGACTTCTGCTAATATAGTTGTTCTCACTCTGTAAGTCCAGCTTTGCATTCCTACTTCTTCCTAAGTCATGTATTTGCATAGGAAAGAATAAATTGTTATTAACCCTTTCAATTCTGGCAAGGAATTGAGCATGACCTGCCAGATCTACAGATTCAACATAGTCCCTGTGGAGAGAAATAGTTAAAACATCACCTTCCAGAGAGACATTCTGGATCCTCTCTGGAGCAATTCTTACGGAATGCTCATCTACGGGTGCGATTGCATCATTCACCTGCAGGATAGTCACGTCAGGTGACTGACTATTTCTAAAATGTACCTCAATTGAGTCAGGTCTTTCTTCTATCACATGGCAGTTACGATCAGATTGTACATGTGATTTCTCATAGGTTATGGGAACCTTAGCTTGTGACCATACAATTCCATTCACACAGTCAATAATAGTGTTAAGTCTTCTGAGTATGTCTATACCCAGAATCAGTCGGTCATAGGGGAGATCCACCACTATCACCGGATGTCTAAAGGTTTTGTTACCTATTTTAAACTTTAACCAGGTATTGCCAATAACATGAAGGGCATTTCCTCCTACACTCAACAGAGCATTGGGGAAATCTCTTAGCTTCGGCTTATCCGTTGCGAAGTCCATTACCTGCTGGAAGTAGGTATTGGACAAGATAGTGGCTTGTGAACCAGTATCTATTAACCCTTTAAAAGGCTGGGGTAGCGAATCCTGTATTTCTACAGACATGTAGTACCTTCCTTCATGTTTTTCTAATTCACATAAGAATTTAGAATGTGTCAACATATTACTTGTTTTCCATACATTACCGGTCACAGCAGTAGTTTCTACCTGTACTGAGGAATGCTCAGTCTTACCCACAGGCCCATCCTTCTTAGGAATATCTTGAACTGTCAAGCGGGAACTAGTGGTCGGCATCTCATCAGTTAACCCTTTCAGGTCTGGATCCTGGAAACTAGTGGTTGCTGGGGCTACTTTAGCCTTTGGCTGAAATGAAAAAACAGAGGAACACGTTGCGCCTCCTTCACCCGGAAGTGAAGTGACGGGATAGGCAATAGGTTTTCTAACACAACTATTGTTTGTTTGACTGTTAGTACCTGGAAAGGAAACAGGGTTAGGCATTACATCTACTGATAACCTAGCCTGTTTAGTCACAGTGGCTATTATTGCTGCGGCACCTGTTGTTGTTGCTGCGGTTGCACAGGTAGTTCTGCAATTGGAGCTATCCCTAAAAAAGGATTTTTGGCAAAGACTTCGTTAATCTTTGTCATTCCCTCCATTAATTTGCCCATCTGGTCTGTCAATTGACCAACCTGACGACGCAAATTATTTCCCCCATTGCCGTTTTGTCTTTGCCCATTAGAATTTGGTTGGGATGGCTGAGACTGTTGGGAGTTATTGGAAGCAGATTGGTTATTTCTGTTTCCATATCTCCTATTTCCCTGAGGATTCCTTCTCCATTGGGAATTGCCTTGGTTCTTATTAACCCAGGGGCGTTTATTCCCATTGGCATTGGATTTTTCAGAGTTATTAGAGGAATTTGCAGAATTGCTTCTGGCATTTTCCTGTTTCTGAGGTTTTGGTGTTTTCAAAACCTCGGAATAGGTCCTCTTTTTCTGTTGGGTTTCTAGACCTAACTGAATTTTAGTCTCTGACACCATTTTATCACCAAGTTTCTTAACCTTTGGCTGATTTTCGTCATGTGCATGGTGTATAGTATACAATTTCATGCACTGACTGACTAGCCATTCTAATGGTAACTTACAATCGTAATCTCTTGCGAGATTCATTTGTATGTTTACCGGCATGGCATGAAAATACAGATCTTTGAAGTCTGTGCTTTCATACCTGGGTTTTCTTTGGGCCACGGAGTATGCATTTTTAAGAATTATTAAAAATTCTCTGGGGCTTTGATCTGGACGGCACTTTAAGTTATAAAGCGCCTTCTTTGCAGAGGCAATGGTTTTATACTTACCATATTCCATGATTATTTCATATTTCATCTTGGACCAGGACATTAACTGTATAGCTTGAAGACTTTCTAGATAAACACGACACATTGAATCAAAGGTCCATGTAATGAACCATTTCTTATGAATGTCATCATACATGCCCAATGAATTCATTGCTCTATCATAATTTTCCAGATGTTCAGATATGTTTCCTGAACCTCTAGAAAATTGTGGGACAGTCTCTCTAAGGAATTTGATGACCTTTGGTGTTTCATAAACAGGCGTCGTTGATTTAGGACCTCTGTTTCTGTGTTTGGGTAAACGTCTATGCGATCTGTCTGCTGAAGAGGAATTAGACCCGTACAACAGTGCAGATGGCATATCAGTTACATGGCCTTCAGAGTGGACAGTGCAATCACTTTCACTCCCATCACTCTGAGCTTCTTGTTCACTGTCACAACTCTGATCTGCATCAGAATTCTGCCAGTGTACAGAACCATGTCTGTTTTCATTCCTATCACCTTGAATCTGATTCTTTCTGTCAAGCTTGGCCAGGACAGTCTTTTCAAACTGTTCTGCCCAAGATTGCCAAGGTGGCTTGGTAATGTCATGAGATGGGGAATCTTTTTCCATAGGTGATTTTTTAGAATTACTCACACCTTTACTTACAGACTGTTTTATGAAAACCTGGTTTGGTGTGGGAAAATCATAATAAGGAGGGGATTTACAGATAGTCTTTTCTTGCATTTTTGTGCAACTTTTTGGCACAGAATGATGACTACCAACCTCACTGTCTAATTTCTGACTCTCCTTTTCATACTCATCCAATTGCATTTTAAGCTGATTTATTTCCTGTGCATATTTATCCATCAAAGCTTCCATTTCTTTTTCATGATCAGCCTGACGAGTTTTATGCTCAGCAAGTAAATCTTGGTATTTCCCATTTTGAATGCCCAAATCGTCACTGTACGTGTCCAATTTGGCATTCAGTGACTTGTTTTCATCACACACCTTAAGAAGTGCTGTCATAAAGAAAGGCCAAGAGTGTATTATGTACGCCATTTTCCTTTCTATGTTCTTTTGTTCAGCAATTTCTTTAAGATATATGATGATGTGTTCATCAGTTAGAATGGTGTGTTTAGCTTCCCATTCTATGCTTTTCAACCAAACCTCATAGGTTGCATCATTTTTCATATGTTTATGAATATGAACTAGAGCATGTTTTCTTAGGTCTTCAATTATTTCAGTATTATCTGTTACAGATGTATTACTGGATTCAGCCATATTTCTATACAGTGATTTAATCTCAATACAAAACTCTTTTCTATATCAAGATTAAATTGCATGAATTACACCAATATTATTATATATATGAAATACAATTTCAACTTAAACGATCTCAGCAGCGTGCCTCCAATATGTGGGGATATTTATGGGATAATAATAGTAACAGTGAGAATTGCCCACTATTTCAATTCTCAGATCCCAAAGAACGTTTATCGTGTTAAGTGGAATGTATTTCATATAATAATATCACAATGTATAAAAATAGATTTTTATTTATAATAACAAATTAATAATAACAACATGTAACATGCATGACAATAATCAATGAATATTCAGTATAAAACGATATGCAATACAAAGAAATGGGTATTACGTTTCAATGGCTAAACGGCATTATCTGTCAAGAATTCTGAGGATTTATGAGGTATCCTTAACATAGACTTTTCACAGCTAAGAACAGAATTCCTCAGAGTGCAGCGTAAGGTCGTAAAGTTTAGCAGACAGTTAGAATAACCCTTTCAATGCTGGCTAGATCTCCTAGGTAGTTAAGATCTATTCTTATGTATTTTTAAATAAAATAACATTTAAACCAGTTCACTAGTCATTTTCTTAAACCATCCATAAGAGAATTTACCACATTATATAAGCAGATTTTTAATTTGTCTAAAAGATATCTATCTTAATTTAGAGCAAATCAATACACCTGGATAAAAACAGCGGTATGCTAACACGTGATAATATCACATCAATATATAATTATTCTTAATTCCACCTGCAGAATGGAATGTTTATAACTATATATTCTTAGTTAACTAAGATTTCTTAATATGGAAATCTGACCGTGCTTTATCCAGTCATATATAATGCTATTAATACATTTTAATTAATTTAATTTAATTAAATGAAACCAGTATAATTACCAGTTGAGTAGATATTTCATCCGATTGGTAGTCTCTCTGCATGGAGGTGTTGGTTAGAAAGTCAGTAAATTCTAAGTGTTAGAGTTTTAGGAGTAGAATGTTAGTCTCAGATGTTGTCCGAGTTGGAATCCCCAAACTTCCAATTCCTCTCTTTTCTCTTTTGCATATCTTGCATCTGCCTCCTCTCCTCTATATCTCTTGTCTTCCCTTTGTCTTAACTTTTAAAGGGCCAGACTCTCTGTACGTCATCAGTTGATAACCCAATAGAAGCACTAGAGGTGTGGTTATCTTCCAGATCGCAAATTAGTTATTTGGTCTGTAGAGGGCAGTCTTGTCCCACTAAACATACCTATCCAGGAAAGAGTTAACTTTTCCTGGTGGCTATTTTGACGTCATTTTGCGTTATCTTTATAGCGCCATAATTTAAAATTTCAAAGGGTTTCTTAAATTTTGTCCAGACTTAGCGTCTGCAATTCCTGCCATAATTTCTGATATGACAGATCATGAACTAAGTTTACCCTTTTCCATACAATGGTACCTTATATATATAGACAGTTAAATATTAAATTATTTAATCTTCTCTGTCACAATTGTCTGGGTTTAGATTTGATTATATTCCTCTTAGCATTAGACAGTCTGTCCAACCCCCTTCCTTATCACTTGGCTTGTATATACCATGCATTCCTCAGCTCTGGGAAAGTGGTTACCTTACAGATAGAAATATAGTGTCATTTTGTTAACTTGAATAACAAAATGGAGTCTGGTCTGTTCAGAGTGACTCAGAATATACACTTTTAGTTTCTATCATAGCACAAAATGTCTGCCGATATAAATACTCTGACACCACTAATGCATCTTTCTTGATGGAAACATTTATTTACCGCCCACCAGTTTTCGCGCAAGTGCAGAATATTTTTTAGAAAGGAGGGTGTTTTAAAAAAAATAAATGTACTTACATTTATCTTTTTATTTCTACTTAATGCATGTTTATAATGTTTTTAACTTTATAAAGTTTAATGAGAAAACAATAAAGTAAATTGAAATTACCTTTACTAGTGATTAATGAGATCCTTGAGGTTGATGCTGCGAGACAAAAATTTGATATCTGGTTCGATTTTCGTAAGGAACAAACGAAGGTCTCCTCTTTCGGTGACATTCAGACGACTTCTCTGTTTGCGCTTAATATGACTTCTCATCTGTGCGTCAGCTCATCTCCTCTCCCTCCTTAATTCCCCTCCCCACTTTTTTCCCTTTTTTCCTATTTTTTAACCTTCTTATAGTAATGCCCATTAAGAAGGCTGAGCTAGGTAGCCCACTTACTATAGCCCACTATAACAGACAGGCACAAATACATACATACAGACACACACACACACACACACACACACACACACACGAGACACATACAAAGACACATACATACAAACAGACAGGCACACATACATACATGACACACAGACAGACAGACACACAGACAGGCACACATACAGACACACACACACACACACACACAAGACACATACATACAAACAGACAGGCACAGATACATACAGACACACACACACACACAGACACACACATAAGACATACATAGACACATACACACATACAGACACAAGACACACATACAAAGACACATACATACAAAGACAAGACACACATACATACACACATATATACAGACACACACACACACACACACACACAAGACATACACACATACAAAGACACATACACACACATACAGACAGACACACACAAGTCACAAGACATACATACAAAGACACATACACACAAACAAAACACACACAAAATATTTTAGCCACCCTCCTGTTTCCTACCTTTTAGGTGCAGGAGGGTGACATTCCCTGGGGTCCAGTGGTGGCTCAGGTGGATGGGAGTCAGAGTTCCCACTCTGACTCCCTCTGCTTCCTCCCACGCAGTCTGTGTGTTAGCTGGGAGGAGTGACGTGCAGTCACTTCCTCCCAGCTCTGGGATGTAATCACAGAGAGCCCGGTCGCGCTGTTAAAGCGCCCAGCGCTGACCGGGCCCCATTACAATCCACATCCATTGGGTGGCCCTGACAGCATGGGCCACCCGATGGACCCCTTGGATGGCGGCCCCGGCGGTTTGCCGCGCGGGCCGGGCCGCAAATGGCTCGCACCTGCCCACCCGCCCAGTCTCTCAAAACTAGGAAATCCCTACCGCCCACCTGGAATCCTGAAACACCCACTAGTGGGCGGTAGGGACCAGGTTGACGACCCATGACCTACACCATTCGGTTTTACAAGTATTGCGCTAAAAATAGAGAGAAAATAAATAAATAATATTTATTCTATACCTTCCTACAAAATTGATTCACCGAACCTAGTGAGAAGTTTGTGTACCTCGTAATAATTACAATTATATCTTATCTATAGCTTCTCTGTTACCAACTTATGTTTTACTCATTTTCATACTCTAGTGATATTTAACGTGAGACTTAGTGTTCCCAACAGGATAATTCTTTTAAAAGTTTTAAACACACTTAAGTATTTTCATAAAGTTAATTTTAACTGTCAATATTATAATTAGTCATATAGTGTTCCAAAAAAGTGTTGGCATATTACGCTTAAATTTCCCAATTTACATAACTTACATCATTCTCTATTATATATTTTCTATATGAAAGACAATAAAAATGTTTTTTCTCTTTTCTCTCCTCCTTTTCCTCCTTTTTCTTTACCCATCCATTAACCAATAACTTATCTTGTCGTCCCCCATTAATCGTTGATTAAATTATTTCAATCTAGCTTCTTATTGTTAAGCCAGTCCTTTACTTTTTCTGGGTTTTCAAATGTCTCCATTTTACCCCCAATTACAATAATCAACTTGATAGGGAAACCCCATCTAAATCTTATGTTATGTTTTTTGAGGATGGCAATTTCAGATGCAAACGCTCTTCATTTAGATCTTGTGTTGTAAGATAAGTCAGGAAGGGCCATAATGCTGGAGTAATGACCATCTTTTATGATTTTTCTCTTAGCTTTCAAAACTTTCTCCTTAAATTCAAATGAATGGAAACAAACTTTAATGTCTCTAGGTACTTCAGGAGCAATATTGAGAGGTTTATTTAACCTATGACATCTGTCGATTTTCTCTTCATGGCCATTGAATGTAAAGCCCAAGGATATGAAATAATCATTCAGTATTTGCCTTAAATGTTCTTGTTTGGCTGTTTCTTTAAAATTTCGGAATCTTAAAAAATTTTCTGCGGGAGCGATCTTCAAGATCTTTATTTTCAAGGTGGGATATTTTTGTTGACATTCTTATAGATTCAACTTTTAGTGATTTTATTTGAAAATCCATATTTCCAACTAGATTTTCCAATATTTGAATCTTATTTGTTAATTTCGTTATGCAAGTTCTGATTTCTTGCTTAATTTACGCTTAATTTGAGTATATTTCTTTCTTGATTTCTTCCAGAATATTCTCCAGATTTGCATTAAGGACATTAACGGTAACCTCTTCTTTTTCTTTTCTAATATCCATTAATGATAAATCTAGATTAGACAATGATTCTCTGTTAATTCTTTAGATTGAGGTGAGACTTTTATCCTGTTTAGGATCTTTTTTTTCCCTATTTTTGAGGACTCTCCACTAGAGATGTCGCGAACCGTCCGCGAACTTCTCGCGAACGGTTCGCCGCGGTTCGCCACGAGCTGTTCGCGGCGAACTCCGGTCAGCTGACACGTCCCGGCCAGTCTCCAGCAGACCCTCCCTCCCAGACCCTCCTACTTCCTGGACAGCATCCACATGGTGTCCAGGAAGTAGGAGGGTCTGGGAGGGAGGGTCTGCTGGAGACTGGCCGGGACGTGTCAGCTGACCGGAGTTCGCCGCGAACAGCTCGTGGCGAACCGCGGCGAACCGTTCGCGACATCTCTACTCTCCACCCCCTAGCCCAGCAGAATCGGAGGGCTCTGTGTCATGAGAACCTAACATTAAAGAGCTCCTGAAAAATCTACTATCAAAAGGGTAGAGGAAGAATATGCTAGCTAAATTAGAATCTTCGTTCCAGAAAAAAAAATGGAGGCCTTGGGATCCTACATCCGCAATGTTGGCAATAGAGTGAGCTCCATGGAAAACGACCAAGACTTATTATTCGACCAGGTAGAACAACTTCAGTCGGCCTTAGAGGCCCAAAACACGTCCTTATCCTTTTACCAAAGATCCCTAGATGACTTGGATAACCAGGGTAGGAGGAACAACCTGCGCATTAAGGAGCTACCGGAGCGAGACAATGAAGACCTGCATGCAACTCTAAGGGAGCTATAACTTATTGTTGGACAAGCCAACAGACACGCCAGTGCTTTTAGACAGCGTACATCTCTCTTTGCATCCCAGAAAATGCATCTTCAGACAAGCCAAGAGATGTAATCTGACGGCTCCATTACTTTTCCCATAAGGAAGAAATACTGAAAATTCTCCGCCAATCTACTTCCCCACTCTTATTCCACGACAGTCCAGTGCAAATTTATCCTGATTTGTCATAGATGACTCTCCAGGCCAGGAGAGTGCTCAAGCTCAATACTGACCAGCTGCGGGTCCGCAATATACATTACACTGGGGTTTTTCCTTTGCTCTAATAGTCATGACTCATGGAGAGACATAGACCATCTCCACAAGACGTACAACCCTTCGTGAGAGCTCTAGGGCTTCAAGACATGCATATCCCTGACTGGTACTAACCAGTCCAACCATCCACCGCCCAACATCTTCCTCAGAGATGATGATGGCAATCTGCTGGGAGGAAGAGGCGAACAGACCAGCGAGAACACTGTCTTACTCCAAATTCCCCAAGAGCACCGACATCTTAAGATCGCCAGCTGCAGTAGGGTGAAGGCCACAATAAGTTTTTGTTCTCTGGGTTTTCCGTGACTACAAATTTTTTGTATTTTTTTTTGCTCAGATATTGGGACTACTTTACGCCATGACCAAATAGCATTATCAAGGTCCCATATCATCATATGCATATCAACAGGACGAGAAAGAAAAAGGAG
>OW240922.1:34516326-34545965 GCA_933207985.1 Pelobates cultripes | reverse complement strand
ATGAAAATGTGGTCATTAAGCCGGCAGATAAAGGGGGGGGAATAGTTATCTTAAGTAAAGATCAATATGTGAAAGAAGCAGAGAGAATACTCTCTGACACTTCAACTTATCAGAAACTACCTCATAATCCCACTAATGAAACAATCAAAATATTCAAGCGTTATGTAGACAAAGGAAGAGAAATAGGAATATTAACAGATAAAGAAGCTGAATATCTATGGATAGATAACCCAAAAATACCAGTGTTTTATCTCCTCCTGAAAATCCATAAAAATGTAGAAAATCCGCCAGGGAGACCAATTATCTCGGGCATTGATTCAATTTCTACCAGAATTTCAGAATACATCGATACTATTCTCCAGCCTATAGTCACAAAAAATCCTACTTACCTAAAAGACACAATTCACATTTTACAGATTTTGGAAAAAATAGAATGGATACAGGGAAATATCTTGGCCACATGTGATGTGACTTCCCTGTATAGCATCATTCCACATGAGAAAGGATTAGAAGCTGTGAAATATTTTTTAGAAAGATCAGATTTTAAAATGGAACAAATAGAATATATTTTAGAAGGAATTTTACTCATTTTAACCCATAATTATTTTTGGTTTGAAAATTCTTTTTATTTGCAAATTTGTGGCACTGCAATGGGCACAAAATTTGCCCCAAGCTATGCCAATCTTTTTATGGCATTTTGGGAAGAGACATCGGTTTTTACAGAATTACAATGGAAAAGACACCTGATTACATATTGTCGATATATCGACGATATCTTTTTCATATGGAATGGCACTATGGAAGCTCTACAGGAGTTTATATCATATCTGAATAAGAACAACTATGGGATCCGTCTGACTAGCACCTTTAGTGATACTTGCATTACTTTTTTAGATTTAGATATTTATATTCAGGATTCCAAGATTGTCACTAAAAATCACTTTAAACCTATAGATGCCAATAGTTATATTGAGAAAAACAGTTGCCATTATCCACCTTGGCTGAATAATGCTCCTAAAAGTCAATTTATAAGAATTAGACGTAATTGTAAATTAGATTCAGATTATGTAGAGCAGGCCAATTACATTAAAGGGCAATTTTTAGAAAAGGGATATGATGAAACCTCTCTAGACCAAGATCTTAATGAAGTTAGAAAACTCCAAAGAAAAAACCTTATTCAATACAAACCAAAAAACAAACTAAGAGACACAAGTGATATTCCTTTTATTTGTAATTTTAATGGACAAAACAAACGCATACAATATACTATAAAAAAGTATTGGCATTTACTCCAGGATGACCCAATTTTGAATAAAATTTTACCATTAAAGCCAAAAATTATATATAGAGGGGCAAAGAATTTTAAAAATATTTTAGTTAAAAATCATTTAAATCCTAAAAAGCCAAAACATTTTATTCAAGATTTAAAAGGATTTTATGGATGTGGCATGTGCCTCCCTTGCAAAGTTACCAAAAGCACTAAGCGACACCTACATAATATAGAGGATATTATTCATAAACCTTATACGATAAATGATCATTTAACTTGCCATACAAAGGGCATAATATACATACTAAAATGCCCATGTAATTTAATATATGTGGGAAGGACAATTAGACCACTAAAAGTCAGAATTGCCGAACATATTCGGAATATTAGAAATGGGGTAGAAACTCATAGCGTGTCATTACATTTTAAAGATATTCATGACCAGAATCCAGAAAATTTGTTTTTTTGTGCAATTAAGGAAGTTAAACGAGATTGGAGAGGGGGTAATTATATAAAGGTATTAGGTAAAGAGGAGATGCGTTTTATCTTTAATTTTCATACTCTTATCCCCCACGGTCTTAATTCAGATTTTGAGGTATGCCACTTTTAGATGTATATTTATATTAATGTATACATTCTGATTTTTATACGATTTACATTTTAGGATTTTCGTATTATATCCCAATTATATTTTATATTACACCATCTAGATTTTTAAGTTTTTTAGGGTATTTTATTTGTTTTATATTATTTTGTTTATAATCATATTGATGCTTTTTTGTGTTCAATATTACAGGCATTTATTTTTACTGCCTAATAAGCACTCAGCTTTTTACCATTCAATATTATGTATTATGTACCTACCATATATTATCCCTTCTATTAAGAAAATAGCTCCCCTCTTCAATTGTAAATTGATGTGCTGCAAATATATGAACTTTGCATATGAGTCCTATTATATATAAATACGATTGATACTTATGCGTTCCAGCAGTGGAACGCATGGCGCCAGTCCCGCCTACATCTATGTGGGATTATGATGTTTTGCGTTCCACTGTTGAAACGCAAACCGGAAGCGAAACCGGAAACCGGAAGCAATGTTATGAATATTGAAGACAGGAAACCGTCACCGAAAATGACGTCATTTGCGTTCCATCAGTGGAACGCAACCCGGAAACCGGAAGTGAAACAAGGACGCCGAAAATCAACTGATCTTCATGATTACTCTGCAATTTCAGTATATAAAGAACATTCTTTTCATACACCACAGCAACTGATGAAGCCTCTATTAGGGGTGAAACGCGTTTTGCATTTTGATTCAAAGACTCTTCATACTACCTATCTTCAAGTAGTAAGGTCTTGTTACTTTTATCTTTATTTATGTTTTTTAATTTGTGATATTTTCTGTGCACTTTACAATAAAGCATTTTTGGAAAAGACCACCTGTTCCTGAGAGGAATATTTTTAGATCACCAGCCGTAAAAAGAAGGCAGTGGGAACCTCATATCCCACAACACTGGAAAATTGAGCCATACTTTGTGGCTCTATACTTGTGAGTAATACTCCTCTAATTTTCATTATATTTTCTTCATATAACAGACAATACTGCACTATCATATGCCTTTATTTGTTCTGTTTTTTAGAGATACGGAATATTTATTATAATAAGAAGAAACTCCACCTTTTATTGTATGTATTTATATTAATATTTTATTTGCTCATCATCCTCATAACCTTACTATGGTAGTCCTGCCCAATACTCTAAGGGTCCCATTTCTTAACATAGTGATCTCTTTTTCCCTGGGTAGTCCAATGGTTTTCGTCTAGTTCCCTTAATGATTCCACTCTAAGAATCCATTGTTTTACAGTCGGGATGCTAGGTTTAAGCCAATACAACGGGATCAAAGCATTTGCCTCATTCAATAAAATCTGTTTGTTGTTCTCCTTAAAAGAAGCTGGCCAGCCCAGTAAGATGTTAAATGGAGATAATTGATCTGACATTGGTAGATACTTGGAGCCAATAGTTCCCAATAAGTTTGCACTCCCACCAAATATGTTCCATATTTGCTCCCTTCTCACCACATCTCCAACATTCATCCAATGCATACACACCATGTTTCTTAAGTCGATCTGGGGTATTGTACCATCTAGTAATTCTTTTAAAGAAGATCTTTAAAAGAACTCAAACTCTGTTTTATCTCTTGCCTGCCAGTATGGTAACACTTTTTGGTTTAATTATTATTTTTTTTTAAATAAACCATACCCAGTTTATCTATAAGTGTTGTCATATTATTGCCACTAGGAAACTCTCTTTGCCTAGTGGGTATATTAAACTTGTTACTGGAAGGTCTGCTTCTCCCGTTAATGTTCTCAGTATTTTTGTCAGGATTACAGAATGATCCAGCACGTAGAATTGTGTAACACAGAGGACTGATAGGCAACGTATACCGGACCTTAGAATGGCCAGATTAACGTACCAAAGAATAGTCAGGAATAGCCGAGGTCAAGGGAAACAGAAAGAGACACAACGATAAGGAAAAGCCAGGAGTCACGGATGCCAGAAAACAGGGAAGTCAAAAACAATGCCAAAGTCAAATAACCAGAATTACCAGAATCAATAACGCGCTCTCGGACAACCACAAGTGAAACCACGACAGGGCAATGAGCAGGATGAGAACTGGACCTAAATACCCCTCCTCTAGATCTGATAGGCTGTAACCAGCCTTTGACCCCAAAGGCAGTTACCAGGTTACCATTTGTATAATTGCTGCTCAGCATTAACCCTTCTGTGGATTTGGTTGCTGCTCGGCACAACTTTTCCTGTGTGGACAGTAAATGTCATTAACCACATTTTTATAAGCAGATGAATACGTGACATTACCCCCCAACTGAAGAACACCCACCGGGCGGGCAGGACCAGGCTCAAGAGGAAATTTGGCGTGAAAATAGCGAATCTTGCGGCCAGCATGTATATCAGATGCCGGAACCCAAGAACGATCGGCTGGTCCATAACTTTTCCAATCCACCAAGTACTGTAAAGTGCCCCGAGAAAACCTGGAATCAATTATGGAGGAGACCTCATACTCTTCCTGTCCAGAGACAACTAAGGGAGGAGGGGGGACACTTGAGACAGTATATTTATTGCAAACAAGAGGTTTGAGCAAGGACACATGAAAGGTATTAGGAATTTTCAAGGAGGCCGGAAGGGCCAGAGAGTACGCAACAGGATTGATCCTACGAAGGACACGAAAAGGTCCAAGGAACCTAGGAGCAAATTTCATGCTAGGGACTTTGAGCCTGATTTTACGAGAAGATAACCAAACCCTTTCACCCACTTGGTAAACAGGGTTGGCACCTCGACGTGTATCAGCAAAATGCTTGAAACGGTCAGCAGCAGTACCCAGAGCAGATTGAACTTTAACCCAGGTATCACAGATGGAAGCCAGACTGTCATCCAAAGCAGGAATAGCCGTATCAGAAAAAACAGCCGGTAGGACAGTAGGATGCCGGCCATTAACAAAAAATGGACTACGCCCAGAGGAGTCATGGTCTGCTTTGTTCCTAGCAAACTCGGCCCATGGTAATAATTCAGACCAATTGTCTTGAGTGCTATTAACGAAACAACGCAAGTATAACTCCAAAGACTGGTTAGCCTTCTCAGCTGTACCATTAGTCTGGGGGTGGTAAGAGGATGAAAAAGACAATTCAATCCCCAATTGCTTATTGAAAGCCCTCCAAAACCGGGATACAAACTGAGAACCTCTATCAGATACAATATTGTGAGGAATGCCATGCAGATGGACAATCTCACGTATAAAGATCAGTACCAGGTCTTGAGATGACGGTAATTTCTTGAGAAGGATGAAGTGAGCCATTTTAGAAAAACGGTCAACAACCATGAGAATAGTGGTATAACCATTAGAACTAGGAAGTTCTACAATGAAATCCATGGACAAGTGGGACCATGGGACCTCAGGAAATGAAAGAGGTTGTAACAAGCCACAAGGGAGTTTATGAGGTACTTTAGAAACCGCACAAACAGAACAAGCCTGTACATACTCCCTAACATCCTTCCTGAGGGAATCCCACCAGAATGGCCTCATGATAGCAGAAGTGGATTTATTAATACCTGGGTGACCAGCAGACACATTGTCGTGAAACACCTTCATGATATTAACCCTTTCCCCCAATGGAACAAACCATTTGTCCTGAAGTATACCGCAGGGCGCCTGAGACTGAGCCTCCATGATGGAGCCAAGCAGCGGAGAGGACAATGAAAGGATAGTGGAAGCAATGATACATTCCGGGGGGATGATATGGGACTTTTCTTGCTCTTGTATAGACTCAGTATCAAACTGTCTGGATAAGGTGTCAGCCTTGACATTTTTAGAACCAGGTCTATAAGTAATAAGAAAATTAAAGCGAGAAAGGAACAGAGACCACCTAGCTTGTCTAGAAGACAATCGTTTAGCATCTCCTATGTAAGCCATGTTTTTGTGATCAGTAATGATCAAAAGGGGGTCCTTGGAACCCTCTAAAAGATGTCGCCACTCCTTGAGAGCTAGAATAATGGCCAACAATTCCCCATTGCCAATATCATAATTGCACTCGGCAGGAGAAAACTTTCTAGAGAAGTAAC
This sequence comes from Pelobates cultripes, assembly GCA_933207985.1. Lineage (NCBI taxonomy): Eukaryota > Metazoa > Chordata > Amphibia > Anura > Pelobatidae > Pelobates > Pelobates cultripes. The sequence goes on along the minus strand of OW240922.1, from coordinate 34,540,056 downwards.
CACAAGGATGCAATGGAGTATCCTGGCTCTCCCTCTGGGAGAGAACTGCTCCTACCCCTGTCTCTGATGCATCAACTTCCAGTATGAAAGGTTTACTGGTGTCAGGATGTATCAATATGTCGGCGGAGGCAAACCCCTGTTTGAGAGTTTCAAAGGCTTCTATAGCCTCTTTAGACCATATCATACTGCTAACCCCCTTGCGTGTCATATTGGTGATGGGGGCTATTACTGAAGAAAATCCAATTATAAACCTTCTGTAACAATTGGCAAAACCAATGAACCTTTGAATGGCTTTCAACCCAGTGGGTAAAGAACATTGTAGAACAGATTCCAGCTTTTTAGGATCCACCTGAAACCCAGAGGCAGAGATATTATATCCCAAAAACTGTACTTCAGATTGGTCAAAGATGCATTTTTCTAATTTACAATAAAGTTGATTCTTTAACAAGGTCTGCAGAACTTGTCTAACGTGATCGTGGTGAGTCTGAATGTCAGGAGAATAAATAAGGATATCATCCAGATAGACCAAGACAAATGAGTAAATGTAATCCTGAAGTACATCATTAATGAAATCTTGGAAAACCGCTGGAGCATTGCACAACCCGAATGGCATTACTAGATATTCATAGTGTCCACTTCTGGTATTAAATGCAGTCTTCCACTTGTGGTTTTCCTTGATTCTCACTAAATTGTAAGCACTTCTAAGATCAAGCTTAGTGAATACTTTAGCGCCTTGGAGTCTATCAAATAATTCAGGAATTAGAGGAATGGGGTAGGCGTTGGTGATTTTTTTCAATGCCCTGTAATCGATACATGGGTGCAACTCACCGTCCTTTTTAGATACAAAAAAAGAATCCTGCCCCAGCAGGCGAGGATGATTTTCGTATGTGGCCTTTATTCAATGAATCCTTAATATATTCCTCCATTACTCTACTCTCCTGAGGTGACACAGCATAGACTGCTCCCTTAGGTGGCATAGCGCTGGGTAGTAAATTAATGGAACAGTCATAAGGTCTGTGAGGAGATAGAGTGTTGCTGAATACTTCTTTAATGTCTTGCTACTGTATAGGGATTTCCAGGTTTTGAGGTGTACTAGCGGGTAATCCAATAGTGCCCACTCTTTTGGCAACATTCAATATACACCTTTCATAGCAATCTTACCCCATTCTAATATTTCCCCATTAGCCCAGTCAATATGAGGGTTATGCTTGTTAAGCCATGAAAAGCCTAATATGATCGGACAGGAAGGGGATGCAATAACCTGAAATGTAATCTCTTCCTTATGTAAGGCACCAATGGACAAATTAATGGGTAAGGTTTTGTGTGTAATCAATGGTTGTGAGAGTGGTTTCCCATAAATAGCTTCAACAGCTAGGGGTGATAGTCTTTCCTTGATAGGTATAGTATTACCTTTAACAATTTGAACGTTGATGAAGTTTCCAGCGGCACCTGAATCCATCAGGGCTTTGCATGAAAAGTTCTTCTTTTCAAAGGCAATAGAAAAACAATTGTTTCTCATATGTCCTTTTCTACCGCAGTATAGACATAGGCCTTGTTTTCTCCTATATTGTCTTTCTGCTTCCAACAGTCTAGTGACCCCCAACTGCATGGGTTCGGACTGTACAGGAAATTCAGGGACAATAGGTTTGGAGAAGTGGGGTGCTAAAGGCATATTCATGTGTCTGGTCTTGTTTCTAGTAGCTTCTCTGGTTCTCAATCTACTATCAATTTGCATGACAAAAGTGATAAATTCATTAAGTTTTTTGGGTAAGTTTTTGGCGGCAATCTCATCTAGCATAGTTTCAGATAGTCCTTTTTTAAAAGCAGAGATTAACCCACTAGTAGTCCAGTATACCTCGGAATCTAGGGTACGAAATTCTATGGCATACTCCGAGATAGACCGGTTCCCTTGTCTGATATGCATCAGGGCATCTTCCTCCCTGCCTAATGGTTCAAACATAAGTTTAAATTCCGTAATAAAGTCCTGGTAATTGTGTGCCACACTCCTATTACTCTCCCATAATGGGTTGGCCCAAGCTAAAGCTTTACATTTTAATTGATTCATCAGGTAACCAATTTTAGCTCTGTCTGTGGGAAAAGATCCCGCAGAGGCCTCAAAATGATACTCTATTTGGTTAAGGAATCCCTGACATTCTTGGAAATTGCCATCAAAATGCAGAGGAGGAGATAGAGAGATAGTTGGTGCCTTGTATACTATAGGCGGAGGTACACAAGGCGGAGGTGAGACAGTAGGAGCAGCCGCAGGTTGCACATGCGCTGTATGAGTAAGAAGCGTACTGAAAGCCTGGGCAAATTGATCCAAGCGGTGATCATTCTCCTCTAGTTTCCTTTCGCAAGCAGCTATGTGCTTACACAATTCTGCAGGATCTATGGCCATGTCATAATGTCAGGATTACAGAATTCCAGCACGTAGAATTGTGTAACACAGAGGACTGATAGGCAACGTATACCGGACCTTAGAATGGCCAGATTAACGTACCAAAGAATAGTCAGGAATAGCCGAGGTCAAGGGAAACAGAAAGAGACACAACGATAAGGAAAAGCCAGGAGTCACGGATGCCAGAAAACAGGGAAGTCAAAAACAATGCCAAAGTCAAATAACCAGAATTACCAGAATCAATAACGCGCTCTCGGACAACCACAAGGGAAACCACGACAGGGCAATGAGCAGGATGAGAACTGGACCTGAATACCCCTCCTCTAGATCTGATAGGCTGTAACCGGCCTTTGACCCAAAAGGCAGTTACCAGGTTCCCATTTGCATAATTGCTGCTCAGCATTAACCCTTCTGTGGATTTGGTTGCCGCTCGGCACAACTTTCCCTGTGTGGACAGTAAATGTCATTAACCACATTTTTATAAGCGGATGAATACGTGACAATTTTGTGGCTCAACTCATGCTGAAACTCGAAAGTTAATGCAATTGGAAAAAATACTGATAATCCTGGAGATAGCCTCCACCTATCTTTAAGCCTTCTCCAGGTCTGTATTATATGATTTATAATTGGGTGATTAGAAGGAGATAATACATTTATTTTACAGTTCTGCCAGGGTAAGGTCTCCAATTTAACCTTTATAAAATCTTGTTCTAAATCATACCAAGGTTTTTTTTGTCTATAGCTGTCCATTCTCTAATTCGCGCACATAGTGCCGCAACATAATATTTATAAATATGTGGGAGGCCCAAGCCTCCTTTCTCAACTTATAGTTTCAAAGTATTGTACGCGATACGTGGGTGGTTATTATTCCATATAAATGAAAGCAATATAGATCGTACTTTCCCGAATAAGGCTCTCGGGAACGAAATAGGCAATGTCTGGAATAAGTATAATACCTTAGGAAGTATCATCATTTTTATAATGTTAACTCTCCCTATCAATGAAAAAAAGGGCTGGTTCCAATTTTTTAAATCTTCTTCAATTTGTCTTAATAATTTTCCATAATTTAGTTTAAATAGATCTTTTAAATGGGCCGTCAGATGTATTCCTAAGTATATAATGCTAGAGTCTGTCCACTTATACCTATAGAGCTTCTGTATTTTCTCCTTAATTCCTATACTTATCCCTACTCCCAATATTTCAGATTTATCCTTAAAATTAGATAGAGTACTGAATTTCTCCAATTCTTCCTGAACAAAAGGAAGTGTATCTTGAGGTTCTGTAAGCGTAAATAAAACATCGTCCGCAAAAGCGGTTACTTTCACCTCTCCTCCCTTATTCTTATATCCTTTAATATCGGTGTTTCTTCGTATAACTTCTAAGAAAGGTTCAAATGCTAAAACAAAAAGAAGAGGGGACAACGGACATCCTTGACGGGTGCCGTTGTTAATAAAGAAGGGATTTGAAAGTAAACCATTAATCCGAACCATGGCTGAAGGGCCTTTATAAAGTATCGGTATGCAATTACAAAATCTCGGACCAACCCCCATGCCTCTAACATTGCCAGCAGATAGGACTGATCCACCATGTCAAAAGCCTTCTCAGCATCAACTTAACAAAACTGTAGGGCTTTTATTTACTATAACTCCATGTAATACATTCAAGATTTTGGTAGTATTGTCTCTGGCTTCATGGCCAGAGACAAAGCCAGCTTGATCAGGGTTGATTAGTCCAGGCATAAGGGGCTTACGTCTGTTTGCCAGAAGTTTTGCAAATATTTTTAAATCAAGATTAATAAGAGAAATTGGTCTATAACTGCTGCATAATTCTGGATCTTTTCCATCTTTATATATCACAGCAATTACAGCTCTCAACAATGAAAGTGGAATGTCCGTAGTTGACGACAATCCATTAAAGACTCTAAGAAAGTGTGGAGCAAGAATGTTTTGGAATTGTTTAAAGTAGCGTGCCGATAATCCATCAGGCCCAGGACTTTAATTAAGGGGTATTGCCTGAATCGCCATCGAGAGTTCCTCCGGGGAGAACATTTCCTCCATTTGAGCTGCTATTTCTTTTGAAATTGTTTTTGGTATATTTTTGGATAGATATTGCGTTCTATCATAAGGGGTCTTTTCTGGGGGATTTAAATTGTAGAGATCTTTATAATAATTACTAAAAGTATTTGCTATTTCCTCAGTGGTATTACATATTTTCCCCTGTTTATCTTTAATTTTAGATATGTAAGTTTTTTGCAATTTAGCTTTGAGTGTTTTAGCTAAGAATTTCCCACTTTTATCCCCGTATGTATACAATGTACTTTGAGTAAACTGGACCGCTCTTTGGCCTTCATAGTTCAATAATGCCCTTAACTTTGATCTAACTACAATTAAGCGTTTAAGATTCTCCTCTGTTGCAGTTTGCTTATGGGTAGACTCCATTGCCTCTAATGTTTTTGTCAACCTTTCTATTTCCTCAGCACGTTCTTTTTTACATCAAGCTCCCCACTTAATTAGAACCCCCCGGATCACACACTTATGAGCCTCCCATACCCACATATCATTAATATCATCTGTACAGTTATCTAAGAAGTATTGGGATATTGTTTCTGTTAAATCCTTGATGACCCTTGGGTCATCCATGAGTGACTCATTTAGTCTCCAGATGTTTTTACCCTTCATGTCGCCTTGCAGTTCGATATCTAAACAAATAGGGGCATGGCAGACCATGTAATATTCCCTATTTTTGCTCCTTTAACTCCTTTATCTATGATTTACAAAAAACATATCTGTCCTTGAATAACTATCTGCAGGTGTTGAATAAAAGGTGTAGTCCCTCTCGCCCTGATGTAAGATCCGCCAACAGTCTATCAATTGATAAGAATGTAATGTTTTTGGTACTAACGACCTCTGATTCATTTGTGTTTCTCTAGTCTTTGTTATCTACAACATAATCCAGCACTATATTACAATCTCCACCAACTATCAAGACTCCTTCCTTAAAATCCTCCAATTTCCTCAGGCAAGTTCTCAAAAATGGTGCCTGATTAACATTGGGTACATAAATATTTACAAGCATGATCATTTGGTCATTAACCTTCCCTTTTAAAAAAATATATCTTCCTCCTCGATCCAATCTACTATCTAGTTGGATAAAATTTAAGTCAGAATTTATAAAAATTGCCACTCCTCTAGATTTACTTTTCAAAAAATTACTATAGAAGGTCGGCTTGAATTTGTTCATATTAAGTCTAGGCTGAAAGGTATTTTTATAAGGAGTTTCCTGAATAAATACAATATATTTTTTTCTGTCTTTCTAATTCCTGTACCAGGATAGATCGCTTCCTAGGGGAGTTCAACCCCTTAACATTTAAAGACATAAAGCTAATTAGTACCATAGTTCCAATAAGAAAATTCCACCTATCTGGTTACTGAACCTGAGCTAATTACAACTCTCCAAATGTTTAAGCAGAGAGCACACTAAATAAAAAATAAAAAAAAAAGAATAAAGGAAAAAGGAAAAAATAAGACAGAGAAAAAATTAAAATAAATAAAAAAGAAAAAAAAGAAAAATGTAATTTATATTCTTCTTATAATTATTACTTCCATGTGACTACAAATTTCTGACATCAGGACCATGTCAACATGTACCCTACCCTTTGGATTACAAATGCCATTACTTGAACAGTTGCAACTTTTCCTGGAATGTCGACTCTCCCTGTACGTGAATTACAAATCTGGTCAGTTACGGCCTGCTACAATGCCAATTCGCATGTTTATCTGACGGCAAGGTTCAGACCTACGGGTAATTAAAGATCAGCGTACTACGGAGACTGACAGGGCACACGAACCTCAACTTGGCCCAGCTGTTGGAGCACCGAGAAACAACTGACCTTCCCACCATGAACACAAGCGCACGGCACTAACGAACCTTGACTGGATGCAACCTGGCTTCAGACTGGCACACAGCATTAGACCATACCCGAGCTCAGGTCGTATGTCTTATTGGTTCACCACAATCTCCAGGTCATGTAGTTCAAGTGCCTTTTCCTACTTGTTATACGGCAGTCAGCCTATACAATCATCTTACACGTGCCCCAATGTTCAAGTAACCCACAAGCTTTTAGTGATAGGCCTTAGTGAGGACCAAATTCTAGCATCCCAGTTGCCCACCCTGAATTCTCAGACCACTCCACAGAACATATTGTGGCAAGCTATACCCCTGGTACCTTCACTATTCCCACCGGGAGTCCCAGATTAGGGTAATTTCGTTATCCACCAAAGGGAAAAAAATAAAAATAATAATAAATGCATAAATAAATTTAACCAAATAAATAATAAATATATAGATGCTAAACATCACAAGTACATCCGTGGGATCACAATCGAGCTGCCACGTAGTTCAGTTACTGGGGGGAATGGGAAGGGGGGTATAACTTTATGTTGCAAATAGGTGACTTTTTTTATAATATATATATATATATATATATATATATATATATATATATATATTGTGATCCATGTCTGCAGTTAGCACGGTCCTTTTGGGTACAAACATGCACAGTCTTTAAAAGTAGCTTAATTCCAAGCACTTTATTTGTAAATCCACACAGGAGACAGAAAAAAAAAACAATAATGTAACAAAATCCCTATAAACAAAAACCTAGCTCATCTGAGCACTAACTAACATCAGATTCCCTATCTCTCAGGGGTTAAACTATAACAAAATAATATTGGTTTCACCAACCTAGTGTCTTTGTCAGCTCTCAGCACTCCAGTGTTTAGTTAGCCTGCTGCTTCCAGCTCTTCAAGAGAGAAAACAAACAAACATTCTCCTCTTACCTGCCTAGCAGGGAGGGGTTTATTCCCACTGCTGCAGCTGATTAGCTGTAGCTGAGCAGTGGGTTGGAGACAGTCCAAAAACACTGGCCTGGATCTATAGCCCAAGAAAACCGCTAAACTGTGGAGTGGAGCACTGGCCCAACCCTGCTCTCCAAATGCTCCACCCCAGGGGCCCATAACTAAATATTCATTTCGGTTATATACACACACAGAAACACACACTCCCCCTGGGGTTAAAAATCAAGTCGAAATATAAACTCCCTCACAGACCACCCCATTCACCTTATCACTATATATATATTACAATACAATAAAATGAAAGAAAAAATAATAAATAGATTTAAAAAAAATGTAATTAAAACATTTGGTTACACTTGGACTGTCCAATCATTATTTGAAGCAAAATGCTGGTTAAGTCTTTGTTATTGCTGTGGTAATGGTTGGTTGAAATACTTTGTGAATTTGAAGTTTGTAATTATGTTTCCACTAACAATTCTGACTGACTAGTGTTCACCCCGGCATGTCATGGTCACTCCAGACATGGAAGAACCAAATTAACAACTATATGGCACATATCGTGCCACTCCTAGACCCAGACAATCAGGGCTACAGTGGCTTATCTTTCTAGCCCAACACTATTGATTTCCTTTATCTACGATAGAGACTCACGCCGTTGATCCCTTTTCTAGTTGAACTTTCAGATAAACCCCCCTTATCTATTAACCATTTATTGAATGGTGGATCGTTCTGAGCGGTGTTGCCTCTGCATCCCCGTTGCCATTTCACCCACTCAGGGATGGACACCAAAGCTACCCACAAGCTATCTATATTTTATATTGCCAAACTTAGTTATTGAGCACTACTACATATCCTAATTGCGTTATCCCCTCTCATTTTCATACCTTCCTATCTCGCACACCGCCACCTGGGAGGTGGGACCCACAGACCGCACATTTAGCACAACCCATAATGGCCACCATTCGAGAGGTATCCCTTAATGTTCAGGGATTGAAACTCCGAAAAAAAAGGTCTTTGGCACTGTCAAAAATTCACAAATTAAAGGCCTATGTGGCTTTCTTCCAGTAGACTCACTTTCATGAGGTGGCGGCCCCACAACTCCGAAACCATATATTTTCAGAGGGGTACTTTAATAACTACCCCGAATCCAAATCCAGAGGCGTGGCCATACTAATTTCAACACACTTACTCTTCAACTATAAAACTCACAAATCTGACGACACAGGCCGGTTTATCATTGTTAAGAGTCAGGTGGGAAGGACAATGGTTACAGTGGTCAACCTATACTTACCAAATATAAAAAAAATGCAGATCCTTACGCAAATACTTAAATCGTATAGACGAGTTTGCAGAAGGGATACTGATATTAGGTGATGATCTAAATACCACACTAGACCCTACTCTAGACTCAACCTCTACAACACAATCCAATCCTATCTACACGGAAACGACTCAATAATTTACTTGATCAGGCCCAATTATATGACAGTTGGCGCATGCTTCACCCCACCAGATGAGACTATTCTTTTTACTCCCGGGCAGCAAACTCCTATTCGCGTATCGCTATGCTATTTATGCCCCACAGATTTTTACATTTGGCACAGTCGAGCTCATTTGGGCCAATTACATGGTCTGACTATGTGCCCCTGTCTCTTGCCATTTATATACCATCCCTATCGACTACGATGATTCAATGGAAGCTAAATAATATGCTCCTAAACGATTCAGACGTTCTACAATCACTAAGAGAAAGTATTAAATACTGTTTCTCAGAAAACGCTACCTCTTCCACAACTTGGAAAGCACATAAAAAGTCCTGATTGCATTATCAACCAAAAAGAAAAAACTGAGAGAAGATGAAGTAAAAAAGCATATCTCGGACATCAGAGGACATCTAGTCAGAAATGGAAGAAGGGCAATTGGTGACACGCTGTAGGACTGTAGTGGAGAGGTCTGGGGAGAAGATATGAATCTGGATATCATCAGCATACATGTGGTATCGGAATCAAAACAAATTAATGAGTTTGCCAAGATAGGCAGTATAGAGAAAGAACAAAAAGGGACCAAGAACCGAACCTTGAGGGACTCCAACTGAGACAGGATGAGTGGAGGAGGTGCCATTGGAAAAGGAGACACTGAATAAACATTGGGAGAGCTATGACAAGAACCACAGGAGGGCTGTGTCACAGAGACCAAGAGATTGATGAGTTTGGAGAAGGGGGCCATGATCAACAGTGTCAAAAGAAGCAGAGAGACTGAGAATAATTATTTGGAGTAGTGGCCTTTGGATCTATTAGATAATTTATGACTTTAATCAGTGTGGTCTCTATGGAGCAAAGGGGGAGGAATCCTGACTAAAGAGGGTCAAGGAGAGAGGTGGAATTGAGGAAGCAAGTCAGACGGGTAAAGACAAGTCCTTCCAGAAGCTTTGAGGAAAAAGTGAGCAGGAATCAAGCTGGATCAAGGCATGGGTTTTTAAGATGGGTACAACAGTAACATGCTTAAGAGGAGCAGGGACAACACCAGAGGAAACAGAACAGTTGAAAATGTGAGTTAAGGATGGCACAAGACAAGGGGCGAGAGATCTGATGAGGTGAGACGGCATGGGATCAAGCGGACATGTGGTGGGATGAGAGGAAAGGAGAAGTGCAGCCACCTCCATTTGAGGTTGAGATAGAGAAGTAAATGGAAGAGAATTCATTCCTTTACTTGAACTGGAATGGTACTGGTAAGGCATAATGTTCATAGATCATAAAATATTTGTATACGGGACAGAGCTAGCAGCCATACTTAGAGGATGCATCTCATTTGAGCTTCGAGCAAAACTCGACAAAATCACCACAAAATTTCAAGCATTTCAACTCACACTGCTGTGGATTACTTTCCTGGAGGCTTGAGGCACAGAAGTAAAAAATATAAAAATTGGACAGACCCCCTATCACTGCTGATATTGGCCATCTCCCATGGCCTCCAAACTCCTAGAGGGCCGCAATTGCATCACTGGTGGAGGAGCTGTATCACTCGTCTAGTAATGCATCACTATCTGATGAAGGGATCTATGATACTCAGGCTCTGAGGCAATATAGGTTTGATTTCCTGTTGGTAATTGGTAAGGCATTTAATTTGATTAGCTAGGTACTTGTTATTGATTGTTGGTTAATTAGCTATTGTTTGCAAATAAGCATAGGCCTACCCAGGTGTTAAACATTCCTAGTGGGTGGTGCCTTTATTTACAGCAAGACAAGCTAATTCTATGTCACTGAATGGTTGCTACAGGGTCCCTAGACTGACTACACCCCAGGTGTGGGAAGGGACATAATCATCCGTTTCCAGCAAGGCCAGGATCACTTGGCCTTTATGACAGCCACACACAACAAGACCCCTCTACACTTTGAGGGACACTCTCTGACCTTTTACCCTGACCTGTCCAGGCCCACAATGGACTGCTGTCGATCTCTACGACACGTGACCAGGAATCTCTTAGCTCACAAAATACCCCATTATTGGGGCAGGCCGATATGCCATATTATACCAAGAGAAACTGGAAACATGAAAGTTTGTGAAGCAGCCGACATACCAGGCACACTGCAGAAACTTGGAATAGCAGACCGAGCTCCTGACCAACCCGACCTTATGATGCCTACGACATCCACATCTTGGGATCCAGCGACAGCCGGTGTCATGAACTCGCTCTATCTCCGGCAATATAGATGCCTGATGCTCTAGCTCTGCTTGTTTTTTTTTATTTCCTTTGTTTTATTTCCTTTATTATTCTATCAGTATGTTTTATAATGTTTCCAGTGTCATAAGTGGTGTCCCTTTGAACGCAAATGTTCAATCAACACTCTGCAATTCCCCCCGCCCCTCTATACTACAGGAACTTCAGTTCCTCTTGCATTTAAAGACCCAACGGGGGTATGAGCCTTTATAATATGTATATAGCTTATGAATCTCAACTACATTACTTGGTATTGGAGGAATCTAGTGCTCCCTGCTCTATACGCTTACTCTAAGTTCTGCTATCACAATCCCATGGCAAGAGTCACTAAATGATTATCTAACAGTTTTCTTCTACTACTATTCTCATTTTTCTAAATACACAATCCTCCCTGTATTGTTTTATTGCTAAATGTGTCCCATGGTATGCTACCACTGTTTTGCATGTTGTTATTGTCATAGTATAGCCATCATATTATGGAGACCTGTGTACTACTATTGATTTGTAAATAAAAAGAAAACTTTAAAAATATATTTTTAAAAAAATATATTTTTTTAAATAAAAATAAATACTTTGGCCTCTTGCTGACACTATAGTAAACAAAACAACTTTAAAGGACCACTCTAGGCACCCAGACCACTTCAGCTTAATGAAGTGGTCTGGGTGCCAGGTCCTTCTAGGGTTAACCCATTTTTTTATAAACATAGCAGTTTCAGAGAAACTGCAATGTTTATGAATGGGTTAAGCCTTCCCCCTAATCCTCTAGTGGCTGTCTCATTGACAGCCACTAGAGGCGCTTGCGTGCTTATCACTGTGATTTTCACAGTGAGAGCACGCATCGTCCATAGGAAAGCATTATGAATGCTTTCCTATGTGACAGGCTGAATGCGCGCGCAGCTCTTGCCGCGCGTGCGCATTCAGCCCAGGAGGAGGAACGGAGGAGGATCGGAGGTGGAGAGCTCTCCGCCCAGCGCTGGAAAAAGGTAAGTTTAAACCACTTTCCCCTTTCCAGAGCTGGGCGGGAGGGGGTCCCTGAGGGTGGGGGCACCCTCAGGGCACTATAGTGCCAGGAAAACGAGTATGTTTTCCTGGCACTATAGTGGTCCTTTAACTTGATGAAGCAGTTTTGGTGTATAGATCATTGCAATGTAGTCTCACTGCTTAATTCTCTGCCATTTAGTAGCTAAATTGCCTTGTTTATGCAGCCCTAGGCACGCCTCCCTGCATGTGACTTAAACAGCCCTCCTAAACACTTCATGTAAAGAGTCATCTAATGTTTATACCTCCTTTATTGCAAATTCTATTAAATTTATAATTTTGTATCTCCTGCTCTGTTAATAGCTTACTAGACCTTGCAGGGGCCTTCCTGTATGTAATTACATATCAATTTACAGAGCACAAAATAAAAACTTTTAAAGTAAGTTACATCTGATTGAAAATGAAACCATTTTGTTTTCATGCAGGCTGTGTCAGTTACAGCCAGGGAGGTGTGGCTTGGGCTGCATAAGTGGTTTAACTCTTAAATGGCAGAGAATTGAGTAGTGAAACTGCAGAGGGAAAATATATATACACCACAACCGCTTCATTAAGCTAAAGTTGTTTTGGTGACTATAGTATCTATTTAATGTATTACTGACATTAGGAGGCCAAAGTGCTTCAGTTTATGTGGCGAAGTTTACAGAGAGGGGTAGGGTTCAATTCCAGGTGTGGAGCCTAGCAGCCCATCATCTAAAAACTTCACCAGCCACCACTTGTTATTGGTCTGTAAATTGTACTTAAAACTGAACAGCTAGACTGTAACATTTTTATATATACCAAATATCTGGTTCCAGGATGAAAATAATCAATGTGATAATCTTACATCAAACGTGTTATTGGCTATCAGAGAAAACATTCAAATGCATGTTAAGATTAAGGCCAGATGGTATACATCCATGTATACATTGAGAGGTTTTTTTCAGTAATAGTCACAACATTATTTTTAATCTTCCGTGATTTTATGTTTCTGGAATGGTGCCAAAGATTTGTGCAAAGCAGATATGATGTTTAAAAAGGGAACAAGATCTAGCAACAGTCTAGAAATTACAGACTTGTGTGTTTGACATCTGAGGTTGGAAATGATTTGAAAACTATTAAAGGAGCATTCTAAATCAACCTAACCATTACAGTTGTGGTTAGGCTGCCTAGGGTACACTGGGACCTTCCCTCATTTAATATCATCATATTTAGTCTCAATCCTGACAGCACTGAGCTGTTTTTAATTTACAACATGAATGCAAGCAGTCAGATACAGCAAATAGGTAGTTATATCCTTACTATATGTCTCACTGTAAATTTTCTCCTTCTATTGCAGGTTATTTTCTTGTTCAGATCATTCAGTACTATCAGTGGCTGAGATGGGTGCATACCTTTTTGATAAGGAAGTGTTTTTCTGAAGTAAGGGAGTGTGGCATATTGGTCCTTGAGTGTCCCTGTCATGATGTTCCTGAGCAGGATCAGAGAGGAAACGATTGCCAGGGTTGTGGGTTGAAACTTTGTCTTTTTAGACATAACAGTTTACTTGAAAGTAAGAATTATGGCAATATGCCACAAAAAGGATACTTTGGGAGTTAAAACATAATAAAGGCAATATCCCCCAAACAGGATATCTTGAAGTAAATAAATAAAGTCCTTTAATAGCAGACTTGGAAAATCATATGAAGCAGGTGAGAGCAACTGAGGATTGACTAGTGGCTAGGGCCACTAGAGGTGAGAAACAGGAAATGCAGCAATAAAATAAAACAATTTATTGGTTGTCAGGATAGGATTCTGACAGTCCCTCTAACATTGACCTTTAAGACAACATCAGAATTCTCCAGGTACCATAACCACTTTTATGAAATAAAGTGGTTATAGGGCTTAGAATGTTATCAACTGATTTTGTTTTCTGTTCTGAAAGCACTGCATAATTAGAAAGCATTGAAGATTTGAGTTATAAGGAAAGAGTATCCAGTTTATTAGGTTTTCGCAATATGTCCTCCTTGACCTAGTCAGTAATTTTATTTATATATATATATATATATATAAATATATATATATATATATATATATAGGGATCATGTTTGGAGAAACGTACCAACGGAGGGTTTGTTTACATGCTTGTTGTGAAGAAATTCCCCTATCCCTATGTGATTTACAGTGTGCATTCCCTTTTTATTTGTTATGTACTGCTTATTGCATTCGGTAGATGAAACTACCGACTGAGGACCACCCTCTGGCTCATTAAAACATCAAAGATTTAAGTGAAATTGCTACTCTGTCTGTGCGGTCAGCGTTCGTTAGTCAAACGCCACGTGGCAGAGAAAACCGCGGCCATCTTTGTTCATGCGAACAAAGGCAGCGGGACCTGGTCGTCGAGTGCATGGAACTGTTTTGCGGACACTCGACTTCCCAAACACCGGTCCCAAACAGTCGAACGCTGGAACTCTATTTACCGAATAGCTAGAAGAGCGCTATTCGGTACTTTGGTGCATTCGACAGAAGGGCACGAACGCTGCTAGGAGCCAGAGATCCATTAGGTACTTTTCTTCGTTTTTACATTTTTCAAAAAGAGACCGGCAAAACCCACCAAATTCGTGGAACTGTTTTGGGCATACAGCCCAGGGTGAGCTGGTCACACAAGACCTCCATAAAATTTGCGAACCCCTGAACCGATCTGGGTGAAATTCGAATATGTTATTCACCCAGATCAGGGCTATCAGGGGACACCCCCAGTAATTTATGGGGATACCCCCAGTATAAAGGGGTGTTCTGAAAGTTGGGGGAAAAAGTGATTTTTCAGCCCGGAGATAATTAAATTACTATTTTATCAGACTAAATTATCTCCTGGGCTAGGGGAGGGAAATGTAGGTGTGTGTTAACATTTTACGGTTTATGATTGGCTATTGTTTGTCCCTCCCTGAGGGCTGTCCCCTTGCATGGGGACTTGCATAAAAGCTGTGTGCATCCATTAAAGCTCAGTTCATTTTGTACCCTTCTTCTTGACTTCGGCTGATGTTTGGGGATTTGTGTGTTTCACTAAGGGAATTATCTTGTGAAGCTATTGGGATTACTATAGGATTCGTCTACCCTATCTACCGAACAGAGGGCTATAATCACTAAGGCTCTGCCAGTTCGGGAGGAAACTACCGAAGGAGGTTTGAATATACTTGGTTTCCTTACACTTGTCATAATCCAATACCATCAATTTGGTAAGTACTAATACACCACAAAGATCTGTTGTCAAAAATTAAGGCCATTATGACTTTCTGACTCAATGTTTATCAGAATCTGATCACTCTCAGTCAATCAATCAGGCTTAGACTTAGGACATTTACACTCTCCATCTTTAATAGTGGAGACAGGGTGTGGTGCCTGGCAGACCCCAGGTAAAAAGTCCAACGGTTTGAAAAATGATTATATTCTTTACATTGGGGTTGGGGGGAGGGGGTTGCCAAAGCCCTCTTTACACCATAATCACTGAGTGGTTTAGTGGTGAGTGAAGACTTAACCTAAACTTTACCCCTTGTCCTTATGGATAGTTAAGATGCTCTTCACTCTTACTCCAATAATTGGTGCTACAGTCCACAGCATGTGTAGTGACCAAGCTGCAACTTCTGATCATAATCTCTAACCATACTATTAGAATCATTGTACTCACAACTGGTATGATAATAATGCTGCACTTTAACAAATGCAACCAGGTCAACATCTTGGATCACTTCTTCATCAAATCACGAAATCATTTTCACCATCATTATTCTTTGCATACACTTAGATGGGATCCTCTTTAAACATATACATTGTCAAGAACTGCTACACATTTCCATTAGCAGGTTAAATTCCTTTTAAATTAGCCACCACACACTATTAAAGCTCCAATAGTGATATTATTTATCATGCTTGCATAGAGGGTATGGGAACATACTGCTGTGCTGCAACCCTGGGGATGCAGCATATTGTGTGATGCTGATATATGAGACACAGGTTGGCTCGGCATCCAATATGTGTAGGATGCACTAAGAAATAAAATAGCAGAGTGTGCATTGCCTTGTTGTGTAATTATCACAGCCATGCCTCTCTTTTTGTCTAGAGACACTATGAAAAATGCAAAGCTAGACATTCAGGATACACATTAAAAAAAATCTCTGGAAATCAAATAGTTAAAAGAAGAATCAAGGCTCCATTAAATTCATTTTGTTTTGTTTGTTTTTCTTTTTCTATTGCTTGTGTTTAGTGGCAACCAATGCAGCATCTTTCGCCATGATAAACACTAAGGGTGACTGTCCAAACTACATAGTAAACTAAACTAAATTAACATTGTAACAACCCCTTGCTGTCAATCAGACAACTGAGCGTGTTACTTCCTTCCTGGTTTGGTTAGCTTAATAAAACTAAATTCAAGAGGTAACAATTGATAAAAGCACCTGCCTTGCAAAGACATCTAAGTGAGATGTAGTGGGAAGTCTGTGATTGGACAGCTACAGAAAGTCTTGGCTTGGAAAGAAGATGGGTGGATAGCAAAGGCTTTAGACAAGAGATGTGTACATTTTGCAAGCGATTTTAGATATATCCCTAATGGAAAAAAAACAAAAAACAAAAAAAAAGTAATTTGTATGCAAGCATGTTTTTATTGGGGTATATCTACTAAAAAGTGTTTTTTTTTAATTTTATTTGGGCAGTGGAGTTTCTGGTTAAGAAATAAACAATACATTAAAGTATATTTTAAAATTACACAGACTTGTTAAAGGGTTACTCCAAGCGTGACAACTTCACTGATTTGAAGTGGTCATGGTGCCTGTAACTCTGTATGTGCAACATTTTGCTATGAAATGCTGCACATACACCATTTAACCTCTCTGCTGCCGGTCATCCTTAGCAAGGCGGCTAAAATGAATCCTAATATGCAAATTTGGCATCTGACACAGCTCGCTGGCACTAGACCGCTAATGACAGCACAATTCCCCTCCGCGCTGCTCATGTCCTCCTCTAAACTTGCCGCCCTCTCTCACCTGTCTTCCCCTCTGGCAAAGGGGGGGTGACATCAGCCCTGGAGAGTTGCAAGTAGAACTTGGCCCAGCACTGGATCAAGGTGAGATTTAGCTTGCATTTCTTTAATTTTTTTATTTTTTGTTTTATTTGGGGACAGGGCAGAACAGCATGGGGTTACTGTAACTAAAACTAGTGTTTAGTGAAAACAGAGTTTTTCTGTCCTAGTAATCCTTTAAGTGATATATGCAGTACCAAAAGTGTACCTAAAAAGATATTGCCAAATATCCTATTTTTGCAATCAGATGTGACAGTAGTCACCATCACTGGGGGCTGAAGATGAAAACTTTATGTAGGTCCCCGGATTACTCCTATGTTTTAGTCACCCTGTGCCTGCTATAAGTACAGGGTGTGTAATGTATTTGTTTGTAGTTATTCTCCTCCCCACCCCCTTTTCTTGTGGTTTTCCCATTAGGGCATTGTCCCAGAGACCCCTTTTGTCTGCTGCATAGTATTATATGCATTCTAGGAGTTTTCTTGTAATATGGGAGATAATCGTGTTAGCATGTCTGTGTGTTTAAAAGGTAAAACAAAAAGGAAGATAATTAGTTTATTATACAATAACTATTGTACAATGGATCTTGGTGTCAGGCAAGAGTATAGATTCTTGACCTAATTCTGTCCTCGACGCCAAGACTCCAAGGAGTGACTTTTATTGTTTTGTTTGATGATCCCCTATGGTGATTATTCCTATATATACCTGGGTTGTGTTCAATAAAACTAGTTCTTATTCACCCTTCACTAAGTCTCAGCTAGTGTTTGGATGAGACAGCTATACAGTCTGCAGGAGAGCTTGGTCACTTGGAGCTGTAGCCCAATATTCTACTTATTTCTATTTTATCGATCGTGCTGTAGCTGTGACAGGTGGCATGTGCTGATAAGCATTGATTCGGATGAGTTCTATGGCTACTTCGTCCTACTGCATGCTTATATTTATTATGCTATTGAACCATCTGATTTAAATGTGGGAAACTTCGAATAGACCCCAGTCAAGCTGTGGCAGCTAGGGGCTGAAGTGCTACGGTTGTCCCGTAAACCATAACTGATTATATTTTCTATATAAAAAATACCTATTTCCCCAGCCCTTAATATGAAACTTTATTTAAAATACTAATGCTAGAGTGAAACAGAGTAACAAACAAAAAAGCCTTCATGAGGCACTAGCAAATGGACGATGGTCCATATTTTCTCTATCCATTTGCCATAATTTAAGTTATTCATGTAGTTTTAATATTCTCTAATACAGACATCTTGAGATCAGTTAACTGGGGAGGATATACATGTTTTGGTAAATTATCTACAACAATAAGGTCTGTACTGTCAGTGCAATGCATTGAGTAAATATCCAGTTTCCACTGTTCTGTTGTCTGTTACTAATGAATTGAATAATAAACGGGTGAACCAATATCACACACTAGCCCCCAACCCTGGGTGGTAGGTTCAAGAAAGGTTCAAGATTTCTGATAAGTATCATTTTTTTACATTTACAGGTGTTAGAATAATGCCCCTTCTTTACTATTACAGTGAAGGTAGTAGATAGAGCGTTGACAATGGAAACCGTTTATTATTTAAGTAGAGTCCCCATCTGTCATCCATAGGGGTAGGGCTAGGGAGGACATATGATCTCCCTTATTAATGAATTAGCCCACAACCCACAGCCCAGGGGTGGGAGCTAAGGGAATCATTGAGTCCCTCGTGTGTTATTTTCCTTATTACATCCACCACCCCACCACTCCTGTTATTAATTCAGTAACCACCAATGACCACCAATTGGCAGAGGCTAGGTACATTAAGTCCCCCTATTATTATAGCCACCATCCACTGACTATAAATAGGGGAAAGAGAGGGAGGGAGAAATGATGTCCAACCATATAATTATTTAATTAAATAGTAGGGCTCCACCTCGGGGGCACAGATCAGTGCACAGAAAGTGCAATCTTACTTGCCCTGTCAAGGCAATTAAAGGACCACTCTAGGCACCCAGACCACTTCAGCTTAATGAAGTGGTCTGGGTGCCAGGTCCTTCTAGGGTTAACCCATTTTTTTATAAACATAGCAGTTTCAGAGAAACTGCTATGTTTATGAATGGGTTAAGCCTTCCCCCTATTTCCTCTAGTGACTGTCTCATTGACAGCCACTAGAGGCGCTTGCGTGCTTCTCACTGTGATTTTTACAGTGAGAGCACGCCAGCGTCCATAGGAAAGCATTGATAATGCTTTCCTATGTGACCGGCTGAATGCGCGCGCAGCTCTTGCCGCGCGTGCGCATTCAGCCGGCGGGGCGTAACGGAGGCGGAGAGGAGGAGGAGAGCTCTCCGCCCAGCGCTGGAAAAAGGTAAGTTTTTACCCCTTTCCCCCTTCCAGAGCCAGGCGGGAGGGGGTCCCTGAGGGTGGGGGCACCCTCAGGGCACTATAGTGCCAGGAAAACGAGTATGTTTTCCTGGCACTATAGTGGTCCTTTAAGCACAGTTATAGTCATTTTTGTGTATAGAGAGGTAGATTTATACTATATGTTATAAAGGCACTTGAAGGGAATAAAACTGCTCACTTTCCAAATGATCACTGACTATTAATGAGACTGACCAATTGGAATAGAGTGGTAAATATGAGCCACATAACTACACAGCAATATGGAAAAGGAGCATTACTCACAGTCCTGACAAAGCCATTGCAGCAAAACCACACCAGTGGGAGGTCTGAGGAAGCAACAAAATAAGAGCTTGAAAGCTCTGGTGGACTAATCAGAGGTTTGCTATTTTTTAAACAATAATCAGTGGATGTCAGTGGAAACTGCTTAGCACTCACACCACATCACTGGAGTTTGGAAAATATTTATTTACTTGTAACTGCATATGTTCTTTTTTGTGAATAAAATACATTTGAAATTGGTGAAATTCAGAGAAGTGATTGCCGGGGAGGTTGGTACCCATGCCATTAAAGTCACACACACACATTATAGTTGAGCTTGAAAATAAGATCTGATAAATATGAGTGGATTGTGACACTACCTATACCTTTTGATTTTATATATATATATCAAAAGGTATAGGTTATAGTTTTTTCATGAATCATATCTGCATAGATGTTGATTTTTCCATGAAGTGAAATCTACTAGTACATGTGTTGAGGTGAGATGCCCTAAAGTGTGTAGCACCTAAATTAAACTCTTAAAAGGTAAAGTATTACAATTGTTTTGATGCTGAGCAATTGGAAAATTACTGTCCCTGTTTTAGGCCCCCCTTTTGATCCAGTAGTTGCTCAGTATGGTTTCCTTACTGGTTATCTGAGAGTGCATTTGTTTAGTGACTTCTAGTTTCATGGTATACTGATATTTGGCTTGTTTTGACTATTTTGTTCTCTGTATCTGAGGACATTGTTATTCTGCCTTGTGTACTGTGGCTCAATATCCATGCTAGGTCACCACTATCCTGAAAATATGTCCCCCAACTGTCTTTCCCCAAGTGTCTCTCCATACTCTAGACCAGTGTTTCCCAAACCAGTCCTCAAGACCCACCAACAGTCCAGGTATTGTCAGTTTCACCATTGGAATAAAACAGGGAAATGCATAAATCCTGGATTGTCGGGGAGTCATGAGGATTGGTTTGGGAACCACTGGTGTTGACAATTGTAATTGGCATATAATGTCTGACACCACCTACATTTCCCTTCCACTCTGCTTTCCTTTCTGCCCAATATTCTACTTGTATCTAATTCTATTTTATAGATTGTGCTGTAGCTGTGCTAGGTGGCATGTGCTGATAAGCATTGTTTGAGCTGAGTTTTATGAGTCCTTTGCCCTACTGGCATGCTTATATTTATTTATGGATGCTATTGATCCATCTGATTTAAATGTTTTGAATGTATCCTTCCTAAATTATGTATATATTTAAATTAAAATCTCAATCAAGTGTTCCAGTAACCCCAATTATGTCATACTGTTTATCTCAAACTCCCCCATTTTCACAAGCTTCTTGCATTAGCAAGCAAACATTTAAAGTTACCATTTGTTTCTTGAACTTTATTTGACAAATATGTTTTTAACACCTCAGTTCTCCGTCTGCTAATTTAACCACTGCCCCCATCTCCACCTTTCTGAATTTCAGGTAAATTCCACCTTCTTTTTATAGTATCTGCCGCAACTAACCTGTCACAACCTCCTTACTCCTAGTTTAAAGGCTCCTCCAACCTTCTAGCCATCCTGTCCCCAGCACAAAAGACCCTTTTCCATTCAGGTGCATTGCATCATGGCCCCCAATTCCCTAGACACCCTGATAAAAATTAAGTAGCCCTATTTAACCCTCCTCAGCCTTTTATTTTTTTTACTTTACAGGTGTTATTTTTAATGGCTAGCCTAACTATTATTATGGTGAGGAGGGTAGGATTACTTAATTTTAAGGAGGAGAAACAAGGGGATTTGGGACACCGATGTGGGAACAATACCACATATTTGCGGGTCCATAATGGCACATACACCCCATTCATAAATATTATTATTATTAATGTTCCCACACACTTCCCCTGGGCGCATAAGCGTGTTTCCTTTTACACCAATAAAAAGTTAAATATATTGAAGCGCTTCAGTAACAATAATTATTTAAAGGAACACTCTGCCCAAATGGCCCACCCCCCCCCCATAAAATCACTGTTTAGTAGATATGCTCCCAATGAATTACCTGCATGAATTTTTCATGCATGCATTTATTGGGTGTATATGGTAAAAAAGCTTGAAAAGGTTGTTTTGTTGGGCTAGAGGCATTGAGTACACTCCCTGTGCAGGGAGAGAGGGGATCTGTGCCGATGAGGGAGGGGGACTGGAAGTGAGGCGGGGAGAGGAGATCTGTGCAGGGGAGGGAAGGGGACTGTCAGGGAGGCAGGGGGAGAGTGGATATGGACAGAGGAGGGATGTGAGGGTGCAGGGAAGTGGGCTGTGCAGGGATAGAGGAGGGGGCTGCGCAGGGAAGAAGTAGAACCTACCTTATGTCTCTGCCAGGCATCTCTTCCTCTTCACTCCGCAGGACAGGACAGGAGGCACAGGAAGTGATTGCATTTCCCATGCCTCCAGCCCCGCCTCTTCCCCTCACTCACTGCAGTATGGAGGAGACCTGGCAAGCAGAGCAGGATCACTGCAAGGTCTCACTCAGAAGGTGGGAGGGAGTATGGGAGTGAGCAGGGGCCTTGCTGCCCCCCAAAAAGTGCCACCTGGGGCGGACTGCCTCCCCTCCTTGCTACTCCACTGGCAGAGTGTGTTCTCTTCTTTTCAGTTTACAAAAAGTGCCAATTTCAAATGAACCTTGATGCAACCTCCCGACTGGCAATCAGATAACTGGTCCTTTTATTTCTTGGTAGTTTAGTTCACTGGAGCTAAACTCAATAGGAAGGCAATTGTTCGGAGCACCTGTCTTGCAGAGACTTCTTATTAAGCAGCATTGGGAAGTCTATAAATAAGCAGTGAGCTACAGGAAGTATGGACTGGGGAAGAAGAGGAGGGCTTGCAAGGCTGCTTACGAAGGCTGCAGTAAGTGATCGGCAGTTTTTGCAAACCCCAATGCAAATTTGCATAATAAAATTAATGCTTGTGTTCAATGTGGGTATATCTACTAAACAGTAATTTACTTATTTTTATTTGAACAGTTGAATCTCCCTTTAATATCAGTGCTTTATAAATCTTCGGAATTCTATACATTGTATAGGATTCGGATGCAAAAACACGGATTGAGAATTACCATTGCATTAGAATTTTGTCATTTTCAGTGACTTTTGTACATCCGGACAAAATCAGGTGTTTAGTGAATAACACTATATTTAGAATTAATGCTAGGATACACCCCATATTTAAACTTACAATTCTTAAAAGGCTATATGTTCTAGAACAGGGCTTCCCAAACTTTTATGGGCCGAGACCCACTTTTCAAAACGGTAATTTTTCGAGACCAACTTGCTTTTAATGCATATTTTAAAAAGTGAACACCATGGCAATCAGCTTTAGAGGCATACAACTGGCACACCATAGCAATCCGCTTTAGATGCACACAATTGGCACACCATGACAATTACTTTTAGAGGCATAAAACTGGCACACCATGGAAAACTGCTTTAGAGGCATAAAATTGGCACACTACAGCAATCAGCTTTAGATGCATACAATTGGCACACCGTGGCAATCAGTTTTAGAGGCATAAAATTGGCACACCATGGAAATGTGCTTTAGATGCATACAATTGGCACACCGTGGCAATCAGTTTTAGAGGCATAAAATTGGCACACCATGGAAATGTGCTTTAGATGCATACAATTGGCACACCATGGCAATCAGCTTTACAGGCATACAATTGGAACATTATGGCAACTTTAGATGCATACAATTGGCATACCATGGCAATCAGCTTTAGATGCATAAAATTGGTACATCATGGCAATCAGTTTTAGATGTATAAACTTGGCACATCATGGCAACTTTAGATGCATACAATTGGCACACCATGGCAATCAGTTTTAGAGGCTTACAATTGGCACACCATGGCAACCAGCTTTAGAGGCATAAATTCATCATGGCAATCCGTTTTAGAGACATACAACTGCTTACTCACAGACTCAGAATCAGAAGTGCTGTGACCTGCTCTTTCATCCAGGCACCTCACGTTGATTATCCCAGTGGTGGAACCAGTGGCGTACTAAGGGGGGGGGCGGTCCGCC
>OW240922.1:34333856-34516226 GCA_933207985.1 Pelobates cultripes | reverse complement strand
GTAAAAAAGTATGGAAATTGTTTGCTTAAAAACTATAAAATGCCCTAAATTACAATTCCTGTTCTGATCTCTTCCCATAGCAATCCCATCCCTGTACCTGTTAACCTTACAAAGGGAAGTGGACAGTGTAATAAGTGGGGGAAGTGATTAGCAGTCAAACTGTATGCCAATACAGTGGCGTCGCTAGGGGGGGGCCAGAGGGGGCCATGGCCCCCCCCTACATCATGCTGTGCCCCCCCTTGGGCCCCCCCAAATGCCGGCAACTTGCAGGCCATGGGCTTCCCTCGGGCTGTAACAGCCTGTCACAGCCCGAGGGAATGCAGGAGAGAGGTGCTGGGGGCTGTATGTGGCCGGAGGGAGCACTGATTGGCTCCCCGGCACAGGCCCGCCCCCAAACGAAGCCACAGGCCCGCCCCCAAATGAAGCCCCGCCTCCCGCCGATAAGCCCCTTACCCCGCCATGTGCAGCAGCCCATGCTGCTGCAGAGATAGCTGACCCCCAGCAACATCCTCCAGTGACAGGTAGGCTGGGGGGGTTCACCTACTCTACACACACACACACATACCCGCCCCAGCCACACACACACACTGCCCCCATGCACACACACTGCCCCATAGACACATTTGCCCCCCATACACACACATTGCCCCCATACACACACACTGCCCCCCATACACACACACTGCCCCCATAGACACACATTGCCCCCCATACACACACATTGCCCCCCATACACACACACTGCCCCCCATACACACACATTGCCCCCCATAGACACACATTGCCCCCCATAGACACACGGTACCCCCATGAATAGCATTGCCCCCATGGACACACATTTGCCCCCCCATACACACACTCTGCCCCCCCATACACATACACTCTACACACATACACTATCACCATACACACACACACTGTATGGACTCAGCAGTCTGTGTGTGTGTGTGTATGGACTCAGCAGTCTGTGTGTGTGTGTGTGTATGGACTCAGCAGTCTGTCTGTGTGTGTGTGTGTATGGACTCAGCAGTCTGTGTGTGTGTATGGACTCAGCAGTCTGTGTGTATGGACTCAGCAGGTCTGTGTGTGTGTGTGTGTGTGTGTGTGTGTGTGGACTCAGCAGTTTGTGTGTGTGTGGACTCAGCAGTTTGTGTGTGTATGGACTCAGCAGTCTGTGTGTGTATGGACTCAGCCGAGTCTGTGTGTTTGTACGTGTACGGACTCAGCAGTCTGTGTGTGTGTGTATGGACTCAGCAGTCTGTGTGTGTATGGACTCAGCAGTCTGTGTGTGTATGGACTCAGCAGAGTCTGTGTGTGTGTACGTGTACAGACTCAGCAGTCTGTGTGTGTGTGTGTGTGTGTCTGTATGGACTCAGCAATCTGTGTGTGTGTATAGACTCAGCAGTCTGTGTGTTTGTGTATGGACTCAGGAGTCTGTGTGTTTGTGTATGGACTCAGCAGAGTGTGTGTGTGTGTGTGTGGACTCAGCAGTCTTTGTGTGTGTATGGACTCAGCAGTCTGTGTGTGTATGGACTCAGCAGAGTCTGTGTGTGTGTACGTGTACGGACTCAGCAGTCTGTGTGTGTGTGTGTCTGTGTGGACTCAGCAATCTGTGTGTGTGTATAGACTCAGCAGTCTGTGTACTTGTGTGTGTATGGACTCAGCAGAGTGTGTGTGTGTGTGTGTGGACCTCAGCAGTCTTTGCGTGTGTGTATGGACTCAGCAGTCTGTGTGTGTGTGGACTCAGCAGTTTGTGTGTGTATGGACTCAGCAGTCTGTGTGTGTATGGACTCAGCAGTCTGTGTGTGTATGGACTCAGCAGAGTCTGTGTGTGTGTACGTGTACGGACTCAGCAGTCTGTGTGTGTGTGTGTGTCTGTATGGACTCAGCAATATGTGTGTGTGTATAGACTCAGCAGTGTGTGTGTGTGTGTGGACTCAGCAGTCTGTGTGTGTGTATGGACTCAGCAGTATGTGTGTGTATGGACTCAGCAGAGTCTGTGTGTGTGTGTATGGACTCAGCAGAGTCTGTGTGTGTTTGTGTGTATGGACTCAGCAGAGTGTGTGTGTTTGTGTGTGTGTATGGACTCAGCAGTCTGTGTGTGTGTATGGACTCAGCAGTCTGTGTGTGTTTGTGTGTATGGACTCAGCAGAGTGTGTGTGTGGATTGTGTGTATGACCAGCAGAGTCTGTGTGTGTATGACTCAGCAGTCTGTGTGTGTAATGGACTCAGCAGTCTGTGTGTGTGTGTGGACTCAGCAGTCTGTGTGGACTCAGCAGAGTCTGTGTGTGTGTATGGACTCAGCAGTCTGTGTGTGTACGGACTCAGCAGAGTCTGTGTGTGTGTACGGACTCAGCAGAGTCTGTGTGTGTGTACGGACTCAGCAGTCTGTGTGTGTTTGTGTATGGACTCAGCAGTCTTTGTGTGTTTGTGTATGGAATCAGCAGAGTGTGTGTTTGTGTATGGACCCAGCAGTCTGTGTGTGTGTATGGACTCAGCAGAGTCTGTGTGTGTGTGTGTGTGTGTGTATGGACTCAGCAGAGTCTGTGTGTGTGTATGGACTCAGCAGTCTGTGTGTGTGTGTATGGACTCAGCAATGTGTGTGTGTGTATGGACTCAGCAATCTGTGTGTGTGTGTATGGACTCAGCAGTCTGTGTGTGTGTATGGACTCAGCAGTCTGTGTGTGTGTATGGACTCCGCAGTCTATCAATAATTAAAATTCCTGTGAGTTGTTGTGTAGGAAGGGCCCCAGTGCATTGCTTTGCCCAGGGGCCCTTAACTCTGTTAAAATGGTACTGCTTGTGTGTGTCAGTGAGCTTCTATTTAGTGAGCATGTGTGTGTTAGTGAGCTTGTCTTTAGTGAGCTTGTGTGTGTGTCCCTGAACTTCTTTGTAGTGAGCCTTCTGTTTATACAAATGAGATTGTCTGTAGTAAGCTTGTGTGCTCACTGTACTATATATATATATATATATATATATATTGACTTGTAGGAATGGCATACGTTTTTTTTCCAGGGCTGCTTTGGATTCCCAGGGATTCCCAGTTTGGCTCTGCCAGCGAGTGCACTTTACCGCTGAATAATCTGTGTGAGCTGCCGCACACTTTAGCCCTGTTACACGCGTCTGGGAGCTTCTGTTGACAGGTACTAGTAGTCTAGAGATTGGGGTATATGCTCAGCTATCTGTATAATACAGATCTGTGTGTATATAATATCCCGGTATAGTCAGTGCTTCCTGTATAGTGCTGCTCTCTGTATAATACAGGCCTGTGCCTGTATAATATCCCGGGACAGTCAGTGCTCCCTGTATAGTGCTGCTCTCTGTCTTGGGATATTATACACAAACAGACCTGTATTATACAGAGAGCAGCACTATACAGGGAGCACTGAGTGTCCCAATTTATTATACACACAGCCCTGTATTATACAGAGAGCACTGACTGTCCAGGGATATTATACCCAGACAGTAATTGATAGCTGTGCTGCAAAATGTCCTTGAAAATGTTTTTTCAAATGTTGGCAACTATGGCACTGTATCAAGGATAATGTGTTTGTTTTTTTAATAATCCCTGGTGGAAAATAATGAATCCTCCACCAGGTATTATTAAAAAAACCAAAACACATTGTGTCGGGGGCGTGGCTTAACATGCGACAGGGGCGGGGTCAAACTGTGAAGAGGGCGGGGTTAAATGTGCCCCCCTACTTTTGTCACTGGCCCTCCGTGTGCCCCCCCGAAAAATGAATCCTAGAGACGCCACTGGTTACTGGTGCCCTTTGTTACACTAATAATGGGAATAAATCTTTATTAAATCTTAAAAAGTAACAAAGAGACACTATGTAGAAATTACCCCCCCCCCCCCCAAAAAAAAATAAATTAAAAGATCAATCTTATGGTAAAGAATGGTAATTCAAAATACCTATTTCAATATATAATTATTGTGCTGAATATATCAATAAAAGGAGATAGAGTAATATGTATCCCAAAGCAGCAGACAATCCTATCTGTGTCTAAAGTTAAGCTTGTAACCAGTGGTGCTGGGCTAGTGGAGGGATTATAAAATATTGGAGAAAATTTCCTGCGAAAAAAATCCTCCAAACTAGTCCCTAGTCTCCTGGAAACACCTTCGAGGGTGTTCAATATTGTAAATAGGATTCTCACTTCAAAAGGGTTATGAGCCAAAAAAGGTTATTCTTTACCCTCCAAGACACCATTTCCTTATCTCAGGAACAGTTCCACAGATTGTGGAAGTTTCCTCTCTCAGTTTATTCATTTTTGTTTGGTAACAGCAAGAACGTAGATGCAACTACTAAGACTCCTAGCTTCCATGATCATACTAGTCAGATGTGCTTAATGTCATCTCAATGTTCCTTGTGTTTTGAGGAATACCCCACATGGATCTAATGGCCACTTCACAGAGCTACCAGGTCCAGACGTATTTTTTCCAGATTTTATGACCAGAATGAAAAAGGTACTCTGACTCAAATTTGTAATTTTAGTCTGATTTACATATTTCCTATTGTTTCTCTAATTTCAAATTTCTTCAAAAGGAGACAGTAGAAGGCCATGTCGACCCTGGTTTCCTATGGCAAGACGGATGAATCTGGAACCTCCGTGGGAACTTCCAGTCCGTTCAAACCTATTATTGCTAAGTCCCTTGACACCGTTCCTCAAGCTCTGGGGTTCATGGCCCTGAGAATGTGCTGGAGTCTCTATAAGATATAGGCATCCCTGAGACTGTCATTAAGACCCTCCACTTATTACAAAATTTGACATGCATTTGTCTATTGACCTTGAGAACAGACACATTTCAGGTTGGAATTACTCCTCAATCAAGCCTAGAAAAGGCTCTGAGCTTTAACACTCTACAGGTGCATATATCGTCACTTTTCACATTGACGGGTACCCATTGGGCATTGGAGC
Source organism: Pelobates cultripes (assembly GCA_933207985.1). NCBI lineage: Eukaryota > Metazoa > Chordata > Amphibia > Anura > Pelobatidae > Pelobates > Pelobates cultripes. Next base: position 34,511,306 of record OW240922.1, on the reverse strand, counting down.
CCCTGGTGATTTGCTTCATGAAAGCAGTGATTAAAACTAAGGCTGTTCATGACAACATGAGACCTACCCCTGGTCTTACAGGATCTGACTAAACGATCATTCGAACCTCTAGCAGGAGCTTCCATGTTCTTGTTAGCACAGAAAGTGCTGTTGCTGGTGGCTAGTCCCTCAGAAAAAAAGAACAGGCTTTGTCCTGTGAGCCATCATTCACTAATTTTCAACAGGATATGGTTGTCTTGTATCCAGTACCAGAGATCCTGCCTAAGGTAATCTCCAAATTCCATTTGTACCGGGAGATTGTGTTACCTTCTTTTTTAACTTTATCCTTCTTCAGCAGAAGCACAGACCTGGCATTATCTGGATGTGGTTAGAGCTCCCCCCCTCTACCTTGAAAGGATCAGCACTTTCCATAAGTCATCAAGGCAACTTCCACTCGTGCAGTTCCAGTGGTCTCTCCTGGCACTTGGACCTCTTTGAGCATGTTTGTCTGGTATTACATACTAGACGTTAAAGCAGCCAATGAAGCACAATTTGGAAATCAAGTCCTTAACTCAGTTCAATCTTCTCTTCTCTGTTGAATTGTTCTGATTATTTGGTTTACAGTTATTTACGCTTCTGTCCCTCCCTTTGTAGCTAGTGTATTCCCATTTGTATAGGCTGCCATGATTAGCCAGGAAAGTGGAAAATGTATTCATACTTATGTAATTTTCTTTTCATGGCTATTATTCATGGCAGCATATACTACCCACTCACTAAAGGTAAACTATAGTACCAGGAAAACAAACTTGTTTTCCTGGAACTATAGCTTCCCCCTCTGCTAAAGCCCTCCCCCGTGGTGCAAAAGGGGTTAATAACCCCTTCTGTCACTTACCTGGGTCTAGTGCTGATGTCAGCCGACGGGGGAGACCTAAAGTGTATGCAATTTGTCTCACAATTAGGATTTCCCCGTAGGAAATCATTATTCCTTACTTTCCTATGGGAATTCCGGTGACACTGGAAGTACTCATAGCGTGAGGAGGTCCAGCGTTGTTTAGTAGACCAAAAGTCACCTATCCACCCGGAAGACCCTTTAGTGGCTGTCTGGTAGACAGCCACTAGAGGAGGAGTTAACCCTAGCAGGTAATTATTGCAGTTTAAAAACTGCACTAATTACATGCTCAGGGTTAAGGGTGATGGGAGTTTGCACCCAGACCACTTCAATGAGCTGAAGTGGTCTGGGTGCCTTTAATATATCTCTATTTAACTATTTATATAGCTTGTCACTGACTGAGGACCTTAGGAATTGAGCCGCCTTTTAAAGTCTTTAGTGTTTTTCCTGTTCTAACAACTGTAATAGGCGGAGCCAACCCATCCTGCCATGAATAATAGCCAGGAAAAGAAAATTACGGTAAGTATGAATACATTTTCTAACATTTATACATATATATATATATATATATATACAGGGAGTGCAGAATTATTAGGCAAATTAGTATTTTGACCACATCATCCTCTTTATGCATGTTGTCTTACTCCAAGCTGTATAGGCTCGAAAGCCTACTACCAATTAAGCATATTAGGTGATGTGCATCTCTGTAATGAGAAGGGGTGTGGTCTAATGACATCAACACCCTATATCAGGTGTGCATAATTATTAGGCAACTTCCTTTCCTTTGGCAAAATGGGTCAAAAGAAGGACTTGACAGGCTCAGAAAAGTCAAAAATAGTGAGATATCTTGCAGAGGGATGCAGCACTCTTAAAATTGCAAAGCTTCTGAAGCGTGATCATCGAACAATCAAGCGTTTCATTCAAAATAGTCAACAGGGTCGCAAGAAGCGTGTGGAAAAACCAAGGCGCAAAATAACTGCCCATGAACTGAGAAAAGTCAAGCGTGCAGCTGCCACGATGCCACTTGCCACCAGTTTGGCCATATTTCAGAGCTGCAACATCACTGGAGTGCCCAAAAGCACAAGGTGTGCAATACTCAGAGACATGGCCAAGGTAAGAAAGGCTGAAAGACGACCACCACTGAACAAGACACACAAGCTGAAACGTCAAGACTGGGCCAAGAAATATCTCAAGACTGATTTTTCTAAGGTTTTATGGACTGATGAAATGAGAGTGAGTCTTGATGGGCCAGATGGATGGGCCCGTGGCTGGATTGGTAAAGGGCAGAGAGCTCCAGTCCGACTCAGACGCCAGCAAGGTGGAGGTGGAGTACTGGTTTGGGCTGGTATCATCAAAGATGAGCTTGTGGGGCCTTTTCGGGTTGAGGATGGAGTCAAGCTCAACTCCCAGTCCTACTGCCAGTTCCTGGAAGACACCTTCTTCAAGCAGTGGTACAGGAAGAAGTCTGCATCCTTCAAGAAAAACATGATTTTCATGCAGGACAATGCTCCATCACACGCGTCCAAGTACTCCACAGCGTGGCTGGCAAGAAAGGGTATAAAAGAAGAAAATCTAATGACATGGCCTCCTTGTTCACCTGATCTGAACCCCATTGAGAACCTGTGGTCCATCATCAAATGTGAGATTTACAAGGAGGGAAAACAGTACACCTCTCTGAACAGTGTCTGGGAGGCTGTGGTTGCTGCTGCACGCAATGTTGATGGTGAACAGATCAAAACACTGACAGAATCCATGGATGGCAGGCTTTTGAGTGTCCTTGCAAAGAAAGGTGGCTATATTGGTCACTGATTTGTTTTTGTTTTGTTTTTGAATGTCAGAAATGTATATTTGTGAATGTTGAGATGTTATATTGGTTTCACTGGTAATAATAAATAATTGAAATGGGTATATATTTGTTTTTTGTTAAGTTGCCTAATAATTATGCACAGTAATAGTCACCTGCACACACAGATATCCCCTAACATAGCTATAACTAAAAACAAACTAAAAACTACTTCCAAAAATATTCAGCTTTGATATTAATGAGTTTTTTAGGTTCATTGAGAACATGGTTGTTGTTCAATAATAAAATTAATCCTCAAAAATACAACTTGCCTAATAATTCTGCACTCCCTGTATATATATATATATATATATATGTGTGTGTGTGTGTGTGTGTATGTGTGTATATATATATATATATATATATATATACGCACTTTTGTTTATTTATTGTATTTATATATTATATATTTTGTTGCCAACAGTTTAGACATTAATGGATGTGTGAGTTATTTTGAGGGGACAGCAAATTTACACTATTATACAGGCTGTACACTTACTAGTTTACATTGTAGCAGACTGTTATTTCTTCAGTGTTGTCTCATGAAAAGATATAATAAAATATTTACAAAAATGTGAGGGGTGTACTCACTTTTGTGAGATACTGTGTGTGTGTGTGTGTGTGTGTATATATTTATATATATATATATATATATATATATATATATATATATATATATTTTTTTTTTTATTCTTTATTTCTTTTATTAGATGTGCATTTGGAACAAGCATATCACAAAGATAGGGGTGTTGCCTGGACACTCGGCGGACAGACTCCGCTTCGTGTTTCCGCTATAGGTTTTACATACTAGATTGTCCCATCGCAGTGACACACCTGTGTAACCAACATCTCACATTAAACATGCACAACTAATTCTACTTAAGGGTACACTGTATTCCTGTCACTAGCTGACTTCTTGTTCCATATTCCATTTCTACGGGTAGTCTTCAGAAATGCCTACACATCCATTTTGTGATATGTCCTCCGAAGATGAGAGGAAGAGAGATAGCAGAGAAACAAAAGAGTGAAGAATTAGCAATGGGGGATTAAGGAGAAGGGGGAAGAGGAGAAGAGAGGGAGTAACCCCGACAGTATCGCAGATGGCTCACCCATACACCTCTATCGATTGAAGTTTGGCAGGTGTAGCCTGCTCTGTCCGGGCACCAAAAGATTAGGGGTTTGCATAGAGCTTGAGGAGTGGTTCCAGGATACTGAGCCCCTTGTCCTGGGACCAGCCCAGCTTAGTTCCTTAGTTCCAGGAGGGCAGAATCCTAGAGACTTAGAGGTGTCTTTATGGTTATTGTTTTTATCAATTATTTTAAAAGGAAATCTTTGGCCTCTCATCTGTGTGTATCACCCGCAGGCACTGAAGCTGTCATACATCGCTTCCCATTGACCCCATGCTTCTATAGATTTGTGGTGTCTGTTTGAGCTCAGATAAGCCATCTTTTCATACCCACCATTTAAGGACACCTGACGTATCATGTCCCCTTGCATTGGTGCCAACTGGGATTTCCATCCCTTAGCAATTAGTAGGTTGGCCGCCATTAATACTTGGAATGTAAGCATCCTCTGGCCTTTGCTGGAAACATAAACAGGAAGAACTCAACCTTTGCCTTAATTGGTGGGTCCAACACCTCAGAGTTTACCTCAGCCACCTTGTCACAGTAAGATTTGATAACCGCATACTCCCACCAAACGCCCCTCTCTTCCCCTGCACCTCCAGCACCTGGTTATCATTGTGCTAAACATGTGGGCCAATCGTGTTGGCACCAGATACCATCTGGTCAGAATCTTTCAAAGGAGTTCTAAATGTGATACGCAATGAGTAGTTTGCTTATGAGCCCTGAATGCTGTCTCGCTCAGCTGGAACGGTGCTGGAAGGTGACTGTGGCTGGAGGGAACACTGACAGGCTCCCCTGCACAGGCCCCGCCCCCAAACAAAGCCCCACCACCCGCACATAAGCCCCGCCGTTAAGCAGCAGACCATGCTGCTGCTGGAAAGGCAAGAAGATGGCTGTCTGACCCGCAGCAACAGGTAGGCTTGATATGCTCAGGTGTGTGTGTGTGTCTGTGTCTGTCTGTCTGCTATTGAGGAAGCTTGTGTGTGTGTGTGTATGGACTCAGCAGTCTGTGTGTGTGTATGGACTCAGCAGTCTGTATGTGTGTATGGACTCAGCAGTATGTGTGTATGGACTCAGCAATATGTGTGTATGGACTCAGCAGTCTGTGTTTGTGTGTGTGTATGTGTGTATGGACTCAGCAGTCTGTGTGTGTGTGTGTATAGACTCAACAGTGTGTGTGTATGGACTCAGCAGTCTGTGTGTGTGTGTGTGTGTGGACTCAGCAATATGTATGTGTGTGTGTGTGTGTATGGACTCAGCAGTCTGTGTGTTTGTGTGTGTGTGGACTCAGCAGTTTGTGTGTGTGTGTGCACTCAGCAGTCTGTGTGTGTGTGTATGGACTCAGCAATCTGTATGTGTGTGTGTGTGTATGGACTCAGCAGTCTGTGTGTGTATCTGTATGGACTCAGCAGTCTGTGTTTGTATGGACTCAGCAGTCTGTGTGTGTGTAAGGACTCAGCATTCTGTGTATGTGTGTATGGACTCAGAAGTCTCTCTGTGTGTGTGTTTAGACTCAGCAGTGTGTGTGTGTATGGACTCAGCACTGTGTGTGTATGGACTCAGCAGTCTGTCTATGTGTATGGACTCAGCAGTCTGTATGTGTGTATGGACTCAGCAGTCTGTGTTTGTGTGTGTGTGTATGTGTGTATGGACTCAGCAGTCTGTGTGTTTGTGTGTGTGTGTGTGTGTATGGACTCAGCAGTCTGTGTTTGTATGGACACAGCAGCCTGTGTTTGTATGGACTCCGCAGTCTGTCTGTGTGTAAGGACTCAGTAGTCTGTGTGTGTGTATGGACTCAGCAGTCTGTGTGTATGGACTCAGAAGTCTGTGTGTGTAATTAAAGGCACACTCTGGACCCCTAAAACACATTGGCTTGCTGACTTTTACATAAAGTGCAGATTTAATAGAAATTGGCACTTTTATCAAGTAACCTTGTTACACCCCTCTGATTTTCAACCAGACAACAGGTCCAAACTAAATAGGTAGGCAAATGCCTTGTATAGACTTCTCACTGAGCTGAATTGGAAACTCTGTGTTTGGGCTGGTGAAAAAGGGGATGTCTTTCAAAGAAAGCAGACAAGAAAACTGCAGCTTTTGCAGTGTGTATTTAAATATACCCCCAATGAAAAAAAAACACATAATTAAATGTATGCATGTATTCATTTGGGGCATAACTTCTAAACAGTGATTTTTGTATTTTGTATTTGGACAGTGGAGTATTGCTTTACGGCTGCATTCAAACAAAGTGTGTAATATGTGAACTTTACCAAATGAGTCAATAAATATAACTTGCACATCAATAAATATAACTTGAATTACACATGTTCAGTGGCGTCACGAGGTGGTGGGGTGGTGTGGAGGCCTCAACCTCCATCTTTCTTTGAAGGATTGAACAATAGATGGAAGTTCCCATGTGCAGCCAAAGGGGGCACTGTGCTGGGAGGAACTTCCTGCTGTGTCGAAGAGAGCAGCGCAGGGAAAAGACAGGAAGCGGAAACTCAGCTCTGCACAAAGGCATCCAGGCACCTGCTGGTAAGTGTGGGGCTCAGTCTGTGTGCAGGGGGTTCAGTCTGTGTGTGTGTGAATGGGTCAGTCTGTGTATTTGTGGGGGGGGGCAGTCTGTGTGTGTGTGGGGGGGTCAGTCTGTGTGAATTTCAGGTTTACTTGTCTGGATTTCTTGGGCTCCAGTAGATGGGCCACAAGACTCCAGATGAGGTGTGCAAGTTCTGCAGCGGGTATGCTCTCCGATATTCCCCGGATTTTCAAATTGTAGCAGCGTCTCGAGTCTTCCAGCAAGGCAAAGCATAGATCCGAGGCTGCTTGGCGTTTTGTAAGTGTGTGGACGTCTTGCTGGAGTTGCGCTATTATTTGAGTACTTTGCTCAGAAGTATGCCTGGATGGACCTCTGAAGGGCCCCCAGCATGTTCTCGAGCATTTCTGCCGTCACCAGTCTGGGGTCGCCGGTCTAAGGCTTAGGTGGAGACTGCGAGGACGGTGTCAATCCACCTCCATCTTCGTCTGGGGACAACTCGTCCAAGTCGTTGTATAAATCTCCCAGGTCGGCGACCATCTTGAGCCCATACGCGTCATGTGCTTGGTGGAGAAGATCACCCCTCTATTCATACCTGGCTTTGGTTGTCCGGGTTTCTGCTTTTTGGTTTTCCGCCCATGATCGTTAGAGGCTATGTGGCAGCAGTATTGAAGCTCGCAAATAGGTTATTTTTGCCAGGTTTTGGTACATTAGCCCGGAACTTATCGATCATGCATCCGCTTAGGTCAGTTGCTCGGCTCCGCCCCACCAACTTCTATCTTAAATTAATAAGCTGGCTAATTTACTCATAAGTGGAGATAGTTCACCCCACCTGTGAGCATTGGGTGGGGGCCAATATAAATTTAAAGTTGGAGGGGATTTATGGTTCCCACTCCTGGCCCCTATCTATGGGCGGCAAGTGAGGTGCACAATACTCTACCCTGGCCCCCATCCAATAGATTTATTGCCTCCCTACTCACTTTTATTAGGGTAGGTAGAAACTCTATTTTATGGGACTGGGGATCGCTAGTCATCCAAAGGGCTTACTCTTATATGTGGGAAGTGGACAATGGCATGCCCACCCCCCTGACCATTCAGAGGTTCCAGTGTTGGGTTTTTCTCTCCTTATATGCACAATGATTACCTGACATGTATGGGTAAGAGGTAGGGGAGGGGCTGCACAACATTGCAAACTGACCAAGTTTCTAATAAGTTTATAAATATTTATTGCATACTTTTCAAACATTTTCTAGTTTTATTTTGTTTTTTATATTTGTTTAAAGTGTAAGTCTGCTATTTAAAAAAAAAAAGCAAATTATGCATGTCCCTTTATTTTTTCATTATTTTTTTCTTGTATCAGTCATATTTGCTCTAATATTTTATATAACATTTATCAACAAAAATGTTGCTGTTTCAACTTGCTACATACAAAATAAAAATAAATATTTGGAACCATTGTTTTCTCCTGATTCTTATTAACCAATTTACCATTTCTAATATTTTTTTTTATTTACATTTATTTATTTGTTTGTGCCTTCTTTCATCAACAAGTGAAATATTGCTATATGAAAGGAACCATAAAAAAAAAAATCCAAGATAACAGAGAAACAATGGTTAGTCTTTTGAATGTTGTGGGAATTGATGGCAATTTTTAAAAAAAAACAAAACAACCCCAGCAGTCAGAGTGGAGCCCCAGCTATCCATTTTCTGTTTTGTTGTTATATAAAACATAGTTATTCACAGTGTGGAAAGATTCTTTTATGAAATAAAGAATAAAAACATTTGTGATATTCTTGTGCGCCTCAAAAACCTTCAGAATTGGTGCTGCTGTTACTGCATTATGTGTGAAGCTACAACTGTCATTTATTTAAGCTCTATACACAATACAAGTTAACAGAAGCACAACAACATGAAAAGCTTGTGCACACACAGGATGCCTCAAAATACATACCTAAACCATACAAAAAGTAACAAACAGAAAATGCAGGCTACAACAAGGATCTCATCAAATAAGTGAGGCAATATATAAGACCTATTATAACTTGAGAAAAAAATATTCAGTGTTGGAAAAAAATGTCTGAAATAGATTTTTAATGTCCTCCCATTGCATATAGGCACTTTCTTTTTTTTTTTTAGTGAGAGACCATGGATTGGTGCACCAAAATACAACCTAATTAATCTCCTTTTCAATATAATAATTTCTTTGCAAACAAGCACATATGCAGTAAGCATGGGATTTTGCAAAGCTTAGTCTAATAGAAATAATATAGATGTGTGTGAAGACACTGCATTTCCAAATCTAGAGGGGATTTACTGTAATAATAATAATTATTATATTATTATTGCCATTTATATAATGGCACCAGATTCCGTAGCGCTTTACAATATTATGAGAGGGGGGTATTTAACTATAAATAGGACAATTACAAGAAAACCTACAGGAACGATAGGTTGACCCTGCTCAAACTTACAGTCTATAGGAGATGGGGTAAAAAACACATTAGGACATGAAATAGCAATCAATTAAGTTGGGAGTGAAGCAGAGCTGGAGGAGAGAGCAAGGGACAGGTATGTGAGTTAGAGGTTACTCTGGGAGGCCATAAGATTTCCTAAAGAGATGGGTTTTAAGGCACTTCTTAAACAATTGAAGACTAGGAGAGAGTCTGATGGCGGTAGGCAGGCTTTTTCATAGGAAGGGAGCCTCCCGCGAGAAGTCCTACAAGTGTGAGTTGGCCGTATGGGTGCGAGCAGCGGACAGGAGACGGTCACGGGCAGAACAGAGAGACCGAGAAAGGTCTAACCTATGGATCTGTGAAGAAATATAAGACAGACCAGAATTGTTCAGTGCTTGATAGGTATGGGTTAGCACTTTGAATTGGCTCCTATAGGATACAGGAAGCCAATGTAAGGACTGACAGAGGAGTGAGGTGTGAGAGGACCGACTAGAGAGGAAAATCAGTCTGGCGGCAGCATTCATTACAGACTGTAGCGGGGCAATACGGCTTTTGGGAAGACCAATTAGGAGAGGGTTACAATAATCCATGCAGGAAATTACTAGAGCATCGACAAGTTCCTTGGTCGCGTCTTGCGTAAGAAAGGGCAGATGCGGGCTATGTTTTTAAGATGGAATCTTGTCATGGAGTAACACTTCTGGGTTCGGCACTCAGCTGTGAGGAGCCGGACCCGGCCCCCCTCTGACACAGTTCTGACGGTATTTAGGGAGACTGGGCCAGAGAAAGGGTGCTTGTGTGTGAGCTAATGTGTGAGCTGCCTCCGCGAGACCGTGGGCTCCACAGGCTCAGCTACTGGGAGCTACTTCCACCAGACTTACCTCTCCACAAGCTCAGACAAGCTGTTCCAGCCTTTGAGCCAATGCAAGGATTGCTGCATGCCATAAAGGATTACTGGAGAACGGATACTTTGCTCCTTTACAAGTGGACCATATCTCTGAACTATTGGAGGACTACACATATTAACCTTAAGTATATCTTTCAGCTATTTGTCTACAATATCATTTAATAATGAACTAATGCTTGCTTACTCAAATCTTCACTGCTTCAAGTTACTAATTATATGGAGGACAACTCCCATCATGTTTATTCACTATGAACTGTTTCTTGCTTTACAAAGACACTCAATGCTTCAAGCTACTAATTATATGGAGGACAACTCCCATCATGCTTATTTAATATGAACTGTTCTTGCTTTGCAAATATTCTTAGCTACTTGCTTAACGTTACTACTGAAGATTATTCTCATTTACCTAAAGAATGTTACTTAATGCATCTCTAAGGAAATACTTAATAATTAACTTTGTGTTGTTGATTACTTGCACTTCTTCTTATTGGATTATTGCCTAAATGCAATTCATTTAAGTTTAACACTTATTAAAACTTCGGTTGAATCAAGTTTCCAGCGATTCTCTCTTTTCTTAAAGCTACAGTATTGATACTTAAAAGATGCTCCGTTTCTTCACTATTGTAATTAGGGAGTTTACAAGCTGCAGTTGAGTTCCAATCCAAATCACCCCAAGTAGCGTAACAAATCTACAGGATTTGGCAACATACTGGATGTGAGGCTCAAAGGTGAGGCCAGAATCAAGTATGACGCCAAGACAGCGTGCTTGTAAGGATGGACTTATGTGGATACCACTAACTTGAAGGGAGAGCAAAAGAGGAGGATCCGTATTAGGAGGAGGAAAGACAAGGAGCCCAGTTTTAGAGAGATTGAGTTTCAGAAAGGACATCAAGTCAGAGATGGAAGAAAGGCAAGCAGTAACACATTGCAGGATGGCAGGGGAGAGGTCCATGGAGGAGAGATATATCTGGGTGTCATCTGCGTACAGGTGGTAGTGGAATCCAAATGAGGTAATAAGTTGGCCAAGAGAGGCAGCATAAAGAGAAAATAGAAGGGGACCAAGGACAAGGGACCTTGGGGGACACCAACCAAGACAGGGTGAGGGGAGGAGGTATCATTAAAAAAGGAGACACTGAATGAGCATTGGGAGAGATAAGAGGAAAACCACAAGAGTACAGAGTCACAGAAACAGAGTGATTGAAGAGTCTGAAGAAGGAGAGCATGATCAACAGATAGTTAGAGGGGTAGAACGAGTCAAGAGATGTTTTTTTTTCCAAGATAGGTACTACAGTGGCATGTTTAAGGTCAGCAGGGACAATGCCAGAAGAGAGAGAGCAGTTGAAGATGTGGAAGGCACAAGACAAGGGGAGAGAGATCTGATAAAGTGAGATGGGACAGGATTGAGCGGGCAAGTGGTGGGGTGAGAGGAAAGGAGAAGCGCAGCCACCTCTTGTTCAGTAGCCAGGGGGAAAGTCTGAAGGGTAGGAAAGGCATGATCTACGTGTGGTTGAGAAAGAGAACAGCAAGGTGGGGAAAATTATTTCCTTAGCTGTTCAATCTTGTCGGTAAAGTAGAATGCAAAGCTATCGCTGTAAAGTTAGTTTGGGAGGTGGCCACAGCAGGGAGAAGAAGAGAGTTAAAGGTGTCAAAAAGACGCCTGGGATTGCGGGAGCATGAACTAATGTGAGAGGAAAAGTATGACTGTTTGGTGAGGGCAAGGGCTACGCTGTATGAACACTGTGAAGGGCTTTTATATATTTGCCTATATGCTTTTAGCTTAATCCTCTCCCTGCTGTTTTAATGTGTATATTGTTTGGTTCAAAATGTTGAGAATGAATGTATTCGTTTACCGAACGGGGACCACACACCCTGGGTAGCAAGTAGCAATTAGAACACAGAGAAACCGCAACTTAATTGCTACTAGGTGGCCGCCATTCGACATACAAACACGCGGCGAGAACAAAGGATGGCGGCCATCTTAAAACTCACAAATGCGGTCAGCGGGGCTTACGCATGAATAGCATGGAACTGTTTTCGGTACGGGAAACATGCGAACGCCCGGTCCCCATGGAAGTCCTGGATGAATACGTTTCCCTCCACGAATCAAACTGGCATTCGGTAGATAGTATCTACCGAATGAGGGGGAACATTCACAGGTAACCAGCTGAACCATACGAACGGTGGTTTTCGTGTAGTTAGATGCGAACGGAGACCGGCTCTTGCCACCTTGTGGCGAACGTAACCCCACCATGGGCTCCTGCCTCAGGACTATGGGCCCTGCCAGATATACTGTAAAATACATTTTAAAGGGCTCGGTTCGTGGGATTCCATTGTATTGTTTGGGAACCGAACAACTGCACGAACCAGAGACCACCCACGTGCTTGTTTAGCCCAATTTACACTTTGTAGCAATTTCCACCGCAGTGTTCTAATTGTTCGTATGGGTGGCCGCAGTTCGTATGAACGACCACGAGGTGGCGGCTATCTTGTTCCTGCGAAGCAGGCAGCGGTGTTTGGGTGTCGAGCTCATGGAACTAAAACTAAAACTTCTGAACACCGCTGGTCTTCCATAATCGCCTGTGTTCGATTCTATACAAGCTGGAGGGGCACTGTTCAGTGGGATCACTCCCACAAATCAGGTGAACAAGCTATATGTTAGGTTCGATATTTTATGCACTTTTATACTCCCGAAAGAGACCGACCATTAGCACTGATTTCATGGAACTGTTTTGGGCATAGGACCATGTGTACGGTCGGTCAAATAACTGATTTCAATGGAAAAACCAAAACACTGTACCGATCTGGGTGATTTTTGGATACGATGGTCACTCAGAACGGGACTATCCAAGAATGTAACTTTTGTGGGGTTTCTTTGGATTTTGGGGGTACTTTTGGGATGTTTGTAAATTATATGTTTTTTTGTACCTGATAGATAATTTAATTATATGTTTGCTTCTCAGATAATTATCTCTCAGACACAAATGATCATGGGAGGGATTTCCCTATATTCTTGTATTGGAAACCCCTTGCATGGACTATTGCATAAAAGGCTGTGTGTGGCCCTGAATAAAACAGATTACTTCCCAGCATTAAGCCTCGGCTCATATGTGGGGGGCACAGCTATACTTGCTCTTTTACTGGCTATACTGTGATACTCTCTTGGAGGAGAGGTCTTCCCACTGGGAGCTGTTGGTCCAGGGTGGGAAGCCAAGCTGTGGTGGCTAGGGAGGGCTACAGTGCTTATGGTGTCTGTTGCGGTGCTTATGGTACTCGCCGACTACTAGGAAGCGTGATTGGTGGATATGTACACCTATTCACACACCTATTTGAAGCACAACTACCAACCAACTATGAGTTACTACTACTATTACTACTCCAGCCAAGAAGAGAGAACCTTGGCAGGCTGTTGCTGCGTTCCATTAACATGACAGTTTCAGTGCTTGTTCTTTATATTATTTAGCTATATTGTCAGTTCAGAAACTCTGTCTTTACATTTGAAATTAATTTTTAATTATCACTTTAATAACCTTGTTAGTGAACGTGATACGGATGTGATGTAGGTGCACCCTAATTTCTCTCTGCACACAATCACATAAGGCCAGCTCTGGGTCGACACCCAGATAAGTAGTTATCCTCAGAAAAAAGTTAAAACAAGCAGTACAGTTCAATAACTGCATACAACTCTCAAGGTAAATGTGATTTGTAAACAACATAAGTGGGTTACCAGAGGGCAAAAGGGTGAGGAAAGTATGGTGCATGCATTTGTAGGCTTCTTGTGGGATTCTGTGCATGTAGAGTCAGCCGATTGTAATGTTGTTTTTTGCGTAAATAGGTCAGTTTCAGTTTTATTTGTTGTGTAATCTGTGTGGATATAGCTGTTGTGTGAATGGCTAGTGGCTGTAGAGAGTGTGTACATATAGGTCCTGTAGCATGTCTTTAGAGGCTGCATAGTGTGTGTGTATAGATGATGCAGCAAGTGTGTATAAAGGATGTAGTGTATGTATGAAAGGATTGTAGAGAGTGTTTTTATTTATCACAGTGTGTTTTTCTGCATACAGGGATCTAGTGTATGCACAGGGGAGTCAGAGTGTTTATAGGGGATGCAGAGTGTATATAAGGGATGTAGTGTCTAAATGAGATGCAGTTTGTATGAGGGTTTTATTGTGTGGAGGGGTGCAGTGTGTATGAGAGGTGCAGTGTGTGTGTGTCAGGGGTACAGTGTTTGTAGGGGTGCTGTCTGTGTAAAGGGTGCAGTGTGTAGAGGAGTAGTGTGTTTGTAAGGGGTGCAATGTGTGTGAGGGGTGCCATGTGTATGTGTGCAGGATGCAATGTGTGTGTGATGAGTGCAGTGCGTGTTTGAGAGTTGCAGTGTGGGTGAAGGATGCAGTGTGTGTGAGGTGTTCAATATGTATGTGATAGGTGCAGTGTGTGTGTGAGGGTTGGATGGTACATGGCCTATATATTGTGTGTGTGTGTGTGGGGGGCATAGGAGCAAATATCCTTTTAAAATTATAATTTTGTCTCCTCTCCCTTCTTGCATTTTTCTCAGGAAAGGGGGACATTACAAGCTCTAGTGGTCCGGTGGTGGTGAGTAACTCTAGCCTGCATCTCCTCCAGCTGCAGGCAGAGATCACTTCTCACACAAGCTCCTCAGAGCATTACCATGGTAACCTGCAGCAACATTCCAAATTGCCCAGCTTGTGAGATCAATCTTCAGCTTCCCGGTCCCCCCCTCCCCTCACTCTCCTGCAGTGAAGTGCCTGTGGGCCAGTGAGTGAGAGCTTTGATCTCCCCACCAGCCGTGAAGGCATGCAGATCTCCCTCTCCAGCTCCGCATGGGACATGAGAGATCTTTTGATCTCACCGGTTGGCCTCGATCAATGGCCATAGCGGGCCCACTAGCATTTACCCGGTTTGCCCAATAGCCAGTCCAGACCTGTTTGGAATTTTCCTTTAAAAATGGTCATCACGACAGCCAATTTTCTACCAAATTTCACTTTTTAACCAGACTGTCTTTCAAAGAACAAACCCTGATCTAAGTAATTTCAGTAAATTCTAGATCATTTGTATTAAGATTTGAGACAATACTTTCATACTTCATCCCTAAATTGCCTGTTTTAGGAATATCAAATTGCGATCTCATCCATTATTATTTATTACTGCTATTTATAAAGCGCCAACAGATTCCGCAGCGCTGTACAATTAGTGGAGAAACATACAATATACACAGACAAATACAAGAGGCAGAGAGATCCATTTCGAACAGCATTTGGCTGTATATAATGTAAGAAGACTTCTAGCTAGTCATAAATACTATCCCATATGTTTAGTTCCTATTTTGAAAATTAACCTTCTGTGTAGTAATGTATCATAAGTGTTTGAGAAATATAATTAGACCACAGTTACAGTACTGATTTGATTTTAAGCTTTGGATACAAAGGTTTCTAAAGTATGGATTCAGTTAGAATCTGTTGCTATTAAAGGGACACTATAGGCACCCAGACCATTTCATCTCATGCAGACCATTTCATCTCGTGAAGTGCCCCTGTTCCCTGCATGTTTACATTGCAGGCTTAAAGGGATCCTATAGTGCCAGGAAAACAAACCTATTTTCCTGGCACCATAGGCTCTTGGAGTGCCCGCCACTCCACCCCCCTCCCCCCTCGGCGCTGAAGGGGTTACAACCACATCAGCCAATAACCTTAATCCAATTTCGGGCTCCCTTGGCGCTGGTGACCTCTCCTCCTCCGCCGACGTCAGCTCCTGAGTTGAGCCCAATATGCATGCACTGCCAGAGACGCACACACATTCAAACCTGCCCATAGGAAAGCATTACTCAATGCTTTCCTATGGGGATCTTATTTGACGCTAGCCTGCATGAGGATGTCCAGCGTCAAATAAGTGTGATTTACTCTGTAAATCGCGGTGGCGGCCTCTAGTGTCTGACTGGGAGACAGCCACTAAAGGCTGCATTAACCCTGCAGTGTAAGCATAGCAGTTTTTCTGAAACTGCTATGTTTTCAGCTGCAGGGTTAAAACTAGTGGGGACCTGGCACCCAGACCACTTCATTGAGCTGAAGTGGTCTGGGTGCCTATAGTGGTCCTTTAAGACATCCTCTAAGGAGACAGCCACTAGAGGCGTTTTCGGGCTTTACACAGAGTTAAACTCTGAGGGATTTTGACACTCGAAAGAGGTAAGTGAAAGAAAGGGTTTTTAACCCTTTACATGCTGGACATGGGTGATGGGTTTAAGACATACACAGACATCCCTTTGCCTCTAAAGAATGCAAGTCCTGGATATCTATTCCTAAAATAGATGCGGTAGTGATCAGAATAAGGAGAACAGATCCTATAGATCTGGGAAAGAATATACTAGAAATGCATCCTGGACAAATGACCACTTATCTTCCTCTAATTAAAAAAAACAATAGAGGAAGAGGATCCCGTAACACATCAAAAAAATTCTGAAGGTGTGCTAGTCCACTCAGATTTCATAGGACTACGACTCCTACATTTTCATTCTGTTTGGACCAAAAATATTTCAGATACCTGAAGGATGCAATATAGAATTTGAGACTTTCCCTACAACTTACAGGGAGTGCAGAATTATTAGGCAAGTTGTATTTTTGAGGATTAATTTTATTATTGAACAACAACCATGTTCTCAATGAACCCAAAAAACTCATTAATATCAAAGCTGAATATTTTTGGAAGTAGTTTTTAGTTTGTTTTAGTTATAGCTATGTTAGGGGGATATCTGTGTGTGCAGGTGACTATTACTGTGCATAATTATTAGGCAACTTAACAAAAACAAATATATACCCATTTCAATTATTTATTATTACCAGTGAAACCAATATAACATCTCAACATTCACAAATATACATTTCTGACATTCAAAAACAAAACAAAAACAAATCAGTGACCAATATAGCCACCTTTCTTTGCAAGGACACTCAAAAGCCTGCCATCCATGGATTCTGTCAGTGTTTTGATCTGTTCACCATCATCATTGCGTGCAGCAGCAACCACAGCCTACCAGACACTGTTCAGAGAGGTGTACTGTTTTCCCTCCTTGTAAATCTCACATTTGATGATGGACCACAGGTTCTCAATTGGGTTCAGATCAGGTGAACAAGGAGGCCATGTCATTAGATTTTCTTCTTTTATACCCTTTCTTGCCAGCCACGCTGTGGAGTACTTGGACGCGTGTGATGGAGCATTGTCCTGCATGAAAATCATGTTTTTCTTGAAGGATGCAGACTTCTTCCTGTACCACTGCTTGAAGAAGGTGTCTTCCAGGAACTGGCAGTAGGACTGGGAGTTGAGCTGACTCCATCCTCAACCCGAAAAGGCCCCACAAGCTCATCTTTGATGATACCAGCCCAAACCAGTACTCCACCTCCACCTTACTGGCGTCTGAGTCGGACTGGAGCTCTCTGCCCTTTACCAATCAGCCACGGGCCCATCCATCTGGCCCATCAAGACTCACTCTCATTTCATCAGTCCATAAAACCTTAGAAAAATCAGTCTTGAGATATTTCTTGGCCCAGTCTTGGCGTTTCAGCTTGTGTGTCTTGTTCAGTGGTGGTCGTCTTTCAGCCTTTCTTACCTTGGCCATGTCTCTGAGTATTGCACACCTTGTGCTTTTGGGCACTCCAGTGATGTTGCAGCTCTGAAATATGGCCAAACTGGTGGCAAGTGGCATCGTGGCAGCTGCACGCTTGACTTTTCTCAGTTCATGGGCAGTTATTTTGCGCCTTGGTTTTTCCACACGCTTCTTGCGACCCTGTTGACTATTTTGAATGAAACGCTTGATTGTTCGATGATCACGCTTCAGAAGCTTTGCAATTTTAAGAGTGCTGCATCCCTCTGCAAGATATCTCACTATTTTGACTTTTCTGAGCCTGTCAAGTCCTTCTTTTGACCCATTTTGCCAAAGGAAAGGAAGTTGCCTAATAATTATGCACACCTGATATAGGGTGTTGATGTCATTAGACCACACCCCTTCTCATTACAGAGATGCACATCACCTAATATGCTTAATTGGTAGTAGGCTTTCAAGCCTATACAGCTTGGAGTAAGACAACATGCATAAAGAGGATGATGTGGTCAAAATACTCATTTGCCTAATAATTCTGCACTTCCTGTAGTCATTCAAGAAAGTAACAGTGCCTAAAGGAGCAAAGGTGCCACCTGTCGAAATATTTAAAGATCTCTATTCCATTATTTCCCTGTCCCCAAAGTCCAATGGTAAATGGAGATTTACAAGAGACCTGATGAAAATAAACTTTAAATCACCTATCTTTCAAGATGAAATCCATATCCACAATTATTCCCAGCATCAACCATGGATATTGTCTAATTTCTATAGACCTGAGGGGTGCATATAAGCAAATCACCATCTACACTCTTCACCTCAAGTTTCTCCATTTCTGCATCCTAGGAAGACATTTTCAGTTCAAAGGCTTTCCCTCTGGCTTAAGCCTTGCACCCAGAACCTTTTCAAAAATCTTTGTCATACATAATTTTTGCTCTAAGTCACCAAGAAGCCATATCCCACACCAATCTAGCCGTGCGTTGTCTTCAAGAACATGGATGGATAATCAACAAGGAAGAGTACTCCTTGACCCCTTCACAAGAGACAGTCTTTTTGGGAGCATCAATAAATTCAATCTCATCAAGAATCAACATTTCTCAAGAAAGAATACAGAGAACAAAGCACAAAATTCTCCAAATTTTCTCCCCAAATCATCAAAACCCACATGAGCATGATAGGGTCCCTAATCTCCATGACAGGTCTAGTCCGCTGGGCACAATGGAACTCCAGAATTCACAAATTTTCTGAATCAGTTCAACAACTGGAATAACAACTGGGAACAATCCATTTATATTCCTCATGTGAAAACTCAATAAAAATGAGCCAAAGAATCTCAGCAAAGGTTTCCCCATAGAAGAAACACTATGGCAAACACTAACAGATGCCAGGGTTGCAGGATAGGGCACCCACATAGAAACAACGTGGATTCAAGGAATTTGAAAACCGTCATAACAAAGTTTACATTTCAAATCTTCGGTAACTCAGAATCATCACAATTGCTGTCAGAAAATGCAAAAATGTCATCAAAAGTCCTTGGACTAAGGACAGACAACAGAGCTGTGGCTGCTTATATAAATCACCAGTGAGGAACAAGAAGCAATCAACTTCTCCAACAACTATCTCCCTCAATGACCTGGGCCCAACTCCACCTCAAAGGGATAAAGGTAATTTACCTTTCAGGCTCAGAAAATCTTTTGGCAGATTACCTCAGCAGGACCTGTATTCAACCAGGTGAATAGAGTGTAAATCCAAAGGTGTCCAGAACCCTGACTGAAAGGTGGGAGATGCCTCAGATTGACCTAATAGCCATCAGAAAGAATGCACAGGTCTTCTCTCTTACACAAGACCCTCAAGCCCAAACTTGGAACTTCGATCTACGGTATGTGTTCCCACCCCTACTTCTAATATCCAGAGTGTTGAAGAAGATTTGGATGGAAGAAAATAAAGTTATAGTCATCATCCCCATTTTGCCAAGGAGACCATGGTACCCACTACTCCTGAAAATGTCTCAAGCCCTACCAGTGTCATCAGATCTCCTAATTCAAGGACCAGCAACTCATCTCAACCCCTCCACCTGGGACCTTGGGGTGTTTTTGAAAAAGACATCACTCCATAACCAGAACTTATCAGAATCTGTGATAAATACTCTTCTCAAAGCAAGAAAGCCTTCAACTTCATCCTGCTATTGTGTTTGGGATAGTTTAAAAAATGAAGAAAACGATAATTCTTTTGACTTTCAACATCCTACTCATCTCCAAATTTCAGAGGTGTTAGCTAAAACCACTTTGAAAGTTCAGTCCTCAACACTTTCAGGCCTCTGTAATACTTTATGGGCATCAAACCCCGTTATATCTCGATTCTTCAAGTCTATGATGCACATATGTTTTCCATCAAGAGATACTGCACCTACACGGAACTTACCAGTAGTATTAAATGCATTAACTGAATCTCCATTTGCTCCTCTCTCAGACATTAATACCCAGCAGCTCACTCACAAAACTGTGTTTTTGGTTGCTCTTTCAACAGCTGAATGAATTTCAGAATTACAGGCTCTCTAAGATACTGGATCGCTGCGATAATATTTGATGCTTATCTCAAAAATAAGCTAACTCCTCCTGACAAAATTAAGGCTCACTCCATCAGATCAGTGGCTGCCTAATGGGCTAAATGAGCAGAGGTTCCTCCAGATGACATCTGCAAGGCAGCCACTTGGTCTTCCCTTACAAACTTCATCAAACATAACAAAATAGACCTAGACTCAGAAAGGGTATATTATACACAGTTTCTCTTCATATTAAAATATGATTTCTATTTTGTAGCAGTTGGTGTCCTCTGATTCTTATTTTATTCCCTACCGTAAAAATTAGAACTTGGGTATTACCCATAAGTGATGCTGCCATGATTAGCCAGGAATAAAACAATGACTAGAGATTGTTACGGTGCCTACTGGCACCGCTCATATCTAAGAGTGGTCTCGAACCGGGCGGGCCCATCTCCTTGTAGTGGATTCCAATGTGGCTATGGGAATACTGCCCGATATATACTTACCCCACATGCCACTAAGCTCGGATCGCGGTGGAGCACATCACCCTGTCTTGGGCAGCAGCTGGTTATGAAAATATTAGAGACGCCAGTCAATAAACACCAGAGCATTTTAAGCCTCCTTATGTTCCACATGATTCTGATGATCTGGAACATGCGTGTGTCATCACACACTCACGTTCCCACTTCACATGTCATCACACACTCACGTTCCCACTTCACAGACATTCTTAGGGTATTTAAACATATTTAGAAATTTTCTTAGTGTACTCATTGTTCAAACTTGGTTATCCAACATCCAACATGGTTATCCGAGAGCGTGTTTATTCCTGTGTATTTTGACCTTGGCTTGTTATCTAACAATTCTTATTTCTGCATCCCTTGACCTTTGGCTTTTCTAACCGTTTATGAACATTCGTTTTCCCTGACCTCGGCCTTTCTAAGGCCTGGTAATATGTTCTAAGGTTTGTTTGTTTATTTATTTGTTACTTAAGTTCTGTGTGTTTGCCATTAAGATTGTCCTGACATGGATAGGCTAAATAGAAGTCAGAAAACCTGCCAGTGTCAGGGAATACAAAAATCCCACAACAATAAACCATTCCAAGTCAGGGAAGGTAGAAGAAATATTTATCAAGACAAGTTAGATCAAATACCAAATAATACTAAGAAAACACAACAGGGCAATGCACTTAGGTGTATTGTGAGATGTTTATATAGTTTGCACTGCCTGTTTATTGCATCTAGGCTGGATTGATGCTAAGGAGTCTGCAACAGAATTATGAGTAGTGCACAATAGAATTGTGTTGTGTGTTAGCAACCAGTGTAGACTAGAGCAGGAGTGCCCAGGTACCTTTAATGACTGGAAATCACATCATATACAAATTAAAGTAGATACCTATTCATACATGCTAACATTTGGAACACATATCCATTAATGCATGTGCCCCATGAAGAATAGCCAGGCATCATAGGAAAATCAAACAAACTTAAAGGAACTCTCCAGACCTCATAGCAATTTAATTGCAATTAAAGGACCACTATAGGCATTGAGCTGAAGTGGTCTGGGTGCCAGGTCCATCTAGGGTTCACCCTGCAGCTGTAAACATAGCAGTTTCAGAGAAACTGCTATGTTTACACTAGGGTTAATCCAGCCTCTAGTGGCTGTCTCATTGACAGCCACTAGAGGCGCTTCAGCGCTTCTCACTGTGAAGATAACAGTGATAAGACGCCAGCGTCCATAGGAAAGCCTTGAGTAATGCTTTCCTACGGACTGACTGAATGCGCGTGCGGCTCTTGCCGCGCATGCGCATTCAGCGGATGACGTCAGAAGAGGGAGGAGAGTACCCAGTGCCGATGGAGCCCGGCGTTGGAGAAAGATAAGAGATTAACCCCTTCCTACACCTTCAGCCTGGCGGGGGGGACCCAAAGACCCTATAGAGCCAGGAAAACAAGTTTGTTTGTTTGTTTGTTTTCATGGCACTATAGTGGTCCTTTAAGTTATTATGGGTCTGGACGTCCTAGGCACTTTATTACCTTATGAGGATAAACTTTGCTATCACTTCTGGAACTACTAAGGAATATGTGCCACTGGGCATTGGTGATAGCCTCAGCTCTCACTCTCAGCATATCGTTAGTCATGTATTATGAGGAATTCTTTAGTAGATATCTTTACATAAAGTTGTTGAGGGTGCTTCTTTAAGTCAACAACAGATCCACTAAGTATACAGCAATTACTGTTTGTGATGGACCGCTGGCACTCCGACCGAGTACCTTTGCCAATCGATGCTCCTAGTGCTTGCTGAGGACTCCAAACACTCCACCAGACACCATAAGCACTGCAGACCCCACTTCCAGCGATGCAGCTGCGCTAGGGTCTCGCCGTCCTTCACCCACCCTGGACCCAAGACCACGATCCAGCTTCCAGTGGGTAGACCTCTCCTAATCCAGAGAGCATATCAGGAAGCCAGCACTTACAATTTATACACACATTTTAAACCCCAAACAGCCTCATTTACATGCAATAGGTTACATAGATTACTATAGTACAAGGAAGGGTGGTGTCAGATTATAGCAAGGGCTGATGGGAGATTGAGGAGGGACAAAGCAGCCAGTTTAAACTGGTCTGGCAGTGTCCCTGGGACAACACCCTGCTGGGGAAACAATGGTACAGGAAAAAGGGGGAGGGGAAGAGGCACAGATAAGCAATACATTCAACATACTCCTCCTCTGTGTCTGAGAGATAACGAATTATCTCCAGGTACAGAAAAACACACAATTTACAAACACCCCAAAAGTACCCCCAAGATCCATGGAAACCCCACAAGAGTCACATCCTCGGATAGCCCTGATCTGGGTGACCAACATATCCAAAAATCACCCAGATCAGTTCAGTGGTTTAGTTTTTCCATGGAAGTCACTTTTTAACATGTGTTTTTGCAGGGCCCATAATCCTGGGGCAAGAGGTTGGCAAGCAGGCCCCTCCAAGTACCAGTGGCGGGGTTACTTTCGCCACACTGTTCATTCTAATTTTTGGTGCATGTATTCGTATGGGCTGCATTTTCTTTGATTCTCAATTGGCCAAATAGGTAATAAAGCTTCACTGATTTTACATGGGCTCCATTTCTCATAATTCTCAGCCAGCCTTTCCATTCCTTCGTAAAGTGAAAAAATGTCTCCAAGAACATAATAGAGTACATAGCAGAAATCAATGGGATATTTACTCATATCATTGATTAGTATATATAGTCAAAGTCAAGACCTCAACCCAATTTATATTATACAATTTTATGTTTAACATGTATACTTTTTTTTAAACTAGTTATTTTTAAATTCCCGATTTTACTTTTGTACTGCATAATAGATATCTTCAAAGCCTTTCAGACCCTTCTGACTTTACTCATGCCATGATGGTGAAAGGAATATGATCCTATATACAGGCATGCTTACAAAGGCACAATTATGTAATTGAATGCTTTCTTGTCAACACTCCATGATGCCAGCGTTTACTTTAGTTCCACGTGAATCATAATCTGCGGGGGAATGACATGTTAAATGTGTTATTAATTTTCATAGTCTAAAGCTAAATAAAGATTTTTAATAGATTCACAAATGGGTGTTACTCAGGCACATGTTTAAATATTTAGACAGATGTAAAGAGATTGTCTGTGGGTGCTGCACTATAATGATATGAACAGTGAAGATGGACTTATGTATCCAACAGCATTCAATATATAATGTGTAAAAAAAAATTCATGAACTGCATTAAATGAATATACACAATTAAAATACATTTATATTGTGGAAATTTTGTAAAGTAACATAATAAAAGGATCTTAGGACACAGAGTTCCATGTTATACCATGGAGTCCCTTGTTAAATAATGATCTAATTTGAAAAAAAGACTTATAGCCCCCAGGTTTTGCCTTTCACACATTTTTATGCTGTTGATCAAAAAGAAGGTGAAAAAATATTTGAAGCAAATGCCAACTGTGCTATCACGTAGGAAAAAAATCCTTCTTGATTCCATAATGAGAATCAGATTTGCCAGATTTCAGATAAACAATCTGTTCCCATCCGTGCTTGAAAAAAAAAAAAAAAAAATATATATATATATAAATACAGACATGGGAAAAAGAATGTACACCCTCTTTGAATGCTATGGTTTTACATATGAGGGCATAATAACAATCATCTATTCCTTAGCAGGTCTTAAAATTAGGTAAAAACAACCTCAGATGAACAACAACACATGACATAATACACCGTGTCATAATTTATCTAACAAAAATAAAGCCAAAATGGAGAAGCCATTTGTGAAAAACTAAGTACGCCCTTACTGCTTCCATAGGAAATAATAGTCTAAGTAGCAAACAGGTGCTGCTAATCAAATGCCATTGATTAATTGATCATCACTAAGTGTGACCACCTCTATAAAAACCACAGATTTAGCAATTTGCTGGTCCAGATCATTCAGGTGTGTATTAACACAATGCAAAGGAGGAAAGACATCAGCAATGATCTTAGAGGAGCAACTTTTGATGCCCATCGAACTGAATAATAAGGAGTTATAAGGCCATTTCCAAACAGTTTAAAGCCCATTATTCTACAGTGAGTAAGATTAGTCAAAAGTGTGAAATATTCAACATAGTTGCCAATCTTCCTAGGAGTGGACACACCAGCAAATTTACCCCAAGGCCAGACCATGCAATGCTCGGGGAAATAATGAAAACCCCAAGAGTTACAGCTCAGACTCTACAGGCTTCAATTAGCATGTTAAATGTTAAGGTTTGTGACAGTACAGTTACAAAAAGACTTGTTCAGTGGTTCAAATGGTTGCCAGGGGGAAGCCTCCTCTTCTCTCTAAAAAGAACATGACAGCACAGCTTAGGCTTACGAAGTTGCATCTGAACAAACCATTTGACTTCTTGGGCAATGTCTTTTGGTTAAACAAGACCAAAGTGAAGATGTTTGGCCATAATTCACAGAGGCAAGTTTGTTGAAAACCAAACACAGCGTATCAGTCCAAACACCTCATACCAATTGTCAAGAATTATGGTGGAGGGGTGAGGATTTGTGCTTGTTTTGAAGCCACAGGACATGGGAACCTTGCAGTCACTGAGTCAACCATGAACTCCTCTGTATACCAAAGTATTCTAAAATCAAATGTGCAATAATCTGTCCGACAGCTAAAGCTTGGCCTAAATTGGACCACATGACAATAATCCCAAGCACACCAACAAACCTACAACATAATGGCTAAAAAAAGAAGACTTCAACCCAATTTAAATGTTGTGGCAGGATCTGAAGAGAGCTGTGCATACACAAATGCCAGCAAACCTCAATGAAATGAAGCAATATTGTAAAGAAGAGTGGGCCAAAATTCCTCCGCAACGATGTGAGAGACTAATAAAGTCCTATAGAAAACAATTACTGTAAGTTATTGAAGTGCTAAAAATGGTTCTGAAAGCTATTGAATTATAACGTGCACTTAGATTTTCACACATGGCTTAACCATTTTGGCTTTATTTTTGTTAACCCCTTAAGGACACATGACATGTGTGACATGTCATGATTCCCTTTTATTCCAGACGTTTGGCCCTTAAGGGGTTAAATTAAAGGACGACTATAGGCACCCAGACCACTTCAGCTCAATGAAGTGGTCTGGGTGCAAGGTCCATCTAGGATTAACCCTTTTTGCTGTAAACATAACAGTTTCAGAGAAAATGCTATGTTTACATAGGGGTTAATCCAGTCTCTAGTGGCTGTCTCATTGACAGCCGCTAGAGGCACTTGAGCGCTTCTCACCGTGATTTTCACAGTGAGAAGACGCCAGCGTCCATAGGAAAGCTATGGACTGGCTGAAGGCGCGCACGGCTCTTGCCGCGCATGCGCATTCAGCCGATGACGTTGGAAGGAGAAGAGTCCCAAGCGCCGAGGGAGCCCGGTGCTGGAGAAAGGTGAGTGTTTATCCCCCTTCTTCCAACTTCAGCCCGGCAGGAGTGGGACCCTGAGGGTGGGGGCACGAGTTTGTTTTCCTGGCACTATAGTGGTCCTTTAAATAAATCATGACAATGTGTAATATGGCATTTGTTGTTCATCTGAGGTTGTATTTACCTAATTTTAAGACCTGCTAAGGAACAGATGATTGTTATTATGACCTATTATGTAAAACCATAGAAATCAAAGAGGGTGTATTTTTTCCAATGACTGTATATCAATCAATAGAATCTGATAAAACAGCCTCTTTGGGCAGAAAGTCCACATCTTTATTGAATCCTTTCTTCTAAGTGAAATCACCTGTCTACAAGTCTCAATCTTATTTATGCTAATATTGGGATCATCATGTATATCCTCATAGGCATTTTACCTTAGCTACTAAGATGAATAGACAGAGTGTCTGCTTATTATAGAACAAATAAAATGTATTTAAGTCTACTGAAATAATTGTAACTTAAGATTCCACGCTGTAGGTATTAAGGTATCCATAAACAATGTTACAAAATAAGGTACTTGAGAGTATGGAGTCCCAAGAGCAGGGGTAGGCAACCTTCATCACTACAGATGGTGTAGACTATATCTCCCATGATGCCTTGCCAACATTATGGCTGC
The DNA here is from genome assembly GCA_933207985.1 of Pelobates cultripes. Taxonomy (NCBI): domain Eukaryota; kingdom Metazoa; phylum Chordata; class Amphibia; order Anura; family Pelobatidae; genus Pelobates; species Pelobates cultripes. Next base: position 34,484,834 of record OW240922.1, on the reverse strand, counting down.
AAGAGTTTTATGGGACATGTAAGCAGCATGACCAAGACAAGCCAAGCGGAAAGGCATGTGAGGATCATACAGATGAGGCACCAATCACGCCATTGCAATAGAGCCGGTGCTAAAATAATTTTGTTCCTCTTTTAAGGAGGATATACATCACAAGCTTTCTACCATAAAAAATTAAAAAGCGAAGATAGGGACATGTACTGCTCAGCTAGAACAAAAGCATGAGCAACGTACTGATGCACATAATGAATTGGTGAATAAAATCTATGACATTGATTGCCACTTGAAAAATGTATCTGCTAAAACAGCAGATGTGCAGAACCACAACCGCCTCAGTAATACAAGGGTTTGGTGAAGTCAGTCACGTAATTGGAGCTTTTTAGTTTATTCAAGAAGTTTTTCAAGCTATTTTACTGGAAGCCACATGTCCATTTTGAGGAAGCCATCCCACAGAAGTTGAGAATGTGCATAGCATTACCTACAAGATTTAAAGCACTGCAGTTTTTCCAAGATTTGTTGGAAGAGACATTACTTAAACACAGAGAATTTCTACAAAATTCACAGTGGGATATCCAGGATGAGCCACCAGAGAGGTAAAGGATGACATTTCAGAATCAATGGTTTACAGCATCCTTCCAGTCAGATAAATGAGGAGCTAACTAGAAATTCTACAATGGAAAATTAATTGTCAAAGATTTGCCCACTCTTTAAAGATGTACATGTTTGGTAATAGTTTGAAGCTAGGTAAACACATGGGTAGGGTGTCTTGTGTATAATAAAAATGTATATGTGTCATTATATATTCTCATTTTTACGATTTCTGTTGATAACATTGAGTATGGTACTTTTTGAATTATCATTTGTATGCCTGCATTGCTAAATAATGTCATATGTTATTATGGTGTTATAAACTAATTATTACTTTAAACAAACAAACGAACACCTTTAGATAAGTGTTCTAATTAAATAAATTACTTAACTTCAATCAATATGCAGCCTCCCAGGATCGTTATCCACAACAAACGATCTTAACATATGCATAGAACCCCAGACAGAAATGGGATACGGCTGTACAATCTATAGAGGGAACATATAAAGGAAAAAACACAATAGTGTGATACAGTAAATACAGTGAATAGTGCGCTTAAATGGATGCACTCACAAGATGATGAAGATGAAAAAGCATTCATAGGGTGCCTCCCCAGATAGCATAGGGGGCTAGTGGTTTCCCCTATCCGATGTAAAGCGACCAATGGAACACGGGACTCCAGGTAAGTAATAGTAGAAAAGCAATACTTTTATTTTCTTAAAAGGTGAACAAGCACCATAAGAATAAAGGTTTAAAAGTGCAGCAATAGGTCCAACGCGTTTCGTTCAAGACTAGAACTTCATCAGGGACCGCACAGTAAAAAAATCACAGACAATATCATAGATTGTAAAATCACATCCTACTTTCCCCTTAACAGAATCTCTATATATAGGGCTAGTCCCAAAGTCCCATTGGTCCATAGTGTAGGAGTATCCAGTAGCCAGCCAATCATCTATCCAGGGGTATTGTCCTCCAGCTGATAGTGTTTGGGTAGTTTAAAAAGGGCGCGTTCAATGTAAAAGCCGAAACCGGAAGTGGATGTCTGCCTTCACTTCCGCGTTCCATTTGCGTTCCATATGCGTTCCAAACACGCTCCAATGCGTTCCAAATACATTTACTGCTCTTTTTCAACTAGAACAGCGAGGAGCCATCAATATAAGTGATCATCAAAAGGACAAAGCCCAAAAGTGTTAAATGCATTAAATGTAATTAATCTTTAAAAGAAGAAAAGTGAATTAGTGCATGTAATATACAGCAACCATGTTAAGATAGTTCATATGGAACTTCCCCACATAATATATATATGACAATATCATACACCATTAAATAGTGCCAAGTATATCTATTTAAAGTGACAAACATCTCATTATTCAAAAAATAAGAACACAAATAATATATTCCTAAACAAAGTTCCCTCAATATCAATAATAATCATTTTAAACCATATAACCTGCAAGGTACACCTAACTATATAATATAAAGATTTTTTATTTTTTTTTTATTTTATTTTTTTATTATATTTTATTATATAAATTATGAATTGTATTGATTAAAGACACTTCTTTTTCCCTATATTTAGACTGCCAGAGCTCCTCATATTCCCAAAGATACTTATGGAATAATTTACATAAAGGAGAAGAATAACCAAAAAATCAGTCCAAGAAACACACCAGATCGATCCCAATATTCAGGCCCCTAGGTTCAAGGGTCTTTAGTTTGTGTATCCAAAAGGTTTCCCTTTGGGATAACTTTTTAATCCTATCACCTCCCCGCCAGTAGGGAAGGACATGTTCGATACCCATACACTTGAAATCTCTAAAGGAGAAGGAAGGACAATTACTGCAATGGGCAGAGACTGAATGAGTAACCAGTCCTTTACGTATATTATTTAGGTGTTCCAAGATCCTGACCTTCAGGATACGTTTCGTGCGTCCCACATACTGTTTGCCACACGGACACTGCAGTAAGTATACTACATAGTCCGTGTGGCAACCTATTAATGATTTAATCTTGAAAGTCTCCCCCGTGATATGGCTAATAAATTCCTTAGTTCTCCCCATAGAGGCGGTGGTACATGCTTTGCACACATTACATCCCCTAAAACAACCCGATTCAGGGGATACATTAGAACTATTCATTTTAATAGCATAGCTAGGGGCTAGCATATTCTTTTACCTTTATTCTTATGGTGCTTGTTCACCTTTTAAGAAAATAAAAGTATTGCTTTTCTACTATTACTTACCTGGAGTCCCGTGTTCCATTGGTCGCTTTACATCGGATAGGGGAAACCACTAGCCCCCTATGCTATCTGGGGAGGCACCCTATGAATGCTTTTTCATCTTCATCATCTTGTGAGTGCATCCATTTAAGCGCACTATTCACTGTATTTACTGTATCACACTATTGTGTTTTTTCCTTTATATGTTCCCTCTATAGATTGTACAGCCGTATCCCATTTCTGTCTGGGGTTCTATGCATATGTTAAGATCGTTTGTTGTGGATAACGATCCTGGGAGGCTGCATATTGATTGAAGTTAAGTAATTTATTTAATTAGAACACTTATCTAAAGGTGTTCGTTTGTTTGTTTTCTGTTTTTGTCTTATCCACTATTTTTTTTGGGTGCACATATTTGCTATTGATTGTATTGATTATGGCTACAAATGTGAGCTTTTTGTCCAACTTACAGAATAGCCGTAGGAGAAGGTTTGAGGCTATGTTTCAAGAGTGGGACAAGCCACAACCTCTTAAAGGGCTAGATGAGTTTTTTAAGAAAAAAGAGAGATTATTAACTGCTGAAACAAAAAAATGGTGGGAGATAGCCTATTTGGAAAATTATCTCAAGGAAGGCTTAATCCCACGTGGTCTCAGAATAGATAAAACACCGGCATTCGGATTGGAGGATGATCTCTTCTTACAAGAATGGGATGAAATCCTTACTAATTGCTCTTTTCAGCTAATACAACTTATAATTAGACACTCTAAAGAATCACAGAGTAAATTGGAAGCTGAGTTAATTGAACTTGACTCCAATCCTCCCATTAATACAGAGGGAAGGGATTTTAAGGAGAGGGATGAAATTCTACAAACAAATATTAAAAAACTTGATGAGAATATTGCTGAAACAAAGAATAGGAAGTATAGCAGGGATAAAGAGGACAAATTAACTAATAGTTTTTCCACTCTTAATAAATTAATAAGAAAAAAATCTCGCTATGTTCCTTTTAAGAAAATGATTCCAAGAACACCGAATAGAACAAGGAGTAACTCAAGATCTAGAATTAACTATAGGGCTAATTTTGCACCTAAGGATGGTAGATCTACTTACCACCCTAGAACTTGGAATAGACAGAGACCTACCCCCCCTAAAAAACCTACGCCAGATAGGGAGGGGAATGTAAGATCCCGTACTCAGACCACATATAATCAAACGGATACGTTTAGGGCTCCTACACAATTTAATGAACAGGAGATAAATTTTCAAGGGAGACACAGGGGCCCGAAAGAAAAATTCATTACCAACTATTTTCGTCCGAGAACCGATACTTGGGAACATCCCAACAGGTTCACCCCTTTATACCAAGATTCACCACACAAGAGGGTGAGAACAGAGGACTAGTTCAGAGTCCTAGTCCTGCTACCCTTACCAATGAGGAGGAAAGGAGTAGAGGTATTTTTAATTTAACTGGAATTCCACTTACATCTGAGGAGATAGACCTAATCTCGAAAGGGATGAAATTTGCCCCTAATAAAAAGGCGAATGACTTTGACCTTTATATAGATCTTAAAAAGTTTATACGCTCTCTAACCATAAAAAGACATTTCCTCCTACATCCATCTACCACTGAGAGGGAAATAGATACTGTATCTGAAAGGGAAGACTATAGATTTCAACCTAAATCTCATTTTTTTTCCGGTTCAAAGTAAGGGCCCCTTCTTAGAAACTTTTGAACATATGGTTGATCAGGCTTTCCAATCTATTGCTAAAAAGAGAAAAAGTGGATCATGCCCCTTTAATCTAACAAAAAGGGAAGAAGCGACTTTAAAACATCTTATGGAAAGAGAGGACCTGGTGATCAGGGAGGCTGATAAGGGAGGAGGTATTGTGTTGATGACTATGTCTTATTATTTGAAGGAATCCCTTAATATTTTAGGGGATAAAAAAACTTATATCACTCTGCAGAATAACCCTATGCCATTGTACAATTTAGAACTAAAAGAAATTTTGACTACGGCTAGAGACAATGGAATCATATCTTTAAAAAACTTTGATTTCCTATTTCAAAAAAGTCCAGTGATTCCGATTTTTTATTTCCTCCCAAAAACTCATAAACGCCTCCCTGATCCACCAGGTCGCCCTATTATCAGTGGAGTTAATTCGCTCACTGCTAATCTGTCCGCGTATGTGGACTCTTTCCTTCAAAAGTACGCCCAAGGGGCGCCCTCCTTTATACGGGATACCAAGTCTTTTTTACAAGAACTGGACAGCATTGAGTGGAACCCTGAATACAGTTGGGCCACGCTAGACGTGACCTCTCTGTATACGGTAATTAGTCATTGTTTAGGATTGGAGTCTCTTGATTACTATATGTCCCAAGATCAGGACCTATCTCAAGGTCAAAAGGAATTTATATTGACCTCAGTACAATTTATTTTGGAACATAATTTTTTCTTTTTTAATGATCAGTATTATCTACAGATCACAGGGACCGCCATGGGCACCAGGTTCGCCCCCAGTTATGCCAACACCTACATGCGTAGATGGGAGGAATTATTCGTGTGGTCGCAGCATGACTGGAGGGAGAACTTGGTGCTCTGGCGGCGCTATATCGATGACGTGATCATCATTTGGAAGGGGTCCTCCAATAGTTTTTCTGATTATGTTCAATATTTAAATTCCAACTTATACAATCTTGTCTTCACCCCCGAGTGGAATAAACATGAGATCCATTTTTTGGATCTTGATATTTTTTGTGATCAGGGTCAAATTCAAACTAAATGTTTTTTTTAAACCAACAGATGGGAATGGCTTTGTACACCAACAAAGCTGTCACCATAAGCCTTGGCTTAGGGGCATAGCACGGAGCCAATTTACCAGATTGAGACGCAATTGTTCTCGCCCTCAAGACTTCCAGATTCAATCTTCCCATATAAAAAATAAATTATGTGCAAGGGGCTACAATAAGAATACGTTAGAAAAAGAAATTCGATCAATTGGTCTCCCTGAACGGAACAAACTCCTGGAGGATAAACCTCCTAATACTGTTGGGAATAAGAATTTTAAATCAGCCTTTGTCACCCAATATAATACGGATCATTTTAAGATCAAAAGGAGCCTAAGTGATTTTTGGCCCATATTACAACAGGATCCCATTTTGGGTAATTCTTTGTCTGAACGCCCGATGGTGATATTTAAGAAAAATAAGAACTTTAAAAATATGCTAGCCCCTAGCTATGCTATTAAAATGAATAGTTCTAATGTATCCCCTGAATCGGGTTGTTTTAGGGGATGTAATGTGTGCAAAGCATGTACCACCGCCTCTATGGGGAGAACTAAGGAATTTATTAGCCATATCACGGGGGAGACTTTCAAGATTAAATCATTAATAGGTTGCCACACGGACTATGTAGTATACTTACTGCAGTGTCCGTGTGGCAAACAGTATGTGGGACGCACGAAACGTATCCTGAAGGTCAGGATCTTGGAACACCTAAATAATATACGTAAAGGACTGGTTACTCATTCAGTCTCTGCCCATTGCAGTAATTGTCCTTCCTTCTCCTTTAGAGATTTCAAGTGTATGGGTATCGAACATGTCCTTCCCTACTGGCGGGGAGGTGATAGGATTAAAAAGTTATCCCAAAGGGAAACCTTTTGGATACACAAACTAAAGACCCTTGAACCTAGGGGCCTGAATATTGGGATCGATCTGGTGTGTTTCTTGGACTGATTTTTTTGGTTATTCTTCTCCTTTATGTAAATTATTCCATAAGTATCTTTGGGAATATGAGGAGCTCTGGCAGTCTAAATATAGGGAAAAAGAAGTGTCTTTAATCAATACAATTCATAATTTATATAATAAAATATAATAAAAAAAAAAAAAAAAAAAATCTTTATATTATATAGTTAGGTGTACCTTGCAGGTTATATGGTTTAAAATGATTATTATTGATATTGAGGGAACTTTGTTTAGGAATATATTATTTGTGTTCTTATTTTTTGAATAATGAGATGTTTGTCACTTTAAATAGATATACATGGCACTATTTAATGGTGTATGATATTGTCATATATATATTATGTGGGGAAGTTCCATATGAACTATCTTAACATGGTTGCTGTATATTACATGCACTAATTCACTTTTCTTCTTTTAAAGATTAATTACATTTAATGCATTTAACACTTTTGGGCTTTGTCCTTTTGATGATCACTTATATTGATGGCTCCTCGCTGTTCTAGTTGAAAAAGAGCAGTAAATGTATTTGGAATGCACTTGGAGCGTGTTTGGAACGCATATGGAACGCGGAAGTGAAGGCAGACATCCACTTCCGGTTTCGGCTTTTACATTGAACGCGCCCTTTTTAAACTACCCAAACACTATCAGCTGGAGGACAATACCCCTGGATAGATGATTGGCTGGCTACTGGATACTCCTACACTATGGACCAATGGGACTTTGGGACTAGCCCTATATATAGAGATTCTGTTAAGGGGAAAGTAGGATGTGATTTTACAATCTATGATATTGTCGGTGATTTTTTTACTGTGCGGTCCCTGATGAAGTTCTAGTCTTGAACGAAACGCGTTGGACCTATTGCTGCACTTTTAAACCTTTATTCTTATGGTGCTTGTTCACCTTTTAAGAAAATAAAAGTATTGCTTTTCTACTATTACTTACCTGGAGTCCCGTGTTCCATTGGTCGCTTTACATCGGATAGGGGAAACCACTAGCCCCCTATGCTATCTGGGGAGGCACCCTATGAATGCTTTTTCATCTTCATCATCTTGTGAGTGCATCCATTTAAGCGCACTATTCACTGTATTTACTGTATCACACTATTGTGTTTTTTCCTTTATATGTTCCCTCTATAGATTGTACAGCCGTATCCCATTTCTGTCTGGGGTTCTATGCATAATTATTACTTTATGTTGATTTCAAAGATCCTATCCGGACCATGTGAGATAGGTTTAAGTGTCCCATATATTCTTGCCCCATTTGTGTGGTAATTTCCACTTGAGGTATGCAATGTTAGTTCTCGCCTGTGGTCCTATTCTATATCGTATATACTTTTCACTTTTTTATATTTTGTTCATGTGTTGCCAATCTGATGTTTAGGACCTTGATTACAATATTATGTTTAAGGGGAGAAAAACACTTATATGCTGAATTTGTTGGTTACCTATGACCCTTTTTTTCTTGCTAATGTCCCCATGGAAAGACCAAGGGTTATTAACCCAGCAGATATACAGGCTCTCGCCTACCATGATCATTTCTCTTATAGTCGGTGTTGCTTATATATACTATATGTGACAGTAGCCACCATCACCAGGAGCTTATAATGAACACTTTACATTGGTCCCTGGACTACGCCTATGTCTACGTCACCCTGTGCCCATTATAGGTGCAGGGTGTGTATTGTTGCTTTATTTTAAGATGTTTTGTGTGCTCTCCTGTCCTGTTGATGGTTGCTACCAACTAGGTGGATTTGGTTGTGGAGCCTGTATAGTGCCAGGAAGTGGACTGGGTGGAGGTACTCGATCTGAGTACAAGAGCTCTGCCGCAATACTATTACAATATGACTCAAAATTATTGTCCATTTATTCCCCCATTTGTTGGTGGCCCTTCTAAACTATTATGAGGACATTTTATGTGTTACAAACAAAAATATGGGGTTGAAGATACTTAGCATTAATGCAAGACATCTTTATATGCCTTATAATCATCGGCTGATGTTGAGGGAGACTAAGCTCCAACAAGTGGACATTGCGTGTATTCACGAAACGTTAATGTTAATAACAGGTACACCCAGTGAGTTTGTCTTGGTAATGCGGCCTACATCTCCCATGTTGCGAACACTGCTGACAAAGTGATCAGGGACTCTAAAGGGCGATACATAATTTGAATTGGAAAGGCATAATATTCAATATACCCTGGTGAACATATATAGTTCCCTAGTCCGACTCCACATCAATTTCTTAACACCATCAACATAAAATAGACTAAATATGGGCAAGCTTATAATCAGGACACTAATTTTGTATTAAATGCTAACCTTGATACTTTCAGAAAATACTGGCTTAAACTGACCATGCTCATCCTACAAGATGTCAGGATACCAGTTGATCCAGCACGCAGAACTGTATCACACCTAGGACTAAAGGTAACGTCTTACCGGGCCTTAGAATGGCCGGACTTAATGTACCAGAGTATAGTCAGAATATTTGCTGAGGTCGGGGACACAGAATGAGACACAACGATGAGGGAAAGCCAAAAGTCAAGGATTCCAGAATACAGGGTAGTCAAACGAAGCCAAAGTCAATAAGCAGAAATAAATGCTCAGGAACACACTCTCGGATAACCTACTAAGGGAAACCATGACAGGGCAATGAGGAAAAGGAAAAAGGAATTTAAATAAGCCTCCTTAATATCCAATTGGCCGTACCCGGCCTTTGACCCCAGAAAATGCGTGCACATTCTTTGCGTGATGTCACATGCACGTCAATACGGTGGGCGGACATGGGGTTACAAATAGGAATGGATCCGCAGCAGCCGGCATCTTTCAACATGCCGCAGGAGTCAGATACACCGGCATAGGGATGCTGAGTAGCACCTCCGTTAATGCCAGAAAGGCATTTGCTATTACGGACACCACAAGGTGAGGTGGCACTAGAATGGCTGTGTTGTATACTGATTTGCTCCACTTATTTAGTATATGTGATGTATGGAGATTAAACAAGTAGGCAATACATACTTCTCTGTGGTACATAATATGTGTTTAGGAATAGATAGTTTTGAGTCGATACTACTACGCTCTTGTAGAAAGTATAGATATGTCTAATATTACATGGTCAAACCATCACACTATGCACTGATAATATTGTTTCTCATGGAGCAATATTATTCCTTGAGTAAGGGGCCTTAAGCCTGTAGGATGATCTAATTTTGGGGCCAAAAAATATCAGTAACACTGCAACAATTCTTAAGCAGTACTTTAGTGAAAACAAGCATACTGAATTTACTCAGGTAGTGCTCCGGCAGACACATAAACCAATCATTTAGGGCCACTTTATACAAAAAAATGGATTGCCTACAAATAAAAGATTTCAGACAACTGGTAAGAAAATTTAGATCCGAATCATCTTAATCATACCAATACATCTTCTCTGAGTCCTACAACTTCATAAAAAACGTGAGGAAGCCACACTGATATTGCATTTAGGAACCATGGCCTATCGTCTACAGAGCTTGAAACAAACTTGCTATGCTAAGAGGAACAAAGCCTCTTCTCTATTCGCAGATAAATTATGTTATAAATCTGCAATTGTTAGGGACCTGGCTCTTACTTACCTGGGATTCCCTCGCCTCGCCTCCCTCCACATCTGACGAGGCTCCTCTTTGGCCCATGCCTCTTTGGACCAGCATCTTCTTCCTAAGTGGAAGTTGCTGCATGGCTCTCCCCTCCTCGCCATTAACTTCAGTCCACTCGAGGTATCGGGCAGCATGTGCACCAGAAAGACTACCTCTTAAAGGAGAAGGAGGCAGGATTACATTAGGGGGTGGAGACATGGTTAGGGGGTGGAGGTATAGAGTGGGAGAGGTGCGGTCCTCTATATAATCACATCTAATCATATCCCCTGTGCTCATTTACACTGTCCTCTCCGTATTTACACATCTCCAATGCATTCTATTGACTCCCTATAATATTTGACCCATTTTTGCCTTTTTTCGTTCTGTGAACCTGTTCCGCCTATCCTGACTTTTGTTTTTTCCTGACCACGCTTATGCTTATGCCTATCGTTACCTCACTTTGGCTTATTTCTGCTACCTGGGTTCCTCCTTTAAAAAACCCAAACGGCAACAATGAAAATAGCTCATATAAATAAAATGACCAAGGAGAGCTGGTCATGAATCCAGCTGATATTTGTGATATGTTTGTCAATTACTATCAGTCCTTTCACAATTTAATAGATAACATAGCGATTACCCAAGCTCATTCTGATGATATTGAGAGATTTTAGATGGTGGTGACTTCTGTAAAGTCCCCCAAGATCAACAGGTTACCTATAGGTAAATCTCCTGGCCTAGATGGACCCACTAACTTATACTATAAAATATTTCAAGATCATTTGATGCCATATTTCATTTAACTGTTTAACAATTAAATGTCTATAGGTACAACACCTGATAATAAATAACAGTTAGGATTTTTAGCGCCTGAATAAAGATGGGTAGGCAGCTGCAACAACCCGAACCAGTGTCTCTTCCTTCTGGTGGTGGACACAAAAACGAGTGGTGGAAGGGTAGCATAATACTTGATGATGCTTTACTGGCCCAGAGTGTTAAACTCCCAAAGCCAGGAAACACCATGGACAGGTGTGCTAATTAATAAGAATACTAAGATTTATCTCTAGCCACTAGACTAGCATCTTTTTGCCCTCTCTTATAAAAAGAGACCAAGTGTTATGATCTCCATTACTGCAGTTATATGGTTCATTTCCAAACTGGTTGCTAAATACCAGCAGAAAACTTTTTTTTAGGTCTGAAGCAGGTAGATATATGCAGTCTCCAGGTTCATATTTTGTTTGTACCCCAGCATATACAGTCAGCATTGTAGCATTAACAACTCAAACATAAAACACACTTTCTATGTTATCACCATAGCAACCACAGCTAGACAGTATAAAATGCTCACTCTGAACATGTGTGTTTCATCTGTGATCAGCTTTACTGGTATGCAATGATGTACTATGCCAAGCACATATGTTTGATACTTGCATCTTGATTTAACAGGTGGCTATGCTGTCTGACTGGCATCCATGGTGGCAACTTGCCAATCATTGTGTCTACTTGCCAATTTAATGTCTGTTGAATCTGGTTCTTCTGTCTATGCATGGATGCAAGGACTCAGATTACTGCAAGGAATAAAATGACTATTCCTGCATGTCTCGCTATCACCAACAATTTTGAGATGGCACTGTGCGGATTCTTAGAAGAAGTGCTCATAGTTGGAAGAATTGGTTGAAAAAACAAAACCAGAGAAATCATTATTGTGTCTGTGTAATTGGAATATGGAAATATGCATCCAAGGGATATTAACCAAATCTCCTAGATGAACAACAGTAATGATTGGATGTCTCAGAAATACCTCAGAAACTTCTTAAAATTGGTCTCCATTTACCTTGTAGCTTTTGTACCATGACAAACATAAATTGGATGCACTGAAATTTCTTTTTTCTCAGAACCATTATCATCACCTGTCATTTAAGAGTGAGAATATGTATAAGAATAAAGCTTTTTTTTTTGTCTGGGTCCACTTACCTATTCTTAGATATCAGATCTTAGATGGTGAATAATGAATCTAGATAATACCCTGACAGAGTTACATATCATTCCAAGGTTCCCTTTCACAAATGTTGCTGTTTGTCCTGCTTTCCAATAAGATGTCTGTAGCAGAGCTCCCTGTACCTCTGGCTGGGTACCTCCGCCAAGGACCGCTTCCACGCTGGAACAGGGATACAAACCAAAGCACTTCTGTCCACAGTCACCGTGGCATGATTGGGCCCCTGGAACCGCTCCCTCCTAGAGCCGAATGGGGAACTCGCTCTAGCAACCCCCAGGCACTGGACTGGGAGCTCTAGTCCTTACAAGGACTTTTCCCGCTGAATCCTCCACACTGGAACAAGCTCGAACAGTGATTAGCCCTTTCCCCTCCCAGTAACCAGACGAAACATAGTTCTGGAAGTACAAGCTGGAATACGTTTAATGGCAGCCACAACTGGCCTTATATGCCAGTCCCCATGCAAGGGGCACTCCCCCTTGGACCTGAGAGTAGACTACAGTAAAAACATACACAAAATTACATTGGCTCCTAGGTCCAGGACACTCCCATACAAAACAAGATAATCCCTCCCCGGTGCCTGGGAGATAATTGAGTTAAGCACTGTACAAAACTCAATTATCTCCAAGCACAAAAAACACATATTTCCCAAACACCCCAAAAGTACCTTAAAAATACATAAAACCCCACAGTTACATCCCCTGATAGCCCCGATCTGGGTGACCAACATATCCAAAAATCACCCAGATCGGTTCAGGTGTTCAGGAATTTCCTGGAAGTCATAATTTGACCGACCGCACGCATGGTCCCCTAGCCAAAAATAGTTCCATAGAATCACGGCTGAGTGCCGCTGGGGACCGACCAGGAAATGCAAAGTCTTCATGCCAAAAATTGTTCCATGGAATCGTGGTTAAGTCCCCCTGAAGTCTATTCGTGGTTTTGGTCCATGCGAATGGCTGCCAGGGAGCTATCGTTCGGTTCTATGCATATGAGTGGAATGTGCCAAACCAGGGGAACAAAATATGGGTCTTTACAGTCGTTGACCTGGCCCATAGTAGGTGGGCAGGAGGCTGGCAAGCAGGCTCTTCCAGGAGCTCATGGCAAACTCACAAGGACAGGGGAGATTGTCACAAGGTCCTTATGTACTTACATCAAATTCTATGACTCTCTGTATAATCTTCTTTCACCTTATGGCTTATTGGGCACATCCTAGTATAAGACCTGATTGTCATCTGCAGTTACATCCAGGAATTTAACTCCAAAAAAAGACAGTTTGTGCTTGGAGGAAACATCTACTCCCCAGTGGCATAGCCAGAGGGCTTGTCTAGTTGCTACCTAAAACACCAAGACTTTGGAAAATACATTAACTAGATTGCTGGAAGCTCCACAAAGAACTTGATAGGCTACATTCAAATCTTTTGGATTGCCAATTATGTGGTTCCACTTTATTCCATTACCATCCTCTAAAACAAGGAGCCAGTATTTCATAGGACTGATATTACATAGTTACGTAGCTGAAAAGAGACTTGCGTCCATCAAGTTCAGCCTTCCTCACATATGTGTTTGCTGTTGATCGAAATGAAGGCAAAAAACCCAGTCTGAGGCGCTTCCAATTTTGCAACAAACTAGGAAAAAAATCCTTCTTGACCCCAAAATGGCAGTCAGATATCTCCTTGGATCAAGCAGCTATTACCCCACTAATTAGAAATTATATCCCTGTATGTTATGTTTTTGGAAGTATTGAAACATCTGGGTGGTAACGTGATCCTTATCAATGTTTCAAGGAATAACTATATGATCTGCACCATTCTTCTGCAATTGACAATTATTGCTCTGTGAATAAAAAAAGAAAGGGTTCTGTTGTCCAGGTGACCAAAATGTCTTTCAGATGTAGACGGTACGTGTACCATAATAGGAATACAGAGACAAAGGAAACAGCGCTAAAATGCATAACTTTTTTTTGTTTTTGATGACGTCATTTGGGCGCCAAATCTTTACTGTTTAAAATCAGTCCCCCTATATAAACCCTACCCTACCAAGCATGCTTTTTTTGTCTCCACTTGAGAGAGCCATCATAGGTGAAATGCGTTATGAATATTTTAATATTTTACCAAATAAAGGTATTTTGGCTACTTTTAACATTTGATTGTGCCATTTTACTTTTTTATTCTATTTTTATTTTTTTACTATTACTGCTTCGTATCCTGATTTTATTTCTTCCTGCTGAGTATTACTCCAAAGAAATGCTAGGTGGGGATTATACCGCTTACTCCTAAGTCATTGAGCAGTCCGCCTGCTCAATCATATGTAGTGAGCTTACCTGTTTGTCAGAGAGTTTGTCTATACTAGATTTGTGTGTGTACCAGTAAGCTTGCTTGTGTGTATCAGTAAGACTAAATGTATGTGAGCCTGTGTATCAGTGTGCTTGTGTCAGTGAGACTGTCTGTGCCTGCATTTGAGTATACTTACTGTATAATTATTTTTTTCCCTGAAAGGATGAATTTATTGAATTAAAAAAGAAACTAGTTGATCCAGCACGTAGAACTGTGTCACACCTAGGACTAACATCTTACCTGGCCTTAGAATGGCCGGACTTAATGTACCAGAGAATAGTCAGAATACTTGCCGAGGTCGGGGACACAGAAAAAGACACAACGATGAGGTAAAAAGCCAAAAGTCAAGGATACCAGAATACAGGGAAGTCAAACAAAGCCAAAGTCAATAACCAGAAACAAACTATCAGGAACGCACTCTTGGACAACCACTAAGGGAAACCATGACAGGGCAATGAGCTGAATAAATAGATGAGCTTAAATACCCCTCTTGTGGATCCGATTGGCCGCAACTGGCCTTTGACCCCAGAACGTGCATGTGTGTCCTTTGCGCAAGGTCACATTAGGCTACTAATTGATGTAGATCCGCAGCGGCTGGCGTCCATCAACATGCTGCAGGGGTCAGACATATTAATGCATGCCCACTGAGCGGCACTACCGCACTTGTTGGCAGGGCAATCATTATCGATATCGCAAGGTGAGGATGAATATGTTACAGTTACTGATTGATTAATTTATATTAATTTCATTTATTACTTTATAAACATAGAGTGTGTGTGTTTGCATATATATATCAATGTTTCAGTCCCAGTTTGGGACTTTTATTGTCCTGAGAAAGGTCCCAAACTGGGAATGAAACGTTGGCCATCTGTGTACTTCTAGCACTTTATGTAAGTGTTATTTTTTTATATGTAGAAAAAGATGCTCAGTTTTAAAAGAAATCCATGAGTGCAGACTACCTTTTGGATAACCCCAATTGCACTGATGCCTCTCGTCTGCTCTCTGTAACCTCCTCCTTTGGCCTTACGCAATGGTCCAATTTAGCAACCCATACAGCAGGAAACACTCTTGATCTTGCCTTCACCAACCTCTGTACTGCCTCTAATCCCTCCAATATTCATTTTTCTCTATATGACCACCATCTGCTGACTTTTGACATTGGCATACCTAAGACCCAATTGACACCACCGTCTGAACATCACTTATTATTATTATTATTGCCATTTATATAGCGCCAACAGATTCCGTAGCGCTTTACAATATTATGAGAGGGGATTTAACTATAAATAGGACAATTACAAATAAACTTACAGGAACAATAGGTTGAAGAGGACCCTGCTCAATCGAGCTTACATTCTATAGGAGGTGGGGTGTAAAACACATTAGGACAGGAATTTGCTATCAAATAAGGTGGGCTGCCCTTTAGGAGAGGGCAAGAGACAGGTATGTGAGGTAGGGGTTAGTCTTGGAGGAACCTCCAATGTCTTGACCGAAAGCATTTCTCCATTAATCAAACTTTCCTTTTACCTATCTCAAACCTCACCTGTCCTAGTTCTGCAACCTCCTTCTACAATTCCACCCTCTCCTTTCAACTAGACATCATGGCACCTTCTACATTTCAATGCCGCAGGCCCCCCCAACAACAACCCTGGCACACCAAGCTCACTCGATACCTCCAAAAATGCTCCAGAACTGCTGAACGCTGTTGGAGAAAGTCTCACTGTGCATCTGACTTTCTCCACTATAAATTTATGCTGAGCTCATACAGCTTGGCTCTTTCCTCTGCAAAAAATTAATTACTTTAATACCCTCATAACCACACTCTCCCGCGAACCCAAATTACTGTTTCACACATTTAACTCTCTTCTTCGCCCTGCTGTTCCTCCTCCACCTACTAACTTGACCGCCTGAGACTTTGCAACACACTTCACTGACAAGATCTCTACAATCAGAGAAGAGATCTCTCATCTTTCTTCTTCCCCTTACAATACTTCCCCTAACTTCACTCCCTCTGCTGTTCTATGTTCATTCGCACCCGCTACATTGGAAGAGGTTTCTGCTCTGCTCCAGTCCTCCCGCCCCACCACCTGCTCCCTAGATCCAATTCCCTCGCATCTCATCCGTACTCTGTCTTCTTCTCTTTCTCCACCTCTCACTAAAATTCTCAATCTCTCTCTCTCCTCTGGTATATTTCCATTGCCCTTCAAACATGCAACTGTAACCCCAATTCTAAAGAAGCCCAATCTTGACCCTAACTCCCCATCCAACTATCGTCCTATCTCGCTACTGCCTTTTGCATCCAAGATCCTTGAAAAAATTGTGTATGCGAGATTGACAGACTTCCTCGAGTCCAACTCTCTGCTAGACCCGCTTCAGTCTGGTTTCTGCGCTAAGCACTCTGTGGAAACGGCACTGACCAAAGTATCCAATGATCTACTCGCTGCAAAATCTCATGGTCTCTACTCTATCCTAATTCTCCTTGACCTGTCTGCAGCTTTTGACACTGTTGATCATCAACACTTTCTTCTCATCCTCCGCAATATCGGTCTACAAGATATTGCTCTCTCCTGGTGCTCCTCCTACCTCTCCCAGCGCTCTTTCAGTGTTTCTTTCTCTGGCTCAGCTTCTTATCCCCAACTCCTCTCTGTTGGTGTCCCCCAAGGTTCAGTCCTTGGTCCCCTACTGTTCTCCATCTATACTGCCTCCCTTGGTAAACTCATTCGCTCTTTTGGCTTCCAATATCGTTTCTATGCAGATGACATGCAAATCTACCTGTCCTCCCCTGATCTCTCCCCATCGCTCTTGACTAGTGTCTCTGACTGCCTCTCTACTGTTTCTAACTGGATGGCTGCCCACTTACTTAAACTAAACTTGACCAAAACTGAAATTCTGGTCTTTCCTCCCTCAAGTGTTGCTACTCCTGTGTCTGTCTCCCTCCAAGTCAACGGTGCTACCATCAGCTCCACCACGCATTCTCGCTGCCTAGGTGTTCTCCTTGACTCCGACCTCTCCTTCAAGCCTCATGTTCAATCTATTGCCAAATCCTGTCATTTCCATCTCAAAAACATTGCGCGCATCCGCCCCTACTTAACGCCAGATGTGACTAAGGTGTTGGTCCATTCCACTGTCCTCTCTCGCCTTGACTACTGTAATCGGCTTCTCAGTGGTCTTACGTGCTCCCGACTTGCGCCATTACAGTCCATAATAAATGCGGCGGCGAGGCTCATCTTCCTGTCCTTCCGCACCTCCCATGCCTCACCCTTCTGTCAGTCCCTACATTGGCTTCCTATAAAATATAGAGCTCAATTTAAAATTCTGGTTCTTGCTTTCAAATCTCTACATAATGCTGCTCCCACCTATCTATCCTCCCTTATACACAATTATGTCCCATCTAGGCCCTTACGATCTGCTGAAGACTTACGTCTATCTTCTGTCCGTACTCCCACCTCTGATGCTCGCCTTCAAGACTTTTCCAGGGCTGCACCGTTCCTGTGGAACTCGCTTCCCTCCTCTGTTAGATGCTCACCCAGTTTCCACTCCTTCAAAAAATCTTTAAAAACCCACTTCTTCATAAAAGCGTATCAATTAAACTGTTAATAGCTCCTGACTGATTCCTCTTCTGCAACTGTTACTAGTCTACTATCCTTACATTTTTGTGTCATTTTACCCCACTCCCTCTAGCATGTAAGCTCATTGAGCAGGGCCCTCAACCCCTCTGTTCCTGTGTGTCCAACTTGTCTGGTTACAACTACATGTCTGTTCGTCCACCCATTGTAAAGCGCTGCGGAATTTGATGGCGCTCTACAAATATCATAATAATAATAATAATAATTTGTTTGTATGGACTTGTGACCACAGTCTTGCACCCGGCATAAAACAGTGATTATATTTAAGCAGGAGTGCAAGGCAAGATTGAACTGTATATATGTGTGTATGTGTATATATATATATATATATATATATATATATACGAAGACTCTTGCATTCCATCAGACACAGTTCCTTGCCTGGTGCTTCTCCAGCAAAAATGCAGATAGTCATATAAGGATTGCACTCTCAGGATTTTAAAATAAAACTTAGCCTTTATTACCTTGTATAAAACAGTATCAAATACAGTTTTATACAAGGTAATATAGGCTACATTTTATTTTAAAGTCCTGAGAGTGTTATCCTTATATGACTATCTCTCTCTCTCTCTCTCTCTCTCTCTCTCTATATATATATATATATATATATATATATAAAAAAAAGAAACCAAGAGGGCTCCTCTCACCTGAACATGCATACATTATAGGGTGCTGCTGGGGCCAAAATATACAAAATACAGAATCCAGCGCACTCGCATATATACATACTTACACATTACGTGACACAAGGACTTATAGGGCTGGCATACATTTTTTTTTTCCTTCTTCTCTGAATTCCCAGTCCGGCCCTGGGTCCAGGGAATAGAGACAACCGGTATTGTTCCCTAGCGGCAGTGTGAGGTCCAGGGAACAGAGACAACCAGTTTCGTTCCCCATCAGCAGTGCGAGGTGCAGGGAATGGAGACAACCAGTACCCCATTCTCCAGCGGCAGTATGAGTTCGGGTCGGTCTCTCTCCCCGGCAGCGGAGAAAGATCCGGCGAGAGATGGAATATTGCTCGCTCCATCCCTAGTATCCTGAGCAGCATCAGGGGGAGAGCACAGTCGACTCTCCTCCCCAGAAGCCAGCCACATCCCCAGGGAGGCACAGGAAGAGGAGCGGCGACAGATGCCCCAAACGACACCCATCATCCTCAGCCAACCGGGGAAACGGCGGGAACACAGATGATGGAATGGCCGGAGGGGCATACTTGTTTGGGTGGGGGGTTTTGCGGGCTCAGAGGCGCCTGTGTACTGGAGCCAGGGCTGGATGGCCTCCCTGGCTAAAGACACTTTATGTCTAAGTCACCCTGTACCTAGGAGGGTGCAAGGTGCAAAGCTGGCCAAACTGTAGGGGTTCACTGAGGACAGTTGTTGTTGCTGGCATGGCACTCACAAACTGTGTCCACTCCAGACAGCAGCGAGCTGATCCGTTTGGGTCATGCTGTGGCTGTCGGAGATGGACAAGGTTGAGATGTGTGACTGGACACCGTCACTAAGTGCCATATGCCCATGTGCCCGCTGTCTATTTCTATGGGGGAGATATGTGATGGACGGCCTGATTTGTTTGGCACGGGCCACGAGCTTGCGGCGCCATTTTTGTGACTGTTTTCCATGTGCCTATATATACAGTTGTGGGTCAACAAGGGGGGAACCATGACAGGGCAATGAGCTGAATAAATAGATGAGCTTAAATACCCCTCTTGTGGATCCGATTGGCCGCAACTGGCCTTTGACCCCAGAACGTGCATGTGTGTCCTTTGCGCAAGGTCACATTAGGCTACTAATTGATGTAGATCCGCAGCGGCTGGCGTCCATCAACATGCTGCAGGGGTCAGACATATTAATGCATGCCCACTGAGCGGCACTACCGCACTTGTTGGCAGGGCAATCATTATCGATATCGCAAGGTGAGGATGAATATGTTACAGTTACTGATTGATTAATTTATATTAATTTCATTTATTACTTTATAAACATAGTGGACTTTCTCCACTATAAATTTATGCTGAGCTCATACAGCTTGGCTCTTTCCTCTGCAAAAAATTAATTACTTTAATACCCTCATAACCACACTCTCCTGCGAACCCAAATTACTGTTTCACACATTTAACTCTCTTCTTCGCCCTGCTGTTCCTCCTCCACCTACTAACTTGACCGCCTGAGACTTTGCAACACACTTCACTGACAAGATCTCTACAATCAGAGAAGAGATCTCTCATCTTTCTTCTTCACCTTACAATACTTCCCCTAACTTCACTCCCTCTGCTGTTCTATGTTCATTCGCACCCGCTACATTGGAAGAGGTTTCTGCTCTGCTCCAGTCCTCCCGCCCCACCACCTGCTACATAGATCCAATTCCCTCGCATCTCAACCGTACTCAGTCTTCTTCTCTTTCTCCACCTCTCACCAAAATTCTCAATCTCTCTCTTTCCTCTAGTATATTTCCATTGCCCTTCAAACATGCAACTGTAACCCCAATTCTAAAGAAATCTTGACCCTAACTCCCCATCCAACTATCGTCCTATCTCGCTACTGCCTTTTGCATCCAAGATCCTTGAAAAAATTGTGTATGCGAGATTGACAGACTTCCTCGAGTCCAACTCTCTGCTAGACCCGCTTCAGTCTGGTTTCTGCGCTAAGCACTCTGTGGAAACGGCACTGACCAAAGTATCCAATGATCTACTCGCTGCAAAATCTCATGGTCTCTACTCTATCCTAATTCTCCTTGACCTGTCTGCAGCTTTTGACACTGTTGATCATCAACACTTTCTTCTCATCCTCCGCAATATCGGTCTACAAGATATTGCTCTCTCCTGGTGCTCCTCCTACCTCTCCCAGCGCTCTTTCAGTGTTTCTTTCTCTGGCTCAGCTTCTTATCCCCAACTCCTCTCTGTTGGTGTCCCCCAAGGTTCAGTCCTTGGTCCCCTACTGTTCTCCATCTATACTGCCTCCCTTGGTAAACTCATTCGCTCTTTTGGCTTCCAATATCGTTTCTATGCAGATGACATGCAAATCTACCTGTCCTCCCCTGATCTCTCCCCATCGCTCTTGACTAGTGTCTCTGACTGCCTCTCTACTGTTTCTAACTGGATGGCTGCCCACTTACTTAAACTAAACTTGACCAAAACTGAAATTCTGGTCTTTCCTCCCTCAAGTGTTGCTACTCCTGTGTCTGTCTCCCTCCAAGTCAACGGTGCTACCATCAGCTCCACCACGCATTCTCGCTGCCTAGGTGTTCTCCTTGACTCCGACCTCTCCTTCAAGCCTCATGTTCAATCTATTGCCAAATCCTGTCATTTCCATCTCAAAAACATTGCGCGCATCCGCCCCTACTTAACGCCAGATGTGACTAAGGTGTTGGTCCATTCCACTGTCCTCTCTCGCCTTGACTACTGTAATCGGCTTCTCAGTGGTCTTACGTGCTCCCGACTTGCGCCATTACAGTCCATAATAAATGCGGCGGCGAGGCTCATCTTCCTGTCCTTCCGCACCTCCCATGCCTCACCCTTCTGTCAGTCCCTACATTGGCTTCCTATAAAATATAGAGCTCAATTTAAAATTCTGGTTCTTGCTTTCAAATCTCTACATAATGCTGCTCCCACCTATCTATCCTCCCTTATACACAATTATGTCCCATCTAGGCCCTTACGATCTGCTGAAGACTTACGTCTATCTTCTGTCCGTACTCCCACCTCTGATGCTCGCCTTCAAGACTTTTCCAGGGCTGCACCGTTCCTGTGGAACTCGCTTCCCTCCTCTGTTAGATGCTCACCCAGTTTCCACTCCTTCAAAAAATCTTTAAAAACCCACTTCTTCATAAAAGCGTATCGATTAAACTGTTAATAGCTCCTGACTGATTCCTCTTCTGCAACTGTTACTAGTCTACTATCCTTACATTTTTGTGTCATTTTACCCCACTCCCTCTAGCATGTAAGCTCATTGAGCAGGGCCCTCAACCCCTCTGTTCCTGTGTGTCCAACTTGTCTGGTTACAACTACATGTCTGTTCATCCACCCATTGTAAAGCGCTGCGGAATTTGATGGCGCTCTACAAATATCATAATAATAATAATAATAATTTGTTTGTATGGACTTGTGACCACAGTCTTGCACCCGGCATAAAACAGTGATTATATTTAAGCAGGAGTGCAAGGCAAGATTGAACTGTATATATGTGTGTATGTGTATATATATATATATATATATATATATATATACGAAGACTCTTGCATTCCATCAGACACAGTTCCTTGCCTGGTGCTTCTCCAGCAAAAATGCAGATAGTCATATAAGGATTGCACTCTCAGGATTTTAAAATAAAACTTAGCCTTTATTACCTTGTATAAAACAGTATCAAATACAGTTTTATACAAGGTAATATAGGCTACATTTTATTTTAAAGTCCTGAGAGTGTTATCCTTATATGACTATCTCTCTCTCTCTCTCTCTCTATATATATATATATATATATATATATATATATAAAAAAGAAACCAAGAGGGCTCCTCTCACCTGAACATGCATACATTATAGGGTGCTGCTGGGGCCAAAATATACAAAATACAGAATCCAGCGCACTCGCATATATACATACTTACACATTACGTGACACAAGGACTTATAGGGCTGGCATACATTTTTTTTTTCCTTCTTCTCTGAATTCCCAGTCCGGCCCTGGGTCCAGGGAATAGAGACAACCGGTATTGTTCCCTAGCGGCAGTGTGAGGTCCAGGGAACAGAGACAACCAGTTTCGTTCCCCATCAGCAGTGCGAGGTGCAGGGAATGGAGACAACCAGTACCCCATTCTCCAGCGGCAGTATGAGTTCGGGTCGGTCTCTCTCCCCGGCAGCGGAGAAAGATCCGGCGAGAGATGGAATATTGCTCGCTCCATCCCTAGTATCCTGAGCAGCATCAGGGGGAGAGCACAGTCGACTCTCCTCCCCAGAAGCCAGCCACATCCCCAGGGAGGCACAGGAAGAGGAGCGGCGACAGATGCCCCAAACGACACCCATCATCCTCAGCCAACCGGGGAAACGGCGGGAACACAGATGATGGAATGGCCGGAGGGGCATACTTGTTTGGGTGGGGGGTTTTGCGGGCTCAGAGGCGCCTGTGTACTGGAGCCAGGGCTGGATGGCCTCCCTGGCTAAAGACACTTTATGTCTAAGTCACCCTGTACCTAGGAGGGTGCAAGGTGCAAAGCTGGCCAAACTGTAGGGGTTCACTGAGGACAGTTGTTGTTGCTGGCATGGCACTCACAAACTGTGTCCACTCCAGACAGCAGCGAGCTGATCCGTTTGGGTCATGCTGTGGCTGTCGGAGATGGACAAGGTTGAGATGTGTGACTGGACACCGTCACTAAGTGCCATATGCCCATGTGCCCGCTGTCTATTTCTATGGGGGAGATATGTGATGGACGGCCTGATTTGTTTGGCACGGGCCACGAGCTTGCGGCGCCATTTTTGTGACTGTTTTCCATGTGCCTATATATACAGTTGTGGGTCAACAAGGGGGGTGGGGGCGGCAGCAGTATAAAGTATCTGTGCCTCTCCCCCTTCCCCTCCCCCTTCCTTTTCCTGTCACAGCATGGTGTTGCCACAAGGACACTGCCAGCCCAGTTTGAACTGGCTGCTTTGTCCCTCTTCCATCCCCCATCAGCTTCTTGGGATGGAAACCCCTGTTATTTTGTGTTGGAGACCCCATGTAAAACCTTGTGTGACAAAATAAACAGAGGTCAGTCAGTGTTGTACCTCCATAACTGTGTATTGTCCAGTTACTGGGGGGGAAATGGGTCTCTTATTGCTATAAGTGGTTCCTGAGCGGCTGAAGGAAGGTATTAGCTGAGGTAAACGGATGGTTTTTACACACATTTTATGCTGCAGTAAACTGACACTGTTTTAGGCAGTTTATTGTTAGCAGAGATTTCAAGGAGTTTTAGATATTTTATTGTGCTGCTCACTTTGCATATTTTTGGATTGTTCTATGCAGGTGATTGATTAATGCAGTGGCTAAATGGTTCCGTTTAACAGCTGCACTCTTTTCTCTATATAACGGCAGTTGTATTGCACATAGTTTTTTTTTTTTGTCTTTACATGGTATTGCATGTGTGTGGACTCTGCATGTGGGGTTTCATTTCACTGGGGACACTGTTTGTGGTGTTGCAAATATGGGGAGAGCCCTGCCATGGTGCTGTGTGTGTAGAGGGAGGCTGCTTGAGGGGTTGACTGTGTGTGTGTGTGGGGCTGCTTGTAGTGTAGCATTTGTTTTAACGGGTTGTTCCTGATGTAATTTGTATTGTACAGGTGCTGTAGTGTGGACGTGTGTATGGATAGGGCCAGTAAAGTATGTATAAGGGCTGCAGTGTGTGTGCCGAATAAATAGACTGTAGTGCATAAGGGGGATGAAGGCAGTAATGTGTGCTATGGAGTGATGTGGAGGCAGTAATGTGTGCATTAATGTGTGTGTATAGGATAGAGGCTGTAGTGTGTGTGGGAGGAATAGGTGCTGTAGTGCTGGGGGGATGTAAGGGACTGTAGTGTATGGGGGGATGGGTGCTGTAGTGTGTGGGGGCTATAGGGACTGTAGTTTTTGTGGGGGATTAATAGGGACTGTAGTGTGCGAGAAAGATTGAGGTTGTGTTTATTTATGCATTTATTTGTAATAGGAATAGTGGAGGTTGAATTTAGGTATTTTTACTGTTTAGGACAAAAATGCATGTGTATACTTATATCATTTTGGGATTCTTTTTCTCTGCCTCTAAAGTATAAGCCAGAAATGTATATTCTCACAAGATGACAGCCCGGGCTCTTTTAATGTGACAGTGGTCCAAATATGGTGTGTGTTGTAAAAATACAAACATGTGCCTTGTTTCTCTTATGTGGAGGAATATAGCTGAAAGCAAATCAAAGACAGAAGATATAGCATCTGATCACTATGCATAATCAAATGACCAGATGCACCACTTTATATTTTGGAATAAAAAACTGATGACATGTCACTACCCTGTGATATGTTTGTTACATTCACATGCATGAATTGTTTTGGTAACAAGGCCTCTATTAGCAATTCCATATGCTACTCTAGAATTTCTGGATTGAAACTTGGGCCAAATTAGTTTTACATTGATTAAATTATGATTGCTTTAAACGTATGACTGAAGTCTGCCTTGATTGAGCGTTACCTAAATAAGTTTAAACTATAAAACATGTTTCCGATTTAATACAACTAAGATAGTTAATACGGATTTAGAGTAACTACATTTATAAATCCTTACCTTAGAACAAGCCTATCATAACACCAAAAATTATGCTGTGAAAGGCACAAACAAAATGGGGTATGTCAACATAGAACACATGCCAACTAGAGAAACCACAGTATTGCTAGCCATAAACGCTGGGTGCAGAAATGGTTAATAATAATAATGCACTTGACCTGCACTTTGTAAAAATTTTGTTTTGGCATCCCAATACCAAAGGCCACCAGGGAAAATGGACAACGGAACCATTTGCAGACGGTCTTGATGGTAAGGTATGTCTTTTTGCTGATGATACTAAAATATGTAACAGGGTTGATGTCCCAGGAGGGATAAGCCAAATGGCAAATTACATTCCTGATATTATTTTTAAACCTTTGCCCCTCTAATTTAAGACTATATTTCCCTTTATGTATTTAAATGTTTCTATCATATCCCCCCGCCTCTTCTTTCCTCCAAACTATACATGTTAAGATCCTTTAAACTTTCCTAGAAAATTTTATCAAGAAATCCATGAACCAGTCTCTGAACTTTCTCCAAAGTATCAATATTCTTCTGGAGATATGGTCTCCAGTACTGCGTACAATACTCCAAGTGAGGTCTCAAAAGTGTTCTGTACAATGGCATGAGCACTTCCCTCTTTCTACTGCTAATACCTCTTCATATACAATCAAGCATTCTGCTAGCATTTCCTGTTGCTCTATTACATTGTCTACCTACTTTTAAGTAATCTGAAATAATTACCCCTAAATCCCTTTCCTCAGATGTTGAGGTTAGGACTTTATCAATTATTCTATACTCTGCCCTTGGGTTTTTACGTCCAATATGCATTATCTTGCACTTATCCACATTAATTGTCAGTTGCCACAGCTCTGACCATTTTTCTAGTTTACCATAATCATTTGTCATTTGGCTTATGTCTCCGGGAACCTCAACCCTGTTACATATTTTTGGATCATCAGCAAAAAGACATACCTTACCATCAAGACCTTCTGCAATATCACTAATAAAAATATTGAAGAGAATGTGTCCAAATACCGATCCCTGAGGTATCCCGCTGGTAACAAGACCTTGCTTTGAATATATTCCATTGATTACAATCCTCTGTTGCTTTTCACTCAGCCACTGCCTTACCCATTTAACAATATTGGAATCCAAACTTAAAGATTGCAGTATACGTATTGATAAGCCTCCTATGTGTGACAGTGTCAAAAGCCTTACTGAAATCTAGGTAAGCAATGTATACTGCACCACCCTGATCTATTATTTTAGTTACCCAATCAAAAAAATCAATAAGATTAGTTTGGCATGACCTCCCTGAAGTAAACCTATGTTGTCTCTGATCTTGAAATCCATGTGATTTGGGATGTTGAACAATCCTATCCTTTAACATGGTTTCCAGTACTTTCCCCACTACTGAAGTAAGGCTTACTGGCCTATAACTGCCCGACTCCTACCTACTACCTTTCTTGTGAATGGGCACAACATTCGGTAATTTCCAATCTTCTTCGTGTACTCCCGTTAACAATGATTGGTTAAATAAATACGTTAATGGTTTTGCTAGTACACCACTAAGCTCTTTTAATAACTGTGGGTGTATTCCATCATGCCCCATCGACTTATTTGTCTTTACTTTTGACAGTTGAGATAAAACCTCTTCCTCTTTAAACTCACATGTAACAAATGGTTAATTTGTCCTTTTTCCTAACTGAGGTCCCTTTCCTTCATTTTCTTCTGTAAATACTGAACAAAAATATTTATTAGGCAGTCAGCTAGACCTTTATCCTCTTCTACATACCTACCTTCTTTTGTTTTTAATCTAACTAATCCTTGTTTTACTTTCCTTTTCTCATTTATGTATCTAAAAAATGTTTTGTCTCCCTTTTTTTCTGACTGGGCTATTTTCTCTTCTTTGTGTGACTTGGGAGCTCTTATAACTTGCTTAGCCTCTTTCTGTCTAATCTTATAGATCTGTCACTCTGTTTTTTTTTTATAATTACTAAATGCTAACATTTAGTTGTTTTTTTTACTATTTTGGCCACTTCTGCGTACCATAGTGGTTTCTTAACTTTTTTGCTCTTATTGACAAGCCTAACGCAATTTTATGTTGCCTTGAGTAGTGCAACTTTTAAATAATCCCATTTCTCTTGGACTCCATTTAAGCTGCTCCAGTCTGATAATGACTTCTTTACACACATTCTAATTTTAGAAAAATCTGTTTTTCTAAGGTCTAAAACTTTTGTTTTTGTGTGGTGTGACTCAGTCACTGTTCTTATATTAAACCACACTGACTGGTGATCACTGGATTTTAAACTTTCACCTACAGTAATATCTAATACCAAATCTCCATTTGTTAACACTAAATCTAGTATGGCCTCCTTATGAGTTGGCTCCTCAATGACTTGTTTTAGAGATAGTCCCAGTAAGGAGTTTATATGTGCTCCTGGCACAAGCAGCTATTTTGGTTTTCCAGTTCACATCCAGAAGATTAAAGTCACCCATGATGATAACTTCCCCCTTCATTGCCATTTTAGCTATTTCCTCAACTAGTAGATTATCTATGTGACGAGACCAATCTCGCCACATTGCATTGGAGAAGCCTGGTTGCTCGCCTGCTGCCTTTGGACTATGGCCCCCATGTTAAAAGACTTTGTTTCGCCTGCAGAAAAGCTGTATTCGTGCTTTTCTGCCGGTTGTTCGGTAGATTCAATCTACCGAACAACCGCACGAATGAATAGACCACCTGGAAGCTGGAGTGTGCCGGCAATTAACCTCCCTGAAGCTGCGGTTAACCGCAGCTTAATTGACAATTACTGGGTGGTCGCGGTTACACCTAGCCGCCACACGATGGCGGTGTTATGGAAGCTCCCCGGGTAGCCAGCGCTTGTTCTACCCAGCGGCAGGACACCAAAAGCGGACACTTTTGTCTTACAAGCCCCGCTGAGGCTGGAAGTCTGCAAACCCGTTCGGGAACCGAACAACGGAGCATTCGGGACTTTTAGTGCTGCAATTGTATTCGGTGTGCAAGTACCCAGATAGCCTGCCATGGAGCCTGTTCGTGGAATTAAAGACTTTGGCTCCATGGCGATTAAACTGTATTCGTGTGGTCTGAGCGCCATTCGCTTAATAATGTGCGCTCAGACCTGAGCTATCTGGGGATATGTTAAATGTATAGTTTTAATGTAATTTGTCTTACCTGGTGTATTTTAACAGTAACGCTTGTTTTAGTATCCCCACGTGCATAATGGAGATTTGCCTTTGTCTTGGGAGATAATTGAATTATTTCTCAATTATCTCCCAGGGCAGAGGGGAGGAAGCCAGGATGCATTGTGGGAACATACTGTGACTGTGTGTCCTATTTGTCTGCTTGTCTGTCCCTTGTCACAGTCTCCCATTTGGTCCCCTAGGGGAGTGTCCACCAGGTGGGAGACCTGCATAAATACTGGGCAGGTAGCCCTCATTAAACAGACCACTGCTTGACCCTCAACACGGAGCCTTGTCTTGTCTTTGGGGGGATTTACTGAATGCTGATAGAGACTGATTGCTAGGAGTGTAAGCCGCTTGGATGCTTTTCCTATTCGTCTGGTAGCAGCGATTCGTATGGTTCCTGTTCGTGTATTTGGAGTGCTATATTGGATGCCGTTCGGGAGTTTGCATCATTCACTTATTGGCGGTTCGTGTGTTTGGTGTTCTGCAGTAGCTGTGCCTGCATCTCTGGAAAGTAGCCCTGCTGATGCCCTTCCTGGGAGAGCAGCCCCTGGATGAATGGGTGAAGGAATTGGAGCTCCGAGTATGGCAGGAGATTTGGCTGGAGGATGCCTACCAGGCGCTCTGGTGGTATGGGGCACAGTACCTGCCCTGGACAGCCAAGCATGACAAGCCAGAGGGAGAGGAGTTTGATGGTCCTGGCTTGTTATGGGAGTCTTTTGCAGAGCCTGAGTTTGGGAGCCCTACACAAGCCCGGTTCAGTGATCTCTTGGAGTGGAGGGAGAGCAGGTATGACTGGGACGACACTCACGAAATTGAGCAAGACCTGGTCCACCTAGTAACCCGAGAGATGGAGCTGGAGCAGGGCTACCAAGATCTGTTCCACCCCAGTGAGAAGGCTCAGCAGGGAAGCGGAGACCCAGATCCAGACCCATTCAGCTGGGAAGACATTGTTGAGATTTACTGGGAAGAACCCCAGGTGGCGGGTGGAGATGGGACCGAGGTCTCTCCACCGGTATTGCAGGGAATTGGGAGCCCGAGCTCCGTTCCCCAGCGGGAGATATTGCAGGGAATCGGGAGCCCAAGCTCCATTCCCCAGCGGCAGGCTGAGTTACAGGGGACAGAGATAGTTGCTTCTGTCCCCCAGCAGCAGAGTGAATTGCAGGGAATTGGGAGCCCGAGCTCCATTCCCCAGCGGTAGGCTGAGTTACAGGGGGCAGAGACAAGTGGTCCTGTCCCCCAGCAACAGTGTTCCTTGCAGGGAGAGGAGAGAAGCGTCCTCCCTCCCCAGTGGCAGGGTGAGCTACAGGGATGCTGGTCAGTCGGCTCAGGTCCCCAGCGGCAGTATGATGTTTTGGGAATTGAGAGCCCAGTCTCCATTCCCCAGCGGCAGTATGATGTTTTGGGAATTGGGAGCCCAGTCTCCATTCCCCAGCGGCAGCACAGATTATTGGGAATTGGGAGCCCCGTCTCCATTCCCCAGCAGGAGATAAAACAGGGAATTGGGAGCCTAGTCTCCATTCCCCAGCGGCAGAGTGTCCTACCGGGAATAGTGAGCCCAGTCTCCTTTCCCCAGCAGCAGGACTCTGTATTGGGAGCAGAGACAGTCTGTCTCCCTCCCCCGCGGCTGGAAGTATATATGGGAGAGGAGCTTGTTACCCCCTCTCCCCAGCGGCAGCTTAATGTACCAGGGGGAGACAGTAAGCCCCACAACTGTGCAGATGGGACCGTGGTCTCTGCACGTCCAGCACAGGGGGTAGGGACGGTCGGTTCTGCCCCCCAGCAACAGGGCTCTTTAGCCAAAGGGGAGACAGTCGGTCTCCAGCAGCAGAGCTGTGTAACCAAAGGGGAGACAGTTGGTCTCCAGCAGCAGAGATGTGTAACCAAAGGGGAGACAGTCGGTCTCCAGCAGCAGGGCTGTGTATCTAAAGGGGAGACAGTCGGTCTCCCCCTCCAACAACCAGGCTTCAACCACGCTACACTCCCAGTAGCGCTGGCAACAGGGCAGAGTACCACTGGTCTCTGCCCACTCAGCAACCCACCAAGTCAGCATACCCGTACCCAGCACAGCCGTGGTGAGACACCTGGACATGGACAAGCTTCTCCTCTACCCAGGTGTAGTAACCATTTATTGTGGGTGGGCTCTGCTGTTGATTGTGTTTTGTGGGTGGGCTGCTGGACTAACAAGGGCACTGACCGACAGGAGGTCAGATACCCTGTTAGTCTGTTTGGAAAAGGGGAGAGATGTGACGAGACCAATCTCGCCATATTGCATTGGAGAAGCCTGGTTGCTCGCCTGCTGCCTTTGGACTATGGCCCCCATGTTAAAAGACTTTGTTTTGCCTGCAGAAAAGCTGTAATCGTGCTTTTCTGCCAGTTGTTCGGTAGATTCAATCTACCGAACAACCACACGAATGAATAGACCACCTGGGAGCTGGAGTGTGCCGGCAATTAACCTCCCTGAAGCTGCGGTTAACCGCAGCTTAATTGACAATTACTGGGTGGTCACGGTTACACCTAGCCGCCACACGATGGCGGTGTTATGGAAGCTCCCCGGGTAGCCAGCGCTTGTTCTACCCAACGGCAGGACACCAAAAGCGGACACTTTTGTCTTACAAGCCCCGCTGAAGCTGGAAGTCTGCAAACCCGGGAACCGAACAACGGAGCATTCGGGACTTTTAGTGCTGCAATTGTATTCGGTGTGCAAGTACCCAGATAGCCTGCCATGGAGCCTGTTCGTGGAATTAAAGACTTTGGCTCCATGGCGATTAAACTGTATTCGTGTGGTCTGAGCGCCATTCGCTTAATAATGTGCGCTCAGACCTGAGCTATCTGGGCATATGTTAAATGTATAGTTTTAATGTAATGTGTCTTATCTGGTGTATTTTAACAGTAATGCTTGTTTTAGTATCCCCACGTGCATAATGGAGATTTGCCTTTGTCTTGGGAGATAATTGAATTACTTCTCAATTATCTCCCAGGGCAGAGGGGAGGAAGCCAGGATGCATTGTGGGAATATAATATGACTGTGTGTCGTATTTGTCTGCTTGTCTGTCCCTTGTCACAGTCTCCCATTTGGTCCCCTAGGGGAGTGTCCACCAGGTGAGAGACCTGCATAAATACTGGGCAGGTAGCCCTCATTAAACAGACCACTGCTTGTCCCTAAACACGGAGCCTTGTCTCGTCTTTGGGGGGATTTACTGAATGCTGATAGAGACTGATTGCTAGGAGTGTAAGCCGCTTGGATGCTTTTCCTATTCGTCTGGTAGCAGCGATTCGTATGGTTCCTGTTCGTGTATTTGGAGTGCTATATTGGATGCCGTTCGGGAGTTTGGATCATTCACTTATTGGCGGTTCGTGTGTTTGGTGTTCTGCAGTAGCTGTGCCTGCATCTCTGGAAAGGGGGCCGATCGCCTAAACGGTTTTTACCCCTTTTGTGCAAAACGGTCCATTACAATCTAACTCTTCTATTTGTCCTGTCCTATAAATCACACCTACACAAGTTACCAAATTCTAACGAAACCCAAACTGACTCTATGTTTGCCTCACTCAACATTTATTAGGCTACATTTTATGCTATCCATCACATACAGGGCCACCCCTCCCTCTTTCTTGTCTTCTCTGTTTTTTCTATATAAAGACTACACTGGTATTGCTATGTCCCAGTCATTTTTCTCATTATCATCAACATTATCAGTTGCCAATATTGCCACAAGTTCATGGATCTTATTCCCTAAACTGTGAGCATTTATATAAACCCTACCCAGAAAATAATCCCTAGTTGCTAGTCGCAAATTCACAAATCTATGTTCGGTAAATTTTCCCCGTACATAGATTTGCGGGATTCCATGCGCTAGTGAGCTGGTCTATGTTCGGGGGCATTCCCCCGAACATAGACATGCTTTTCAGCACATGCTTGCTACCATTTTCCCCAGAAATATGACATCTCCCAAAAATAAGCCATACTGCATTTTTTATGAGGGAAAATTAATACAAGCCCGTTCTTATTTTCGGGGAACATGGTATGTAACTGCATACAGAAAAAAGAGAGCTTCATATATCTCCATCCTGCAGGTACTACATATTTAATTTATGTAGTTATTTATTCTATATTCTTCATATTCATAACAATGATACAATTAAATTTTTTTCCTGGCCTAGGCTGTCTTGTTTTGAAGATAATAAAATAAAATATGGAAAATAACATGTAACTTTTTGATCATGATCTGTTGCATTTTTTTAAGTGTATATTAAACGTTTATGATATCATAATCCAGGTCAGACAAGGCAAACCCAAGGCAAACATTGCAAAAGAGGAGAAGAAATAGAAACATGATTTAATTCATCCTCTTTCTCTATGCTGATTGTCACATGCAAAGCATTTGTTTATCTGGTGACTCTCTCGCTTGCTTCTATCACATAAATACGTAACATTAAAGATGCAATTCAAATTGTGTAATCACCTTTTAATAGACACATTGCATAATATTGTGGAATATATTCTTTCACTCTTTTAAAAAGTAAATTGTATAACGACATAAGCTTAATGTTAAAAGAACACTGT
Organism: Pelobates cultripes; assembly: GCA_933207985.1. Lineage (NCBI taxonomy): Eukaryota > Metazoa > Chordata > Amphibia > Anura > Pelobatidae > Pelobates > Pelobates cultripes. The sequence goes on along the minus strand of OW240922.1, from coordinate 34,451,704 downwards.
AGACACTGTAACCATTTCATCTGTCTGAAATGGTTATGGTGTCTACTAATTGTTGAGCAGTTTACCATTAAATAATTACAGTCACTTAACTAGCAGGGAGAGGAAATAACCGAATGGGTACAGGTAAACACAAGGAAATCTTTTACAATGGCCCCCCTTTTTCTCCCTGCTCCGGCAGACACGGTTGGACCTTTCCTAGTCTGATAATAAGACAGTTTGGCGTGACAGCCCGTCTGCATTTCTGTTTTGATGCCTGGGTGGTAGTGAATAGTAAAGTCATATGGCTGGAGGGCAAGACTCCAGCGCAGCAAACGGGCATTGTCTCCTGAGACCCGGTTGAGCCAGACCAAGGGATTGTGGTCAGTAATGAGTGTGAAAGCCCGGCCATATAGATAGGGGGTTAATTTCTTAAGGGCTGGGGCCTGACCGCGGAGCAGAGAGGACGTTTGCCTCCACAGCTCCGACTGAAGGGAAATAAGCGACATAAATCGAAAACACGGCGATAAAACAAGAAATAAAGGCCACCCGGAGCAAGGGTACATCGGGGAGAACGCACAGATACCTGCCAAGCGACACACTCGACACCCTGGAACGGCCTCCTAACATGGCTCACACAGGGGAGACGGCCGCTCTTCTGCCGCCAAAAACGACAGCACACCCGACAAGGAGCCCTCGTACCCCCCATGGTCCGGAGGGGGTTATCCCGGGCCAACCCCACTTGAGCACCTGTTCCCGAGGGGAACAATCACTAAGTCCGGAGGAAGCCCCTAAAGTCCACAGCATGGCGCACAACTCTACGCCCAGCCTCCCGCTGCCCCCTCTTTCGGAGAGGCTTGATCGCCTCATAAACGACTTGTGGGCCAAACTTGCATCTCGACAGGGTATCCATGAGACGGAACCACCGGCAAAGATCCCACAGAACCTCGCACAGCAGACAGCAGCTCCTGGACGGGGCCATAGAGCGGCTCGAGTAGCGGAGGGGAGAAGGCGGTCGAACCGTCAAAAACTCCAACACTACAAAATCGGACCAGGGACCCACACAGAGCATACCCCCTCCAAACGAACCTCCCAACCCTGAGAACACCACTGAACCTCGTAGACCACGCTACACAAGGGGACCCCGAGCCTCAGCAACACTTTATCGCAGAACAGATGCAACAGGCTCACAGTGGCACACCGGAACCCAGTACTGGAGGACCTCACACATACAGCTAGCTGAACTCTGGCAAACGTGTACCTGCAACCACCCAGCATGGGGCATCAGTTAGGCAGCCCACAAAGACACTCAACAAGCATGCAAGAGCTGCACCCAGGTGATCCCGGGAGCTTCCAGAGACGGCATGGCCCCGCTAAGCCGAGGCATTGGCTGACAGTGCCACATGTCCTCGAGCGAGGTACCCATGTCCCCCTAAGGACTTGCTGCTATATACCAGCCTGCCGGTACCAAGACAGACAAGACAATACTGTTACTAATCTGTCATAGTTAATTTTATGTTTGGTCGACTTTCGGCTGCCTGCACTTATTTACTTATATTCATTAGCATAATTAATTGATCGATACTTATATTCATTAGCATAATTCATTGATTGATTAGACCAGAGTAACGCTTGCATCCAACGATTCCGTGTTTCACTAGGTCTGATAGTACTAGATTGATTAACACTCAGCCTGCCCTGACTTCCATATGAATCGAGAGTCAAACACAGTTTAGGTGGCCTTTCTCTATAACTGCGCTCAGTCAGATACACTTAGCGGTATGACTGACTTGCTTATCTCTGAATTGCTATATAAGCTACTTAAAGCTCATCTGTACCTATTACTGTTACATAAACTGCACCAGCCTGTTTACCCGACATAGCAATGCACTGCTGGAACATTTAGACTAGCTAACGTACAGATATAACCTGTCTATACCTCAACACTAGCCTGAACAACCACCCACCCCCTGCTTGCAGTTTTTTCTTGTAAATAAGAATACCACTACAAAACTATTCGAGTACAGCTAAGGTACACCAAGGACAGGGGGATAACCCCTAGTGAAAATAAATTGCAAAAAAAGAAGGGAGTGTACCTTAAAAGTAGAGGGGAGGCTATTACTAGACAGCTAAATGTGAGAATGTAGCGTGGAAAAAAGCCACTGGGTCATACGGCAAAATAAAAATGAAAATAATAAATAGCTTTATTGAATGTACTAAGATAAAAACAAAAGAACACAATAATGATGAAAATGGATCCTACGATATATAGTTAAAACCAACCAAAAAAGTGCATCATAATAATGTATAATAAATACTGATGTCTTAAAAATATGTCAACACTGCACACAGCACACGTCTGTACTATGTGGAAAGGGAGGCAGAGGGGAGAGAGGGTCAAAGCGTATGGTGATTAATAGGAAAATTCTCGTCCAGATCTATAGGCTCTAGATAACTAGCTAGTAAATAGAATTATCAGATAGTGGCTAGACTAGTGTCAGGGTTTCTTTGCTGTTTTAAACAGCAACCCTTTCTGTGTCAGTGAAAGAGTTTTCAGCTGCAATTACTATCAGCTCCTTTTGCATGTTGCCACGGTTACTCACCTGAGAGTAGTAATCAACCCTACTGCTAATCAGTGCTGCCTATTTAAGCAGCAAATCCCAGAACCTCCTTGCCCTTGCGTGGTTTCCTGTTCCCCAGAAGTCTCCTTGTTCCTGTGTTTCCTGTTTGCTCCTGGTTCCTGACTCCGGCCTTGTTCCTGACTCCGCTGCTCTCCGTGCTCCTGATCCTGGCTTGTCTGACTACCTGCTCTGGTGACTGACCCCTGCTTGATTCCTGGACTTTGCTTTTGTTATTTATTTGTTATTTATTAATAAAGGTGTGTTTGCATCTAGTTCTGTCTCTGTCTGGTTCCTGGTCCCTGACATTACGCAAGGGCCATGAATACAGATGGTACAGGCAAGACACCTATACCTAACCTACTTACCCGGTGGGACCAGCAGAACCACTATTTGGACCAGTATGCCCATCTGGATCCAGTACCCGGCCAGCCTGCGATTGCGGCCGTCTCTGCCTCACTTCCTGTTCTAGCACCGGTTGTAGCCCCCAAACCTGTAGCGGCTAGAGGAATGACTGGGTCTGTCCCGCTCCCTCAGTGTTTTGGGGGCAACCCAGCTCAGTGCAAAGAATTTATAAATCAGGTTAAAGGATACCTTGAAATCCTGCCCCAGGCATTTCCTACAGACAGTGACAAAGTTCACTTCATGATTTCTTTGCTGTCTGAAAAGGCCCTAGCTTGGGCAAAACCTCTCTGGGAGGCAGAGAAGCCTATTATTTACAATTACCCTGAATTTGTTGCGTCCTTTAAAAGGGTTTTTGATATTCCAGCTCGCTCCACCCCTACTGCCGAACTACTCATGTCTAATGCTCAGGGCACAAAAACTATTGTCGAGTATGCCAGTGAATTCCGTACCATGGCAGCAGAGGGTGGCTGGAACAACGAGACTCTCGTGGCTGCCTTTGCACAGGGCCTCTCCGATGTGTTTAAAAATGAGATTGCAGCCAGAGAATTACCTAAAGATCTCGAGGAACTGATATCAGTTGTCACCCTCATTGACATCAGACTCCGAGAGAGATCCTCATCCAGGGAGCGCCTGCGGAGGCCTCCTGTATATTTGGCACCGAGCTTTTCTTGCCCACCCAAACCTCCCTCACCTCCCATGCCTCCTGGTCCTGAGTCCTCTGTCTGTGTGGAGCCAAGGCGGTTAGGCTTCTCACGCCTCTCGGTTGAGGAGAGAGCCTTTAGGAGGAGGGAGGGCCTGTGCCTATACTGCGGACACCACGGTCACATGTTAAAGTTTTGCCCGATTCGTCCGGCAAAGGGCCCGCACCCAAGATACTGTCAGGGGCAGATCTTAGGTGGTCTTTCTGCAGACCCAAAGATATATGTGGGCAAACCCTTGGTGCCTATTATCCTCTCCTGGCCTGATTCATCCATTAAAACCCGGGCATTTCTTGATTCTGGGGCCGCAGGCTTGTTTATAGATTGTGCATTTGCATCAAAGCACTCTATACCCTTACAGCCTCGCGACTTTCCACTAGCCTTCGAAGCCATCGATGGCAGACCAATACAGCCAACCCACGTGACCCAAGAAACCGTGCCCATATCTCTGGCTGTAGGGGCTCTACATCATGAGACGATCCAATTCCAGGTCATTTCCTCTCCATATTACCAGGTTGTTTTGGGATACCCTTGGTTACAGAAGCATAACCCCATAATTGATTGGCGCAAAGCTGAGATATTATCATGGTCCCAGCAATGCACATTCTCCTGTCTCCAGAAACCGGTCAAAGTTTTGGGCACATGTTCTGCCTCTTCCTTACCCGCTGAGTACCAAGAATTCCAAGATGTATTTTATAAAGGTCAAGCCAGCGTTCTGCCACCGCACCGTCCGTATGACTGTGGTATCGAACTCCAACCTGGTGCCATTCCTCCCCGTGGCCGGATTTATCCACTGTCTGTAGCAGAGAATCGAGCCATGGAGGAGTATGTTACCGATGCACTTGCTAAGGGATTTATTCGGAAGTCATCTTCTCCTGCCGGGGCCGGCTTTTTCTTTGTGAAAAAAAAAGATGGCGAGTTGAGACCCTGTATCGACTATAGGGGTCTCAATCGCATTACTATTAAGAATGCCTACCCCATTCCATTGATCACGGAGTTATTTGACCGCCTCAAGGGAGCAACGGTCTTCACTAAACTTGATCTGAGAGGGGCATATAATCTCGTCCGGATAAAAAAGGACCACGAATGGAAAACCGCATTTAACACCAGGAGCGGCCATTACGAATACCTAGTAATGCCCTTTGGTCTTTGCAATGCTCCGGCGGTTTTCCAAGAATTTATAAACGACGTCCTGCGAGATATGCTGCAGCAATGTGTGGTGGTTTATCTCGATGATATTCTTATCCATTCCACATCTCTCGAGAACCATCACGCAGACGTTTCTCGTGTTCTACAGAGACTTAGAGAAAATAATCTGTTCTGCAAATTGGAGAAATGTGAGTTTAACTGCAAACAGGTCACATTCTTGGGATATGTTATCTCAGATGCTGGATTCTCTATGGATCCAGAGAAACTTTCGGCTGTACTAAAATGGCCTCGACCTACGGGTCTTCGCTCTATACAACGTTTTCTGGGCTTCGCCAATTATCGGAAGTTCATACGCAACTTTTCTTCCTTGGTTAAACCTCTCACGGACATGACCAGGAGAGATGCTGATCCACAGCATTGGTCACAGGAAGCCATTACTGCCTTTGAGTCTCTCAAAGTCGCCTTTGCTGCTGCTCCTATACTGGCACACCCTAACCCTGCCTTACCATTCATTCTGGAAGTCGATGCGTCTGAGACAGGAGTAGGCGCCCTCCTGTCTCAACGTCCTAACCCTGAGAGCTCCAGGCATCCGTGCGGGTATTTCTCGAGGAAATTGAACCCGGCGGAATGCAATTACCAGATTGGTGATAGAGAACTTCTAGCCATAATTTTAGCTCTCAAAGAATGGAGGCACCTTCTTGAAGGTACTTCAGTGCCAATCCTCATCCTCACAGACCACAAGAATCTTACATATCTTTCCGAGGCTAAGCGGCTTTCCCCCCGGCAAGCTAGATGGGCTCTTTTCCTATCAAGATTCAACTATGTGGTTTCTTACTTGCCGGTACTAAAAACATTCGGGCTGATGCCTTGTCTCGACAGTTCTCCCCTCCATCCAGAGAGGAGATAACCCCTACTCCTGTGATTCCTCCGGACCATATACTGGCAACCATCCGCACTAGCCTCACATCACCCCTAGGCGAGGAGATTCTGGCTGCACAAATTAATGCTCCTCCAGAGAAACCTAATGGCCATTGTTTTGTACCGATTAACCTCCGTACTAAACTATTAAGTACATACCACGACTCCAAAGCAGCTGGACATCCAGGCAAAAACCAGTTAATTTGGTCCGTCTCCCGGCAATTTTGGTGGCCTAGTCTCCGTTCGGATGTCACCGCTTTTGTAGCTGCCTGTCCTGTGTGCGCTCAAAATAAAACCCCACGACGCCCTCCAGTGGGTCTCCTGCAAACAATACCTAATGGTGAACGACCCTGGACCCACTTGTCCATGGATTTTATCGTAGATCTTCCGGTCTCCCATGGCAATACAGTCGTTCTCATGGTTGTTGACCGATTCTCGAAGATGTCACATTGCATTCCCTTGAAAAAACTACCTACTTCCCAGGAACTTGCAACAATTTTTGCTCGGGAGGTCTTTCGTTTGCATGGGTTACCTAAAGTGATAGTCTCAGATAGGGGTAGCCAGTTCGTGTCCAGATTTTGGAGAGCCTTTTGTACACTAATGGGAATTCAGCTTTCCTTCTCCTCGGCCTACCACCCGCAATCCAATGGTGCAGCAGAACGAGCTAACCAAACACTGGAACAGTTTCTGCGTTGCTACATTTCTGACCACCAGAACAACTGGTCTGATCTGCTACCCTGGGCGGAGTTTGCCCACAATAGTGCGATTAATGCCTCTTCCCGGCTATCCCCATTCTTGGCGAACTATGGGTTTCAACCGTCCATGTTGCCTGATACGTTTTTGCCACAGGGGATACCGGCATTGGAGGAACATCTCAGGGAACTCCGTTCCACTTGGGTGCAGGTTCAGAACTCTTTGCAACGCGCAATGCAGAAATACAAACTCCAGGCCGACCGCAGACGCCTTCCTGCTCCTACCTATCAGGTCGGAGAGAGGGTCTGGCTGTCTTCTCGCAACCTACGCCTCCGTGTTCCCTCACAAAAACTGGCACCCCGATACGTTGGGCCATTTCGTATTCTTCGAAGGGTTAACCCTGTAGCTTACGCACTTGACCTCCCTGCTAACATGCGCATCTCAAATGTTTTCCATGTTTCCCTCTTGAAACCGTTGGTTTGTAATCGCTACACCACCTCAGTGCCACATCCACGTCCTGTTCTGGTTGACAATCATGAGGAATATGAAATACGCAGCATCATTGACTCACGAGTCTTCAGAGGACAGATCCAATACTTGGTGCACTGGAAAGGATACGGTCCAGAGGAACGCTCCTGGGTTCCAGCCTCTGATGTCCATGCACTATCCCTCCTTCGTTCCTTTCATGCCCGCTTCCCCATGAAGCCCGGACCCACCAGCAGAGATGGGGGGAGTCGTTGAGGGGGAGGTACTGTCAGGGTTTCTTTGCTGTTTTAAACAGCAACCCTTTCTGTGTCAGTGAAAGAGTTTTCAGCTGCAATTACTATCAGCTCCTTTTGCATGTTGCCACGGTTACTCACCTGAGAGTAGTAATCAACCCTGCTGCTAATCAGTGCTGCCTATTTAAGCAGCAAATCCCAGAACCTCCTTGCCCTTGCGTGGTTTCCTGTTCCCCAGAAGTCTCCTTGTTCCTGTGTTTCCTGTTTGCTCCTGGTTCCTGACTCCGGCCTTGTTCCTGACTCCGCTGCTCTCCGTGCTCCTGATCCTGGCTTGTCTGACTACCCGCTCTGGTGACTGACCCCTGCTTGATTCCTGGACTTTGCTTTTGTTATTTATTTGTTATTTATTAATAAAGGTGTGTTTGCATCTAGTTCTGTCTCTGTCTGGTTCCTGGTCCCTGACAACTAGTTCCTATAAAACATATTTCCTATAAATATTTTATAGGAACTAGTCTAGCCACATTCTCACATTTAGCTGTCTAGTAATAGCCTCCCCTCTACTTTTAAGATACACTCCCTTCTTTTTTTTTGCAATTTAAGAATACCACTAGCACTGTGCAGGACAGCAATGTAACCACATTGTAAAAAAATTGTCTAAAATTATAAAAAATGTGCATATTTAAATATCAGCTAATGCGGCTCATTGAAGCTTATACTGCATGCTACTACTCCCCTACATGACTCAATAAGCCTGCTTATAATGGCTACACAAATTGTACACTAGCTTAGTTAATTAAGCATCGTTAAACGTTGATTATCTAACTTACTCTGACGACACAACTATTTAGATATACCAGGCATAAGCAAACTGCATGATTTCACCATGATCAACTTCTTTATAACTATCTTAAAAATGTGGACAACTATGATAGCATAACTAGCCTAGCACTGATAAGCGTTGACCTTTTCACTTTATTCTAATGACTACACTGTTTACCCAAGCTGATGATTGTTATAATTATATAAACCTGTGCAATTCCTCATGCCACTGTTCAATTTAAGTACATTCTCAGACACGCTGTTGTGGCCTATGTCATTGCTATGTATAACATGCACAACAAAAATAAAGAATTCCAAGAATTTCTTAAGGGCCCAAACCAATGCCAGGCACTTCTTCTCAATGGCCGCATAACTGACTTCCCTTGGTAGAAGTTTCCAGCTCAGGTAGGCCACCAGGTGTTCCGTTGGAAGGTGTCCGGGGCGTTCTTCATCTCGAACGGCATAACCCGAAATTGTTATAGGGCGAACGGGGTGATGAACGCTGATTGGGTACCGCGTCTTCCACTAGGGGGATCTGCCAGTATCCTTTACATAGGTCTATCATGGTCAGATACTTCCCTGTAAAGATGCGGTCAAGCAGCTCATCCATCCGTGGCATCGGATAGGCGTCTGTGACTGTCTTGTCATTAAGCCGCCTGTAATCTACACAGAAGCGGGTCGTACCGTCCCACTTTGGTACTAAGACTACAGGTGAGGCCCAAGGACTGTCCGAATGCTCTATTACCCCTAGTCGGAGCATTTTGTTGATTTCTTTCTGCAACCCATCTCGGACAGCTTCGGGAATGCGGTATGGAGGTTGCCTTAGGGGCACCTGCCCCGGGGTGACTACTTTGTGAACCGCTAGCGGTGTATGCCCTGGCTCCTGGGAGAACGTGGCCTGTTTGGCTAGCCTGTGCCTGTGCCCTCTCTTGGGGCTCCAGCTGTTTCTACCGGCCTCCCCTCCCTGTTACCCCCTAATAGGTCGGGTAAGGGGCAAAGCCTCAGTGTCCTCTTCAGCTGGAGCACAGATGGCTGTCACCTCCTCAGCCCTTTGGTTATATGCTTTGAGCATGTTGATGTGAAACATTCATTTCATATCTTCATTCTCGCAGCTGGCTATAGCGTAGGTGGTATCACACACCTGTCCTATAACCTTATATGGGCCCTGCCAGGCAGCCTGGAGCTTGTCCGTTCGGACTGGTCTTAGCACCATGACCTTTTGTCCGATCTGAAAGCTCCGGTACCTAGCCCGCTGGTCATACCATACTTTCTGGTGCTGCTGAGCCGTCTGGAGGTTTTCCTGCACAGTCTGGGCCAATTCCTCCATGCGGTCCCGCAGCTCCAGTACGTAGGGCACAATCAGGATCCCCTCTATCTCAGTCTGCCCCTCCCAGTGGTCCTTGATAAGATCTAGGGGCCCTTTCACCCACCTCCCATATAACAGTTGGAAGGGTGAAAACCTGGTTGATTCCTGCAAAGAGGAGGTGTGGCAGGAATTGCTCCCAATCATGTTAGCCTCCCGTGAACGACTTCAGCATTTGCTTCAGCGTCCCGTTGAAGCGTTCACACAGGCCATTGGTCTTGGGATGGTATGGGGAACTGGGCAGGGATTTAACTCCGCAGACCTTCCATATCTGCTGGGTTACCTCGGCCGTGAACTGCGTTCCCTGGTCGGATAGAATCTCTCTGGGAAATCCCACTCAGGAGAATATCTTGACCAGGGCATCAGCCACAGGCTCAGCCTTGATATTAGAGAGGGCTACAGCCTCAGGGTAGCGGGTGGCGTAGTCCACCACAGTAAGTATGTAGTGCTTACCGGAGAAGCAAGGCTGGGCCAGGGGTCCAACGAGGTCTACGGCTACTCTCGTGAAAGGTTTTTCTATTATTGGCATAGGGACCAGTTTGGCTTTCGCGTGGTCTCTTACCTACCCTTTGACATATCTCGCACGTCTGGCAAGACACCCGGACGTCGTCGGATACCCCAGGCAAGAGGAAGTTCTGGGTTACCCGATGTAACGTCCGGCGTATTCCCATGTGCCCTGCTAAGGCAACATTGTTCCCAATTCTCAATAACTCCTGACGGTACTTCCGTGGGACTACCAGCTGGCGTTTTTGCCGGGGCCCGGGTGCGTTGACCCGTGTCTCGGTGAGCCTGTATAAACGGCCATCCTCCCAGATTAACTGCTCCTTCTCTAACCCCCATGTCCTCCTTTAGCCTTTTCCCTGTACTTTCTGAGTGAGGGGTCTCCGGCTACTTCCCTCCCAAAGTCCTCCGGTGTCCTAGGGGAGGGGCACTACAGTCAGGGGGATAGGGTAGGTTGGCTTACCTGGGTCTCAGTAGGAGGTGGATGGCTCTCAGCAGCACGACTTTGAGCTCTGGTGGTTACCGCTTGAGCCTCGTGAGAGGGTGTTGATACAAAAGCAGAAGTTAGAGGACCAATATCATTGCCCAACATGACTTCGGAGGCTAATTCTTTCATCACACCCACTTGGACATTGCCAGCTCCAGCGCCCCAGTCTAGATGCACTTATGCGGTAGGAATCCGATACACTACCCCCCCTGCCACTCTCACAGCTATCGATTTCCCCGGTCTTTCAGAGTTATCAATAAGATGCCGTTGAACTAGGGTGATTGTAGCGTCACTGTTCCTTAGGCCCCGGGCCTTCTTCCTGTTGACCATTACCAACTGACAATGGTGTTTTCGATTATCAGTTATGGTAGATTGGACTAGGAGAGCTTCATATAGAGTGCCCAGGGGTTCCTCACGACTCAGCTCCTTGGTGTTCCAGGCAGAGGGTACCGGGTAATCCACACAATGGGCTGCTGCCTGGGGTTGATGGAATCCAGGGTGAGTCCAATTGAACCTGGGGGCTTCCAGTGGGCAATTGTTACGTAGATGTCCCACTTGGTTACATCGAAAGCAGCAGGACTCGTTGCCAGCCTGATGTGGGTAGCGAGGGTTGGAGGCTACAGGTCGGCTAGGGGGTTGGTACCTGGTTACTGTTGGTGGTGATGGGACTGCCGGTAGAAGGGCTTGGACCCGTGGGGTGACCCGTGTTGTCTTACGAGTATCCGCATACTTATCCGCGAGCTTGGCAGCTTTCGTTAAGGAGAGGGGTCTGCGGTCTCTTACCCAGTCTTTGACATCTGTCTGGATGTGGTCGTAGAACTGCTCCAGGAGTATCTTACAACTGTAAGATGTCATCCGCGATGGTGGCCTGGCTATTGTTGACCCAATTGGATGCGGACAGTTGTAACTGGCAGGCCCATTCTGCATAGGAATCCTTGTCTGTTTTGCGTGAGTCTCTGAACTTTTGGCGGTATGTCTCCGGGGTCACCGCGTACTGAGCCAGGAGTGCCTCTTTAACCCTTGCATAGCTGTGAATCTCCTGCTCTGGTACTGCCCGGAAGGCATCGGCAGCTTTGCCTGACAATTTCCCAGCCAATATTGAAAGCCACTCGTCTGCAGCTACTCAAGCAGGTTACAATGTCGCTCGAAATCCACTAGATAGCTATCAATCTCGCAGTCCTTCTCATTAAAAGCTTTAAAGGCACTGAAAGGAATCTTCCTTGTATCTACTGTGCTGTTATCTCCGCTCGGGGAACTTGCTGCTGTACGCTGGGTTTCAGCCAGCTTCATCTGCAGCTCTATTTCTCGCTTTTGTTTCGCCTCTTCTGCTACAATGTTCATTACCTGCAGAACAATGTCAGCCGTTGGGTTCGGACCGAACCATGCCAATCTTTCCCGAATCTCCCTGTTGGTCGGTGACTCATTTTACCGAATCGTGGGTGTCTCCATCTCCCGAACAGTCGGTGTTGCCGCAACCAAGTTCTCCTGGTCTAGCTCCATTAACTCAGCAATGATTACCCGCTTGGTTTTGTTGCTGGCAATCCTTCCACGAACCTCCAACAGTTCCTTTAACGTGTTTCGTTTAAGCAGTATGTTCCAGCTTTCCATTCACTGTCCCCAGTGTCTGCTTGGATTCTTGGTGCAGGAAAAAGAAAGATCCCGCCACTGCCAACCAGTTGTGACGGTAGTGATCTGTATCACCGTCTAATATTCCCTTTTTCCCAATAGCAGAATAACAACAATAATCCACAGGGTAAAATAACGCTGGTATCGCCAAATAATCCACACATGAGCAAAAGCTTAATGCTGGAACAAGACTGATTTACTGGAAGCAACAGGCATTCAATTTATACAGTACAAGCTCCTACTCTGGGGCAGGCTAGATAATACTAAACTCAATTATCTGCTGGCCAGAAACATTAACAATTTTCCACATTTTTGAAAATATACTTTATACATGTCATAGAAATATCCAAATTGCACGAAAATACGTTCGGTAGTCTTCGTGTAGCATCGTGTGGAAGTTTGACCGGCTCGCTATGTGGTTGTATCTGAGTTAGAGTTCCATGAAATTGGTAGCAAGAGCTGGTCTCCGTTCATACGGAATTACGTGAAAACCACCACAGTTATATGGTATCTGGTTACATGTGAATGCTCCCCTCATTCGGTTGATTGAAACTCCCGAACGCCAGTCTGATACTGTGAGTGGAAATCGGTCAGACGAGACTTCCATGGAAACTGGGTGTTCGTGTGATTGCCATTCCGAAAATGGTTCCAGGCAATCCACAAATAAGTCCCGCTGGCCGCGTTAGGGAGATTTAAGATGGCCGCCATCCTTTGTTCTCACCACGTGTTCGTATGCCGAATGGCGGCCACCTAGAAGCACTCAATTACCTTGCTGTTTTCGTGGTTACTTGGTGTTCTAAGTTCTGATTGCTGCCCAGGGTGGTCTGCGTTCGGTAGAACGAATAAATGTCCCGAACAAGGAAATAACAATGAATACTTTACAGTCACTTAACTAACAGGGAGAGGAAATAACCGAATGGGTACAGGTACACACAAGGAAATCCTTAACAACTTCCTTCTAGCCATACTAATTCCAATTCTAATACCAGCAATTAATGGTGTGAAAGGCTGAAAGCTATCAGCTAATAGTCTCTGCCAATAACAGCCCTCAATTGTTGCTCAGACTAATGCTTTCTCATTGGCCCGAACAGCACAGAGGGTATGTGCTGCTGAAAAATCTCATTTAGCATGAAATCATTAAAAATAGTTTATCAATGAATGGAAAGACAACACCAATATCAATATCAAAAATATTCAGACATGTTTTACATGAACTAATAGTCATGCTGGTTCTTTCATACCACAAAACACTGTGAAACCAAGTATCACTGTATTATTAATATTGTTATAATATAAATGGCACCTACTCAATACCTTAAGATAAGATGGTATATAGAATGCTTGCATTACCAAAATAAGACACTCATTTGTTGATATAATGTTACTGGTGTAAAACAATTAAAACTTAATTATTATTAATTAATACAATAATATAAGATACGTGTTGGTTTGCAACACCTCTGCTAAAACATTCCAATTCAAATATTCAATAGAAAACATTTAGATTAATAGGCTTAATAGACTTAATATTAAAAATAACAACCTCTTCATCTCAAATTCTTGCTGAGACCTGGCTTTCCCCCTCTGATACTGATATCCTGCTTCCTTATGTTATGGTGGGCTACAATTTTCCCACTCTCCTAGATCAAACAACTGTAAAGAAGGTGGTGTAGGCATCCTTTTCTCCCCTAAATGTACGTTTAAATCTATCCTCCCTGCCCTTGCCCTATCCTTTACTTCCTTTGAAGTTCACACTGTCTGCCTATTTAAACCCACTCCTCCAAGAATTGCCATCATTTATCGCCCTCCATCTCCCCTCCCCCTGGTCATCCTAGACTATTCATTGAACACTTATTTTCCTGGCTACCCCATTTTCTCTCCTCTAGCACTTCCCTCATTCTTGGGAACTTTAATATCCCAATCAACAACCCTAACTGCCCTGGTGCCTCTCATCTGCTCTCTATAACCTCCTCTGTTGGACTCACACAGTGGTCTAATTTATCAACTCATACAGCAGGGAACACTCTTGACCTCATCTTCACCAATCTCTGTACCACCTCTAATCTCTCCAATGTTCCATTTCCTCTATCTGACCACCATCTGCTGTCCATTGACATCCACATACCCCATACCCAAAGTACACCACCATCACCACATTAGTCTTGCATACGCCTCCATTGTCTTGAACTACAGCAATTCTCCACCAACTTCCAAAGTCTCCTTTCATCCATCTCAAATCTCACCTGCCCTAATACTGCAACCTCCCTCTACAACTCCACTCTCTCCTCTCAACTAGACATCATGGCACCTCCTACACTTAAACGCACTAAGCGCCCCCAATTACAAGTCTGGCACACCAAGCTGACCCGATACCTCCAAAAATGTTCCAGAACTGCTGAACGCTGCTGGAGACATTTTCACTGTGCATCTGACTTCCTCCACTTTAAATTTGTGCTGCGCTCCTACAGTCTGCCTCTTTCCTCTTCAAAAGAAAATACTTCAATACACTCATAAGCACATTCTCCCGCAAGCCCAAACGACTGTTTCATGCTTTTAACTCACTTCTGCACCCTGTTATACCTCCTCCTACCAACTTGACTGCCACAAACTTTGCAACTCACTTCAATGAGAAGATTTCTACAATCAGGGAAGAAATCTCCCATCTCTCTACATCCACTACCAACTTTTCCCCTAACCACACTCCCTCAGCTGTCCTATGCTCATTTGCACCTGCTACAGCAGAAGAGGTTTCTGCTCTCCTCTGTTCCTCCTGCCGCACTATTCCTTTGCATCTCATCAACACTTTGTCTCCTTCTCTTGCTCTGTCTCTCACTTAAATTTTCAATCTCTCCTTCTCCTCTGGCACATTTGCTCTACCCTTCAAACATGCAACCGTAACCCCAATTCTGAAAAAGCCCAACCTTGACCTTAATTCCCTGTCCAACTACTGCCCTATCTCGCTACTGCCATTTGTCTCCAAGATCCTTGAGAGAATTGTGTATGCAATATTGACAGACTTCCTCGAATCCAACTCTCTGCTGACCCATTTCAATCTGGATTCCGCGCTCATCACTCTGTTGAAAGAGCTGTGACCAAAGTATCCAATGATCTTTTCACTGCAAACTTCCATGGCCATTACTCTATCCTAATGCTCCTCAACCTTTCTGCTGCTTTTGACACTGTTGATCATCAACAGCTTTTTCTCATCCTCCGTAATCTCGGTCTACAGATACCGGTCTCTCCTTGTGCTCTTCCTACCTCTCCCAGCGCTTATTCAGTGTTTCTTTCGCTGGCTCTGCCTCTTCGCCTCAATCCCTCTCTGTTGGTGTTCCCCAAGGGTCTGTCCTCAATCTACACTGCCTCCCTTGGTAAACTCATCAGCTCCTTTGGCTACCAGTATCATTCCTATGCGGATGACATGCAGATTTATCTGTGCTCCCCTGATCTCTCACCACCCCTCTTGACTTGTGTCTCCAACTATCTCTCTGCTATTTCCAACTGGATGGCTGCTCATTTCCTTAAACTGAACCTGTCCAAAACAGAACTTTTGGTCTTCCCTCCCTCAAGTGTTGCTACTCCCTTGTCTGTGTCCCTCCAATTCAATGGCACTACCATGCGCTCTACCATTAAGGCTCGCTGCCTAAATGTTCCCTTTGACTCCGACCTCTCCTTTACTCCTCATGTCCAATCAATTGCCAAATCCTGCCGCTTCCATCTAAAATAAATTGCACGCATCCGACCCTATTTAACGCCTAATACGGCATAGGTGCTTGTCCGTGCCACTGTCCTCTCTGGACTACTGTAATCTGCTTCTCAGTGGTCTTACGTGTTCCCATCTTGCCCCATTACAATCTATAATGAATGCGGCAGCGAGGCTCATCTTCCTGTTTGCCCACACCTCACACACCTCACACACCTCCCCACTTTGTCAGTCCCTACATGTTCATTCTGATTTAAGCATTTTGTGCAAATTGCAATTTGTTCATTAGTGTTCCATTCTAATAAATGAATTGAATGAAGTTCACAGGAATTTGCATTTGTCCAAAAACGAATCCAGAAGTATTAACTAGAACAACAGGAAGTACTTACAGACTGAAAATGCATACTTTCTTTTTATGTTGCTAATACATTTGGCAAGCAGTGAATGGACTGGGCTTTAATCTCTTACTACCCGTTGCCAATTCTTTGCTGGTCTGTTTTAAAATGTTTACTTTTGATAAAGGATATACAGAGTGTAATTTGTGTATGCTCAATATACACTGGAGCTTGGTCAAAAGCACACAACTAATGAATGTCACTTGCCAATAGACAATGAATTGCTAGTTTTGGTCACGACTGATATTCATACTTAAATAATGGGTAAATATCTCAAACAATAAGGTCACACATTATTTCAAAATGCAATCTTGAGGCTTGCAAATACAATGCAATGCGGATATTACAGATTTTGTGTTGATCTATTTACAAAAAAAAAGCATATATAGCAATGTACAGATCACATAAATGTAACAAGCATAGAGATAAAAAGAAAAAAAAGACTCCTATCAAAAGTCCATACTCCTAAAAAAAGCACCTAAAGGGGGGAACAAAAAATAAAAACAAAAAACTGATGGATGACTGGACGTGTTTCTCGTCTGTTAAATGACACTTCCTCATCAGTTGAAATCCAATGTGAAACACCAGGTTTTAAAAAGGCTAAGGGAGGACACACCTTTCTTATTTAAATGCTCTGATTATATTGAAGCTCTTTTAAAGGAATGTCTTTCTGATGTGCATAGTGGCAAAACATACTTAAATATCAGAAATTAGAAGAGGAAGTTATTGAAAGAAAAAGGAAGAAATTCCAGAGAGATATAGTGCACTATGAAAATAATCACCAAAAAAGAGCCTCAATACAGAAGTGTAACAGATTCATCCGCACATAGAAATGTTTATGATGGTATTTACCATCCTGACAGGAATAGTTGTGCCCATCTGCAACCATGCGCCCGGATACCTGATAAACCCAGAATGTCTAGGGATGCCGGCTGCTGTGGATCTATGTCACTTTACAGCCCCATGGCAGCCCACGTTGATGACGACGTCAGCGTGTGTGTGACGCCACACATGCGCACATTTTGGGGTCAAAGGCCGGTTACAACCAATCGGATAAACAGGAGGGTTATTTAAATTAATTTTTACATTCTCTCATTGCCCTGTCGTGGTTTCTGCCTGATGGTAATCCGAGAGTGCGTTCCTGATCCTGATATATTGGAAGCTAAAAGAACGCTCATATGTGGGGTTAACCCAAAAACTGTATAGATAAAGAAAAGAGAAGAGATGAGTGTTCTAAGGGAATATTAAAATGTAACCTTTAATAGTAATAATACAATCTTGTGTAAATGTCCATAATTGAGGTAATGTTCAATAATAGATTAGAGTGTACGTACATCTTGATAAGTGATAATCAAAAATGAGAAAATATGTAAAGATATTCTATAAAGAAAAATAAGTTATACAGGAATAACTAGGTTCTATTTAAGGTATACAGATACCTAAATATACACAAATACAGTTAACTGACAGAGATATATATATACGGATAAAAGGTTCTGTCGAAAAGATGATAGAGACCTTGGCCGCTGAAAAGAACTAAAGAAATAAATGAAAAGAAACTAAGATATGTACATAATAGGAGGAAAAATCTGATTAAACATTCTCTGAGATCTTCATAAATGTTGTAAGCAAAGACTAAGTTTGCAATAAACAGAGCATAAGTCCAACTAGAGGTTACAAGGAAAAGAGAAAGACAGCGCTAAAAAACTTATAAGCAGCAACCTTTAAAAGGGGATCCCTCAAACCCTTTAATTTAGATAAAATAAGAACCAAAAAAAAAAAAAGGCTGCGCACACAGATAAAATTGGAATAAAAAAATTAAATAAATAAAATATAAAATATAAATAAAGTCCAATTAAAAAGAAGGAAAAGTCCAATATTATTGTCCTTACAGATAGTCTTTGCTGTTGACGTCTTCTACTTTGTAGTGGGTCCACTTATATGAAAGATAAAAAGAGAGAGGAGGACAACCAATAGTGTAGTATGTAGAGTTCTAATATGGATGTGTAGAAATAATAGTATAAAACTCACATTTATCAGAGCTAATGTCCTAGCTCTGGAATAAAGCGCATACGGCGGTTTAATCCCCGCTTATGGGATATAGATGGGTTCCTCTCTGTGATACGTGTCCAGTTTCTCGAAATAAAAGAGACAGCCAATAGTGCTCACTGTATAGCAATATTGATAAAATAATAAAAGAATGTACTTACAAAACCAGAGCAGACCAACTGCTCCGTGACGACAGCTTGGGTGGATTGATCCCCACCTTGGATTTCTTTAAATGCAGGAAACTTCCAGGGGTTTTCAGGTTTTTTTTAAAACCAATAAAAATAATAATTAAAAAGCCAGGGTAAAAAGAGTATTATGTGTCTATAAAAAAAGATTATTGGCACAAACAAATGACCAAAAATACTTTAATATATTTACAAACACAATAATTAAATATCCATAACGCGTTTCGTCTAAGACTTTCTCAAATGGAATAACAGATTATACCTGGCTTATAGGTGTTATATAGGAACATAACTCATTTGAATTTGGCGCCAAAAATTGGTCCGTCCAATCAGAAACAAAATCACATTTAAAACTTTAAAATATGTTCAAAACTTAGTCAGTATACAATTTATAGTAATATAACTTATTTCTAATGGTTAGAAATCAAAAATGAGGGTTAAAAAGTGTAATTTAGAACATTTTAAAACGATCACGTGGCATACGGCACTTCCGCATTTCGGAAGTTTTAGCCGCAATGCCATATGGGAGATGTAGTTAAAAGTTAGCCGCGACCGGCGGCCGCATACAGGATAAAAAAAACAGATAATCATGCATAACCTAAGAAGATTTAGTGCCATAGAGGCATTTCCATTACAAAACATAGATTTTAAGTTATAAATTAAACAGATAGGCAGGAGGGCACATGACTAATCCATTACTTCCGCAAAACGGAGGTTTTAGCCCAAGTGCCACCTGGGAAATGTAGTTATCTTTAGAAAATAAATAAAAATGAAGTATAAAAGGTATCCCATAATGGAATATGGAAGTTTAACCACTGCAAATTGGAATAAAAATATGCAAAGTAAGAACTTAATACTGGCAACATTAATACAATAAAAATAGATGTATAAAAAGGGATTGTATACATAAAAGGAATATATAAGCCACTCATATTATAGACAGCAATAAAAAAATACAAGTATTATTTTACATACATGATCATTAAAAGTCATAAAAAATTGTGTAGATCAAAGTCAGCATTAAGACCATGGGGTATAAGAGTCTGAAGTTTATACACCCATTCCATCTCGGTTTTTCCAAGCAATTTTTTTATGTCACCTCCACGCCAAGAGGTAAAGCATTTTTTTATACCAATGCATTTTAATAGGCGTGGATCCTTATTGTGCATAATAAAATGTTTGGATACTGTATGATTTAAGTATCCATTTTTAATATTTCTGCAATGTTCGCTTAGCCTTATCTTTAAGCACCTTGTGGTCATCCCCACATATTGGAGGCCACATGGGCACTCAAGCAGATAAATAACATTTTTCGTATTGCAGCATATAAAATCATAAATATTATACACTTTTTTTGTCTGATTGGACATAAAACTTGAGACTTTAGATGAAGTAAAATGATCAGTGGTTTTGCATACAATACATTGTTTACATCTATAAAAACCTTTCGTCTGGGGAAAAAAAGACAGATTTTTGGGAGGAGATTTTTTAGTAAAATTAGTAGTTAAAATAGATTTAAAATTGGGTGCTCCTCTAAAAACAATATTTGGATGAACAGGTATAATAGAGCTAAGTATCTCATCATGTTTGAGTATATGCCAGTGTTTTCTTATTATTCGTTTAACATCTTTGCTTTTATTATTAAAATTAAAAATAACTGGGAGTACTATTGGTTCATTGTTTTCTTTGTTTTTGTATGTTAAAAGTTCTTTTCGTTCCTTTTGTTTGACAGTATTTATTGTAGTGTTTAATTCTGATTCTAAATATTTTTTTTCCATGAATTTATTTTTTTAAAAATCCGCTTGTTCGTTAAAATCTGTAAGTTCTGAACAATTTCTCCGGAGGCGTAAAAACTGGCTTTTTGGAGCACTTTCGAGCCAGGGCTTATAATGGCAACTAGATCTGTCTATAGCCGTGTTTACACATACTTTTTTGAAAAAAGTTTTTGTTTGGACCTGTCCATTGTTGATAAAAATATTAAGGTCTAGAAAATGTATGGATTCTTTACTAAATTTGTGTGTAAGAATAATGCCCCTATTATTGGTATTTAAATGATTAATAAAATCAATAAGATGGTTCTCTTGTCCATCCCAAATAAAAAAGAGGTCATCTATGTATCGAAAATAAGAGACTAGGTTTGCCCGCCATTGGTGGTTACCCCAGATGGCTTCAGATTCCCAGTTAGCCATAAACAAATTGGCATAACTGGGGGCAAACCTAGTCCCCATAGCAGTACCCCTTTTTTGCAAATAAAATGAATCTAAAAACCAGAAGTAATTGTTATTTAAAATAATATTTATACCTTCTATTATAAAATCTATTTGGATATCGGGAATCCTAGCTTCGTGAATTAAAATTTCTTTTATAGCTTGACAGCCAATGTCATGAGGAATAATAGTATAAAGAGACTGTACATCGCACGTGACTAGTATAAAACTATTTTTCCAAGTAAAATCATTTAAAAATTTTAAAAGTGACATAGAGTCTTTTAAATAGGATTTCATGAGTTTGACCGAAGGCTGAAGAAGGGTATCAATATATTGGGAGAGGTTACATAAGAGAGAACCTATCCCAGAAACAATAGGTCTACCTGGGGGGTGTTGCTCATTTTTATGAATTTTGGGAAGAAAGTAGATAACAGGAGTAATCGGGAATTTTTTGTTTAAAAAATTAAATTCATGTTTGTTTAAAATATTTAGATTAAGACCTTTGTTTAAAAAATTAAGTAAAATAGTTTGTATATTTTTAGTAGGGTCAGATACAAGTTGTTCATATACATTGATGTCTTTCAATTGTCTATGAGCTTCATCAATGTACATTTTACTAGACTGAATGACTACTCCACCTCCTTTGTCGGCTGATTTAATGACAATGTTTTTATCATTTTGGAGTTCTTTGATTGCCTGTCTTTCGGCATTTGTGAGATTATTAGTATCATATTTCTTATATTTAATTTTTTCTAAATCTTTGTGAACAAGTTTCTCAAATAAAATCAAAGGGGCCGATTTAAAATGAGATGGGTAAAACTTAGATTTTTCTCTAAGGTGTGTATTTAAAAATGGACTTTTATCTGTGTTTTGTAAGGGGGGTGGAGTGGTTAGGATTGGTTCTTTGTCATCTTTACTTATAAAAAATCTTTTAAGTGTAGCCTTTCTAACAAATTTGTTTACATCAAGAAAGGCTTGAAATGAATTAAAAGATGAGGTAGGGGCAAATTTAAGACCTTTACTTAAAACAGACAATTGTGCAGCTGTTAAAACTTTTTGAGAGAGATTAAAAATGCCATTGCACGAGTTGGTAGAGGGTATTATTGTCTTTCTAGTCTTTCTCTTTTGTTGCCGTCTTCCACTTCGTCTTCCTCTAAACTTAGGATTCTTTTTTGGGAGCGTGATGGATGTGGTGTCTGGGCTAGTGCAGGTTGGTGAGTGCGTATCTCTAAAAAATGGTCCTCGTTATCAAAGTCTGAATCGACTGATAGTAATTGATACCTATTAGTGTGATTTGGAATAATAGGTGATTTAGAATAATTAGAGTATGTATTATGATCATTGGTGTACCTGGGTCTTTGTGGTTTAGGTGAAAAGTTAAAACCAGAAGAATTTTGATATTTAGGTGATCGGGGTGCAGAATTATAATTTTGATGAGGAAATTTTCTTTGTTTGTGTGAGGGTAGTTGGTATGCATTGGTGTTACCTTGAAATGGAAATTTGGAGGAAACGTGAGATTGATGGGGGAAGGTTTTTGATGTAGGTGGGGATTGGTGATAGGATCTCCGTGTAGCATTGTTCTGATATTTTGGGGGTGGGTGTTGTGACATATTGTTGTAAGAATAAAAAATTTTGTACGCATAGTTTTGGTGATTAGGTCTAGAGGAGTAATTTTCTGAAGTATACTTTTTTTTATAATGGTAAGTTCTTACTTGTTTGTTAGAGTAGTCGGTTTTATCTCGAATATATTTTTTGATTTTTAGGTGTTTTGTGTCAACTTCAACCTTTTCAATTTTATTTTGAATAAGTATGGAGTTTTGTTTATAAGCCTTGGTTTCGGTGAATGGTAAAAGTTGTTCTCTAAGTTCGTTTATCTCGATGTCTAGAATGGACAATTTTTTACTTTTTTTGACTATTAATGTTTCCATTAAACCGAAAGTGCAAGCTCTAGTTTATTGTTCCACTCCTCCATAAACTCAAGATCATCTTGGTCAGAAGTGGGTAATTTTAGAAGCCTTAAACCACGGGGGGTAATTTGCTCATCTATGTAAAGGTGGCAATTTCCCATTTGAGCTTTATTTCTGTGGATAGGGCTTTCTCTAATTTCATAAAAAGATCTTGTTGGTTGGAGTATTGAGGAATTGTTTGTATAGTATTAATTATCTCTGTATTAAATACATTATTTACATCAATAGTATATTTGTTTCTGAATTCAAAGATAGACATTGTAAAAAGTTAAAAAGCAGCTATCCCAAAAGGGAAATTGGAGAAATGGTAACAAGGAAAAAGAGAAAGACAGCGCTAGATAACTTATAGGCAGCAACCTTTTAAAGGGGATCCCTCAAACCCTTTAATTTGGATAAAATAAGAAAAAGAAGAAAAAAGGCTGCGCACTCAGATAAAATTGGAATAAAATAAAAAAGTTATTTTTAAATAAAATATTAATAAAGTCCAATTGGAAAGAAGGAAAAGTCCAATATTATTGTCCTTACAGATAGTCTTTGCTGTTGATAACGAGGACCATTTTTTAGAGATACGCACTCACCAACCTGCACTAGCCCAGACACCACATCCATCACGCTCCCAAAAAAGAATCCTAAGTTTAGAGGAAGACGAAGTGGAAGACGGCAACAAAAGAGAAAGACTAGAAAGACAATAATACCCTCTACCAACTCGTGCAATGGCATTTTTAATCTCTCTCAAAAAGTTTTAACAGCTGCACAATTGTCTGTTTTAAGTAAAGGTCTTAAATTTGCCCCTACCTCATCTTTTAATTCATTTCAAGCCTTTCTTGATGTAAACAAATTTGTTAGAAAGGCTACACTTAAAAAAATTTTTATAAGTAAAGATGACAAAGAACCAATCCTAACCACTCCACCCCCCTTACAAAACACAGATAAAAGTCCATTTTTAAATACACACCTTAGAGAAAAATCTAAGTTTTACCCATCTCATTTTAAATCGGCCCCTTTGATTTTATTTGAGAAACTTGTTCACAAAGATTTAGAAAAAATTAAATATAAGAAATATGATACTAATAATCTCACAAATGCCGAAAGACAGGCAATCAAAGAACTCCAAAATGATAAAAACATTGTCATTAAATCAGCCGACAAAGGAGGTGGAGTAGTCATTCAGTCTAGTAAAATGTACATTGATGAAGCTCATAGACAATTGAAAGACATCAATGTATATGAACAACTTGTATCTGACCCTACTAAAAATATACAAACTATTTTACTTAATTTTTTAAACAAAGGTCTTAATCTAAATATTTTAAACAAACATGAATTTAATTTTTTAAACAAAAAATTCCCGATTACTCCTGTTATCTACTTTCTTCCCAAAATTCATAAAAATGAGCAACACCCCCCAGGTAGACCTATTGTTTCTGGGATAGGTTCTCTCTTATGTAACCTCTCCCAATATATTGATACCCTTCTTCAGCCTTCGGTCAAACTCATGAAATCCTATTTAAAAGACTCTATGTCACTTTTAAAATTTTTAAATGATTTTACTTGGAAAAATAGTTTTATACTAGTCACGTGCGATGTACAGTCTCTTTATACTATTATTCCTCATGACATTGGCTGTCAAGCTATAAAAGAAATTTTAATTCACGAAGCTAGGATTCCCGATATCCAAATAGATTTTATAATAGAATGTATAAATATTATTTTAAATAACAATTACTTCTGGTTTTTAGATTCATTTTATTTGCAAAAAAGGGGTACTGCTATGGGGACTAGGTTTGCCCCCAGTTATGCCAATTTGTTTATGGCTAACTGGGAATCTGAAGCCATCTGGGGTAACCACCAATGGTGGGCAAACCTAGTCTCTTATTTTCGATACATAGATGACCTCTTTTTTATTTGGGATGGACAAGAGAACCATCTTATTGATTTTATTAATCATTTAAATACCAATAATAGGGGCATTATTCTTACACACGAATTTAGTAAAGAATCCATACATTTTCTAGACCTTAATATTTTTATCAACAATGGACAAGTCCAAACAAAAACTTTTTTCAAAAAAGTATGTGTAAACACGGCTATAGACAGATCTAGTTGCCATTATAAGCCCTGGCTCGAAAGTGCTCCAAAAAGCCAGTTTTTACGCCTCCGGAGAAATTGTTCAGAACTTACAGATTTTAATGAACAAGCGGATTTTTAAAAAAATAAATTCATGGAAAAAAAATATTTAGAATCAGAATTAAACACTACAATAAATACTGTCA
The DNA here is from genome assembly GCA_933207985.1 of Pelobates cultripes. Taxonomy (NCBI): domain Eukaryota; kingdom Metazoa; phylum Chordata; class Amphibia; order Anura; family Pelobatidae; genus Pelobates; species Pelobates cultripes. The sequence continues at coordinate 34,426,956 of OW240922.1, read as the reverse complement.
AACAAAAGGAACGAAAAGAACTTTTAACATACAAAAACAAAGAAAACAATGAACCAATAGTACTCCCAGTTATTTTTAATTTTAATAATAAAAGCAAAGATGTTAAACGAATAATAAGAAAACACTGGCATATACTCAAACATGATGAGATACTTAGCTCTATTATACCTGTTCATCCAAATATTGTTTTTAGAGGAGCACCCAATTTTAAATCTATTTTAACTACTAATTTTACTAAAAAATCTCCTCCCAAAAATCTGTCTTTTTTTCCCCAGACGAAAGGTTTTTATAGATGTAAACAATGTATTGTATGCAAAACCACTGATCATTTTACTTCATCTAAAGTCTCAAGTTTTATGTCCAATCAGACAAAAAAAGTGTATAATATTTATGATTTTATATGCTGCAATACGAAAAATGTTATTTATCTGCTTGAGTGCCCATGTGGCCTCCAATATGTGGGGATGACCACAAGGTGCTTAAAGATAAGGCTAAGCGAACATTGCAGAAATATTAAAAATGGATACTTAAATCATACAGTATCCAAACATTTTATTATGCACAATAAGGATCCACGCCTATTAAAATGCATTGGTATAAAAAAATGCTTTACCTCTTGGCGTGGAGGTGACATAAAAAAATTGCTTGGAAAAACCGAGATGGAATGGGTGTATAAACTTCAGACTCTTATACCCCATGGTCTTAATGCTGACTTTGATCTACACAATTTTTTATGACTTTTAATGATCATGTATGTAAAATAATACTTGTATTTTTTTATTGCTGTCTATAATATGAGTGGCTTATATATTCCTTTTATGTATACAATCCCTTTTTATACATCTATTTTTATTGTATTAATGTTGCCAGTATTAAGTTCTTACTTTGCATATTTTTATTCCAATTTGCAGTGGTTAAACTTCCATATTCCATTATGGGATACCTTTTATACTTCATTTTTATTTATTTTCTAAAGATAACTACATTTCCCAGGTGGCACTTGGGCTAAAACCTCCGTTTTGCGGAAGTAATGGATTAGTCATGTGCCCTCCTGCCTATCTGTTTAATTTATAACTTAAAATCTATGTTTTGTAATGGAAATGCCTCTATGGCACTAAATCTTCTTAGGTTATGCATGATTATCTGTTTTTTTTATCCTGTATGCGGCCGCCGGTCGCGGCTAACTTTTAACTACATCTCCCATATGGCATTGCGGCTAAAACTTCCGAAATGCGGAAGTGCCGTATGCCACGTGATCGTTTTAAAATGTTCTAAATTACACTTTTTAACCCTCATTTTTGATTTCTAACCATTAGAAATAAGTTATATTACTATAAATTGTATACTGACTAAGTTTTGAACATATTTTAAAGTTTTAAATGTGATTTTGTTTCTGATTGGACGGACCAATTTTTGGCGCCAAATTCAAATGAGTTATGTTCCTATATAACACCTATAAGCCAGGTATCATCTGTTATTCCATTTGAGAAAGTCTTAGACGAAACGCGTTATGGATATTTAATTATTGTGTTTGTAAATATATTAAAGTATTTTTGGTCATTTGTTTGTGCCAATAATCTTTTTTTATAGACACATAATACTCTTTTTACCCTGGCTTTTTAATTACTTTATTTTTATTGGTTTTAAATAAACCTGAAAACCCCTGGAAGTTTCCTGCATTTAAAGAAATCCAAGGTGGGGATCAATCCACCCAAGCTGTCGTCACGGAGCAGTTGGTCTGCTCTGGTTTTGTAAGTACATTCTTTTATTATTTTATCAATATTGCTATACAGTGAGCACTATTGGCTGTCTCTTTTATTTCGAGAAATTGGACACGTATCACAGAGAGGAACCCATCTATATCCCATAAGCGGGGATTAAACCGCCGTATGCGCTTTATTCCAGAGCTAGGACATTAGCTCTGATAAATGTGAGTTTTATACTATTATTTCTACACATCCATATTAGAACTCTACATACTACACTATTGGTTGTCCTCCTCTCTCTTTTTATCTTTCATATAAGTGGACCCACTACAAAGTAGAAGACGTCAACAGCAAAGACTATCTGTAAGGACAATAATATTGGACTTTTCCTTCTTTTTAATTGGACTTTATTTATATTTTATATTTTATTTATTTAATTTTTTTATTCCAATTTTATCTGTGTGCGCAGCCTTTTTTTTTTTTTTGGTTCTTATTTTATCCAACTAGAGGTTAGCTGTCCGAGAAATAGATAAAGAGAAACTAAGGTATGTACAAGGTGAAAGGAAAGTTCCGATTGAATGTACTCGGAGACCTTCACTAAAAATAGTAACCAAAAACTACGTTTTGTTATCCACGGAGCCTGAGTCCAAATGAAAATTGGCTGTCCGTGAATCAATGATGTTCAATGTAGAAAGTAATGGATATTTGTCCTAGGCATAAACAGGTTCTGTTCAAATGTTTTCAGAGACCTGAATATAAATATGTGTGCGAAATCAGACGTTTCGCAATTGACAATTAGTAAGAATTATCCTAAAGGATATTAGTTGGATACAGGCTTCGTGGATGAAAGAAATATATAACATACTACCGCTGTGGGTGGGGAAAATATGTGCCAGTCATCCCCACAAAAACAGAAAAAGATATTTTTCGGTAGTAATAAAGTATAACCCAGGATTAGAGACATGTAACTGAAATAGTAAATAAGGTAGAAGAATGATTGCTAAGTCTCATGAATCCCTGAGAGCTCCTGACGCGCGCGTTTCGCCCACAGCTCATCAGTTAACTGTATTTGTGTGTATTTAGGTATCTGTATACCTTAAATAGAACCTAGTTATAGTCCTGTATAACTTAATTTTCATTATAGGATATCTTTACATATTTTTTAATTTTTGATTATCACTTATTAAGGTGTACGTACACTCTAATCTATTATTGAGCATTACCTCAATTATGGACATTTACACAAGATTTTATTATTACTATTAAAGGTTACATTTTAATATTCCCTTAGAACACTCATCTCTTTTCTTTAACTTAAGGGTAAGGCCTTAACGTGGACCAATCCATTATGGGAGAGTAATAAGAGTATTTCTTATAATTACCAGGAATTCCTTGCGGAATTCAAATTAATGTTTGAACCATTAAGATGATGCCTCCACTACCTTAATGCATATCAAACAAGTGAACCGGTCTATCTCAGATTATGCCATCGAATTTCGCACCTTGGCTTCTGAGGTAGACTGGACTAACAACGGATTAATCGTTGCTTTTAAAAAAGGATTATCAGAGAATATACTTGACGAAATTGCTGCCAAAGATCTACTGAAAAGATTAAACACATTTATTACAGTTGTGATGCAGAGTGATAATAGACTTAGGATCAGAGAAATTACTAGAAGCAGAACCAGAAGTATGACCTTGTCAATAGCACCTTGATTCTCCAAACCTGTTGTCCCTGACCTCCCGATGCGATCTGAATCCAAACCTATGCAACTAGGGGTTACGAGATTGTCAGAGGCAGGATTGTCAGTATAGGAAAAGAGAGGGTCTATGCTTATATTGTGGCAAAAAAAGACATATGAGAGATACTTGTACTATACGCCCAGAAAACTTCCGCACCTAAGAACCTTAAGGGGACAGGTCTTAGGTGTTATGCATACATCCTCTAGTAATAACCAAAGTAGATTTCTCCTTGACATTGTCGCCTGCTGCAACAAGAAAATCTTTTCATGCAAAAGCCCTGGTAGACTCAGGTTCGGCAGGTAACTTTATTGACATGTATTTTGTTAAAAAACACTCTATACCTGTCAAGGAGAAGTCTTCACCTCTGGCTGTTGAGGCTATTGACAGGAGACCTCTCTCTCAACCACTGATTACCCACAAGACTTTGCCTATTAGTATCATTATAGGTGCATTGCATAAAGAATTCACATTACATTTACATTTACATTTCAGATAATTGCTTTCCCTTCGTGTCCCATCATATTAGGATTCCCTTGGCTCATCGAGCACAACCCTCAAATTGACTAGGCAAAAGGGGAAATACTGGAATGAGGTACAGACTGTCAGGAGGGTTGTATGTCACCTATTACTAAAAGAGTGGGCATCGTTACCCTACCTGCAATTACACCCACAACCCTGAAATACCCATGCAGTATTGGGAGGTTAGGGAAGTGTTTAGTAAAAGTGAAACTGATGTTCTACCTCCACATAGATCATATGATTGTTCTATTGATCTGCTGTCCTAAAGGGGCGGTATATGCTTTATCCCCACAAGAGAGTAACATCATGGAGGAGTACATCAGAGATGCCTTAAGTAAGGGTCCCATACGCAAATCATCCTTTCCTGCTGGTGCAGTGTTCTGTTTCATGTCAAAAAAGGATGGAGAACTATGTCCTTGCATTGACTATAGGGCATTAAACAAAATCACCATAAAAAATGCTTATCTCCAAATTGTTTGACAGACTCCAGGGTGCTAAGGTCTTTACCAAACTTGACCTCAAGAGTGGTCAGGATTAAGAATGATCATGAGTGGAAAACGGCAATTAACACTAGAAATGGTCTTTATTGTAAACTTGAAAAATGCATGTTTAATCAACTTGAAGTACAGTTTTTGGGGTATAATATAACCTGTCCCCTGACGAAGGTGCATCTTACAAAGCACCGAAACGTGCGTCGGGCGTTTTATATAATTTTCTTTGGGTTATGGGCACTGGGCACTGTTTGGTTTAGCACTTTCTATTCTATATACCGATTTTGACTATCTGATTCTCTTTGCTACTATGCCTGTCTAGTAAGATTACCAGGGAAGGAGGCTTTCTTAAATTTGCATTGTCAGTTTATTTTAAACTGACCCCTATATCTATACTGCCTACTCTCCTTCTTTCTATATGTATCATACCCCTACTACCATCACCTATGTAAGACTGCTTTGTCTATTACACTTCATAGACTATCCCATTGGATTGTCAGCTTATAGGAATTAGATCTGGGGTTTAGAACAATAAGTGATAATAATGCTGGGAGGAGTGCCTTTTCGTATACCATGGATAGATTATTTTCATACAAGCCATTTTTATAATAAAGTTTTATTTTAGTACTTTGAATCGTGTCCCTATATATATACAGAATACTCCTACCTGGTATATTTTTGACACATAGTTGCCTGTAGATATATTTTTTCACTGATCAAGCAGTCTAGCGATCTGTATTTATTAAGTGTTCTTGCATAGCAAGACCACTTATTGTTATCTCACATATATATTATTATTCTTATTATAGCCAAATTTGCCACCCTAACTCCTCCCACAGTTTTTACACTACATAGACAAAAATTTACCAAAACATGCAGATTGTTCCCGATCGGATTGCTATTACTTTGTGGAACGTTTCGCCGAATGGTTCACGGAATATCGTCGTTCTTGTGGCGCAATTTGTCCCATAGGAATGAATGGCAAAGCTAGAGTGGGAGCTGGCAAAAGCTGAAAAATCAGGACATGATTTCTAAACTGCCACCACTCCCTTATTTTCAGGCCCACCTACACAAATCTTATATCAAAACATTCAGCTATCCCTGCTGCCACTAAACATGTCAACGGCTAAGCCATAGTCCTGATAGTTTTCACAATATAATAATTTGTTTGCAACTAACGCCGTCCATTGACATTCATTGAAACTTCACTCTACAAAGCTCAAATTTGAAGTGCAATTTCTAAACTGCGACTGTGCCTTCATTTTTAATACTTCAGAGATATACTATGCATCAACATGTAGGTCTGGGTCTTGTGATTCTCACAATATAAAGCTCTTCGCTGTAGGATTTATAGTTTTTAAAATACGACCGTTTGAAGATGGCAACCGCCAAAATACTCTGACCTGTGCCAGGCTGCAGCAGCAAGTGATGTCATAGACAGGGCCTTTTGAACACCTGCTAATGTTTTTATAAATGTATGGTTTAATGTAACTGTGCAACAACGTTGCAATTAAATGTGCTATATAAATGATAACAGTTACTCCGCCCACTCCAGTTGTAGACTACTGGTGGAGGCAAGAACACTTCACACAATTGCCCCAGAAATTGTAGCTTTTCTAGTTTTTTATTATTATTTTTTCACACTAGCCAGTATTTTGATATTTACTCTACATTACTATACTTATATCCAGGAGATGCAACTAGCCTCAGGGCTTTATCTGCACTGAGATTATTTGGCATCTAATTTTCTGTTTTTGGTTTATCATTACATTGGGGTTAAGCCCCTTGAGACCCCTGGAGTCTCATCTCGGTACTTAAGACTAGTGGTTACACCGGGCACGACTACCGTAGGGTATAGTACCCACTGTCTTATTTTTTGTTCTTTTTTTGTTTATAATATATCCGCCTCTGGTTTCCAAATAGATCCTCGCAAACTAAAGGCTGTTCTACACTGGCCATTACCCAACGGGTTAAACGCCATTCAAAGGTTCATTGGTTTCTACAATTATTACAGAAGATTCATAAAAGGTTTCTCTTCAGTAATAGCCCCCATCACCTATATGACAAGAAAAGGGGGCTAATTGTAATATATGGTCCAAAGAAGCCAAAGAAGCTTTGTAACTTCTCAAAAATTTTTTTGCTTCTGCAGACATATTGATACATCCTGACACTAGCAAAGCTTTCATACTTGAAGTTGATGCCTCCGAAACAGGGGTCGGGCTGTCCTTTCCCAGAGAGAGTCAGAATACCCCTTTGCATCCTTGTGGTTACTTCTCCAGAAAGTTTTCTCCATCTGAGCATAATTATGACAAGAAGTAGAAAACTAGATTGATTTGCAAAGTACACAAAGTATTTCCAAATAGGAAATGGACCAAATATTTTACCATCTTCTGAAGATCCACAAATATTGTTGGACTCTCTAGGTCATTCCATTAATTTAGGGATTGTTTCCCTGAGAGAGGGCATTTCAGAGTAGCTGCATTACTATGTTTAACAATTAGTACAAAATTCTAAGGATTTTTTATTACATTTTTATTAAAGGAAATCCCTGTCTCAAAAAAATCGTGAAACTGTCCCAATACATGCTAACATGTATATGTTAATTGTACCAGGTTTTTAGAGATGGCAATACCTATAAGTACCATATAGTATGGTATGTGAGTATGGTCTTCTCATAACCTGGGATGGTTGATGAAAAAATATAAAGAGATTTTGCCAACCAATTGAACAACACAGAATGGAACCTCTTTTTTTTCAAAGGCTAAAGATAAAGTCTAATTTTTTTGGATCTACATTTAAGAGCGGGTTTAATGAATCACATAATCAGCACTTCTAGATATAGGAAAAGTACAGCAGGAAATACATTCTTGCAAGTAGACAGATGCCACTTCTCCCAAACATTTAAGGCAATTTCCTCCAAGTTTATTCATCTCAGGGGAAGTTGCTCTTCCAATGAGTGTTTTGAGAAACAGTTGAGAGATTTGACAGTATGTTTATCACAAATGGGTTACACAACTAAGTTAATCAATAGATGTTATGAAGTGGTTAAATGCTGTTATGCTATTGGATGAAAATAAATCTCAGAAATTTAATAGAAGGAATAAGTGAAATAATGTCAAGCAAACAATACAAATAGTAGATTCCTACCAAGAAAAACCATGTACAGAGCATACTAACCAATATAATTGGATAGTCAACATTATTCATCTTCCTATTTCAAGATTGAGCCACTTTTAAAGTTCAGTAATTTTTTCAAAATATTCATCGGTATTAGTGGAATAATAAATGACTAATTTTACATAAATACATATGTTTAAGAAAAGGTTCATAATTACATATTGTAATAATTTATATCCCTCCTGTGTTGGCCTAAATGTGTCATAAAAACATTGGATGCAAAGTGTTTAAATAGTTAGAGGACTATATAGTGAAAGGTTTATAGTATTTAAAAGGCACAATTAATGGAATCAGAGATGGGTATTTCTGCCAGGACTGAATTATGTGATTCATGGTATCTAGTGAAGTAAATAAATGACAATTGTTTATTTTCTTTATCATCTATTGTATCTTACATATGGTTTGTTATATTTCACCAGATACTAAATTAAACAGAATTTCTATTTGCAGTTTGTTGCATATTGTAGCCTTCAGAATACCATTCCCTCTCATTGCTACTAGTAATTGTGAAGCGATATTTACATGCCTATGGAGTGAATCATAGGAGGGTGGTCTCAGAATGGGGACATGTATGTGCAACATATCTACAAGCATATTTTGCCTACTGATTAAAGACTTATAAAATATGTTTTAGTGGAAAAAGTACTAAATATCTGGTTAAAGAGTAGTAGTAGTAGTAGGTCCAATGACATTTATATAATGTGCCAACATTATGCATTGATTGAAATTTCCCATTTAAAGTTTCCCACTCAATGCGATCCCTTGCAGGGTTTGATTGTTTTTATATCCAGCAGTTGAGAAGGGCAATGATTTTGCGGTGTTGTGATTTTGTGGTTTTATATTAGTAATATGCAGTAATGGTGAAAACTATTATAACACGGGTGCAATATTTTTTTACTCTTATTCTTTGAGCAAGTTTATTATAAAGGCAGTGGAGTGTAGAGCTGGGTTCTAGATGGAAGTTGATCTCTCTTTTCTTCATTAATTTAACCTGGTTAACCCCAGTTAAACATACAGCTATTCTTACGATAGAGTTTGTCAGATTGTGCAGTCCATGTTAGTGTGAGTTCATGCATATTATTTAAGATCGAAACATTACTGTGGCTTAATGGCTCAATATCAGATAGTACTATTGAGTCTTCAATAAGCACATTGGAAAAATGTTTCTTTTAAGAGTGATTCAAGGTTAGTGGAGCATTTTAGCAAACTCCCTTAGCTTGGCATTTTTAACCCCTTAAGGACACAAGACGTGTGACATGTCATGATTCCCTTTTATTCCAGAAGTTTGGTCCTTAAGGGGTTAAAGCTTGGTGTTTCACATTCGATTTTAAGTGCTGATGAAGCTTAATTTAGTAGATGCTAAACACATCCAGACATCCTTTAGGTTCTTGTTTTCATTTATTTCTTTTTTGGTTCCTCTCTTCATGTACTTTTTCAAGCATATAGACATTTGGCAGTTGATTGTTTTTTTTTGGTTTTTTTTTATTGTGTCTCTATGCTGTCTTGTTACACTTATGTGATCTGCACATTGCTACATATTCTATTTTTTAAATACATCAACATAAGTTTTGGAATTTCCTCAATGCAATTTTTGGGGGATTGCTCAAAATTGCAGTTTGAAAGAATTGTTGTCCTCATTCAATGTCAAATTATAAAACAATTATAACCAGCACTGGGAATATCCAGCCATGCAGTCTGAAATGAGTAACATTTTAATTTTTTGAGGTAGCGGCACATAAATGCTTTTATGTCTATGTTTACCATAACTTTAAATATCTCAAACAATCTAGATATGTTTATTGCATGCATCTCTCACCGGTAGCCCTGTCAGATAATTATGCTGTAAGTAGAGGTAGCGCAGTGAATGAAGACCACGGAACAGATCAGCTGGCAGTCTGTGGATGTGACAGCGATACAGGTGCAGGGATTGAAGGGAACTGAGTCCACTGAAGGTATCCGGTTGTAGTGGTGGTAGACTAGGGTTGTTGCCTAGGTCCAACTCTTTCAGGTATTCCAGACCTTGAAAAGCACCAGGTCGGAGAAGGGAGATGCGGTTGGAGAAAAGCCAGAGGACAGAGGTTAGAGGTGAGAAGAGTCCGGGACCTAGCTCTGATATCTGGTTATTCTGCAGAAACACTCTGCGTGCCAAGCCAGGCAGCGGTGAGGGGACACGGGATAGGTTGTGTGACTGGCAGCTTGCTGTGGGTGGTGAAGGATAACAGGTGCAGAGAGAAGGACAAGGGGTAAGGGAAGGATGGTAAGAGAGTGAGAGGGGGAGGAGGAGGGAAAAACAAATAAGGTATTGGAGGGAGCCTAAGAATGAAGAAATGTAAAAAGGAATGGGTGACATAAAAGTGAATGGGGGTGTCAGACAGGGGAGAGGGAGAGGCAGCCAAAGGTAAAGAAATGATAAAAATAAGAAGAGGAAAAAAGCAAACAAAAACATTGATTATTATGTCATCTATTTAACAAACCCATTTTTAAAATTATTTTCTATATCTACATTTATATTTACATTTTGTATCACATGTTTCAGCATCATTTATATGTATCAATTTCTCAGCTTTATCTGTCATACATGCATCTGCTAGTGAATATGTGATTCTTTTTTTTTATACATATCTACTCATCTACTTTGGGTTACAGGTCTGTTAATCTGCTTCACTGTCTAGTCATCTGTCTGCTCATCCATCCATCCATTTTGTCCCCTGGTATTCTGATAGCCACACCTCTTCTTCTAAGATTCTACTAAATATAATCTAAAAATGCCCTGTTCACACACGCACAAAAAGCCTTACTGCTCCATTATTTTATTCACATTTCCTGTTAATAAGCCTGTAAGCATAGAAACATAGAAACATAGAATGTGATGGCAGATAAGAACCATTCGGCCCATCTAGTCTGCCCAATTTTCTAAATACTTTCATTAGTCCCTGGCCTTATCTTATAGTTAGGATAGCCATATGCCTATCCCACACATGCTTAAACTCCTTTACTGTGTTAAACTCTACCACTTCAGCTGGAAGGCTATTCCATGCATCCACTACCCTCTCAGTAAAGTAATACTTCCTGATATTATTTTTAAACCTTTGTCCCTCTAATTTAGGAATATGTCCTCTTGTTGTGGTAGTTTTTCTTCTTTTAAATATAGCCTCCTCCTTTACTGTGTTGATTCCCTTTATGTATTTAAATGTTTCTATCATATCCCCCCGTCTCGTCTTTCCTCCAAGCTATACATGTTAAGATCCTTTAACCTTTCCTGGTAAGTTTTATCCCGCAATCCATGAACCAGTTTAGTAGCCCTTCTCTGAACCCTCTCTAAGTTATCAATATCCTTCTGAAGATACGGTCTCCAGTACTGTGTACAATACTCCAAGTGAGGTCTCACCAGTGTTCTGTACAATGGCATGAGCACTTCCCTCTTCCAACTGCTAATACCTCTCCCTATACAACCAAGCATTCTGCTAGCATTTCCTGCTGCTCTATTACATTGTCTGCCTACCTTTAAGTCATCAGAAATAATCACCCCTAAATCCCTTTCCTCATATGTTGAGGTTAGGACTCTATCAAATATTCTGTACTCTGCCCTTGGGTTTTTACGTCCAAGATGCATTATCTTGCACTTATCCACATTAAATGTCAGTTGCCACAATTCTGACCATTTTTCTAGTTTACCTAAATCATTTGCCATTTGGCTTATCCCTCCTGGAACATCAACCCTGTTACATATCTTAGTATCATCAGCAAAAAGACATACCTTACCATCAAAGACCTTCTGCAATATCACTAATAAAAATATTAAAGAGAATGGGTCCAAGTACAGATCCCTGAGGTACCCTGCTGGTGACAAGTCCAAGCTTCGAATATATTCCATTAACTACAACCCTCTGTTGCCTGTCACTCACTTACCCATTCAACATTACCCATTGCCTTACCCATTCAACAATATTGGAATCCAAACTTAAAGATTGCAGTTTATTGATAAGCCTTCTATGTTCAACAGTGTCAAAAGCCTTACTGAAATCTAGGTAAGCAATTTCTACTGCACCACCCTGATCTATAATTTTAGCAACCCAATCAAAAAAATCAATAAGATTAGTTTGGCATGATCTCCCTGAAGTAAACCCATGTTGTCTCTGATCTTGAAATCCATGTGTTTTTAGATGTTCAACAATCCTATCCTTTAACATGGTTTCCATCACTTTCCCCACTACTGAAGTAAGGCTTACTGGCCTATAGTTGCCAGACTCCTCCCTATTACCTTTCTTGTAAATGGGCACAACATTCGCTAACTTCCAATCTTCTGGGACTACTCCTGTTAACAATGATTGGTTAAATAAATCTGTTAATGGTTTTGCTAGTACACCACTAAGCTCTTTTAATAGCTTTGGGTGTATTCCATCAGGTCCCATTGACTTATTTGTCTTTACTTTTGACAGTTGAAATAGAACCTCTTCCTCTGCAAACTCACGTATAATAAATGACTCATTTATCCTTTTTCTTAACTGAGGTCCCTTTCCTTCATTTTCATCTGTAAATACAGAACAAAAATATTAATTGAGGCAGTTAGCTAGACCTGTATCCTCTTCTACATACCTTCCTTCTTTTGTTTTTAATCTAACTAATCCTCGTTTTACTTTTCTTTTCTCATTTATGTATCTAAAAAAAAATTTGTCCCCCTTTTTTACTGACTGTGCTATTTTCTCTTCTGTGTGTGATTTTGAAGCTCTTATAGCTTGCTTAGCCTCATTCTGCCTAATCTTATAGATCATTTTGTCTTCCTCACTCTGGGTTTTTTTTTTATAATTACTAAATACTAACTTTTTGTTTTTAACTATTTTGGCCACATCTGCGGAGTACCACTGTGGTTTCTTGACTTTTTTGCTTTTACTGACAAGCATAATGCAATTTTCTGTTGCCTTCAGTAGTGCAACTTTTAAATAATCCCATTTCTCTTGGACTCCATTTAAATTGCTCCAGTCTCATAGTGACTCCTCTACACATATTCTAATTTTAGAAAAGTCTGTTTTTCTAAAGTCTAAAACTTTTGTTTTTGTGTGGTGTGACTCGGCCACTGTTCTTATATTAAACCACACTGACTGATGATCACTGGATCCTAAACTTTCAACTACAGTAATATCTGATACCAAATCTCCATTTGTTAACACTAAATCTAGTATGGCCTCTTTACGAGTTGGCTCCTCAACGACTTGTTTTAGAGACAATCCCAGTAGGGAGTTTAGCTATTTTTGTTTTCCAATTTACATCAGGGCGATTAAAGTCACCCATGATGATAACTTCCCCCTTCATTGTCATTTTAGCTATTTCCTCAACTAGTAGATTATCTAACTCTTCAATTTGTCCTGGGCGTCTATAAATCACACCTACACGAGTTACTGTGTGATTACCAAATTCTAACGTAACCCAAACGGACTCTATGTTCGCCTCACTAACTTTTATTAGGCTAGATTTTATGCTATCCTTCACATACAGGGCCACCCCTCCCCCTTTCTTGCCTTCCCTATGTTTTCTATATAAAGAGTACCCTGGTATTGCTATGTCCCAGTCATTTTTCTCATTATACCATTTCTCAGTAACAGTGACTAAATCTACACTATCAGTTGCCATTATTGCAACAAGTTCATGGATCTTTTTCCCTAAAGTACGAGCATTTGTAGACATGACTCTAAGCTTATCATGTTTTAACACACTTGCTACAGGCACCTTCTGTCCTTGTTTTGGGGGACAAATGGATTGATGTTTTATCACCCTTTTGCCCCCCCCCTCCTAGTTTAAATACATCCTAGCAAAACCTCTAAGCAAGGTATCTTGGTGAACTGGTACTGAGTGCTCAAGTCCATACAAGGCTTATTAGGAAGCAGTGGTACCTCCAGGAATCATATTTCATAAAAAAACAACACACACAAGCATGCACTAGTGCATTTCTGCTCCTCATAAAAATAACAAATGTATATAACATTTAAAAAATGCAATAATCAAAAAAAGCCTCTGAGGTGCTGCTATCCCCCTACACTGTGGGCACCTAAGATCAGAAGTGAAAAAAGGAGGGAAGCGCTCCAGTATGCTGTGCAACAAGTGTTACCACATATATTGAAAAACAAAGATATTCAGCAAACGTTTTGAGCACAAGCCCTTTCTCAGTGAATCTTGTTCTTAGAATGGAGCGCTTCCCTCCTTTTAAAATGTTTATAGTTCAAGTAGAGATTGTAGCTGTATTAGTCCAGTGATGTAGATGTAACAAACAGATAAAATTTGTATCTTGTAATGCCTTTTTTATTGGACTAACAGAATTTATTAATGACAAGCTTTCAGGAGAACCTCCATACAGGGGTTAAAGCGACATGAGTGCAGATAAGACACAGGTTTGATAGAAAATAGACCCTCTGCAAGAATGGTGTCTATTTTCTATCAAACATGTGTCTTACCTGTACTCATGTCGCTTTGACCCCTGTATCACAACTCAACTTTGAATTCCATGTGTCATCTTGCTCAGGAATGCTTTAAACTTGACAAAGGGAGGTTCTCCCGAAAGCTTGTCATTAAATAATTTTGTTAGTCCAATAAAAAAGGTATTACAAGATACACATTTTATCAGTTTTTTACGTATATATATATATATATATATATATATATATATATATGCATGTGTACTTTTGCCTTCATACATGTATGCATACAGAGGCGCAACTAGAAACCAATTGGCCCCGGTGCGAAAACTGCACTGCGGCCCCCCCCATGTATCCCATCCCCCGCCAGCCACACTATGTGTCTCATTCCCCCCAACAAGCCCCTCATCTCCCTCTGCCAGCCCCTGCACGTGTCTCATTCTCCCCCAGTCACTTTTTACCCACCCCTCAGCCCCCCTATGTGTCTCTCCCACCCACCCCCTCCACGTGTCTCTCTCACCCCATATAATTGTGACAGACACACACACACTGAAAGACACACACACTCACTGACAGACACACACTCACACTAACAGACAGACACACACACTGTCAGACACACTAACACACTCTCACAATTAAATTTTTTGAGGCCCACCCATCCTCTCTACCTTTTGGAGTGCTGGTGTGGGTCCTCTCCCTGGGGTCCAATGTGAGGCTGTGCTATAATCTAGCAGTTCCTATTTCCTCCAGTGTGCTGTTTAGTATGCCGGGGGCCAGAATGCCGTCATATTCTGGCTTCCGGCCTCACAAAGGACGCGCGAGGCCTATGTCACCTGCATCCTGTCTTTCCACCCCTTCCAGTTTATTTCGGCAGAGAGGCACCTGCCATCCAGGTGAGCAGGTGCCTACTCTGGCTCACTGGGTAAGAGCCGATTCGAGGGTGCCCTAAGGTAGATGGCCACCTCCTGGGCCCCATGTGAGAGGGCTCCTCTCAGCACCCCCACCTTTTGTGGCTCAAGGTAGCAAAGGTCAGCAGGGCGCTGGGCCCCCAGTAGTGACAGGCCTCGTTGCAGCTTCGACCCCTGCAAAAGTGTTAGTTCTGCCACTGTATGCATACATACTCATTGTCAACCTCAAACATGTAAACATACACATGTGACCCTTACCGATTAATGCATGCACACATTACAAGGGATTCTGGAGTAGGGGGGAAGTGAGAATGCTTTTTGTAAGCATCCAAACCAACTAAGAGAATAATGCCCATAATTCTACCCAGTTACCACATTCACATGATAATTTGCTCAATTCATTGAGAGATCTGCCCATCAATTCTTATACTCTACTAATTCATCCTAAAATACTGCCTATTCACTCTGTGACAATTTTATAACATGACAAGCGGCTTCATATTTGCTTAAGTCTCTCTTTACTAGAACTCCACAGCAGCACATTAACATAGAAAGGTTACAACCAATCAGAAAAAAGTAAAGTACAATAAAAGTCCCCTCCCAACCAACTACTTCCTCTTTCTTTGCTGCTCCACATCAATCACAGGTCAGAGTAGCACTGCCTCCTGGGATTTATCCATTACTTTTTGTTACTACTTATTACTATTTATTGATTGTTATTATATTTAATGGTATTAGTTCTTCTGCTTTTGGCGGTATTCCTTAGCCTTTGCTCTTTGGGTGTCAGGGGGTTCCCTTAAATCCCTTTGTTTTGTTTTTTCCTGTTCCCCCTTCTGTGTTCCCCCTCACGCGGACGTCGGAGAGGCAGCTAAATGGCCAGGGCAGCGGGGTACCGTTTTTATCCAGCCCTCTCTCTCACTCGTTGCCACATACTTTCCATCACCGGGTCGCAGGAAATCTCCTGGAATAGAGGCCCGTGGACGGTAGGGGGCGGAGAGGGGAGTACTACCACATGGGAGCAGCAGCTCCCGGCCTCTTGCTGATTTCCCCCACAACCCAGGAACTCCTCCGACCGTGGATTTTTCCTCTATTTCAGGTACTGAGGGGGTTTTAGTTGCCTACAATCATGGCCTTTTGTCTAATTGCTATACTAAGGGGGTCTATAACTGTACCCTCCATTCAAATTGTACCCAGCACCCCTAATACTTGGGCCTATCCTTGCCTGCCAGCCTGCCTCTTATTGTACCTTTTGCTTTACAGATTGGCACCTCAGTGCGGTCCATCTCAGGGGTCTGGCCTGCCCTTAACTGTGCCCACGATTGGCCTGCTCTGTCTGTGCCCCCATTATTGGCCTACTTTGTCTGTGCCCCTTTGATTGGCCTGCTTTGTCTGTGCCCCTTGATTTGGCCTGCGCTGTCTGTGCCATTGCCACTGGGTGGTCCCGGCCTGGCTATTTTCCATAAGTACTCTTGTGTTTTGCATGCACTATCCATCTTGCCTCTGCCGCAGTATTGGGGTGCCGCCCCGGTTATTCTACTGGTGACACTTACCCTGTGTGTTTTACCCTAGATGTCACATTGCAAGCAGTCTTCCTGCTATGGAGCCCTCAACCCGAGAACAGAGCTTGCAGGCCATGATTAATGAGGTGGTGTCTGCCTCTGTGGAAAAGGCCCTCCCGAAAACCCCGCAGAATTGGGGCTCTAACGGGATCTCTCAGGAGATTAGGCAAGAGCGCACAATCTTAGACAAATGGCGAGTGGACCAATCTCCCTCGGAGGACAACACGGACGGCCCAAGGTGGGCACGTGGCTCTGGTGGATCACCTACACAAAGGACACCTACCTCCCTGCTAGGCAAAGACATGTTCCTGGATGCTACAGGTGTACTCCTGTTCGACCCATGGTACATCAGACACCCCAGATCCTCCAAATGGTCGCTGCCTGACCAGCTGGCACAGTTCATGCACTACTGGGTCCGCAAACCTCTGTACTGGGAGGTGAGGAGGAGATTACGGGCGGAATGCCCCAGGCCCGTGTTACCAGATAAGGTCGCCCTTACCCCAGAGTTTGACCCCATGGTCTCAACCTACATGATCCATACTGGGCGTGTCCTCAAGAAAGGGGTTGAGTGCAACCTCAAATTGGCACAGGATAAACTGCTGGACATGCTGGGCCCCCTGGCCAGGGGACTTTTTTGTAGGCTGCTGCCCTGGACCCAGCTTCCATACGGGACTGGGCTTTGCGCTCTATTTGGAAGAAAACACTAAAAAAAGTGCAAATAATCCAGGAGCTAGCTAGTAAATGGCTCAAAGTGAAAATAGAAAATAAAATACTGAATAAAATACTAGTAGGATGTATAGATAAAAATAGGTACTGGGCCTTTAAGAAGAACAAATATGTGAATGTATAAAAATATATACTGTGCCTTTAAGATTACTAAAGGATAATGTGCATAAAAAATACTGAATAAAAACAGAATAAGAATAGATAAAAATGATAAGAGTTATAAAAGTCAACCAATAATGTTTCAAATCATGGAAAGTGCAGTAACAAACTGTCCCTGAATGGATACAGGGTAACAGATGATAGGTACTTGCACCAAAATAATATACTTTGTACTAAACAAAGATACAAATAGTAATATAGCACTACAGTATGAGGAACTGTGTGCTATAACAACAGAATGAATAAATATACAGCGTAAATAAGTTTAAGCAATGGTAAAAAAGAACTGGGTTGAAAAAAAGAATCCAGTTTATTGATAAGTAAAATAAAAATGCCAAAATTAAAAATTTTCAGAAATACAAGTCAGTCCATATAAAGGTGTAAGTTACCAGCCTGGTGAAGTCCACAAAAGTTCAAAGACCCTCGGATTTAGCCAGGATGGATGTGGATTGAGCTTATTTCTCCACTTCGCCCCTCTAGTTCCGGTCAATTATTGATTGTGGCGAAAGTAACCTTGCCACTGGCACTTGAGGGGCCTGCTTGCCAGCCTCTTGCCCCAGGATTATGGCCCCATGTATTAGACCTGGATTTAGGACTGGGGAAAGTCTTTGTTCGTGCTTTTTTCCTACTACAGTTCAGTATATGGGACTACCGAATGGATTGTGCCTATGGTGTTCGTTTTCTGAACAAACAACCGAACAGCCGGATCAGTCGAGTTCAGGGAACTCAAATCAGACACGCGACGGCATGGACACCGCTGAAAACTTACTGTGAAGAAACCCCCTGTTTCCTATGTTACCCATTGCATTCCCTTTTTATTTCCCTTCCTGCCTATTGCTTTCGGTAGATGGAACTACCGAACAAAGACCACCCCTCTGGCTCATTAAACATCAAAGTTTGGGTGAAATTGCTACCTCTGTATGTGCGGCCAGCGTTCGTCAGTCGAACGCCACGTGGCAGAGAAAACCGTGGCCATCTTTGTTCATGCGAACAAAGGCAACAGGACCTGGTCGTCGAGTGCATGGAACTAAAAACGGACACTCGACTTCCCGAACACCGGTCCCAAACAGACGAACGCTGGAACTCCATTTACCGAATAGCTAGAAGAGCGCTATTCGGTACTTTGGTGTATTCGACAGAGGGGCTCGAATGCTGCTAGGAGCCAGAGGTATTTTTATTCGTTTTCAGGCTTTTTCGAAAGTGACCGGCAAAACCCACCAAATTCATGGAACTGTTTTGGGCATGCAGCCCAGGGTGAGCACTGGACTTCCATAGATTTTGCGAACCCCTGAACCGATCTGGGTGAAATTCAAATATGTTGGTCACCCAGATCAGGGCTATCAGGGGACATATAATTTATGGGGATTCCCCCAGTATAAAGGGGTGTTCTGAATGTTGGGGAAAAAAGGGATTTTTCAGCCCGGAGATTATTAAATTACTAATCTATCAGACTGAATTATCTCCTGGGCTAGGGGAGGGAATTGTAGGTGTGTGTTAAAGTTTTACTGTATGTGATTGGTTAATGTTTGTCCCTCCCTGAGGGCTGTCCCCTTGCATGGGGACTTGCATAAAAGCTGTGTGTACCCATTAAAGGACAGTTAATTTTGTACCCTTCTTCTTGACTTTGGCTGATGTTTGGGGATTTGTGTGTTTCACTAAGGGAATTATCTTGTGAAGCTATTGGAATTACTATAGGATTCGTCTACCCTATCTACCGAACGGAGGGATATAATCACTAAGGCTCTGGCGGTTCGGGAGGAAACTACCGAATGAGGTTTGAATATACTTGGTTTCCTTACACTTACCTTCTCCGGGACTTCGACTCTTTGACGGGAGTCAAACGGCGTTCGACAATTCAAATGGCACTTTAACATTAACTGTGCACGTTTGACTATACGAACTGAACTTAGACATTTAAAATAGACCGGCCACACAACCTAATTCCCTGGAACTGTTTTGGGCATGAAATCATGCGTGCGTTCGGTCAAAAGAGACTTCTAGGAATTTCCTGAATCCCTGCCCAGATCAGGGCTAGGAGGGGATGTAATATTTATGAAGATATTTTATATTTTGGGGTGTTTGCTGTACTTTGTGGAAAGTGTGTGTTTTTCTGCCTGTGGATAATTAGGTTATTGTATTAGCTACTTTAATTATATCACAGGCAGATGGGAGGGATTGTTTACTGTATATGGGAGTGTCGTACTGTTAATGACTGTTTTGATTGGTTTACGTCCCTTTTTCCATCAGGTACGGGGGTGTGCCTCTGGCCTGAAAAACTGTATAAATTGTAAGCGCTGGCTTGCATGAAAGAGATCTGCTTTAACCCTTCATGAAGTCTTGACTCATGTATGGGGGATTGGATAACTACACTCTTGTGGATTGCTATAATCACAATACTCCCCTGAGTATAATCACTAAGCTCTTGTAAGAGCTTGTTCCTGCTACATTTTCTGGAGTAGGAGAGGTCTGCCCACTGGGAGCTGGATCCTGGTCTTGGGTTCAGGGTGGGTGGAGGACGGCGAGACCCTGGCGAAGCTGCATCGGTGGAAGTGGGGTCTGCAGTGCTTATGGTGTCTGGTGGAGTGCTTGGAGCCCTCGGAAAGCACTAGGAGCATCGATTGACAAAGTTATCTGGTCGGGGGTGCCAGGCGGTCCATCACATTAAACCACACAAGCCGGTCTCTTCTCCTACCCTGGCATGATGGATTAGATGGTTGCTATCCTTGGCGGGTGTGGATTCGACCTTCGGAGCACATTCGGTTAGGGGCGTGGCAGCCTCTGGCATCTTCATCGTGGGTGCTTTCCTCCAGGACATCCTATGTTCGGCAGACTAGTCCCGGGAAGACACCTTCCGGACGATTTTATTTCAGGCCAGCGGATCATGCTTCTTTTGCCTTGTTGTCTGAGCGTTAAAACAGCAAATATGAAGCCTCCTGTCATGTTATAAAATTGCAGATTATACCTAGTGTAACTATAATCTTAATTTTATTAATGACAGAAGGCAAATATTTCCCTCCCAGTTTCACCCTACCCTTGTTCTTTTTTGTCAATGGATTTGGCTGCCCCTGGTTGATAGATTGTTCTTCAGGCTTCCGATTAGGTATGTTGCATGTTTATTTTCCTTTTTGCTAGAAAGCTTTGGGTGAGATTTTTATTGATGTTGTACTGTCTATATTATTATCAGGGCTTCATGTTTTTCAAAGTACATTTCATTCGTTAACCGAATCTTTCGATTCTGCTTATCTCGTTTCAGTTTAATGGTTTGCATAACCTACACATTCTGTGTTGTATATTTACTACTAATAATAAAATAAAATTAAAATTTTTTTTTTTTTTTTTACCCATCTATTAACCAGTTATTTATGACCTCATCCCCCTTATTCATTGATTAAACTATATCAATCTAACTTATTATTGTTAAGCCATTATTTTACTTCATCTGGGTTTTCAAATGTCTCCATTTTAATTAACCCCTTAAGGACACAACTTCTGGAATAAAAGGGAATCATGACGGAATATTTCCGTCATGTTTCCTAAAGGGGTTAAAATAATCAGCTTGATAGGGAAACCCCATCTAAATCTAATGTTATGTTTTTTGAGAATGGTAATTTCAGGTGCAAATAAACGTCTTTTAATTGTTGTACTATAGGATAAGTCAGGCAGTGCTATAATATTAGAGTATTGACCTTCTTTTATGATTTTTTTCTCTGTTAGGTTTCAGAACGTTCTCTTTGAATTTAAATGAGTGGAAACAGACGATAATGTCTTCAGATGAAATATTTATAGGTTTATTTAACCTGTGGCATCTGTTGATTTTCTCATCATGTTCGTTTAATGTGAGGCCCAAAGATTTGAAATAATCATTCAGTATATGCCTCAGATCTTCTTGCTTGGCTGTTTCTTTAAAATTAGGAATCTGTCTGTTCACGGCAGATGGGGGCCCTAAATCAGAAAAGCAGGGGGGGGGGGACTTATTGTCCTACCCCCTGGCCACCACCCATGAGAAGCGGGTGGGGGCCCTAAAGTAAAATAATGGGGGGCCTATTGTCCTCCCCCTGGCCCCCACCCCTGAGCAGTGGGTGAGGGCCCTTAATTACTTCAAAGGGGGGAACTATTGTGCTCCTCCCCAGCCCCCAGGAGTCCTATATTAGAATAAGGGGGGGACCTATTGTACTCCCCCTAGGCCTCCACCCCTGAGCGGCAGGTGGGGGCCCTAAAGTAAAATAATGGGTGGGCCTATTGTCCTCCCCCTGGCCCCCACCCCTGAGCGGCGGGTGTGGGCCCTAAATTAGAATAAGGGGGGGACATATTGTCCTCCCCCCTGGCCCCCACCCCTGAGCGGTGGGTGGGGGCCTAAATACCAAAAAGAAGGGGACCCTTTTGTCCTCCCACCTGGCCCCCACCCCTGAGTGGCGGGTGTGGGCCCTAAATTAGAATAAGGGGGGGACCTATTGTCCTTCCCCCTGGCCCCACCCTAAATACCGAAAAGGGGGGGACCTATTGTCTTCCCCCCGGCCCCCACCCCTGAGCGGTGGGTGGGGGCCCTAAATTAGAATAAGAGGGGGCCCTTTTGTCCTCCCCCCTGGCCCACACCCCTGAGCGGCGGGTGGGGGCCCTAAAGTAAAATAATGGGGGGACCTATTGTCCTCCCCTTGGCCCCCACCCCTGAGCAGTGAGTGGGGGCCCTAAATACCAAAAAAGGGGGGACCTATTGTCCTCTCCCCCGGCCCCCACCCCTGAGCAGTGGGTGGGGACCCTAAATTAGAATAAGGGGGGGACCTTTTGTCCTCCCCCTGCCCCCCACCCCTGAGTGGTGGGGGCCCTAAATATCAATAAGAGGGGGGCACCTATTGTCCTCCCCCCCGGTCCCCACCCCTAATTAAAAATATACCCCCCCAGGTGACTAGGGGTCCCCAAACCCCTAGTCACCACCCTCTTAAAAAAAATTAACCCATTCCTACCCCCCTCACCCTAAACATAGTGAGGGGGACCAATAAATAGGTACCTGTAAAAAGAAAAAAACTTACCATTTGATGTCTTCTTTCTTCTAAAATCTTCTTTTTTCAGCCCCAAAAAAGGCCAAATAAAAATCTATAATAACCGACACACTTTAAAAAAAAAAAAAAAACAAGCGCAAAAAAAATAACCCATCTTCACCCATGGAGGGCTCCGCGCAGACTGAGCTCTGCAGGGCAGGGGAAGGCTTATAAAGCCTTGCCCCACCCTGCAATTATGCTCAGAGAACTCTGGTGGTTTAGGGCATAGCAGCCTATTGCTGAAACACTTCCAGCTTTTAGTTATACTTCATCATCCTTTATGATAACTAGAAAGAAAAGCTGTAAAACTTAGTAAAAGGGTTATCAACAAAAAACACACAGTGAACAAACAAGTAATTAAAACTTGAAGTAAAAATGTGCGGTGAAGCCGTCGCGAGCAGCCGTGTGTGGACAATACAGTCCCCAGCCTGATTCAGGTAACATTGTCAAGTGGCTGGTGTCTCCCCAAGTTCAAAGGGGTGTAGCCGTCTGGTTCCCAGGATTCCTAATTGTTTCCGCTTTGTTAAGGTGGTTGTGATAGAGCCAGTCCCAGTGCTTTCAAGTAGGCGGATGCCCCTGACATGGCTGTAAGTGAGTGAGCAGTCCCCTCACGTTGGACCAAAAGAGAGCCGGTGTGACCCCATCTGCAGGGTGTTCCCACTTGCCTCAGTGAGGTTGTCACCGGTCCGAAGGACTTGTGCCAGAGTAAGGTGGCTCTGGTAAGGTCTTGAAAGAAGAAAAGCTCAGAGTTCTCATAGGCCAAAGGTATCTTGCCTTTCAGGGCCATCATGATTTGTATCTTATCATGCACAGTCACACACCACAATGACATCCCTCGCCACTGCGGTTTGAGTGAGTGCAGTGTCAGTTACATGGTAGATCCAACTAAAACAATTTTCTTGGCTGTTGCATGTGGCAAGATTGTAGATAGCAAGCGCTGGTATAGTGTGGTAGCGCTTCGGTCTAGGCAGGTATTCCCCGTATTTTAATGTGCGTTCTGTACTGTCGGTCCTCCAGGGACATTATTTTGGCGGCCAGCATGTGTTGTTCAGATTGGAGGTGCAGCACTGAGTCCGTGAGGCTGGTCACAGTATTTTGTCCTCTGCATTTTTGACATGGTCTGTAACCTGTTGTAGGCCCACTTTAACCAGGGTGATGTCGGCTGCCAAAAGCTTTTGTATATCAGCAAGGAGGATCCTTAGATCAAGTATTGTTGTTGGGGGACCTTGCAGTTACCCCTCTGCTTGAGGGGTCTCTGAGATGCTGGGCTCCCAGCAGTCCAGGACTGAGGCTGTAATGGGGTCCGGTGGGTGCTCTGCCCTTGGGGGCTCAGTTTGTCACAGATTTTCAAGGAGTAGTGGGAGGATCAGCTCTGACACATGGTGCAAATGGCACTATTGGGGTATACCAGATACTGGCAGCGGCAATGTGAGTGGAGTCTGCTTGTTGGCTAATATTTATTTATTTAAAAAAAAAAAAAAAAAACTTAAACAGAAGTTGGGGTTTTGTAGACAGGGGAGCTGGGATTTTGTGGAGGGGGCTGGTGTTTTGTAGAGGTGAGGTCTGTGGTTTGGTAGAGGGGACTGGGGTTTTGTAGAGATGGGGGTTAGGGTTTTGTAGAGGGGACGCTGGGGTTTGGTAGAGGTGGGCGCTGGCGTTTTGTAGATTTTTTGCGGCCCACATAAACTTGAACCTTGTTTATTTGGCCTGTGTTAGCCCTTGAGTTTGACATGCTTGATGTAGGGTATCCTTTGTTCTGCTCACCAATTTAATCTACAAATGTCATTTCAGCCTTTGTTCTTAATAATTAAGAAATAATGTGGAAATTGATTAGTATGACCTGTGTTGCTCAACTTATAAACAGGCCTCATTAAGAGAATGGAATTATATGGCAATGTATTACTGGCACTTGTGGTCTTCAGAATGCAGACTTGACACTTTAAGCATTTGTGGCATTGATTCCTGCACCTGTATCTCATTTCTAGCAGAGAATTCAAGGTGACCATTGATCGGGATACTCCTATGCTTGTCTCTGTTTTTTGTATCCAGGGTAGTCTCTGTGTATTAACAGGTGTAAGTTAACATTATACAAATATATTTGGGGCCAATACAAACTTTTATGTGGAAACCTATTCACAAACCGGACTTTACATAGGACACGAGGTCACGAGTTTAGACTGGAATAAAGAAGATTTCGTCTTAGGCAAAGGAAAGTTTTTTTTACTGTAACAACAATAAGGATGTGGAATTCTCTGCCTGAAGAAGTGGTTTTATCAGAGTCCATACAGATGTTCAAACAGCTACTAGATGCATACTTGCAAAAACAGAATATTTAAGGATATAATCTTTCAATGTAGGGTAATAACGGCTTGATCCGAGGATAAATCTGACTGCCATTCTGGGGTTAAGAAGGATTTTTTTCCCTAGCTTGTTGCAAAATTATAATGCTTCAAACTGGGTTTTTTTGCCTTCTTTTGGATCAACAGCAAAAAACAAATGTGAGGAAGGCTGAACTTGATGGATGCAAGTCTCTTTTCAGCTATGTAACTATGTAACTATGTAACTGCCCAGTCTCTACTGTTAAAAAAATGAAGAAAAAAACAAGTAATCTATTGGCCTCAATTTAATTATTTTGAACATGCTTTTCAAATGAGCACAATCCGCTAGAAGCACTTTTAAATGATGTGTCTATGAAATTCCTATATACTTTAATGGTGACTTCTGTAAATAAATAATTTGAAAAGTTTTTCTAACAGATTAATTTGAAAAACGTATCCAAGATAAGTAATTTGGGGCCTATATTATGTACTGAGAAGGCTCTACACCTGAAACCTTGTTTTATGAGGCCTTTTTGACATTTTAGAAAGCCTTTGCATGTTTACTACAATAAGCAAATTTTTAAAAATCCTTTAGGACGGCAGACGTGCTATGCTGTCCTTGGGGACCTGGCTCTCATACGCCGGCGGGCGGCATAGCACGACCACGCCGTCCTTCCCACTTACCTGCTATCATGATGGGGGGACTTACCTGACATCCCAGGAAGTCCCCCTGCTGCCAATCCGGCCCTCCTGGGCCATGTGATTGCGAAGTCCTTGCGAGGACCTCACGATCACATGGACGGAATAGCACTGTACATAAATAGTATAGAACATACACTGTCTAAGTGTATTTTAATATTAATATATATATATATATATATATTTTGATATCATACTATGCGTATTTTGATATTAATATATATATATATATATATATTAATATCAAAATACAAATTGAATTATAATTATATATATATATATATACATATATATATATATATATATATATATATATATATATATATACACACACAATACAGGGAGAGCAGAATTATTAGGCAAGTTGTATTTTAGAGGATTAATTTTATTATTGAACAACAACCATGTTCTCAATGAACCCAAAAAACTCATTAATATCAAAGCTGAATATTTTTGGAAGTAGTTTTTAGTTTGTTTTTAGTTTTAGCTATGTTAGGGGGATATCTGTGTGTGCAGGTGACTATTACTGTGCATAATTATTAGGCAACTTAACAAAAAACAAATATATACCCATTTCAATTATTTATTATTACCAGTGAAACCAATATAACATCTCAACATTCACAAATATAAATTTCTGACATTCAAAAAAAAAACAAAAACAAATCAGTGACCAATATAAGCCACCTTTCTTTGCAAGGACACTCAAAAGCCTGCCATCCATGGATTCTGTCAGTGTTTTGATCTGTTCACCATCAACATTGCGTGCAGCAGCAACCACAGCCTCCCAGACACTGTTCAGAGAGGTGTACTGTTTTC
Organism: Pelobates cultripes; assembly: GCA_933207985.1. NCBI lineage: Eukaryota > Metazoa > Chordata > Amphibia > Anura > Pelobatidae > Pelobates > Pelobates cultripes. Next base: position 34,400,686 of record OW240922.1, on the reverse strand, counting down.
CCTCCTTGTAAATCTCACATTTGATGATGGACCACAGGTTCTCAATGGGGTTCAGATCAGGTGAACAAGGAGGCCATGTCATTAGATTTTCTTCTTTTATACCCTTTCTTGCCAGCCACGCTGTGGAGTACTTGGACGCGTGTGATGGAGCATTGTCCTGCATGAAAATCATGTTTTTCTTGAAGGATGCAGACTTCTTCCTGTACCACTGCTTGAAGAAGGTGTCTTCCAGGAACTGGCAGTAGGACTGGGAGTTGAGCTTGACTCCATCCTCAACCCGAAAAGGCCCCACAAGCTCATCTTTGATGATACCAGCCCAAACCAGTACTCCACCTCCACCTTGCTGGCGTCTGAGTCGGACTGGAGCTCTCTGCCCTTTACCAATCCAGCCACGGGCCCATCCATCTGGCCCATCAAGACTCACTCTCATTTCATCAGTCCATAAAACCTTAGAAAAATCAGTCTTGAGATATTTCTTGGCCCAGTCTTGACGTTTCAGCTTGTGTGTCTTGTTCAGTGGTGGTCGTCTTTCAGCCTTTCTTACCTTGGCCATGTCTCTGAGTATTGCACACCTTGTGCTTTTGGGCACTCCAGTGATGTTGCAGCTCTGAAATATGGCCAAACTGGTGGCAAGTGGCATCGTGGCAGCTGCACGCTTGACTTTTCTCAGTTCATGGGCAGTTATTTTGCGCCTTGGTTTTTCCACACGCTTCTTGCGACCCTGTTGACTATTTTGAATGAAACGCTTGATTGTTCGATGATCACGCTTCAGAAGCTTTGCAATTTTAAGAGTGCTGCATCCCTCTGCAAGATATCTCACTATTTTTTACTTTTCTGAGCCTGTCAAGTCCTTCTTTTGACCCATTTTGCCAAAGGAAAGGAAGTTGCCTAATAATTATGCACACCTGATATAGGGTGTTGATGTCATTAGACCACACCCCTTCTCATTACAGAGATGCACATCACCTAATATGCTTAATTGGTAGTAGGCTTTCGAGCCTATACAGCTTGGAGTAAGACAACATGCATAAAGAGGATGATGTGGTCAAAATACTCATTTGCCTAATAATTCTGCACTCCCTGTATAAAATAAATAAATATATAAATATGTTAAAAATGAAAAATACTAAATTATAAAAAATAAATAATTAAAATATGTAGATATGTGTAATTTCATTCTAATACAGTTATTCATATTTATATATATTGTGAGAGAAAATGTGGTCTGGTAGTTGATGGCATATACATTAGGCCTGATTTACTGAACAGCAGCCTGAGGTTTGAGAGTTAAATGTCCCAGGGTGAGATGTTAGGTTTGCAAGATGCATTACTGGTACTCTGCAAACCACGGTATGGGTCCCTGGGGTGGAGCACTTGGAGAGAAGGGTGGGCCAGTGCTCCAAGAGCACCAGCTGCTAAGTAACAGTCGGACCAGAACTTTTATTTTGCTTAGTTGTTTCACTTATGCCTAATTGCACCTCAAGGCATCAGCATGCTGCAGAGTGAGGAGGAAAAGCCAGATGAATGGTGTCTTGCAGTTATACCTTTTGTAAATTGGCAAGTGGGAAAGCCACCCAATTCCAGATAGTGATTTGCTGTGTATAGTAAGTGCTCAAGCAAGAGCAAGGAATTTTGTTTTGTTTATTTTTTATTTTTGAAACACCTGTATATATATCTCACCGAATAAAGCTGAAAAAACTGAGCTGGATGTGTCCTGGACTTTCATTACCCTAGAAGGCTGTGGTTACAAGATCTGTGACAAAATCCTACCTGGAAAAGAGGTGGTGTGTTACAATATTTATATATATATATATATATACCTATATATAAATAAAAATAATAAACAAAAAATTCTATATATATAATTCCCAATGTTTCCTTGCACAACAGGCTCAAAACAAATATATACTTATTTTATCCGGGTGCTGGTCCGTGGTCATCAAAAATGCAGTGTTCAAATGGATGGTCCGCACTCACGATTACCATAAAAATTAACTTTTATTGATTACATAAAAAAACGATGCCCAAAAAAGTTGACGTTTCAGTCCCATGTTGTCCTGAGGAAAGTCCCACACTGGGACTGAAACAACGACATTTTTTTGGCATCGTTTTTTAGGTAATCAATAAAAGTTAATTTTTATGGTAATCGTGAGTGCGGACCATCCATTTGAACACAATATATATATATATATATATATATATATATATATATATATATTTTAATTCTACATAGATATATTTATGTAATATGTTTACATAATTAAGTCATTTTATTTATTACAATTTGCAGGACCTGCCTGATAACCCAGGCAAAAAAGTCCAGAGAATTTTATTTGCTAGCACTATATTTAACCCTGTAACTTTCCAAGACACCATAAAACCTGTACATGGGGAGTACTGTTTTACTCAGGAGACATCGCTGAACACAAATATGAGTGTTTCAAAACAGTAAAATGTATTACAACGATGATATCATCAGTAAATGTTATGTTTTTTGCATTTATCACACACAAACGGTACTTACACTGACGATATAATTCTTGTGATCTGTTTTATGGTTTTGAAACACTAATATTTGTCTTCAGCAAAGTCTCCTTAGTATAACAGTAGCCCTCATGTACAGGTTTTAAGGTGTTTTCAAAAGTTACGGAGTCAAATATAAGGCTTGTGTTTCAGTTTTTTCACATTGAAATTCGCCAGATTGGTTACGTTGCCTTTGAGACCGTATAGTAACCCAGGAATGCGAATTACCCCCATGATGGCATACCATTTGCAAAAGAGGACAACCCAAGGTACTGCAAATGGGGTATGTCCAGTCTTTTTTAGTAGCCACTGGGCAAAATTGGCATTCAAATTAGTTTTTTTGCATTTTTCACACACAAACAAATATCAAAGCTAACTTTGGCCAATGTTTGTGACTAAGTGGCTACTAAAAAACATTGGACATACCCCATTTGCAATACCTTGGGTTGTTTACTATTGTAAATGGTATGCCATCATGGGCTACCATGTGGTCTCAAAGGCAACGTAACCAACCTGTCGAATTTCAATGTGAAAAAACTGAAAAATGTAACTGTGACAGAGCTCCCTGTACCCTGGCTGGGTACCTCTGCCAACGGATGCTCGTGCTCCGAGTGCTTCTCAAGGACCATGAGCACCGCACCAGACATCATAAGCACTGCAGACTCCACAAACCACCGTAGCCTGGTTGGGGTCTCGCCGTCTCCTTCCCACCCTGGTCCAACCTCTGGATCCAGGACCGTGTGGGAAGGACCTCTCCTCCAGGAGAGTATAGCTGTATAGCTGAAGAGGAGCTTACAAGAGCTTGCAGCGATATAGCAGTTATAGCTGTTTCCTACAACACGAGACGAGGCTGCAAATTGAGGGTAAAGAAGGTCTGGTTTAATGAGCAAAATACATTTCTTTTATACACATTTTCAGGCCAGAAGCACACCCCCTGTACCCAGGGCCGGACTGGCCCACCGGGATACCGGGAAATTTCCTGGTGGGCTGTCGGCACCTGGGGCTGGGCAGGCAGCTGGCTGACCTGCGGCCGCAGAGGGAGCTCTTTTGGCGGCCGCAGGGGGAGCTGGCTGTTCTGTCTCTGTCCCCCTCCCCAGCGCGCCGCTTAATGAGACCGGGGCCAGAATATGACGTCATATTCCGGCCCTGGTCTCATTAAGCAGTGTGCTGGGGCAGGGGAGCAGAGACAGAACAGCCAGCTCCCCCTGCGGCCACCAAAAGAGCTCCCTCTGCGGCCGCCAGAAGAGCCAGCTCCCCCATGCGGCCTCCATCAGAGCTCCACATGCGGCCGCCAGTACACAGGTAGCAATTATGTGTGTGTGTGCCTGTGTCATTTGTGTGTGTGTCTGTCATGGTGTGTCTGTCTGTGTCATGGTGTTTGTGTCTGTCTGTGTCATGGTGTGTGTGTCTGTATGTCATGGTGTGTGTGTGTCTGTCTGTGTCATGTAATGTGTGTCTGTCTGTCACGGTGTGTGTGTCTGTGTCACGGTCTCTCTGTGTCGTGGTGTGTGTGTGTCTGTGTGTCATGTTGTGTGTGTCTGTCTGTGTCATGTTATGTGTGTCTGTGTCATTGTCTGTCTGTGTCATGGTGTGTGTCTGTCATGGTATGTGTGTGTGTATGTGTGTTTTTACTCACCTTTTTTTTCTCCCAAGTCGTGCTGGTCTCCCCTCCCATGCAATTCGTCACAGTAACATTCTATATTTGACCCTGTAACTTCCCAAAACACCATAAAACCTGTAAATAGGGGTACTTTTTTACACGTGCGACAATGCTTTTGTTTATATTTTATTCATATTAAATTGTTTCATAGCTAAATATTTGAGGTTAAATAAAAACCCAATTTCTCCTGAATAAAATGATATATAATAAGTGTGGGTGCACTTAATATGAAAGAGGTGAATTAAGGTTGAACAAATATATAGTCAAAGTTTTGTTTACGTTTTATTTTGATCAAAATGTGTACATTTGGCTCAGTCCTTAAGGGGTTAATGTAAATCCTTGCAGATAGAATTAGCCACTGGATGCACTGCAAGTGTTACTAGGCCTCCCAAAAAGAAAACAAGTCTTGATTTATCCAAAATGGAGGTTTGTAGTTTTCTGTTTACCATAACTCATACCACCCGACATCTTACCAGATGCCAGTGGTTGGGATAAAAGAGTGTGGGCCTGGGACATGAATAACAGTACTGGCACCTCCAAACTGACCCGGCTGGATAGGAGAAGAAGAATTGGCCGGTCAGCCAATGCACATCTGGCTGCCTGCCAATAAAGCAAGCCGTCCCACCATGGAACGACCAGTTTCAATGCTCTCTGTAGAGTCCCAGTGCCATGAGCATAAATAGAGATAGTCTAGTGATGCTCTTGCACTACAACCTTTTTGGGACATTTCCCTGGTGTCCATAAAATAAAGATTGTTCTGACGAAATTGGGACTGTGAGAGGCATGCTAACTGCAAAAATGTGAACTTTCAACACAGTTCTCAGCGTTTGTGTGCAGGAAGATACTATCATAGAGTTAAATTGCAATGTAAAGTCTCCTCATGGATCAGGAAAATGTATTTCATACATTTAAGTACCAACTAACCCATTTCATACTGATTCAAGGTTGATAATGTGTTGATAAATATTTGGGTTAAGTATTCTGAACCTGGACACAGCAAATGGATCACACACATACTACAAAAGCATCAGCATTCATCATCCACTGCCGGCCCACACCATATCATTACTATATCAATTAATCCTCCTAACAGAGAGGGATCCACAATTCCCACAAAAAAAAAAAAAAATTAATATATTTTGGTTAAAATTATTTATTTATTCTGATTGCAGCTGCATAACTTGAAATATTGTTTAAGCACAAATTAAAAATAAAAAAATGTGTTTGTGACAAGTAAATTAGTACATTTTGCATTGTGCTTTGGTTTAGCTTGCAGTGACCATGCATTCTGAAATTGAATGCTGAACTATGATAGTGTATTATGGGGATGGGACTTGTACACCTGTACACCCTTTCACCCACCCCATGAGCAGTATGGGGGGTTCTAAAAATGAACTGGGAGACACTAAACTGCCCCCTTCCCCCCAACCATTGCGGGAGGTGAGGGGCACTATTTAATAAAGTAACATTCCCTTGAGTGTTGGGGGAAGCTATGGAGCTAGTTAATATGCATTGTGGGTGGACATTTAATGCCCACGCCCCACCCATTGCCTATGGGTGGGGTGGATATTAATTACATAAGGGGCATGGACATAACCACTGTCCACCCCACATAAGTGTGGTCCAGTACCTTCCAGTATGGCTAGAGGTCTCCAAGCCATTCCCACAATAAAAAGTCTACATACCCCTCACCCTAATAATCAAGAAGGGGGCCCAATAACGTTAACACCTGTAAATATTGTATCGGCGAGTGGGATTTCTATTTCTGCCCACTTGCTACTAACGTACTATCCAATCTCCCACCCATGGGCATCAGGTGGAATTTTTTTATTTTTTTTAAATGTTGAGGTGAACAAAACACTGTCAACCATACCTTTGCCTCAACAGTGGGGTTCTAATTTAAATGATGGCGAGGAGTGTTCTCCCCATGCCCTCACTGTATGACTCTACTTAAATTATAAAACAGAGGGAACATAAAAACACAGTAGGAGCTGCACCCCATGGCCAGCAAGCAAAGGATATAATTACAATGATCTAGGGGACTGGTTGTTGCTCCTAGCTCCCACCCATGCCCTCCAGTCCCCACAGAGCAGGTGGGAACTCTTATTAATAGCCCCCTTTTTCTTAATTTTGCTGTTTCAGCTGCTTAGTAGATAAGCACCTAATGTATTATACTAAATAATTAGTTTCAATTCATTTGAATTTTATCATTTTATTTTGTTTTATTTCGAGAGTAGGAAAAATATTACATTTAGGCTTTTCCCAGGAAGGGCTTTTTGCTCTGATTGGTTGGCATACAAGCTCTTTTGGCACCATAGGTAGAACCCTGAATCATGAATCAAATGAACATGCTCGTCCATTGCACAATTTATTCGTTTTGTGATTAGTCTATATGGAGGATTGGAAATCGGGAATTTGGATGATCACCTACATTTGGTGAGACTATTACCACAAAATTTGGAAATACATTCCAAGCAGCCTCTAAGGCAGTTTGGAGAATGCTTCATTTATATGTGGTATATTTTTATGGGATCAAAGTACCACCTCGAGACCTATTTATATTCATTTTCTTTTATCTATGCAATTTTTGAAGATTTTCCTTCATTTGTCTGCACCATAAATCACGCTCCCAAAGAGTCTGTTTTACTGTTGTTGATTGCAGCTTGAAGCATACACTGTATAGCTGATATTGTACCCTTTGTTGAACTTCTAAACACATAAAGTCATTCAAAGGGAGTTAAAGGTAAAACAAGGGTACCCAAAGACATTTGATTTTCTGATTATGGCTAGCTTAAACACACCTGAAGGAACTCCGATGTAACTACTTGTTAGCCAATCAGAGAAATTTGCAGTTAAAGTTTTACTTATCTTGAGACTTGCATGGGAAAATTAAATTTATAAAGCTGATATAGATTATAAGACAAATTTATAGTGTCAATCTCACTAGCAACTAGATTTTAAGTGCTGTTAAGCTACACCATTAGTCATATGAAATATATATTAAGGCTAATGATCAGCCAAGTGTAGTCTGAAGAAAATACCAGACATAATCCAGAACTGCTATACAATAGCATGTTTATAGAAATACGTTTTTTTTTTTTTTATTAGAAGTAGCATTATGGCGAAATAGTCTGAGGAATAAGCATTTATTATCTATTCTGAAGACATTCAGAATAGAGTCACAGACTAGAGCAGCGGTAGGCAACCTTTTAGCAGCACTGTGCCGAAATAAGATTGCAATGTCCTGTAGCGTGCTGGTCCTATTTTTTTTTTTTTTTATTGAGGTGTGCCGTATTCCGCTTGTGGTATTTTTACTGCAGTTGCTTTGTATTGTGGTATTTGTGCGTATATGAGCTATTATATTCTATATGTTCATGAGTAGTTTGTGGAGTTGTATATCCAAGAATGTGCGCTGTGTATGGGGGCTGCTTGTGTAATTGTGTGTGTGGATGGATATGTCACAGTGCGTATTTGGTAGTGTGTGAGGGGCTGTTTGGGGTATTGCATGTGAGAGGCTGCATTATGGCACTAGTGCCATAGGTTGTCTACCCCTGGACTAGAGGGTTAACAGCACTGGTCATTTTAAATATCTTTTAATCAATTGTTTGATATTCATTTTTATATCTTTTATTTATTCTTCTCTCTCTTTTTCTCCCATTTTAAGTAGGTTATACTGAAGGTATAATTAAAGTAGTTTATTTTTATCTTTTTTTATTTTTTTTATTTATTAATGTGTTTTTTGTATAAGATATTTTTTAAGAATCAAAATTAATAAATTTTTAAATATATGATATGTATATATATGTCTATAGGGTTTTGCTACCTATCTTGGTGCTTGGAGGCTTATTTTTATTATATATATATATATATATATATATATATATATATATACACACACGTGTTTAATAAAATTTGATTTGCAATTATGTGTTTGCATATTGCATTTTTTTATTTGCTTCCACATAGACGTTCTTTTTTGGTAATATCCAGTCATGAGACTATTTGCTTTTTTTTATTTGCTTCCACATAGACGTTTGTATTTTGGTAATATCCAATCATGAGACTATTTTAGCCAATAACAAGTAGGGAAGCCAACATAGGCATGTTTAAATAGCACAAACATGAGAGAATGGGCAGATATGATGAAGCCGTGGATAGGGCATCACGTTTGGCCACGTCAGCACACACGTACACACACAGGATCGCAATTCTGCCTCCCAGAAGAATTTACAGTTGTACACAAGTCTCCTCATGAACAAGGAGCTGGCATTTATGTAAAGGACTTGGTATACTGCTTTTTGAAGGGATATTGTTGGATGGAGCTGTTTTCTGGTTTTTATTGTACAAAAAACACTGAATGTGCCTCTGTCTTTTTCTGTCCCAAAGTGGATGTGGATTTGGAGCTATTACAGTTAGAGCAGGTTTGTCTGCTCTACTTTGTGAGTTTTACTAGTCTATACATTAGATAAAATATATTCTTTACAGTTTTACACTGTAGCAGATCTCCGGGTAACCCGATTGGTTACCTCCGCTGATTCCCTTCCTTCAGCCGGTCAGGAACCATTTAGAATATAAACAGACCCATTTAACACCCCAGTAACTGGACGACACACAGTCCTAGAGGTACAACACACTTTTATTGGCCACACATGGCTTTTATGCATAACCCCATGCAAGGGGTCTACCACACAATCATACAGAGTCACATCCCAAGATCCTTCCCCGCGCTGGGACCTGTTCCCTTTGTCCCCAAAGCCCGCCACTAAATCCACACCAACCACCAGAAAGTACTCCCCTTTGTCTTCCAGGCACAGAAAAGCCTGCCCGCGGGAAAAGAGCTGGCCTCTTTCTCCCTCAGGCTCCGGAGAACCCACCAAACTCTCCAGTGCCCCAAAAGTGCCCACACCAATCTCAGGGACCCTTGCCTTGGTCCCTCGAATGACTAGTCTCTGTTCGCGATGTCCTGTCTTTTGGGGTATGAATGCTCCCCCTGGCTTGCGTTCGGCTATATGAATAGTGGCCACCAAGGGGAGCACTCATTAATTACTTCCCTTGCAGTTTTACACCTGTGACAGTTACCCCTATAGAGTGTAGTTATTTACCGCCTGGACTTCTTTCTTCCCAGTACTGGAGAGTGCTGCAGCGCTCCAACTCTATATCCTGAGGAGCTGGTAGAGCGGGCTCCCTGCTCCAGGAGGGTATAGCTGGGTCTCTCCTCCAGGAGAGTATAGTGGTAAAGCCAAAGGGAGCTCGTATAAGAGCTAGTAGTGATATAGCTGTTCCCTACACATGAGACAAGGCTGTGAGTGAGGGTAAGAAGGTCTGGTTTATTGAGTGCAAGGGGCATTTCTTTTATACAGATTTTCAGGCCAGGGGCACACCCCCTGGACCTGATGGTAAACTGAGACAAAAGGGACACAAACCAATAGAAACAATAATTGGTACAGTAACACTCCCACATACAGTCAGCAAGCCCTCCCCTCTGCCTGTGATATAATTAGGCTAGCTAATGGTATAACCTAATTATCCACAGGCAGAAAATATAAATGTTTACCCAAAACACAGAAACACCCCAAAACACCAACATATCCCCATACATTATATATTCTTGGATAGCTCTGTATGGGTGAATAAATAGCGACTCGCTATTTATATCCTATGCTTAATATGGTGACTACACCTTTTATTTAAATAAACTAATTTTTTATTGCTGAACCCTGACCTGTGGATGTCTTGTTGGTGGAACAAGGATCCAGAGGTGACAAGCAATATCAGCTAACCCCCCTTCATTCTAGGGCAGGCACCCTAAGAGCGCTTTTATCATCTACATCTTGTGAGTGCAAAAGATTGTTGCGCATATAATATTGTATCTTTAACAATATCACACTATGTTCTGTTTTATATTCCTTCTGTAGATTTACACAGCCATATCCCGAATCTTCTTTTTTGATTTATATTATGCATGATACAGGTTGCTCGTTTGGGTAGCGACCTAGGGAGGCTGTTACACATCTTTATAAGCTAAGTATTATTGCTTTTTAATTTGTCATTTTGTTTGTATATTGTTTAAGTTAGATTTGCAAGATGGTGACCCAGTCTGTAGAGACGACTTCTTGTTCAAAGTCCTGCAGGAAGTCGTCAATGTCCTCCTCTGCTTCCTTGAACTCCTTAGGCATCGTAGGACAATTTGTGTTTTCGGGCAGGGGTTGTTGGGCTCCCCGGGGACCTCACTTTCGCCCGTCGTTCATCTGATTGTGGGGGGTTTGCACCGCCCTTCTGAGCCAGGACATGGGTTGTGCCTCTGAGAAGGTCTTGGTCATGATTTCTGTGGAGGGGGTTTCTCCATAGTAGGCCAGGCGCTGGGCCATTTCTTTGTCGAGAGCATCTTTCTCGCTCTCCCGTTGCAGTACAGCTGCCTCACCATTTAGGTGATCGTCCTCCATAAGGGCAGCAATTAGATCAGCCCTAGTACGAGTGCCGGCCGATTACCCTCTAGCTTCATGCAAATCTTGTAATGACTCTTTAGTGTTGTGTAGTATATGGGTAGGTGGCACTTACTGGATTTTAGAGTTAATCCTGCCTCCCTAATCCTGTCTAGTACCAGATGCTCCTCCCAAGTGTCGCTGTATATGGCGATGTTGTCCAGGTATGCACAGACATAGTCCTGGAGGCCATTCAACAGCCGGTCCACCATCCTCTGGAAAGTGGCCGGGGCATTCTTCATCCCAAATAGCATTACCTTAAACTGGTACAGACGAATGCCAACTTGGGAACAGCATTTGCCGCTTGGGGAAACTGCCAGTAACCCCTGCACAGATCTATCATAGTGAGGTACCGGCCCCAGGCCATCTTATCCAGCAGCTTGTTTATACGGGGCATGGGGTACGCGTCCAATACCGTCTGGTTATTGAGCCTCCTGTAGTCTACACAGAACTTTGTGGCTCCATCTAGTTTCGGTACCAGGAGGGCCATATAGGTGGAGATAAGGTGGCCCAGGTCATTGCAGAGAAGCTTCCACTGGTAGCTGGTCCATTAGTCTGACTTCCACTCTGTGGGCTCCAGCGCCCCAGTTGAGGTGAACGTGGGCAGTGGGTAGATGGTGGATGGACCCACTGCTACCCGAATGGCGACCGAACCCCCGGTCTTCTCCCCCGGTCCCTTGAACTAGACTTAGGGTGGCTCCGGTGGCTTGCAGCCATTGGACAGTGCTCTCGTTCAGCCAAACCGGCTGCCTGTGGTGGTCCCGGTTGTCGGTGGCAGCCTGGATGGGGTTCACTTCATGCACGAAGGTCCAGGTGTCCTTGTGGGGTTGCTGGGGTTCCTTGGGGTCAGCCTGGTAACAGAGGGCAGCTGGGCTGCTTCAGTTAAAGTCTTGGGCTGCCTGTCTCTCACCCATTTCTGCATCTCATTTGGGAGCCCATTATAAAAGTGCTCCAGCATGAACAGCTGGAGGATCTCTTCAGGAGACTTCACCTGCTGGGAGTTCATCCAGTTCTGGGTAGCTTGGGTGATGCGACAGGCCGCCCTGCATGGGAGTACTTCTTCCCTTTCTTCATCTCCCTTAACTTTCTGCGTTATGCCTCCGGGGTTATGGCATATCTGCCAGGCAGGACCTGTTTTACAAAGACGTACTCCCGGACCTTAACCTCTAGGAATGGCCCGTTAGACACTCGTCGTCTTCCCTGCTAGCTTCCTGGCCAAGATGGTGACCCATATAAATCAAAAAAGAAGATTCGGGATATGGCTGTGTAAATCTACAGAAGGAATATAAAACAGAACATAGTGTGATATTGTTAAAGATACAATATTATATGCGCAACAATCTTTTGCACTCACAAGATGTAGATGATAAAAGCGCTCTTAGGGTGCCTCCCCTAGAATGATGGGGGGTTAGCTGATATTGCTTGTCACCTCTGGATCCTTGTTCCACCAAAAAGACATCCACAGGTCAGGGTTCAGCAATAAAAAATTAGTTTATTTAAATAAAAGGTGTAGTCACCATATTAAGCATAGGATATAAATAGCGACTCGCTATTTATATCCTATGCTTAATATGGTGACTACACCTTTTATTTAAATAAACTAATTTTTTATTGCTGAACCCTGACCTGTGGATGTCTTTTTGGTGGAACAAGGATCCAGAGGTGACAAGCAATATCAGCTAACCCCCCATCATTCTAGGGGAGGCACCCTAAGAGCGCTTTTATCATCTACATCTTGTGAGTGCAAAAGATTGTTGCGCATATAATATTGTATCTTTAACAATATCACACTATGTTCTGTTTTATATTCCTTCTGTAGATTTACACAGCCATATCCCGAATCTTCTTTTTTGATTTATATTATGCATGATACAGGTTGCTCGTTTGGGTAGCGACCTAGGGAGGCTGTTACACATCTTTATAAGCTAAGTATTATTGCTTTTTAATTTGTCATTTTGTTTGTATATTGTTTAAGTTAGATTTGCAAGATGGTGACCCAGTCTGTAGAGACGACTTCTTGTTCAAAGTCCTGCAGGAAGTCGTCAATGTCCTCCTCTGCTTCCTTGAACTCCTTAGGCATCGTAGGACAATTTGTGTTTTCGGGCAGGGGTTGTTGGGCTCCCCGGGGACCTCACTTTCGCCCGTCGTTCATCTGATTGTGGGGGGTTTGCACCGCCCTTCTGAGCCAGGACATGGGTTGTGCCTCTGAGAAGGTCTTGGTCATGATTTCTGTGGAGGGGGTTTCTCCATAGTAGGCCAGGCGCTGGGCCATTTCTTTGTCGAGAGCATCTTTCTCGCTCTCCCGTTGCAGTACAGCTGCCTCACCATTTAGGTGATCGTCCTCCATAAGGGCAGCAATTAGATCAGCCCTAGTACGAGTGCCGGCCGATTACCCTCTAGCTTCATGCAAATCTTGTAATGACTCTTTAGTGTTGTGTAGTATATGGGTCTGTTCGCCTCACGAACGCTGGTTCTGTTCAGCTTGGAAGTGCGATTCCACCACTTGCCACCAGTTGTAGTGGATCCCCGGGTAACCCGACTGGTTACCTCTGCTGATTCCCTTCCTTCAGCTGGTCAGGAACCATTTAGAATATAAAGAGACCCATTTCACCCCCAGTAACTGGACTACACACAGTCCTAGAGGTACAATACCCTTTTATTAGCCACAAACGGCTTTTATGCATAACCCCATGCAAGGGGTCTACCACACAATCATACAGGGTCACATCCCAAGATCCTCCCCCTTCCTGGGTCCCAGTGCGGGAAGAACTCTGTTCCCTTTGTCCCCAAAGCCCACTAAATCCACAGGGATCCCCACACCAACCACCCGAAGGGACCGTCCCTTTGTCTCCCAGGCACAAAAAAGCCCACCGGCGGGAAAAGAGCTAATCTCTTTGTCCCTCAGACTCCGGAGAGCCCATCAAACTCGCCAGTGCCCCAAAAGTGCCCACACCAATCTCAGGAACCCTCGCCTCAGTCCCTCGATCGACGAGACTACGTTCACAAGGTCCTGGTTTCCAGTCAAGCACTTTTGCACTTTACAAAATAGTTTTGCATTTCAGTCAAATGGACAATAATCTTACAAAACTATTAATTTTGCAGTATAGACTGTGCTTCCATCTTTCTATTTAGCACTCTGACCAGGTATATACACTAAATAAATTGTTAATTAGTCTTCTAAGGCCGTGCCCCAGCACATAGTACACTTCATACACCTGATTAGGCTTTAAGCTATTATTTGTAGCTGAGTATCAGCATACTTTGCATCTGCAATTAATGTTATCCATGCAATAACAGTTTGTGATACATCCAATATCATGTATTAATATAAATACTGGGATTGATACTTTACATAGTTTTTCAGTGTGCACAATCCAGAAGCATCTCTAGTTCCTCTATTCCTCAGGCTACCTGAATTTCAGAAACTTTAGTGGTTAACTGCAATATTTATCTCTCTATTTGAATGTGTTTGAGGACACTGTGTGATGTTGTTTGGGGTATTTTATTGCAAAATTATAAGGGTCAATACAAGTTTAGATTTTATAGTCCTTTCATTAATAGGCAATTCCTTTTTGGTATCCCCCCCTTCCCCCCCGCCCCCCATCTTTGGGAATACTTTTAGCCATTATCTTTGAGTGCAGAAATTTCATGAGACTAAGTATTGCCTGGATGGTCATCAGTTGTTGGTGAGAACTGAGTAGAATCTGATACAGTTCCAGTGGATCTGCTCCCTGCTCTAGTACACTTGTTATACATCTTCCTTTAGTAATGCAGATTTCTGATGTTTATTCAGGCACAGCTAACTCTCCCCATACTTTCTTCCTTGCTGCACCGTTTGCACTTCTTAGAGGAACTCAAAGTGATCCCAAAGTTTTCTTTGGCTCAATACAGTAATTCATCTGGCTCATAGTTGAGTTCATTTGGGGTATGTGGTAAAATGCCAAATTTACTGTAATGGGGAAAGAGTGATAGCATTACCAGATTCATCACCATCACCACATGTTGGGACATTACTTTGGTACTCTGCTCTTCCTCTTCAGTAAAGAGTGTCTCTGATGGTACCCACAAACTAGACTCTGCTGAATTCTTTATTGCTTCTTTAGTGGCTACAAGAACTATGAGGTAACATTGGAATGGCAACAACTCCACTGGTTTCACCAATCCCTTGGTGTGATCAAAAAGCACTGAAAAGTATGAAGCTTGAACTGGAAGAATGCTGCAGTGCCAGTTAATGTGGAGCTGGTGGTCTTCTTCATGGGCCTAGATGACTGTTGATGCCACTAAAGATTACTCTGCTACTTTAGATTTTGACTTTCCAATTACAGCATACAAATACAGAGAAACTGTTTTTTTTCGCCTCCTGGGTGGTGAGTTGAATGTAACGGACTGATTGTTGTCTTGCCTATGGTGGTGGTAGCAGTAGTGGCGAAGGTGTCAGAAGTTTTAAGACTCTGAGAGGTCATGGCACTAATGCTGATGGTGGATTGGGGGGCTCCTATTGATGTTAGTGGTGGTTGTTTTTACTATTAAAATTATTTTTGATATGAACGTGCATTGTGTAAACTAACACATGTTTAAGCACAAATGGAGTTTTCATTGAAACAATTTAGTTTTTTGCTTGGAGGATTCACTACTACAGTCACATTATTGTGTTTGACTTTAACTCATTTAGGATTGATGAAATTGTTTAACCTCTGAATCAATTTGTACTTGTTACAGCATCATTTTCTCTTTAAGTGCACCCATACATATTAAATTTTTTTTTAAATGGCTTTCTTTCTTTTAATATCCTATATATATATTTAACACAACATTAAGTATAAATAAAATATTTAAATGGAAAAATAACCCCTCCCTGCTTATTTTTACTTATAATAATTTTTACAAATCAAGTGCAATTTAAGAATAGAACCACGTGGGGGCGTGTCCTGACAAACAGAGAGAGTGGAAACATGCTTTAATGGCTCTGCAAATAATCGGCCTCACACTGGGATATATTGACCCAAGTTGGCCAGAAACATCATCATGTCACAGCCCAAAAGCACAAGAGCCGTGGACAAGTTGGAAAAGTAAATTTCTTTGCTTTAAGGGCAGGCCAGTGGAAAATTATCTCACACCGTAAGACAAGCCGAGATGGTGCAAAGAAAGAGTATGACCAAGTGCAGAAGTCTCTGCCCCTGACTCCCCGCTCACACAAGGAGTGATGCAAATCATGTTTGATGACATGTCTAAGAAAATACTTAACACGCTGCAAACCTCATTTGGGGAACTGAAAAAAGATCTAGGCATAAGAACCTCTACCATAGAAGACAAAATGGCTGAATATGTCAACGCACATGATTACCTTGCAAATAAAGTAGACTTCTATTTACCCAGAAAGAAAGCTATGAGATCAAGCTGGCAGGTATTCGAAGGGTAGTGGAGACGGTGAGCACAAGTGACTTGGTGGCATATATCACCAAATTTCTCTGAATCTTGACATGCCATCTGCCACAGGGACATATTAGTGTGGATGCATTATTACCATGCAAAGGAGACGTTTTTAAGAGGTAGCAGACTGAGGAAAGAGCTACCTGAGAAATTTCTGAGAATTCTTCTATTCACGGATGTTTCCTCAGCCACCTTGAAGCCACCCTGAAGCGACAAAGGGACTTTTGTGCCATTACAGAACAGCTTTGTGCTCATCGTATGGCGTACCGCTGAGGGTGCCCAGTGAAGTTACTAGTTGAACGTGGAGGCAAGACCACCACGATACCCACACCTGAAGCTGGGATCTGCATCCTCCAAAACTGGGCTACTGAGCATCCACCCTCACCTAGGAGATCACTTAAAAAATGGTGCAACTCTCCCCCGAATGGAAGAAGGCAAAGAAAGAGTAAACCGCTTCTCCTGGTGATTCGGAGCATCAAACACCCGCTGAACCATCTGTAACTACAGGTAGCCCTTATATTACAGAAAAACAAAAAATTCACAACCGAACGTATTAAGGTACTACATACTATTTCACTCCCTATACAATAGGAGTGTCAGTGAATACATGACTATGGTTTAGATACAAACATGTTCTCTTAAAACGCTCTCTCAGGTTTGTTCAGGCTTGTTCCTTACCATTTTTCACATCAGAGTCAATGTTATGCATATCAAAAGAAAGAAAGAAAAAGGTAGAGAGGTGGTGGATGGCTGCAAGATTAGACACTACACAATGTGTGATGCTCGTGTGTTATATTTTTAAGCAGACAAACCCGACCAGATATGAGGCCGGCACAGCGGAGCACCACACTCTTAACAGAAGCCATAAGTTTCAACTCTCAAGGCACTGTGAGACAGTGCCAGGCCATATTCTTGGCAACTATATTGTTTATATTTTATTCATGTTATCCCCACTTTTTTTTTTACTATGACTTTTTCTACAGCACAACATATATCGCTGAATATTGTTTGCTAATTGTTTCTTTCTATTGTTTTCTCATTTGGGGCCTTGTGGGAAGCACTTGTAGGCCAGGGATCTTGTCCACTGCTAATTTAGGAAACCTTAATTTTGCTTATAACTATGTCACACACATTAAGCAATAAATACTAGCTGTGAATTTTCCTGTTGAACTGACACATGGCTTGAACAAGCTGGGGTGGGTGTTGGACCCCTCTATTTTACTGTCGCACACATGGTTTTTACAGTTGTTTTATTATAACCTCTCATGACATTTTTATTCTTTTAATGTAAGAGGGCTGAATGTCCCTAATGAGAGACACCTTTTGGGTCAGGAACTTAAATTGCAGGGATCAAATATAGTGTTCTTATAAGAAACACATTTCAGAATGAATGATCACCCCCCCTACCCTACAGTGTTACTACCCCTTTCAGTTTCATGCTACTTCCTCCAGCAAATCACTAATGATTAGTGACAAAGTGTCATTCTCACAACGCGTACAAGAAAGAGATATAAATTATAGCCTCCTGTGAACCAAGGAAAAATAGTTTTTCAATATGCCATACATTTTTGTTGAAAACATATTCTTTGTTCCCAATATTCTTTGTACTTAACCAGACCTTATCAATTGGTAGATATATTGGAGCAGCATGTCTACGGTTATCTGCATCTTTCTTGTATAAACCAGAAGTATGTGACAGGATGTGTTGCACTTTTCAACATGTTCCTCCACCAGCGCCATTTCCTGCAAAGGAAATATGGATGGAAGAACAAGTGGATTAAGAAAAAACGGCCTCGCAGACCACTTATTATGCCCAAATTCAGCCCAGGGAACAAGGTCAACCCAATTGTCCTAATGATCTGATACAAAAAAACCTCAACTTTTGATTCGTTCATTCAGCTGCTCCATTTGTTTTGGGATGATAAGCCAAGGAAAAGCGGAGTTTGATACTCAACTGTGTACAGAAAGCCCTCCAGAAACGAGATAGGAACTGTGTTCCCCTGTCTGATACAATTTCCCTGGGTATGCCATGCAACCTAAAAACCTCTTTGGCAAATATAGTAGCCAATTTTGGTGAAGAAGGCAACTTTTTCAAGGTAACAAAATGAGCCATTTTAGAAAATCTGTCAACCTTTGTTAAGATAACAGCATTCTTATCTGGCACTGGCCAATCTGCAATAAAATCCCTTGCTATTCTAATCCATGGTTTGTGTGGTGTTTCCAAAGGTTGTAACAAGGCACAAAGGCGAGTATGAGGCAGTTTGGTTTTTGCACACACGACACATGCCAAAACATAATTCTTAGTATCTTTGCACAAAGAAGGCCACCAATATTCTGAAGCTATCAGAGAGTAATGTAGCGTAGTTCCTTGTACCCCAGCTGGGTACCTCTGCCAGGGACCGCTTCTTAGCTGGAACTGGGGTAAACCTCAGCACTTCTTCCCCAGTCTTCCATGGCTTGACTCGGGTCCTCCTAGAGCCTCTCCGTCCTGGAACAGGATAGGGGACTACCTCTATTTCCCCCCAAGGACTGGATGCCACACTGTCTTAGGAGCTGTAGTCCTAATAAGGGCTATCCCCACTAAATCTTCCACATGCTGAATAGTGAATAGTCCTTTCCCCTCCCATTAACTAGATGACACATAGTTCTGGGAGCACAACTGATTTTAATGAGCCAAACTCTGCCTTTTATGCACAGACCCCAGCATGGGGGGTCTCCATTTTTTTCAACACAATCTCCTCCCAGGAATCTCTGTGCCTGGGAGATAATTGAGTTAAAGACTGGTAAGCAAATTATCTCCCAGGAACAGAGAGCCCAACACAAAACATAAACACATAAAGGTACCCCAAAACATAATAAAAACATACAATAATCCCACATATTATACATCCCCAAATAGCCCTGATATGAGCATCCAAGTTGTCCAAATAGTGCTCAGATCCATGCAGTGTAGAGGAAACGCCACCATGTCAACGTTCTGACTGGCCGTACACGTGGTCCTATGCCCAAAATAGTTCCAGGGCATTTGGTGCTTTTTACGGTCAACTTTTGGAAGCTCCTTTGTCCGCAATACGGGATGCTCCGTCTGGATCTCAGGTAGCATTTGTTCCCCTTAGTCTCAGACACCTTACCTCCAAAAAGCGTCCTCCTGGCGGGTTGCAAATCCCTGGACCATGTTGCTTCACAACATTCGCACAAAGTCCTCATGCCGAATTTAGTTCCATAGCGGTCGCAGTTAAGTACTGCTGGGGACCATTCATGGGTTTTGTTCATTCAAACAGCCCCCAGGGAGCTAGCGTTCGGTTCCATTCGAATGAAGGGAAAGTCCTGAACCAGGGGCACCCATGGAAAGCTGCCAATGGCGGCTGGGCAGGGTAACTCCTGAACGGAGTCTCAGTCCTGGATCATAATCAGTGGGCAGGAGGCCAGCTTCCACACTCCACCAGTAGTTTGTGGCAAACAGTGGGAAGAAGCGTTTGGTTCACGGTTTTGAGCCACTTTGAAATCCGCCAGGAGAGCGCTTTTTGGAGGGAAGGTGTCTGAGACTAAGGGGAGCAAATGCTACCTAAGAGCCAGATGGAGCACCCTGTATTGCGGCCGTAGGAGCTCCCAAAAGTACCAAATGCCTTGGAAGTATTTTGGGCATAGGACCACGTGTGCAGCCGGTCAGAACTTTACATTATGGTGATTCCCCTACATTGCATGAATCTGAGCGCTATTTGGAAAACTTGGGCGCTAAGATCAGCGCTATTTAACAATTTGTGGGGTTATTCTATGTTTTTGTTGTGTTTTGAGGTATTTTTATGTTTTATATTTTTATGTTTTCCTCTCTGTTCCTGGGAGATAATTAGCTTACCTGTATGTAACACAATTATCTCCCATGCACAGAGATTCCTGGGAGGGGCTTGTGGTGAAGACAATGTAGACCCCCTGCTGGGGTCCATGTATAAAAAGGCTGTGTTTGGATGCATTAAACCAGTTGTACTCCCAGAGCTATGTGTTGTCTAGTTACTGGAAGGGGAAGGGCTATAATGACTACTCAGGACCTTGTTCCAGCTCGTGGAGGATTCGGCAGGGAAAGTCCTTGTAAGGACTACAGCTCTCAGGACTCTGTGTCGTCTAGTCCCTGGGAGGGAATAGAGCTAGTTCCCTATCCTGTTCCAGGACGGAGAGGCTCCAGGAGGACCATAGACAAGCCACGGCGACTGGGCCAGAAGCGCTGAGGCTTTCTCCTGTTCCAGCAAGGAAGCGATCCTTGGCAGAGGTACCTAGCCGGGGTACAGGGAGCTCCCCTACAGATAAGTTCTTCAGTAATATTAATTTGCCCAAG
Source organism: Pelobates cultripes (assembly GCA_933207985.1). Classification (NCBI taxonomy): domain Eukaryota; kingdom Metazoa; phylum Chordata; class Amphibia; order Anura; family Pelobatidae; genus Pelobates; species Pelobates cultripes. The sequence goes on along the minus strand of OW240922.1, from coordinate 34,380,261 downwards.
ATCTCAGAGTCGCAACAAATTTTCTGAACTCTCTTATCACAGAAGAAGAATTTCTGAAGGTTATCCGTAACCTAGAGAAACAAAAAACTCATGACCGCTTTAGTAATACCGTCTACAAAACATTTGGCATACAATTTGCCAGTCACCTTGTTGCGATGTACAATGATGTGGTGCAGAATGGGACATTTCCTGAGGAACTAGTGAGGGCTAATATAAGCACTTTACTAAAACAAGCAAAATGCCACACTAAAATGGAAAATTATATTTCCTCATTAAATAATGATGTTAAGCTTTTCTCAACAATTCTAGCAGATAGACTTGAGAGAGTAATAGATGTGATGATACATCCCAATCAAGTTGGGCTAGTTCCAAACAGAACATCTAGTTATAATACAAGAAAATTGTTGGGCATTTTGGACACAGTTAAAAAAACGGGTGTTCCCATGCTGACCCTGTCGGTGGATGCAGAAAAGGCCTTCAACAGGGTCAGTTGGGAAATCATGAATACAACACTACAAGCATTTGGTATTGAGGGTTGGATGCTTAGGGCAGTCATGTCTTTATATAAATACCCCACTGCAAGATCGGTGGGCCAGAACCTCTGCTCAGATCGGTTCCCTCTATTGAATGAAACCAGACAGGGCTGCATTACTGGATACACTGGGTAATGACACACTTACATTATTACATTGGAACCTTTAGTTATCAAAATAAGGGAGAATAAAAACATGAGTGGATTTTACACTCAATCACTGGATTTAAAATCAAATTTGTATACGGACAAAATCTTAAATATTCTAACTGACCCATTTGATTCTCTTGTCTCCCTGAATGAGATTATGGATTACACCAAGGTTTCGAATTATAAAATTAATATCGACAAGTCTGTGATTATGGGTTGTAACTTGAGTTCAGAAATAAAAGATACAATTAAATTGAAATACAACTTTATTTGGGCAAATAATGAGAATATTATTATAATGAGATATAATTGGCTGCAGCTAAACATAACCAATAAATCCTTTATTATTCACTGTTTTATAACAGTTATAATAATTATTCCATATCTGGGAGGCCCCTGTGTCAATCTCAATCTGTGTCACCCACAAGGAACAGGCATACAAGACGCCTGCTACAAGATGTTCTGCTGGTACATCACCCCCCTCAGGCTAAAGCACACGGCCTCCAATCGCTGCTGGAAGGGTTGTGGGGAACAGGGAGCCTACCTCCACCTATGGTGGAACTGCCCACATATCACCCAACTCTGGCACGACATGGTCCAAACCGTCAATAGGACGTTACACAGCAATCTCCCAATGGACCCATGGATCTGACTCCTATCCAAACCTTACGAGTCCTTAACCAGGGCTCAAAACAAACTCATTATAGTTCTGGTGTTATCAGTACCACAAGAAAAATCACAAATAATAAAATAAAAAGCTCATACCCACTCCTGTTCTTTGCCTTCCCAATCCTCAGAAACCTTATTATATGGAAGTGTATGCCTCCAATGTAGCTACCGGTGTTGTGCTGTCACAAGGGTATAAAAAGAAGAATATCTTCATTACGTTGCCTTGTATTACAAAAGGAAGCAAGAGGTGAAGAAGAAGAACTAGCTGATCAAGATCCAGCAGAGACAAGGGGGAGATGGATACCAACTGAGTTCTAGCAGGAGTGGCAAACAGAGCTTGCCTTACCATGTATTCTGGACATTGCAAGAAGAGGAAGAAACTTTGCATGAAATTGATCCAGGGAACGGAGTCACCATTCTGACCAGAAAGTTCCAGCACATGTGTAAACAGGAGCAGGACTTTTAAGCCAAAGTGGCTGTACCAGGCTGCCTCATACTTGTGGCAGGGAAGTCAGTTGTCGATATCAGAGGAGAAAGTATAGTAGTTCACCCTAGCCATTTTTCAAGCTCTTTATCCCTAAGAATGAAGATTGGGTGAGAGACAAGCAACCCACAATGGTGGAGGAGACATACAGAAATGCTGACCAATATCTAGACCACCAATGAAATGGACTTTCTAACCAACCCCCTCATTAGTGTCTGCCCCAAGCTCCCTTTATCGGTGGTAGATGGCAAGTTGGTCCAGCATACTTAATGTGATTTCTGCATGATGCTAGCTGCTGACGTAGATTACCCTGTCATACTGTCATGATTGGTAGGGAGTCCAAAAATGTAAATCTCGGAATGAGGTCAAGGTATATAGAAAGTGAACAAGATGGTGAGACAAGCCAAAGTCATGAAAGGACATTTTTGGATTGTCAAATATCAAGCTAAGGTCAAAATCCATTATAAGCAAACACAGAAAACAAGTGTGACAAACTACCCTGAAACCCTATGATTCTGCAAAGCCCAAGTTATTTTTCCCTTTATTCTGTAGTTCTATCTACCGAATGCAGACCCACTCCCGGCTCATTATCTTCAAGTAACCACAAAGTTCAAAGTAACCACAGTGCTCTCTCTGGGCGGCAGCTGTTCATATAATCGAGTAACATGTGCGCTGGAAAACAGTGGCCATCTTGTCTCCCGAATCCAGGCAGCGGTACTTGGTCGTCGGGTGTATGAAACTCCAAGTCGGACACTATAACTCGCGAACACAGTAACTTTGTACTGCAGCCTGCTTCTGTTCCCGACAAGCCAGGAGAGTGCTATTCGGTGGAAATGTACTAGACGAACTATCGCTACCTATTAGCCAGGGAAACCATTCAGTATTTTGTATTTTTGGGACTTCTGAAAGTGACTGACCATTACTTTTCTTCTGGAACTAATTTGGGCAGACGCCATGTGTGTGGTCGGTCAAAACTTTACCCCGGTGGCTGTATTCGTGGGATCTGAGCGCTATTTAGACACTTTTGGGCACTCAGATCCAGACTTGTGGGGGTTCCTATTAATATTATGTATGTTTTGGGTGTTAAATTTATTGTACCTCTAGTGCCTATGAGATAAGTTTGAGTAAAAGTAAAATCACTTATCTCCCAGACTGGGCGTGTTTTACCTATGTTTTTGCTGGAGACTGCTGCTGGGGGTCAGTGTATAAAAGTGGGCAATATGGCCATAATAAAACATTATTGTTGTACCCTTCATCAAGTCTTGACTGATGTTTGGGTATGCGAATGACGAAAAGTTATTAATCACATAACCTTGCTGGAGTACGACCTGACGTGCGATTCGAAAGAGCTATATTCACACAATCTTACAGGAGTTTGGGAGAGTGAGAATGAACGTACTATATGAAGTACAGGGGGTTTGTTACGACATGCATTCTTGGACTACTAGAGATCAAAACAGGGCTGTCTGACATTCAGGAAGATGTCAAAATGTCATAGGCCTTCAATACTGGAATGACACTGTATTTGTGTCATTATTGATATAAACTAACCATACTTATTTTTAATGGTCATTGCCATTTTTGACATGGGATTGATGTGAGGCATCACATTTGGCCACTTAAAACCACCTTGCTTCAATATTGACACTGGGTTGATGTATCCTGACAGGTAGAGATCTTGTGCATACCAGGGCTAATGAACATGTTGAACCTCAATATGACAACCAATTCCCAGGATGGTGTGGGTTTACCACCTCAGAGAAGCATCATCCCTGAGATCTGATCAAATCTTGCCAAACGGAGCTGGTCTCAGACCCATCTTCCAATGCCTGCTCCTTCTGGTCAGATATTGACCCCATCTGCCTTTCCCCCTGCATCCAGGCAGGTATCAACTTCTCTTACTTTTCTGCCTCCAACTACTGATTTTATAAAGACACATGTGCCCCACAGGTCTAGCTTTTGTCACCATCTTCAGGCATCTGGTCCTAAGACCCACTGCAAAACCCCCTAACTGTCCCCGGCCTTCCATCCTTTAGCTCAATAGATGACTGGAATGACTTCCACAATGTGAACCATCTGCAGGCATCAAGTATAAACGTCAGCCAGTGATTCTTCATGACTGACTAGTCATATCTTGACCTTGCTTCAACATATGCCACAACAAAAGCCAGGATGCTTGGTTGCTATCAGGATAGCTGATCTAACAACTGTCCACTGCTAATGTTTTCCTGAATTAGGATACAGCAGACTGGCAAATGGAAGTATGGCTTATAGGAGGCCTACCATTTGAAGTTATTATGGGCAAGAATTTGGCAAACCTTATGCCTGCATTTGCTTCACCCAATGTAGCTGACTGTGACCCTCATATGTCTTAGTCACTCCAGCTCAAGCCAGATGGGTCCAGAACCAGATATTTGGGAGCAATATTGAGCCAAGAGAATGACCAATGCGAATCATTCATCAGCTGGAACATATTGCCTTGGGAAGTGGTTTATGCAATGATTGAAACAGGATTTCTAGACTTGGTATGGGACTTCAAGAAACTACCGTTGTATCTCTTCAAGTGCTCCTTCACAATTATGACTGATAACAACATAGTCCTTAAGCCTACAATTTCACAATTCAATAGAAAACAGTAAAAAAAAAAACATAGCAATGCAGATGTGCTAACTTGGTGGAACTATTTGAACTGTGAACAATCAAGACAAGTACTGATTGGACAAGCTACAACACTCTTGCTGAAAGATCTAGCTTTGCATACTACGTTTTAGTCAAAGGTAGTAATTGTAACAGTACTAATTTATGACCTCCATTATTTTCCCAGGGCAAATGGGTGACCATTGTGTACAGAAAGAGGCAACTTTAATGATAGACTGGACATTGGCACTTGAAGAATTAACTCTGGGGATTATTGCTCTGGCTGTGCTGCCTGGGGACAGTTAATTTAGCACTTTGTTATTATAAATTAGTGGTGTGCACTTCTCTTATAAATGGTAAGGTGTCCCACCCCCTAAAAGACCTAAAAAGTATTATCTATTCACAATCCAAATCACTGACTTTATCTTATCATTTATAACTGAGCTAAGCACGCCAGTAATTTGTCTTTATAAAATGCGTAGAATATTATCTAGTCCTGTTGTTACTTTTGCACACATATGACATTGTATTTCAATTAATGGTTGGAAGTTCATTTAGTGTTTTCAACTACTATAAGGATTCATTTTTGTTTTTTAAAAGTAGGAGAACCGGAGGTTTGCCTGTGTTGATATATTTTGATTCCTTCATAGTTTTTCAAAATACCTGGGCTTTGCTTTAATATTTTCACAAGGTTTTCACATAATTTTATAATTTTTCGAAAAAACTTTTAAAATGTTTTAATATTTTGAACATATTTCCAATATTTGGATATACTGATATATTTTTATATATGATCTTTTTATATTTTAATATTCTAAAAAATATAATTTTACAAGTCTACAAAAATATTAGGATCAGCGAGCAGCATCTATGAAGGAATTCCCACGCTCATAGCGATGTGGAGGAGGGAAGGAAAAAGACACAGATATAGTGTAGTATGTTGAGATCTTAAGTGATGGTAAATGAAGGGAAAGGAATTGCACTTACAATTTTTTGGAGCCTATACTCAGCTCCAGGTATGTGCACCTGGACGGTACAATTCCCGCCTATGGATATGTAGATGGTCCTTGGATGTCCTCAAAAGGGGGTCTCCAGTGGTAGTAGGGTATATCTTTTTTCCAATGGCAGTAGGCCGGTATTCAAATAGTTGGTGATATATACAAAAAGGATAAAAACACAAAATAGTGCTCTCTGGATAATAAAAAATAAAATGATTTAAAAAAATGGAGATATACTCACAAGTGAAGAGCAAATAGGATATTGCTCAATATATGTAGGCGTAGGTGGTATGATCACTCCGAGTCCTCCAGTAGGGGTGTTGGAGAGAGTGGAAGGAATTATATTATTTAAAAAATAAAATAGAATAAAATGATAGGCTTAGAGGCTCCAATAGCATAAAAGGGCTATCTTTATTGGAGATAAAAAAAAATCAGTAACATAAAACAGCTTATAAAAACACTATCGCGTTTCTCCTCCAAAGAGGCTTTATCAAAGTGAACACACAAACTGTACTTTCACTGACGATATAATTGTTGTGATACTATTTTGAAACACTAATATTTGTGTGCAGCGACGTCTCCTGAGTATAAAAGTACCCCCCATGTACAGGTTCTATAGTGTTTTCAAAAGTTACTGAGTCAAATATAAGACTTGAATTTTCTTTTTTTCACATTGAAATTTGCCAGATTGGTTATGTTGCCTTTGAGACCGTATGGTGGTCCAGGAATGAGAATTACCCCCATGATGGCATACCATTTGCAAAAGTAGACAATCCAAGGTATTACAAATGGGGTATGTCCATTCTTTTTTAGTAGCCCCCCCCCCCACAATTTTTGTAACATAAGACTCCAACATTAAAAAAATGACAGGAATGTCAAATATTGGAGGCGCTAGAGTTTTATCTATGTATAATGTATGTAAAAGGGTATAGTGTTTATATAGGGGATTTATTAAATGTGTGCGAGAGGCATGATGTCTATGTGTGATATGTATGCTATGTGCTGGCTGTGTGAAATTTGTGCTGGGATAATTGGCTGTGTGTGATGGGTATTTAACTTAGATAAAATATGCATGTAGGCCTATGTGTGAATGCAGGTTTGTATTTTTGCAGATTCACATGTAGTATCATGGTCAGTTGCACACAATTATACTTATTCACTGTCAAATACATCCACATGCACAAAGTCCCAGGCACATAGTCACACTCGGTTACAGGTAAATAGTCAAACACACAGTTAAAGGCAGGCACACACACAGTTACAGACAGTCTCACACACACACAGGTACAAGCAGACATAGTTACAGACAGCCACACACTCAGTTACAGTCTCTCTCTCTCACACACACACTGGCAGACTCTCTCTCTCTCTCACACACACACACGCACACACACCCAGTTACAGACAGTCTCTCTCTCACACACACATACACACACAATTAAAGACAGTATCTCTCTCTCTCTCTCTCTCTCACACACACACACACACACAGTTACAGTCTCTCTCTCTCTCACACACACACAGTTACAGAGAGTCTTTCGCTTTACCTCTCACATACACACACACACACACACACACACACTTAAAGACAGCCTCTCTCTCTCTCTCAGACACACAGTTACAGTCTCTCTCTCACATACACACAGTTACAGTTACAAAAGACAGTCTCTCTCACACACACATATTTAGACACACACACACACACACACAGTAAGACAGTCTTTCTGTCTCTCTCTCACACACACACACACACACAGTTACAGATACACACAAACACAATTGCAGACAGTCTCTCTCTCTCTCTCTCTCTCTCACACACACAATTACAGACAGTCTCTCTCTCACACAGACACCCAGGTAAATGTTTTCATTATGGGCTGTCTGGGGAGCAAGTCGTCTACCTGCTTACCCGACAGTGTCAAAAAGTTCCCAGGCAGCAGGTTCCTGGATAATAAGAACGAATTGCTCCCCTCAGGTGCAGTGCAGCCACGTTACATTGCATGACAGTGAACTGCATTATAGGGGTGCACTCCCTGACATCTCTCACCCAGGGAGTGTGTGAGCTGTGTCGTCCACATGGCGCCCACTCTGCCATGTCGCCCTGTGCAACCACACAGCTCGCACACCCATAATGCCGGCCCTGATGGTAACTGAACATAATAAAAGTATGTATAATGATCAATTCTGGGGCAGGGTTGGGTTGTGACTGTCAGTAGGGTGACTTTGACTGGGTCAGGGGGAGAGTGTGTCCTGGTTGGGGGTGAGTCTGACAGGGGTAAATATGACAGTGTGAGTGACGGAATGACTGTGGCACTGTGAGTAAGGGGTGAATACGTGAGGGGGCGTGACAGTGCATGGAGAGAATGTGTTTCTGTGTCCAGCTTCCCCACACTGTAATCTTTAGTTAACTTTATAACTCGGTGGGAAGAGAGGCATTTCCTGGTGGTCTGTTGGCCTAGGTATCCAGTGTGCAGCTCCGATGTAGGCACACTATGAGAAGCTGTTACTGGCACTTTAATTATTATTATTATAAATACTTTATTTGATTCACCATTACTATACCGCAGCCCAAGTGGCCCAAATAGCTCACTGGCACTGCCCCAAAAATCAACGCCGTTGGGTTGACATAGAATCCCACATGACAGGAGCAGACCTCCCGCAATTCCTCATATGGACACCGAAGCATCACAGAACAATCTTACGGACAGACTGCCCGGCCATCCTAAACTCCATTAGCTTATGGGACCAGATCGCGCAGAAATTCAAACTCACACACCTCCCGTCCCCAATGACCCCAGTACTACGTAACAGAGCATTCCCACCGGGTCTAAGGGCACGAGACTTTAAAGGCATCGAAGCCACGAACCTACAACGCTATATCCACCTATACGTAGATAACCAACTAGTGACATACCAACACTTGCAAACCTTAGCCCCATTACAAACCCGCGACTTCTTCCGATATATACAATTACGGGACTTCGCGCAAACCAATGAGGTCAAAATGGCAATTGCCAAGCCTCTAACTTTCTTTGAGCAAATCTGCCTCAAAGAAAGCATGCCAGCGAAACTAATCTCTCTGCTCTACAACCACATATGCCTAGAATCAGGCACGTGGGGCCCGCAGACATACACAGACAAATGGGAAGCGGATCTGGGGGAAACACTAGAGGGAACGGAGTGGCAAGACATATGGGAGGCGAACACGAAAGTGTCTATATGCACGACCTTACAGGAACAATCATATAAAATAATGCTTCGGTGGTATACAACACCAGTCAAGCAACAACACATGCAACTCTGTCCCACCGATACCTGTTGGCGACTATGTGGAGAAAAAGGCACATACATCCACATGTGGTGGCAGTGTATTAAAGTAAAGGAGTTTTGGGAAAAGATAGTGGCCATGCACACTAAAATCCTACACCGACAAATAACACTGGACCCCTGGGCATGTCTATTATCACGACCGACAAACGGACTAGACAAACATGACCAAAAACTTCTGAATATGCTCAATCTAGCAGCTCGTAGGGCACTGGCACAATACTGGATAAAACCAGAGACACCCCCACTTTCATTAGTAATTTCCAAAATCAGAGATAATTACTTAATGGACAAGATGACAGCTACCGTTCGGAACACTACCACCACATTTCAAAAGGTATGGGCCCTTTGGGAACAATATGAGGAAAAATCATAGGACAAATGAGCACCCAATCACAGACCGCTACACACTCGTGCAGATTTAGGATTTAACACCTACGTTCACTTGATCGTTTTGCTTGTATATATGTTTTTCTTTGTGTACACAACGAATAAAAAAAAAAAAAAAAACCTTTGACAGGCGAAAGCTAAATGACAACAGCCTCTACGCAACCCACATGCAACAAGTCTAAAATGTATATTATGTATACTAACAACCCAGTCTTTTTCTGTACCATGACTAAAGCATACTTGAAAAGATGGGCTTCTGCGTAAGCCAAAAATGCTCTTACCTTCAATGTCTGTCAATGCAAAAATAAAGAATTGATAAAAAAAAAAAAAAAAGAGGCACTCACTCAAACGAGACGTTAAAATGTGTTAGCATGTTCCCATCCTGTACAAATACTGTAAATCCCCTCTTCTTTATTCTGTACCCTGTTTAATGCTTGCCTCAATAAAAGAAAGATTGATAAAAAAAAAAAAAAAAAAATACTTTATTTGCATAAAATTGTACCGCTGAAGCTCAACCCATTGAATCTGTTCAGCTACATTTCATGTAATTACATCTCTTTTCTCCTATATACTCCACTTGTATTACGTACCACACTATATTATCCCCCTATTTGTTGCATACACAAGCTGAGGGCACATCAAGGCATTACTCCCAAATACTTCCACTACCTCCTACTTCTTCAGGATAAGAGAGACTCCGGCCTGGGTTGTTCGAGCTGCCTCATTGCATTCGCCAGTGCCCTCTTTCTGATTCTATTTGTATACAATAATATATATTTAAACTTAAAAGATGCACTGAAAGATGTTGGGTGAGAAACAAAGAGATGGGGGTTATATAATCTTATATAATCATACATAAAGTTGGTTATTACCAATCACATGCTAAAGGTAACATTAAAAGCTTGTTCAGCCATGTGTCCCATATATCACAGGCCCTTTCAGAATCTAAGAAAGCTTTGCTGTTTGCTCATTCCATCTGTAATTAAAATAGGAAGAGGTTTTCAACCACTTTCCGGGATTTCTAATTCAGTACAATAACTGTTTTTAATGCTACAAAACAGTGACTAATAAAATAATGTATATGCTTTGTTTAGTTGATGCCATTCTACGTGTAACAATGGCTTTGATGGAGAGCCTTCTAACCAACCTAACATTTGTTGCTGGATTTATCTGCCTTTTTCCATATACCTTGAATATCTTTACATTTCCACCACATATGCAAATATGAGCCAATATTCTTTTTACATATCCAGAAGACTTTTTAGGATAATGGTCTAAACATCTTGTTGGTACTATAGAACATCTATTCATCATCTTATATTGGTTAATACGTTTAAACAGTGAATTGCAAATCTCATGTTGATCTCGGATCTGCACCAATATATTTTGTTAATTTTAATATTCCGTTCCATTTCCTATCTAATCAAGGCTATAATATCCTTGTCCACAGAATCCAGACTGAGAGGTTTATAAGGCTTTCACTAGTACTTTAGATATTCTATTATAATTAAAGATACTGTTGAGTTGGTTTTGAATATGGGAGTGACTTGGGATTAAATGTTTAGTTAAAACATTTTTAACCCTTGCATAATTGAATAATTCTGATTGAGGCAGATTGTAAACTTCAACCAAACTAGGGGACTGTTTAATTTTACAGTTTTTCCATCTGGTTAAATTCATATATTCTATAGCCTCAAGGATATCTATTTTCAACAATATTAATAATTTATGCTGGATCCCCATTTTATTTATAATTCTATTTCATACCTCAATTCCGTATTATGCATTTGCTCTATAATAAAATTATTGATTTTTCCAATAGGTTTAAACGCACAATTCCATATAATTTGGCCAAAGTTTCTTTCCCCAATGGCACTCCTCTAAATCTCACACCAACCTTCTGTATACTCTTTGTCTAAATGGAGTCTATAAATATGGACTATATTATTATGTATATTATGTATTAGTAAAATGTTAAAGCTACAGGATGATATTAATAAATATAAGAATGAATTAATTCTTTCAAAAAACAAAAACTAGCCAAGGTCAACCACGACTACCAATATCACCAGGTACACAGTCTTCGAATGGAGAACCGCTGCCAAGATACAGATATCGCATCAAACAACCATCTTTCCAAACTGTCTGGTGAATCGGCTGCAGATGCGGAAACCAGAGACAACAAATCACGCACAGGATCGGCATCTTTTTTAGAGGTGGACACATATCCACAAGAATCCCCAGGTATGTCTCGAACGGACACCAGAGGCGAAAGAAAAAACTAAATCCCCCACAGAGGGCAAAAGGGAAGAAAGAAATACAAGTTGCAGGGGCAAACCACCATTATGGAAGAGGTGATTGTCTTCAATTTATCCCATAAAACATTAACAAAGGACCATTATTTAGTATTGTCCAAAGGACTTACTTTTGTACCAGTAACAAAGCCTGACCCTTTCATGATGGATATCGAACTGTACAAGCTACAACATATCCTGAATAACAATGAATATCGAAAGGATGACAAAGTGACTACACAAAAGAATCCATTCACATTGAAACATAAAAGCAAGAAAAAACATCTAAAACATCTTAAAACGTTCATGCAAGTGCTTAAGGTAGACACAGAGCAGATCATCAAAAAACCATCTGATCACAGACAAAACCTAACCAAAGCAGAACTGGAGGTTCTGAAGAACTTAAAACAAGATTCAGAAATTATTATTCGCCCTGCTGACAAAGGGGGTGCTATTGTCATCATGGCGTATCAACAAAACAGACTAGAAATTATGCGACAATTATTGGATACTACCACATACCAGCAACTGACATTTGATCCGGTCAGTAAGTTCCAAAAGATTATAATTAATCACATTACGTTTGGCATACAAATGGGTTATCTGGATACCAAAATGTCCAAATTCCTATTTGTGGAATATCCGAAACACCCAGTATTATATACCATTCCTAAGATTCACAAGGATACTAATAACCCTCTGGGGTGGCCAATCGTACTGGCCAGAGAGAGTTTATTGGAACCTATCGAAATATATGTGGACTTCCACATTAAAGAAACCGTGATGGAACTGCCCACATGTATTTGTGACACAAAAGACATATTGAATCAAATTAATGCCATATCCTTGAAAGATAAGAATATAATATTGGCTACCTTGGACGTACAAAGTTTGTATACCATCATACCCAACACAGAGGGTATAGAGGTACTCAGGGTCATACTCAAGTCCTCTGATAAATATCATGGACCTCCAATTGAATACCTTTTGGAGTTTCTTCGAATCGCACTCACATGTAATCATTTTAAGTTTGAGGAATGTTTACATGTTCCAGTTTGAAAAACAATACATCTTAAATCAAGTATCCAACAACATTATTGCATATTATCGATTTGTCGATGGTGTGTTTATAATATGGCATGGCTCATCCAGTGGATTAGAGGAAATGGTAGCTAATATCAATAAACTTCCACTACCAGTGAAGCTTAGAATGCTCACGTCTATGAATAGAGTTAATAGCCAGAAAATCCTCAAAAAGGGGAATTAGGAAAGACAGATATTAAGTAACCAGAGCTGCCTGTGAAACTGACAGCCCAAATAGCAACATTGTATCTGATTGCAAAAATATAAAGGTATCTGCCTAACCCAATGTTACTACTGAACCTCACATTATTTGAAAGCAGCCTCTATTAAGTAGACTCTTTCAAGTAGGAGTTAGAAAACCAGGAGTTACTTGGAGTGGTTTGTATACTGTGGAGAGTGGTTTGTATACTGTGGAGAGTGGTTTGTATTTTATTTTTGTTTAATCTTTAAAGTTGGTAAGGTTTAAAAAAAATAAAAAATAAAAATTTGTTTTTTAAATTTACTTTTTTTTGTGTGTTCTGGTTTTCCCCCCCTTTTTTTTGTGCTGCTGCTTGATTGATTGGGGGAGGGTTCATTGTTTGCACCTGTGTGGGATTTGTATCCCCATAAAGGCACACCCCTAACTCACTGAGCTTGCTCACATTATTTGAAAGCAGCCTCTATTAAGTAGACTCTTTCAAGTAGGAGTTAGAAAACCAGGAGGTGAAACTAACAAGGGGTTCAAACTATCAAGGTAATTGTTTTTATTTACTGTTTAAAGGGGAAACGAGTGTTAGCAAGATTGCTGGTTTAACTCAATGCACATCTTGTTGCATGTATGGCTGCCTGGATGTACCCGTCCAGGGTCCATACCTCTGTGATGGTTGTGTGCGAGTGGCTTCTCTGGAAGCTCAGATTGGAGATCTCGAGAAGCAAATCGCAACATTGAGGGAGATTGACAATCTTGAGAGGAGTCTACTGCTCACTGAGCAGAGTTTATTGGGGACAGGTAGTGGAGAGGGAGGAGATAAGACAGATGGGGAACAGGCATGTAGCTGGGTGACAGTGGGGCGAGGAAGCAGGGGGGGAGGGAAGAGGAAAGGGCTAGCTAGTCCTGATCTGATGCAACCTAGCAGATTTGCCCGTTTGAGGGAAGATGTTGGGAGCATCAGCTCAGGAGTAGCTGTATTAGAGGAAGCTGTTACTTCTAACAGCCGAGCTAACAGCCCCCTAGTACGGGTGGGGATCAAAATGTAAGGAAGGCAAGACAGGTTGTGGTGGTAGGGGACTCTATCATTAGGAGAGCAGATAGGGCAATCTGCCGCTCTGATCGGCTCAACCGGACAGTTTGCTGTCTCCCGGGTGCTCGGGTCCGGCATGTTGCTGACAGAGTGGATGGATTATTGGGAGGGGCTGGGGATGACCCAGTGGTCATGGTCCATGTTGGTACCAATGACAAAGTAAGAGGAAGATGGAAGGTCCTAAAGAATGATTTCAGGGAATTAGGTAGCAAACTTAAGAAAAGGACCTCCAAGGTGGTATTCTCTGAGATATTACCTGTGCCACGCGCTACAGTGGAAAGGCAGCTGGAGATTAGAGAGGTCAATGCGTGGCTTAAGTCTTGGTGCAGGAAGGAGGGTTTTGGGTTTTTAGAGCACTGGGCCGACTTTGCGATTGGGTACAACCTTTATAGTGGTGATGGATTGCACCTAAACGGGAGAGGGTCTGCAGTGCTGGGGGATAGGATGGCTAGAAGGTTGGAGGAGATTTTAAACTAGTAGTAGGGGGGGAGGGTCATAGCAATCTACAAAATGGAGATAGGACAGAAAGGAGATGGGCTTTAGCACAGTACAAGGGGGGTGGAAACGGGGGGAGGGGCAAGCTCAGAACAGAGAAGCTGTGTAATGTTGAAAATTCACAAAATATACAAGTGATGCATAATATTAAATGTATGCTTACTAATGCAAGGAGCCTAAATAACAAAATGGGGGAACTAGAGGCATTAGCATACACTAAACAATGTGATATAATAGGCATAACTGAAACATGGTGGGATGAGACACATGACTGGGCAACTAACTTAAATGAGTACACGTTATTTAGGAAGGATAGGAAAAACAAGAAGGGTGGTGGGGTATGTTTGTATGTCAAACATGATTTAAAGCCAAATGTTAAGCAAATGGAATGCGAGGAGGATAATGTGGAAGCTTTATGGGTAAATATCTGCTTGGGGGAAAAGAAGGGAAACCAACTATTGGTTGGGATATGTTATAAACCACCTAATGTTAATATTGACGAGGAACAACAGCTGTTTGAGCAAATTGAGAAAGCTGCAAATCTGGGTAACACTTTAATTATTGGAGATTTTAATTACCCGGATATAAATTGGGACAGAGGGACTAGTGCCTCAGCAAAGGGAATTAGGTTTTTAAACTTGTTAAATGACACCTTCATGTCACAACTTGTGCAAGCACCAACTAGAATGGATGCTTGTCTGAACCTGGTTTTAACAAACAACGTTGATCTTTTGACCAACATTCAAGTAGGTGAGCACTTGGGAAATAGTGATCACAATATAGTGTCCTTTGAAATAAACTCAAAAAAACAAAAGCACATGGGGAATACTAAAACATATAATTTTAAAAAGGCCAATTTCAATAAGTTAAGGGAAGCTTTACAATATATTGACTGGCATAAACTCTTTAGCGAAAAGAACACTGAGGATAAATGGATCATCTTCCAACAAATATTACAAAGGTACATTTCTCAGTATGTACCGTTGGGAAATAAATATAAAAGAAACAAATTAAAACCAATGTGGCTTAGTAGAGAAGTAAAACAAGAGATTACAACTAAGAGAAGGGCATTTAAAGCATTTAAATCGGACAAATCAGATGCATCTTATAAAAGATATAAGGATGCAAATAATGCGTGCAAAAAGGCAATTAGACTTGCTAAACTTCAAAATGAAATAATGATAGCTGAAGAGAGCAAAACCAACCCCAAAGCATTTTTTAAGTACATAAATTCTAAAAAAAACCAAAATGAAAGTGTAGGTACACTAAAAACTGAAACGGGGTGTTAATTAATGAAGACCAGGAAAAGGCAGGAATTTTAAATAACTATTTCTCCTCCGTATATATTAAGGAAGAACCCATGGCAATAGATGTGCAAATGATTGCTACTAAAAACTTGCAGAATAATTGTAATTGGTTAACTCAAGACAAGGTGCTGCAGCAACTAAAGAAAGTTAATATAAACAAAGCTCCAGGGCCTGACGGTATCCATCCACGTGTACTTAAGGAACTAAGTGCAGAAATAAGTGAACCTCTGTTTTTAATCTTTCAAGATTCTTTTCTTTCAGGAAGTGTTCCGGAGGATTGGAGGAAGGCAGATGTGGTTCCTATATTCAAAAAGGGTTCAAAATCCTTTGAAATGTTTCAGTGTTTGCAGATGACACCAAACTTTGTAAAACAATACAATGTGAGCAAGATATTACTTTGCTGCAGAGGGACTTAGATAGACTGGGGGACTGGGCACTCAAATGGCAGATGAAATTTAATGTTGAAAAATGCAAAGTTATGCACTTCGGCGTAAAGAATACACAAGCAACGTATACCCTTAATGGAAGCGAATTAGGGATAACAACACATGAAAAGGACTTGGGAATTGTTATAGACAACAAACTATGCAACAATGTGCAATGTCAATCAGCAGTGGCCAAGGCCAGTAAGGTATTGTCATGCATGAAAAAGGGCATTCATTCTCGGGACAAGAATATAATTTTGCCTCTTTATAAATCACTGGTAAGACCCCATATTGAATATGCTGTGCAATTTTGGGCACCTGTTCTAAAGAAGGATATTATGGCACTAGAAAAAGTGCAGAGGCGGGCTACAAAATTAATAAAAGGAATGGAACATATCAGCTATGAAGAAAGGTTAACAAATTTAAACCTATTTAGTTTAGAAAAACGTCGCCTGAGAGGGGATATGATAACATTATACAAATATATTCGGGGCCAATACAAACCATTGTGTGGAAATCTATTCACAAACCGGACTTTACATAGGACACGAGGCCATGAGTTTAGACATGAGTTTTATAATCACAAAATTTATTCATTCTTGATTCCTTATTGTTGGTTAGCATATGTTGTATCCAAATAATATTGTTGTATCCAAATATATTATGCTTTTTCCTTATATTGGATATTTATTATTTATTTATTACCATTTGCAGGCGTTTACACTCAGATGCACCCACTATTCACTCCACATTTGCTTTCACCTGTGTATGTATGTTCATTCACTCACTTATGTTCACTTTGTTCACTTTGTTTTTAGTACATCTGAGTATTGTATACTCTGATATGGATGTTCTCAGCATCATTTATTGCATAGTGAAAACTATCCTCCATATATAGTATATGTATTCTATTTTATTGCACAGCACACTATTTCACATGGTGCTTAATTCATACCACGATGTATTTCAGCATTATGTAACACTGGGAGAAACACATAGTGTTGATTGCCTAGCAATGCCGTTTAATTTACACGTCATCACGTTTGTCACGTGGCCTCGCCGGTGCACTTCCGGGTTTCGGACGGCTATCAGATCTCTCACACCCTGATTTGGTAAGTTATCACTGCTATTTTCCTATATATTCTTATCACTTTCACTGCATTATTGATCTTGAAAAAGACCCTATAGGGGTTGAAACGTTGATCGGAAATTATTTTTGCACATGTAATTTGCACAAGTAAATAAAAGAAACTTTGGAACAAGTCCTGTAAGTGCACCTATCATCTATGTGGATTTATATGCAAACGCTGAGATTTGCACCCAGGCAAGAAACTTTTCGTTATTGATTGGATAAGGGTGAGTGCCAAGGTTACACATATATATATATACATACATATATATATATATATATATACATATATATCCAAAGGTTCCTTGCACTCAAACTAAATAAAGCATGTAGCTGCCGGATGCTTCAAGCCAGGGTCAGCTGATGTAGAAAAATAAAGAGGATGGTGAGCACTCACGGTCTTTGAAGAATTAAAACGTGTAAATTTTATTGGAGATTCATTAAAATAAGATCGACGTTTCAGTCCATTTACTGGACTTTCTTCATGATCAAGAACATAACAACAATGTGAACTTTATGCTTATACAGTTCGATAATTAGGAAAATTAGGAAGAAATTGCCTTACCCCAGGTGAAAGTGCAGTGCCGACAGCATCACGCTGTGGAAAGTGCGTGTAATGCTAAACGAGTGGAACACAACTGCAGAACTTTAATTACTTTGATTATAATTTTATAATTTTATTGAATTGCAAACTTTGGTTACTGTAGCTTTAAACTCTTATGACAGGTTTGCAGGAAGAAAATAAGCCACTGAAGTTTTGTATTAAGTCTACAATTCTAATTAAGGATAGTGCAGAGTTTGCATGCAGAATTTAGAGTTGAATTAAATGCAGCAGAAATAGCTTCCAAAGTTTGTATGCAGATTTAGTGTTGAATTAAATGCAGCAGAAATCGCTTCCAAAGGTTGTATGCAGATTTAGTGTTGAATTAAATGCAGCAGAAATAGCTTCCAAAGGTTGTATGCAGATTTAGTATTAATTGCAGAGGAAATAGTTTCAAGAGTGTTTAACAATGGTTAGCTTATAATTGCAACTGAGAAGTACTTAACTTAATAGTAGTAATTCCAGAGAACTGGGGAGATCAAATTAAGCAGTCTTTTAGGAGAGAGAGTAGAAGTCCATTAAACAGTCCGGGTCGAGGAGTGGAGAAGGCGGGTAGTCGTTCACAGAGCGGGTTCGGTACACGGAAAAGCTTATAATGTAATCGGGTAGCCGGTCAGAGATACACAGCAAACTTGTTCAATAATCCAGCGCTTTGAATCTGGCGCGGTCTTCCTATGTAGCGTGGGAAGACCGCGTCAGAGAAGGGGCGGGGCAAACGCCGTCAACCTGGAAGTGGCTTAATTCGGCGAAACCCGGCAAGTCTAACCTGACAGTACCCCCTTCCCATGGGGCATCCTCTGGGTGCACTTTACCTTGGTTTGGAGGGGTAGCGTCTGTGGAACGCAGCAACCAATCTATTTGCATGAACAACAGATGAATCTTCCCAAGTGTCTTCATCAACCCCATAACCTTTCCATCTAATAAGGTATTGTAAGGAGCCACGGCGAATACGTGAATCCAAAATCTTATGTACTTCATATTCTTCTTCACCCTGGACAATGACAGGTTCAGGAGAGGTCACCACTTCTCTATTGAAAGGGTCGGGGATATGTGGTTCAATTAAATCAGTTCAGTCAACAGAAAAGAGGCTATCTGGCTTTTTTTATAACTCCTTCTAAAGATTCACAGGAACAGAAAATTGAATGCTTGACACACCCGTTGAATACTTCCAATACTAATTTGGAAACTCCAACTGTTCAAATGCCATTACAATCTCATGTAACTGTTACAAGCAGCACACAAGATCAATTTAAACAATTGCTGGAGTCACAACTCAACATATTAAAACAAGATATGCTTATAAGTTTTAGTGATAGCAAACAAGATATTAAAAAAATTGCAGTATCAGTGGAAGTGGAAAAAAAATTTGAAATGTTTGGGACTCAAATAAGTACAATTAAGACAACAATGCAGTCTTTATCAAACAAAACTGAAAATCTTGAACAAAAAAATAGCAGCTTTAGAAGAAAGATCAAGAAAAAGTAACATAAGACTCAGAGGTGTGCCTGCAGACATTACTACAGAAAAATTAAAAGATTATCTATGTAACTTATTTAAAGAGGTTTTTCCTGAAATGTCTACAGTCGACTATCAAATAGAAAATTTTCATCTTCCAAGAGATGCGATAGTGAGTTTTCGCTCACTATTAGTAAAAGATAATCTAATTAAAGCCAGCCGTATAAAACCCCGAACAAGTCTCATCTACAAAGACATAATTTTTTTTGCAAGACTTATCTCAATTTACTAGGACTTGGAGAAAATCCTTCAACAGTAACAGATTTCTTAAGAAAAAATGACATCAGATTCCAATGGGGCTTCTCAGCATCTCTAAAATTTATTTAGAGACAAGAAAAAATTTCCTTTACTGACGTAAATGAATGACATAAATGAAGCAAAGAGCTGGTTAGCCAAAATTAAAGATGAAAAATAAAAAGATTGCTGTGAGAGAAGAAACAAAGAACTTTTTTTAATAGAAGTATAATCTGTGTAAACTTCTCCTTTTGAATGGTGCAATATAAAGATTAGAACTTTGAGCTCTTAATGATAAGGTTGCTAAAACATAATTTTTTTTTATCTATACACAGTTAGACCACAAATTTTGTTTTTATTTATGTATAAAGGGAGTTTCTAATTTAGACACAATTAACTATTAAGGTCTGAAGGTTTCAACTGCAAAGTTGCACCTGTATAGTTGACACGCTGATAGTAAAATATAAAAAATTAACACGAAGAAAAGTTTGACGGGATAATCATTTATTAAAGGTTATATAATCAAAAAAATATAGACACTAATATAAATGAAGTTTAAAATTTAAAATAATAGTCTAACAAACACTATTTATTGCACAGTTAAAATGAATCAAATAGACTCACATTTTAGTAAAAGATAATAAGATTAAATATATCCATAACTGCAAATATGGCAAACACTGGTAAAATTGTTTTAATTTTTTGTTGATGCACGCAAAAATACTATAAGATGAAAGGATACTTAAAGTCAAAGTGGAGCACAATGTGTTTATATTTCTTTTTTTTTTTTTTTTTTAATGATAAGGGGTATGAATATCAAATAGTATCATCTCATTATGGACACCTCTACTTAGTGTCTAAAATTAATAGACACAGTAAAGACTGTTTCTCTAAATGAGAATTTATAGTCTTTGTGCTATAAAAGGAGGATTTCCTCCTAAGATTTTAAATATATGTTTTTTCTGTTACTATGTGTATGTTTTTGCAACAATGAGGAAAGACACTAGAGATTATGGGGTAGAGAAGGATGCAAAGATAATTCGAGAAATAACATGATAAAAATGCTCACACTTAATGTTCAAGGTATGAACACAATAGCAAAAAGAGCTCTATTATATAAATATTTGAGTAAAAAGCAATTAGACTTAATATTTTTACAGGAAACCCACTGGAGGCAAACAGATAAACAAAATTGGGGAGGAAAAAGATTCCCGCTTATAATACATGCTTCTGATAAAGATTAAAAAAAAATGTGAATGAAAAAAGGGACATAACAGAGTGGAGAAACTAATAAATAATGGAAAAATAGCAACAACTCCTAAAGAAATAGGACAATATTTTAATGAATTTTATAGCAATTTATATAACATACCTCAAACCTCTACAGATAAAATGCTGGAAGATATCTAGAAAGTATAAATAAGTTTCCACTAACAGTACCAGAGAATGAACTATTAAATAAGGACATAACTATAGATGAGATTATGAAAGTTATAAATGGGCTAGAAAGATCTAAAACACCAGGTCCAGATGGGTTCAGTAATTTGTTTTATAAACCATTTAAATAATTACTTTGTCCTCATTTGATAAATGCTTTCAACACAGCTGAAAGTAGAGGATTCCTCCCAGCAGAGATGCTGAAAGCTAATATTTTGCCAATCTTAAAATATGATAAAAATCCTACCGACGTCAAAAACTATCGCCCAATATCTTTGATAGATGTAGATACTAAGTTATATGCTTCAGTTTTGGCTGCTAGAATAAAGATACTTCTTTCATTAATTATACATAGAGATCAAATAGGATATGTTCTGTGCAGAAATTCTTATACAAGTACGAGAAGAGTTATAAACATCTTAGATGATGCAAATAGAAATAGGGTTCCCGTTTTGGCTCTGTCAATTGATGCTGAAAAAGTATTTGACAGAGTCAACTGGAAATACCTAGAAACTGTTTTATCACATTATGGTTTTGAAGGCTTGATTAAGAAAGCATTATGGCTCTCTATGTAAATCCAGTTGCACGTACTATAGGACCTAATATTACTGCCCCATGGTTCCAACTTACAAACGGGACTCGGCAGGGGTGTCCGCTTTCACCATTGCTTTATTTATTGTCTATTGAGCCATTAGCTGAAAATATTAGAAATAATAAAAAGATTGACGGCTATAAAATAATGGATGTGGATCAAAAGATCAGTCTATACGCTGACGATATTTTAATTACTATGACTAATCCTAAAAGTTTATTGGAGTTCCTTATGCAGGAAATGGCCCGGTATAGTCATATATCAAACTATAAATTAAATATAAATAAAAATGATTCTAGATATTAACCTTGATAAGAAAACACAACAATAGATTAAGAATAAATATGACTTTATTTGGGTTAAAGACAGTATGGATTATTTAGGAATTAAAATTACTAGAGAGGTTAACAAAATTATGGAGACAAATTTTCTAGAATTATTATTAAAACTTAACAGATGGTTAAAAGACCATAGAAATTTAGAAATCACTTTTTGGGGAAGAATAAATGTAATAAATTCATATGTAATACCAAAATGGAACTATATGTTCCAAATGTTACCTCTTCATATTCCGATTCATTGGCTCGAGTTGATACAAAAAAGCTTTACTCAATAAATTTGGAAGGGCAAGAATCCAAGATTGAAGCAGTCAGTATTAGCACAAAAATTAAGTAAGGGCGGACTTGCCTATCCGTTAATAATGAATAACTTTAAAGCAGCTACAATTTTACATATTTATAGAATGCAATTAGAAGAGAACAAAAATAAAGGATGGTATAAGATGGAAATGAGTATAGGTGAAGTCCATAGTTTGGATTGTTTAATTTGGAATATAGATAAATTCTACAAAAATGAATACTCCAATATTATCTTAACTCATTTAATAAACAGCTGGTTTAAAATAAAGAAAGTATTAAATATTGAAAAAAAAGTTCCAAGCTATTTAGAGCTAAACATTGTGGAAAACCAGGTAGAAGATTTAAATCTTAATGATTGGAAAAAGTAGGGATCTTACGGTTGGCACAATTACTAATAGAAGGAACAATTAAAACTTTTGTTCAAATAACACGTGAATATAGTCTTCCATCTAAAGAGCTGTTTAATTTTTTGAGACTTAAAAGTTATATGACTACTCATCTAATTACATCAAAATCTAATTTGAATAATTTGATTGATTTATTATTTACCTCAAAAAGAAGAAATAAACCACGTTCTAAAGCTTTAGTATTGAGTAAAGCAAGTGTCAAAGATATAATTCCAACAGCTATATCTGCTTGGAAAAAAGATCTAAATATTGATATAAATTTGAAACAATGGGGTTCTTCAATGATGGAAGTTACAAAGATTATACGCTCATTAAATCTGTTAGAAACACACTTTAAAGTTTTAAACAGATGGTACTTAGTACCGGATAAACTAACCAAAATATATCCTTCAATAAATCCTGTATGCTGGAGATGTGGTTTTGCAAGGGGTAATTTTTGACATATACAGGGAGTGCAGAATTATTAGGCAAATTAGTATTTTGACCACATCATCCTCTTTATGCATGTTGTCTTACTCCAAGCTGTATAGGCTCGAAAGCCTACTACCAATTAAGCATATTAGGTGATGTGCATCTCTGTAATGAGAAGGGGTGTGGTCTAATGACATCAACACCCTATATCAGGTGTGCATAATTATTAGGCAACTTCCTTTCCTTTGGCAAAATGGGTCAAAAGAAGGACTTGACAGGCTCAGAAAAGTCAAAAATAGTGAGATATCTTGCAGAGGGATGCAGCACTCTTAAAATTGCAAAGCTTCTGAAGCGTGATCATCGAACAATCAAGCGTTTCATTCAAAATAGTCAACAGGGTCGCAAGAAGCGTGTGGAAAAACCAAGGCGCAAAATAACTGCCCATGAACTGAGAAAAGTCAAGCGTGCAGCTGCCACGATGCCACTTGCCACCAGTTTGGCCATATTTCAGAGCTGCAACATCACTGGAGTGCCCAAAAGCACAAGGTGTGCAATACTCAGAGACATGGCCAAGGTAAGAAAGGCTGAAAGACGACCACCACTGAACAAGACACACAAGCTGAAACGTCAAGACTGGGCCAAGAAATATCTCAAGACTGATTTTTCTAAGGTTTTATGGACTGATGAAATGAGAGTGAGTCTTGATGGGCCAGATGGATGGGCCCGTGGCTGGATTGGTAAAGGGCAGAGAGCTCCAGTCCGACTCAGACGCCAGCAAGGTGGAGGTGGAGTACTGGTTTGGGCTGGTATCATCAAAGATGAGCTTGTGGGGCCTTTTCGGGTTGAGGATGGAGTCAAGCTCAACTCCCAGTCCTACTGCCAGTTCCTGAAGACACCTTCTTCAAGCAGTGGTACAGGAAGAAGTCTGCATCCTTCAAGAAAAACATGATTTTCATGCAGGACAATGCTCCATCACACGCGTCCAAGTACTCCACAGCGTGGCTGGCAAGAAAGGGTATAAAAGAAGAAAATCTAATGACATGGCCTCCTTGTTCACCTGATCTGAACCCCATTGAGAACCTGTGGTCCATCATCAAATGTGAGATTTACAAGGAGGGAAAACAGTACACCTCTCTGAACAGTGTCTGGGAGGCTGTGGTTGCTGCTGCACGCAATGTTGATGGTGAACAGATCAAAACACTGACAGAATCCATGGATGGCAGGCTTTTGAGTGTCCTTGCAAAGAAAGGTGGCTATATTGGTCACTGATTTGTTTTTGTTTTGTTTTTGAATGTCAGAAATGTATATTTGTGAATGTTGAGATGTTATATTGGTTTCACTGGTAATAATAAATAATTGAAATGGGTATATATTTGTTTTTTGTTAAGTTGCCTAATAATTATGCACAGTAATAGTCACCTGCACACACAGATATCCCCCTAACATAGCTATAACTAAAAACAAACTAAAAACTACTTCCAAAAATATTCAGCTTTGATATTAATGAGTTTTTTGGGTTCATTGAGAACATGGTTGTTGTTCAATAATAAAATTAATCCTCAAAAATACAACTTGCCTAATAATTCTGCACTCCCTGTATGGTGGGATTGCCGTAAACTGAGAAATTTGTGGTTGGAAATTCAAAAGTTTCTATCCGTAGATCTGAAACTCGAGTTGAGAATTTCCCCGGAGGTCGTTTTGTTACATCTAAATTGGCCACCTATGTCGTATGAATTAAAATTAATTCTTACTCACCTTTTCTTGGCTGCTAAAATAGTGGTTGCGAGGTGGTGGGAAAAAATCTAGACGTCCCCTGGAGGAAAGTTAAAAATCAACTCGAGTTTCAGATAAAAATGGAGTTGATGTTAAGTAAACAAAAACTAAGCAAAAAAGTATCTGTCTGGTTGAAATGTTCGGAATTAATTAATAGAGAAAATATGAGCTAAGTAAAAGTCTCTATTAAGTTGAAATAATATTAGCCAAATTGTGAATACTTTGGACTTTGGCAATTTTAGAGCTTTATTTAGAATGCTCCTTCCACCCTATTAAGGAAAACTTTCTAAATTTAAAATTATGTTGCAACGTTGTGTATTGTATTATATTTTAAATTTGTATAGCGTATGTATCATTAGTAATGTAATATATTATGTTTGTGTATATGTCTTTATCTTCCATGTAAGAAATTTATATGAATCGAAGATTGAATATATTATATCTATCGAAGTATAAACTATTAATGGAAGTATTGTTATAAAAAAATTAAAAAATTAAAATAAATAAACAATAAAAATAAAGGATCAAAAATAGAAGATATGAATAAAAATAAGTCCTATTGCGTTCAGTTGGTTTGGTAAACAGACAATGAGATATTTGTTGGTGTTTTATCAAGATCTCCAGGTCTAGGTATTAAACAGTTGTGGTGCTGATATTTGCTGTCAATTTAATTGGTTCTTCTACTGAGTTAAGGTATTCAACCATGTCAGTCGCCTCTGATACACTGCCATTCCAAAATATCAGGAGGTCGTCTATGTGCCTGTAATATCCTTGGATTTGAAAATGTATATATATATTTCTCATAGTTTGTTTGAACCTAGGTCTTTTCTCTCTCCAAATAAAATAATTAATACTGCACTGGATCATTGTTAACCAGCTTTCAGGAATTTTGAGGGTGAACATTTGGAACCTATATGACAATTTGGGTAGTTTGCCCTCCCTAACCAAGATATTTCCATAGTTTCAAAGAATGGTTTAACCCCTTCCCGACCCAGGACGGTTCAGGACCGTCATCGGCATTTTTGGCTTGCCGACCGATGACGGTCCTGAACCGTCCTAACGGTCTGAGCTACTTACCTGATCGCCGTCATTCCCCCGGCGGCGATCAGCGTGGCTCCGGTTGTGGGGAGACTGCCTGCAGCCCAGACAGTCTCCCCACACTGATTAGGACCCCTGTGGCCATGTGATCGCTTAACACAGCGATCACATGGTCACAATAGGTGTCCTAGTGTCTGCCTGCAGGGGACTGTCTGTGCTGACAGGCAGTCTCCCTGCAAGTGTAAAATCATTTAAAAAAATAAAGTTAGTGTTAATAAAAAAAAAAAAAATAATTATATATGTGTATATATGATATATAGACATATATTATATCGATATAATATATGTCTATATATCATATATATAATGCCATACTAAGTGTATTTTTATATTAATATGTACTTATATTAATATAAAAATACACTTATAATTAAATTACACACGTATATATATAATATATATAATAACTATATATATTGTATATATATATATTATTATAAAATATAAATAATAAGTAATTTAAATTAAATAAAAAAATTTTAAAATAATAAAAAAATAAAAAAAAATTATATAGCTATATGAAATTTTATTCTAACTGTATTTTAAAATTAATATATATATATATATCAAAATACACTTAGAATGAATTTGTATATATATATCTATGTATATAAAAATAATAAGAAATATACATATGTCCATATACAAAATTACATAAATAATTATATAAATATACACGTAGACTTCAAATATATAAATATGCATATATATTTAAATTCTATGTGCGTATTTATGTAATATTTTTACATAATTCAGTAATTTTATTGATTGCAATTTGAGGGACCTGCCTGCCAACCCAGGCCGAAATTCCAGAGAATTTTATTTGCTAGCACTGTATTTTACCCTGTAACGTTCTACGACACCCTAAAACCTGTACATGGGGTGTACTGTTTTACTCGGGAGACTTCGCTGAACACAAATATTAGTGATTCAAAACAGTAAAACATATCACAGCGATGATATTGTCAGTGAAAGTTACTTTTTTGCATTTTTCACACACAAACAGCACTTTTACTGATGATATAATTGTTGTGATACGTTTTCCAGTTTTTAAACACTAATATTTGTGTTCAGCGATGTCTCCCGAGTAAAACAGTACCCCCCATATACAGGTTTTATAGCATTTTTGAAAGTTACAAGGTCAAATATATGGGTCAAATATTTTTACATTGAAAATGGCAAGGTTGGTTACGTTGCCTTTGAGAGCGTATGGTAGCCCAGGAATGAGAATTACCCCATGATGGCATACCATTTGCAAAAGAAGACAACCCAAGGTATTGCAAATGGGGTATGTCCAGTCTTTTTTAGTAACCACTTGGTCACAAACACTGGCCAAAATTAGCGTTCAATTTAGTTTTTTTACTTTTTCACACACAAACAAATATGAATGCTTACTTTGGCCAGTGTTTTCGACTAAGTGGCTACTAAAAAAGACTGGACATACCCCATATTGAATACCCTGGGTTGTCTACTTTAAAAAAAATATGTACATGTGGGGTGTTATTCAGAGATTTATGACAGATAATAGTGTTACAATGTCACTATTGATAAATTAAAAAAATGTATGTTTTGAAACCGCAAAATCCTACTTGTACCTATAGCCCTATAACATGCAAAAAAAAGCAAAAAAGCACGTAAACACTAGGTATTTTTAAACTCAGGACAAAATCTGGAATCTATTTAGCAGTTTTTTTCATTCGCTTTTGTAGATGAGTAAAAGATTTTTCAAGTAAAAGTCAAAAAACATGTATTTTTTTCAATTTTTCATCAGATTTTTTTATTTTTTTTTAAATTAAAATACATGAGATTATATAAATAATGGTATGTAAAGAAAGCCCCTTTTGTCCTGAAAAAAACAATATATAATTTGTATGGGAACAGTAAATGAGAAAGCAGAAAATTACAGCCAAACACAAACACCACAAAAGTGTAAAAATATGCCTGGTCGCAAATGTACATCACAAAAACAGTCCAGTCCTTAAGGGGTTAAGGATTTTAAGAGCTTTTGTTTTGTTTTTTTTCCCATACAATTATTAATATATTTAGTGATAGTTATTCCTAGATCTTTTTTTTGCCCAAGTGAAAACGTATTTCAACTTAATTTTTTTTCTTGTGTTTCTAAACTCAGTTTAGAAGTAATTTTTCCCAGACTTATCTATATTAACTTTATAATTCAAAACCTTTGACATTTAATTCATAAGGGAGAAAAGATCATTTTTTAGATACCACCTGTATATAAATATAACTTTATATTTTGTGATTGAGTATTAAATCCCTTAATATTTGTTTTTTCCTTTTTCTAATGGCTATAGACTCCAGTGTACCGCAGGGAAGACAACCGGCAGCCCTGTCTGGCCCCATTTGATAAAGCTAGTCAAATGTAAAATGCTAGTCTGAGCAAATCTTCTAGCTCACCATTCTTGATGTGGGTAATTTAAATAAGTACTTTACTGCCCAAAGCATCCAACTACCAATACTAAACTCCTGCAGTGTTTTGCTTATTAAATCCCAGCTAACCCTGTCAAAGCCTTTCTGGCATCAACCGACTGGATAAGCATTAGAACCCCTGATCTTTTGACTGAATCTAATATATTTTGTATTCTTCTTGTATTATAGTATGAAGATCTGTTAGGAACAAACCCAATTTTGTCAGGATGTATTTTGTCATTTAGTATATTCTTTATGCCAAAATTGCTGAGAAGAGCTTAACATTTTTATTCAATAGTAAAATAGGTTTAGAGGTCTCCAATTTTTGGGGACATTTTCCCTGTTTTAATAAAGGAATTATAGGAGCCCTGACTATATCTTCAGGAAATGCTCCCTTCTCCACTGTATCATTGTATGTCGCAACAAGATGGGTGGCATAATGTGTTCTGAAAATTCTATTTAAAAAAAAAGCTGCTAAAGCCATTGGTTAGGTTTTTGCTTCTCTAAGTTTCAGATTACTTTTAAAAGATCTTCTTCTGTGATATTTGAATTCAGATGTTTTCTTTGGATCTCTGAAATTATATAAATTACTGTAAAACTCATCAAACACTTGCACTATACTCTCATGGGGTAAGCGTATTCTTATTAACAAAATTTTTGCAATGTGAGGTTGTTAGCTTTAGTGCTTCTGAATTTGTTTGTTAATATTCTGTTCGTTTAGTTCCCATTGTAGTAAAATCTTTCCTTTAATTTAATCATGGAGATAGCATGATGTAACACGCTCATGTCATTAGGTGGGGAGGAGGGACTCGATGAGAAAAGAGCTGCTTGGATGTATGAGGTCGCTCGATATGATCTGATATTTTCTTTTAAAGAGAGATTAAGGCTGTTCTTTTCCGACTATTGATGCTTAAGTTTATATCTACCTCCTATTCACAGCCTTAGATGGGACCTTATTACTTTAAAGTTCTTAAACCTCTACTTCACTGCAGAACTGTGGGATAAGATGAGGAGAGCTCTTTTTATTTTTATTTATTTTTTCCTGCTATCCACTGTACCTTATTTAATTTGAGTAAATGCATCTCTATGTGGAGATGCTGATTGGCGTAGAGAAGCATTTTGACGTGCATGAGCAATATCCTCTCATTGCTTTCCTATGGATTGGATTGGCTGAGACTAAACAGCTATTTAGACCTATAGTGTCAGGAATACACATTTGTATTCCCGACTCTATAGTGTTCCTTTAAGTAGCAGCTGATCTTGGTAAAATATTTAAAGCAGAGACACATATGACAAGTTTGCAGGAACTAGAATAAATCCTAACTGTGGTATAGGAAATATTGAAGGGAAAGGGAAGTGGAAAGAGGTAAAGGAATTGGGGAAAGGAGAGAAGAAGAAAGGCAAAAAGGTATATAATTTGGAATTCTTGGAGGTGAGAAAGAAAAAGAAGGGAAGGGTACTAAAAATAAAAAGTATATTTCTGGATTTTCATACTTCTATATCCTTTAAGGGATTACCAGATATAGACCTGTCCAAAGTTTCCATAACAACATCAGAAACTAACCAAGATCATCCTGACAGAGAAGAAATTTTGATATTTTTACAGATTTCATAAAACATTGTCTAGACTCCCAACTACAGACGATAATGGAGGAGATAAAAAACAAAACAAAACAAAACAAACTCCATGGATATTAAGCATTAAATAAATAACATTGAATACCCTGGAAGAAAAAATTAACACAAACTTTAAAAATGAAAGCATGTCAGATGATGTCAAGCAATTAAATACACAAATAAGAGATCAATTAACTGAAACTCAAAATAAATGATTGGGAAGATACATTTAGGAGGTCAAACATTAGATTCAGAAATATCCCAGAAAACGATGCAAATGGTAAGCTAGAAGCCTTTCTCATTGACTTTTTCAAAGACCTATCCCTGGATCCCTGGATACTAGCTCATTCAAATGCAAGATGGAAAGAATAGATCGGTTACAGAAGCCAAAAGGATTACCAGAGACATTGCCAACGGACGTTATTGCAAAATTTATTGATGCATTAATTTGAAGAAAAACTCATATGTGTTAACAAAGAGAACCCATCAACAAATACCAAATTCAAGAATACTGTACCATTACGAGACCTCTCTTTTCAAACAAGTTATCCCCTCTCTGAAGGAACACAATATCAAATCTAGCAGGGGTTTCCTAAAATTATTGATATGTTTTAATTGTTTTTTTTTCTTGCACATATTTAAGAATATTTCAAAAACATTATAGCACCAAGGAGCATGCACTTAGTGGCATTTAGTAAATAATATTTGTGTATGATGGCATAATTTGCTGCATTATGGAAGTCATCTATTTTTTTTATTTATGAATTATTTTTGTCAGAAGTGATCAATTCACTTTTATATTATGCCCTCAGAGATAATTAAGAAATTATGTTTGTGTGTGATTTTATAGTTTAAAGCAAAAGAGTCTCTTTGCACTTCTTTAAGTACACAATATAAGATGGCTAGCATAAAGAAGATGAGGGGAGGAACAAAAATTGGAAGGGAAAAGTTAAGATAAAAATTAATAATAAAATGCCCTACATGGCATTTAATAGCAATATGTGTGTGTGTATTGTCACATGTGTGCATTTCTATTTGTCATAATATATATTTTTAGTAATCAACAGTGAATCATTTATGTGGGTAAATGATATGGTTTGGATCACAATGATGACTCGAATAGTCAATAATCTTTTTAGACATTTATGATCACTTGTTATATCTGAATATCTGATTTTGATTCTTAGAGATTAAAGTATAGATTTCTTCTTCCTCCTCCATATTTTTTGTAGAGAATACAATATTAAGATTCGACCAACTTATAAGGAAATCTGTTAAACTCTGGCCCTCCCTACCATATGTCACTAATGAGTGACATTGTAAATGAACCTAGAGGGTTTCTGATTAGCTAGAGAGGAGCTAGAGGCCCTAGATCTGCTTCCCAAATGTTGTATGGAGTTCTATTCTTATGGAACCCATTGGGTTTGATTCTTAAGTGTTGCAGAACCTTAGGAGGCAGGCAAAGCTAGCCGGATCAAGGAGCATGTGTGAGAGTGGGGTGTGTGTAGGAAAGAGTGATAGGGTGGGGCTGGGTGTGGTCAACAGTAATTGATTGGCATGTTGAGGGGTGTCAGGATTACAATTGATCCAACACGCAGTATTAGTATCACACTTAGGAATAATGATAACGTCTAACTGGACCTTAGAATGGCTGGACTTAACATACCAGAGAACAGTCAAAATACTAGCAGAGGTCAGGAACACAGAACAAAAAACAGTTGCAATGAATAGCCAAAAGTCAGGGATATCAGAATTCAGGGGAGTCAGAACGAAGCCAAAGTCAATAACCAAAGGAAAACGATCAGGAACACACTCTTGGATAACCAACAAAGGGAAACCATAACAGGGCAATGATTAGAAGAAATGAGTGAGTTAAATATCCCTCTTGTGAATCTGATTGGCCGTATCCGGCCTATGACCCCAAAACATGCGCGCACGTCCTCTGCGTGACATCATCCATATGTCGCCGTCACTACCATCGTGAACAGACGTAGGGCTACATAACAGTGTGTCCACTGGCATGTTGCAAAAGCCTGGTCTTATGTCATAAGACCACTGAGCAGCACTTCTCCTAATCCTGGAAGGGTGATTTTTCTTATGCATCATATATGGAGAGGATGTAAAAGTTATAAGTGGGTATAAATAGGAGACATGTTCTGTACTTCCCCCCTGCCATTTTTAATCAGCTAGGAATTGTTCCCTACTCTCCTGAGTATCTGCCACGGCCTAGAGCATGGATATTGATATGGTGCTCACTGCTCTTAGGGCTGAGACCCTTCTTGATGGTGGCAGGCACCTTAAGGCACAACTGCTGCTGCAGTGGCTCCTGCCCCTTCGTTAGGCGATCTGGGCACTGTGAGGCGCAGGGCAAGGCCTCCATCCTGGTACAGCCCCTCTGTCTTCCTGCAGGTGACGTACCTCAGTAAGAGCCCCAGCCCCGGCCCATGGGCCAGGATGTCCATGGGTCGTGCGGCTGTTCATTCTACTCCCATTGGCCTTCCGCGGCCACAGATCGCATGTTGGTGGTGAATGCAAGTCTCGACCCGCGGGGCCTTGCATCCTGCAGCTGCTGGTCGGGTTGAAGTATCTCCTACACTGGCTGCTGCATCCCAGCCCACAAGGCTTTCCGAGGCAGCCCAGACAACTCCCGCAGAATCTTAACGCTTCCTACGCTCGTCCTCTGGGTGAGGTTACGGTTGGGTAACCAGGAGGATGAGGCTGTGGGTACATCCACGGAGGTCCTTGGGCCTGTCTAGGGAGTCAGGAAGTGGGGACCTGGTCTCCCCAGCGGTCAGTGGGTCTGGCAGCCTCCCTCTTCCCTCCCTGGGCCTATTCTGTCCCCTTGGCAGGAGGTTCCTCCTGGGAGTGGGTCTATCGTAGCTGGGGGGGTCGGGAGGGGACCTCTCTTCTCTCCGCAGGCATCTCCTATTCTGTTTCAGTCCCTCCTATGGCTCCTGATGCTGGCCAGCATGTTCACCCTGTGGTTTTTCTGTTACCCTATACTCCTGCATCGAGTTGTGAGTGCCTCCTCCTAGGGGATCTTGGTACGGTTGACGGCGTGAACGGTGGGAGTACTGGCGTGCTTCCAGGGCAGGATCTGGGTGGGTTTATCTCTGCAATTCTTAGCTCCGATATCTTTGGCATCTTGCCCATCTGTACTGACTGAATTTTCTCTCTATTCTTGCCCCCCTACAAAGTGATATGATGCGATGGTCAGACTTATGTATCTCCTGGTTCAGCTGCATTAATGCAGTCAAGATAAATACACTGCCAGGTCTTCTGTATCTATTTAAAGCCATACCTGTGCTGATCCCAAATGCTTTTTTCCAATCCATCTCCATGGCTATCCAAAAATTCTCAAGTAAAATCTTATCTTGAAAAAAAGACCATATTTACAATGGCAACTTTTTAAAATTATATTTCACCATCTATTGATTTGAAACAACATTTTGACAAATTTCAAAGAATTGAGTAATATTCCCCCCAAAAAATCTAATTCTTTGCTCTTTTTTTATACATTTTAGTGAATACTAATTATTTGTGTTCCATATATAGTGAATAAATCATTCATGCAATCTGCTGACCAATCTTCCAAGTTCAGACCCGCATTTTTGCTCTTATCAAATATATTACAATTCCAAATCGTATGTATATGATCTAAGTATATACAGTCAGGTTCATAAATATTGGGACATCGACACAATTCTAATCTTTTTGGCTCTATACATCAACACAATGGGTTTGAAATGAAACAAGCACATCTTGTTCATTTCATTTCAAATCCATTGTGGTGGTGTATAGAGCCAAAAAGATTAGAATTGTGTCGATGTCCCAATATTTTTGGACCTGACTGTATATACAAACACACATACATACACTGTCTAAGTGTATTTT
Source organism: Pelobates cultripes (assembly GCA_933207985.1). Taxonomy (NCBI): domain Eukaryota; kingdom Metazoa; phylum Chordata; class Amphibia; order Anura; family Pelobatidae; genus Pelobates; species Pelobates cultripes. Next base: position 34,346,417 of record OW240922.1, on the reverse strand, counting down.
AATATTAATTAATATTATATATATATATATTAATATCAAAATACACATAAAATTATATTGATTAAGTATATATATATATTTATAATTATATATATATATATATATATATATATACACACACACACAATATAAAATGAATAAATATGTATATATGTTAAAAAATTAAAAATAATTAAAAAAATTATATATATAATATATATATACATATATATATATGTAATTTCGTTCTAACTGTATTTTGATATTAATATATATTGATATCAAAATACACGTAGAATGAAATATATATCTATATACATAAGTAAGTAAGTATAAGTATATACATATATATCATATATATACACCTATATATAATACACATATATATACACACATATATATATATATATATTATTTCAACGTATATATTTATGTAGTGGTCCTTTGGAGTGGTCCTTTAATCTTTCCCACAGACTTTAATAGTGATTTCTGTAGATAAATAATATGAAAAGTGGTTTAAATCAAAGTCTCTGTGTAGTTAACATTAGATGGCATGGAAGTGAAATTCTATTGGATAGCCATTAACCCCTTAAGGACTTAAACAAAACCTGGAATGTGACTATATGTCTGCTCAACCATAATTCACCTCTTTCATATTAAGTGCACCCACACTTATTATATATCATTTTATTCAGGGGAAATAGGGCTCATTTAACATCAAATAGCTATGAAACATAATTTAATATGAATAAAATATAAACAAAATGGGAGAAAATAAGAAATGTTGTTATTTTTTTAGTTCTTCGTGACATTTTAACTGTGAATGTCATAATACTGTTTGCTTGCTCAATGAGAAGCCTCTGATTGGATATTTCCCCATGATGCGACTGAAAGTCTCTTCCGGAGAAAAAGAGGAGGGCTTGCAAAGGCTGCGGTTCATAAGGAACTGCAGCTTTTGTTAAATGCTAAAAGGTATACCCCCAATTAATACATGCATTAAAATGCATGCATGTATTTATTGGGGGTGCATCTACCAAACAGTGATTTCAATTTTTTTTTTTATATGGGCAGTACCTTTAATCATTTGAAAAACAATTCTAATATAATGGAAGATTTTTATTTAACTGTATTAAATTGCGGTATATATTGCTTAGAAGGAGCTTAGAGTCCAGTCTCTTCTTAGAGACTATGGGTCCTCTGTTATGACCCAAACGGGACTCTGCAGATACTATGCCTATGACACCAATATGCCAAGTTGTCATATGAGTGTTATTGCTGCAGTGCAGTTTATAGTAATGTTCTAAAATCTGTTTGTTTTTCAGATTTGTGGAGTTGTTTGTTTGTAATTGTATTCAGTACAGCCTGCCATGTTGCTTTAGTTAGTGCTGCTCAGACACTCTGGCACCAGGAGTGGGTGGTGTGGGTGTAATTTAACTGAATGTGTTCTTGTTATGGGTTGCTACCCCAAGTCCTAACAGTATGTTTGGTTGTTATGTTTTCCCTTCATTTGTGGTTTTATAACTGAAGTCCACTCCAATTATTTTTCCAATGTTTTGTCTGGAGTTTGGAGTCACCCTCAAGTGACTGGCTGAGGGTTTTGGGAAAAGAAAGGAGATAGCAGAAGACCTCCTGGGGGTTAATTCATAGAACCCTCGCAGACAGGAAGAAGTGACAAATGCTGAAGCGAGTTCAGGTCTGGTCCCCTGTTATAACTGCATGTATCCATTATCAATATCAATTATATAATTTTAAAAAGAATACAAATTATGTATGATGATGTCCAATAATAGAAAATTAAGCTGTAATTTTTGGGTACATGGAAATAATGGAAAATATAATCCATAAAGATATAAATTGCAGGTAGATCCTCCAACCACAAACATCATCATGCCCTTTATACCATCTGCTCTCCATCAGTAAAAATGACATATCCCCTAATACCTCCATTCCCCACCACTCTCATTTCCCCCATATGCATTCCTCCCTTCTCATGGTCTCCACATATACCCCTCATTGCACACTCATCATCATATACTCAATGTAAATGTTTGCCTCAATGCATAATCATTGCCGTATTCTTTATGCACATCCCACCATATGCAACTGATGTGCAGGAGAAGGGAGGAATGCATATGGGGGAAATGATATCATGATAGCATGATATCGAGTACTGCAAAATCATGGCACCATCCACTTGTCTTAAATAAAGAAATATAGAAAAGAAATGTCCGAAATGTTTTTTACAGTAACGTGTACTGAGCAGACATGAAGAAATTGACAAAACAAAGTGAACAGAAAATAATGTCAGCTTCCACCCAGTTGCTTCTCTTTAATGATTTGTTTTTCATAAAAGCAGCCAGTGAGTCAGTGGGTGACTGTGTGTGTGCTCTACAGGTCTGATATGGATTTGTATAGCAATATGTGCTATTATAATGGGCTACATACAACCTCATAAACACCTGCATGAAATCTATGGAAAGACAAGGACTGACTGAGAGTTCCAAGCCAATTCATTGACTCTAAAGTCATTATAGTATAGAAACATAGAATGTGACGGCAGATAAAAACCATACGGCCCATCTAGTCTGCCCAATTTTCTAAATACTTTCTTTAGTCCCTGGCCTTATCTTATAGTTAGGATAGCCTTATGCCTATCCCACTCATGCTTAAACTCCTACTGTGTTAACCTCTACCACTTCAGCTGGAAGGCTATTCCATGTGTCCAATACCCTCTCAGTAAAGTAATACTTCCTGATATTATTTTTAAACATTTGCCCCTCTAATTTAAGTCTATGTCCTCTAGTTGTGGTAGTTTTTCTTCAAATATAGTCTGCTGCTTTACTGTGTTGATTCCCTTTATGTATTTAAATGTTTCTATCATATCCCCTTGTCTCATCTTTCCTCCAAGCTATACATGTTAAGATCCTTTAACCTTTCCTGGTAAGTTTTATCCTGCAATTCATGAACCAGTTTAGTAGCCCTTCTCTTACTCTCTCTAAAGTATCAATATCTTTCTGGAGATAAGGTCTCCAGTACTGCGTACAATACTCCAAGTGAGGTCTCACCAGTGTTCTGTACAATGGCATGAGCACTTCCCTCTTTCTACTGCTAATACCTCTCCCTATACAACCAAGCATTCTGCTAGAATTTCCTGCTGCTCTATTACATTGTCTGCCTACCTTTAAGTCATCGGAAATAATTACCCCTAAATCCCTTTCCTCAGATGTAGAGGTTAGGACTCTATCAAATATTCTGTACTCTGCCCTTGGGTTTTTACGTCCAAGATGCATTATCTTGCACTTATCCACATTAAATGTCAGTTGCCACAATTCTGACCATTTTTCTAGTTTTCCTAAATCATTTGCCATTTGGCTTATCCCTCCTGGAACATCAACCCTGTTACATATCTTAGTGTCATCAGCAAAAAGACATACCTTACCATCAAGACCTTCTGCAATATCACTAATAAAAATATTAAAGAGAATAAGTCCAAGTACAAATCCCTGAGGTACCCCACTGGTGACAAGCCCATGCTTTGAATATACTCCATTAACTACAACCCTCTGTTGCCCTTTACTCAGCCACTGCCTTACCCATTCAACAATATTGGAATCCAAACTTAAAGATTGCAGTTTATTGATAAGCCTTATATGTGCAACAGTGTCAAAAGCCTTACTGAAATCTAGGTAAGCAATGCCTACTGCACCACCCTGATCTATTATATATAAATCTAGAGATGAACAACAAAAGAAAGGCTTGAAAAATGACAACCTTCTTTTTAGCATAAAATATGCATATTTTACATTTTTTTTTAATTATCTCTATGACAAGGAGTATCCAGTCAAGATTGGACTTTTGTATTTAGCTGTTTTTATATGCCAGATATCTTTAGTTTTAGTACTCTTGCTCTCTATGTTATTCATTCTGGAGCATCAACTTTTGCTGAATACTGCCACCAGAATATTTTCCTTTTCTGATATGTATTATGAATTTTGAAAAGCAGACAAAATAGTAAGTTTTCTGTAATACAATAATTTTGTAGTAGCATGCCTTATGTGAGTCTTGGATCATTTATACTGTTTCTATGCGAATGTGTTTTGTAATAAATACAGCTTATTTGCCATGTGTCTATTCAACCTCTGATGTAAAAAGAGAGTAGGATTTTCCCATTCACACAAAGGACAACGTAGCAATAATAATGCAGCTATATAATTTTATATTGGAGATTTTTGTAATAGTTTGTAATTGTTTGAACCTGATCCTAATTGGGCAATCAGACTTCCCTTACAGTATTTCCACACATGACAGAAATAATTTTACAATGTACAATCTAACACTGGGGGGTAGCTTTGTAGGAGTACTTATTGTTAATACCCTAATAATAATAATAACATACCAATATTAGAGTATAATTTTTCTGTTTTAAAAAAAACAGGAAATTAAAGTGTGATTTTTATTGTTTTTTGCTATTTCAGGTCAATTAGAAATTGAATACATGATAGTATTTTTTATATATATATATATTTATTTATTTATATATTCTGTGAAGTCACAACAGTTTCTGTTGCAGCTGAAACTCAATATAACATAAAATATTTACTGAATTCTCAACAACCCTTTGCACACTGCTTCCCCTTTCATGCTCTTGTTTTTTTTTTCCTAGCCAAACCGTTCCCTCCCCAATCTATCCCATTCTCAAATACCTCTTCTCAAGCTTTACAACCTTTCTATAACCCCAGCACAACTCTACTTTTAGCCCCTCTTTCACAACTCACAAATGTTGGCAGTATTCACAGTATTCGGGGAAAATGTGGAAGTTGTGAAAGAGGTAATGGAAAGTCGGGAGACTGGGGAGGGTTCTCTCAGACCGAATATATTTCTCCTCTAGCCCTATCCGCTCTCACTACAGAATAGTATCCACTCTACGCCATCATTCTATTCTGACTACTTTCTATGTTTACAATGTATCGCACTTTTAGCTCCCCAGTTTCCCATCTCTGGGTATCCAAGATCCATCTGCCCGCTCTTCTAGCTTTCTGTGTAGTTGTAGCAAATCCTTAGGGCTAATTATCCCCCTTTAAGTCTGTCTTTCTAAAATTTCAACACATCCCCTATTTCTCACGAAACGGGCACGTTTCTGTGAAACTAAACACGCATTCATGCTATCGTCATTATTTTATCTTCTCACTTCGCCAGTCTCTCACACTTTTAAATATCTCACTTACCTCGCAGGGTTGACTTGCACTCTTCTCGCATCCTTGTCTCTGATGTGGCTTGCGAGTGAGGGAATGAGAGAGGGAGGAGGTGATAGCACCGGAGAGATGAGGGAGGAGGCAGCATTAGATCTGTCTTTGCCAGTACAGCATCATTCTACCTACGGTGATCATATATGCAGAACCAAAGTAAAACATAGATAAAATCATTATATATATATATATATATATATATATATATATATATATATATATATATATATATATATATATATATATATATATATATATATATATATAAAAAAAAGATCAATTTAAAAAACTTTTTTTTTTTTTTTTATAAATAGAGACTGCAATACGTAAACCTACTTTTTTCTCCGGCAACTTGAATTATATGACTAGATACCCAACATTACTTTCTAGGACAGCGGTTCCCAAAGTGTGGGTCGCGCTGACCCACACATCCAGGGCCGCCGGGGAGTCAGGCAAGCAGACTGATGAGTCGGGCTCTTGGTCCGTGACCGCGGGCCCGACACCAGGAGGGAGCCCGGCGGCTTGCCCTGTATGCTGCCGGGCTCCCTCCAATCAGTCTGCCCATCACCTCCGGTCTGCAGCTCCATGACAACACTCTGAGAGCTCGCAAGACTTTTATTACACTGTCTGCAGCTCTGCACCTGGCGGAGCTGCAGACCGGAGACCCACCGGACCACCAGGGAATTTAATGAAGGTAGGACACAGCCCCCAGACAAAGCCCCCCCATGTATCCCCCTCACTCCCTGCCCTCCCCAATGTAACCCCTTTACTCCCTGCCCTCCCCCCATGTAACCCCTTCACTCCCTCAGTTCTCCCCCATGTAACCCCTTCACTCTGCCCTCCCCAGTAATGTAACACCTTCAATTCTCTGCCCTCCCCTGTAATCCCTTCACTCCCTGCCCTCCCCCAATGTAACCCTCTACTCCCTGCCCCTCCTTGGCCAGTGTAACCCTTCTACCAACAGCCACCTCCCCACACTGTAAATCCCCTACTCCTCGCCCTCCCCACACTGTAACCCCTTCCCTCCCGGCCCCCCTCCCCACACTGTAACCCCTTTCATTGTGTGTCTGCATGTATTGCTGTGTCAGTGTGTGTATATGTGTATACACTTCACACATACTCCATACAAAAAACATGCTTACATTCAAACACACATTGTGTATATGTATATTTTATAAACACAATACACACACTGCATCCACTATATACACACACACACACACACACTGCATCCACTAAACACGTACTGCAATCAATCGCAAACATTACATTAAAACACTAAAATTATCTACAAACACCCCTTCATTCAAACACCAACACTACACACAAAAAGCACACCTGCATTTCAAGTCCGACACTACATACAAACACCCCTGCATTCAGACGCAAACATTACAAACAAGTACACCACTACATTCCAATGGCAACAGTACATACAAAAACACCCATACATGCACACATATACTTAATACAAAAATATGCTTACATTCAAACGCTCAAACACTGCTCACGAATATAACCCTGCAATTATAAGAAAATGGTAGATCCCCATCTGGTATAGCATTGTTGAAGTTCTCCGACAGATGGAGATCTACCTTTTGGCCACACTTGCACTAGAGGGGGGCCCAGAAAACATTCTTGCACCAGGGCTAACTCTACATTAGTTTCACCACTGGGATAATCAATGTGAGGTGCCTGGATGAAAGAGCAGGACACAGCACTTCTGATTCTGAGTCTGTGAGTAAGCAGTTGTATGTCTCTAAAACGGATTGCCATGATGTGCAAAGTTTCTGCCTCTAAAACTGCCATGATATCCCAGAATTATGCCACTAAAACTGCCATGTTATGCCAATTTTATGCATCTAAAACTGATTGCCACTGTGTGCCAATTTTATGCTTCTAAAACTGATATCCCATGGTGTGCCATGGTGTGCCAATTTTATGCATCTGACTGTTTGCCACGGTGTGCCAATTGTATGCCTCTGAAGCTGATTGCTATGATGTGCCAAGTTTATGCATCTAAAAGTGATAACCATGATATGCCAAGTTTATGCATCTAAAGCTTATTGCCATGGTGTGACAAATTTATGTATTTAAAGCTGTCATGATGTTCCAATTGTATGCCTCTAAAACTGATTGCCATGATGTACCAATTTTATGCATCTAAAGCTGATTGCCATGGTATGCCAATTGTATGCATCTAGAGCAGATTGCTATAGTGCCAATTTTATGCATCTAACACTGCCATAATGTTCCAATATGCCTGTAAAGCTGATTGCCATGGTGTGCCAATTGTATACTTCTAAAGCTGATTGCCATGGTGTGCCAATTGTATACCTCTAAAGCTAATTCCCATGGTGTGCCAATTGTATGCATCTAAAGCGGATTTCCATGGTGTGCCAATTTTATGCCTCTAAAACTGATTGCCTCGGTGTGCCAATTGTATGCCTCTAAAGCCGATTACTATAGTGTGCCAATTGTATGCCTCTAAAGCGGTTTGCCATGGTGTACCAGTTTCATGCCTCTAAAAGTAACTGTCATGTTGTGCCAATTGTGTGCATCTAAAGCAGATTGCTATGGTGTGCCAATTGTATGCCTCTAAAGCTGATTGCCATGGTGTTCACTTTTTAAAATATGCATTAAAAGTAAGTGGGTCTCGAAAAATTACCATTTTGAAAAGTGGGTCTCGGCCCATAAAAGTTTGGGAAGCCCTGGCATAGAGTAAAGTTATGTATATTATATACCATTGATGTACTTGATTTTAAGCCTCTGAGCTCGTGAACAAGTGACAGTCTTGTGGGACCCTCTTCGTTCCAAGCAGCTGCTCTTGTTCAGTGATTAATCAAGGATACCAATTGGATTGAATTACTCAATTTTAAGCATAAAAGCTCATGCATAACTGACAGTATTGTCGGAACCTTGCTACCAAGACAGCTGCTCTTACTCACTGATTAATTGAGAGGTTCAATAACTGCCTAAGTAGCCCAGAAAGGTTGAAAATGGGTACTTCGCAGTCTAAACGTCATCCCTCACCTAAAAGGAAGTAAGAAGAAGGGCAGAGAGACTAGTCTAAATAACCCAGTGTTGCCACACCCCCCGCCCCCATATCGTCCTCTTCCCGACAACCACCATTTAAACCTCCTAATTACACCCCTTACCTGCTTTACCCCAGCCTGTCCTCTAATGATGATGAAGACCTCAAGGACCCAGGAGGAGTTTAGAGCTCTAACTATAATTAAACATCTTAAAGGAGCTACTAAGGCCATAAAGAAATTACTTAGGAAAGCTGGCACCCTTGACCCACAGATATGGAAGGAATTTATGAAGTCTGCCAAATTCTCCCTTAGTAGGTGAGCAGTCTCCGGTAAAGGAGATGACTCGGGTGGAGGAGGGAGTGATAGTTTTACTGTTCTTTTCCAGCATATATTTATATATTTGTTGATGGTTATGTGTGGGTGGTGTTTGTGGCAAACCTAGCCACTTGGACAATATAAAAAGACTGTGCCTTTAAGGGTTGCCTGTATGGTTGTGGGATATGTGCTTAACTATGTATAATGTATGCTGGTTGTAATACCTGTATTTCCTGTATTGGCTATCTGCCGAATGCAGATAGCTGTATTTCATTTCGTTTCATGAACGGCACCTTTGCGGGCCGTTCGTGAACCGAAAAACCAACATGTAATAGCCCACACACTTAGAGGCGTGTGGCGCTTGTTAACCGATTGCAACAATGTTGCAATTGGTAATTAGAGGCTCTCCTAGGTGGCCGCCGTTCGACTACCGACCATGTGGCGGTCGGCCATCTTGGATCCTTTATTCCCTCAGCGGTGTTTGGTCGTCAAGCGCATGGTACCAAGAACGGCTACTCGACGGCGCGAACACCGCTGAGCTTCCAGGCCGTTCGGTATTATGTTCCCTAGACTTCAATCGGTCTTTGGAACATATATTTTTATGAATGTGTTTTTCGTGCGGCGTTCGGTTGTTTTAGCTGGAATCTGAGCGGTAATCTCCCGAATGATGCGCTCAGATCCCAGCTATCTACCGAACGTCCATTCGTGCAAATAGACTGCATATTCGAAAAGTTATGTATTTTAATATAAATTGTCGGTTCTGCTGCACTGAGGGATAATCCACTTAACGGTACATTCCTGTGGGAGGATCCCTCTCGTGCAGCAGTGCCTGATGGGAGAAAGGCTCTGTAATGGAAGTTCCCCATGTAGTCCATTCTGGGAATGCCCCTGGGATGGGACTCAGGAAACCCCTTGCATGGGAAATTGTATAAATTGTGGAGCTGAAAATAAAGACCTCAGTTGACTCTCAGAACTGTGTTTCGTCTGGTTACTGGGAGATTTGGGATATTGCCTTGCTTTTCAGCGCTGACTTTGGATTACTGTATGTACCAGCGGAATTCGTGGGATTTAATATTGCCGGTCCGCTACAGTGTTCTATATATGTTTCACCATAAGGGATTTTTTTGGTATTTAAGGGTGCAGCCCTCTAATCCCATGTATCATTATATCTCTGACCATTTCTCCAGTCTCCCATTTCATAAAGTATGAGTTTGTTTTTCTGTTTATATTGTTATGTATTATTTCACATGGGATCTATATGCCTGGTATGATTGTTATGTCTATACAATAAGCCCACTACACTTTCCATGAAAGTGGGATAGCATGATTGTGTTGCATTGTCTGCATGATGAGCCCTGTATTTTCATACAATTTTTTTCTGCCCTGTGTGTTTGTTGCAGAGGATTCATACTGTAAATATAATTTTTGTTTGTAAAATAGATAGCAACATCTACATTTTCAGCGGTCCAATTCATGCTTCATTTTGTGCTGTGAGCTAGCTTTTCCTTGCCATAGGTACACTAAAGGATCCAGTACACCACTTGTTGAATATGCTTTATGATTCTCTGTAGATTAATCTTTGAGGAAATACTCCCTGTTATGACTAATATGTGTCTCACATTATTTGTGTTCGTTTAATTTGTGAAAATCTACAAAATTGTGTACGGGGATGCTGAAATTGTTATTCCTTGTGACCATAACTGTAGACTCCCTGGGTGTTGGGTTTGAGGTTTGGTCAGATATGTAGTCTGAATCAGAAAATCATGGACAAAGGTTTTTACCTATGTTATTATGGCTCTTAAGCACTCAACTTGACCAGTCCGAAAGGTTTGCCATGCCTTTTAACATGGTATAGTATAAAAATGTTGAGTTTTTGAGAGTTCTGACAAATGCAGGTGAAACCATGTCTGTATAATCTGGTCCATGTTTGCTCAATTACTATAAAATTATAAGAGAGAAATTCTATTAACAGGGTACATATGTTGCAATTAGTTAATGCAAGTTTCATACAAATATCTAAGTTAAGAGCGCACTATATAAAGGGATCCCTTCTTTATAAACAATACTATAGAAGATTAATTAATAAGGTAAATAAGGAAATACATGTATACATAAGAAACCCTTAACTAAATCTGATACACACATTGGACACACCTAACACTGCTCCTTTCCAACTGAATTCTTTGTTAGCCAAATCAATTCTGGGACTTGGTTTAAAATCTTTGCTAGTCAGTACTATCTCTATATTGCTACACTTCTCTGTCAAAAACACGCTCTACTTGTATTCACCATTCATGGCTTATATCTCGAAGCCTAAATAATTTCTACCAAGAAAGCTGTTAAATATGCTGGTTTCATTTTAAATTAATACATTTTTACTAAAAGCAGAAATATACCTGGATAATGCTGATCAGATTTCAAACCTTTGAAATCATATCTAGATATATGTAGTTCCATGTTCCATATTTGCAGATGGAATAAATTAATAATATATTTACTGTTAAATTGCAAGTGTATCATATCAAGCTATTATCCAGACATATTGACCTACCTGAATTTAGAGATAGTTAATCCTTAATCAGAAAAGTTAATTATTTGCAGTGTAAAAAAACATGGTTAAAAATATTATTTTTGTTGCTAGAAGGAAAAAGAAAATGTCTAAATTGACTATTTGTGTGAGGAACATTGTATCTTTTTAGTTGTAATATAGAAGTGTTTAGCCTGTGAGAATTGTAGGCAGCAGTGAGTGAGTTAATTCTCAGCGTGACCCTAGAAGACTGACAGCATCTAAAGATTTTGCGACTTGAGGTGAGGGTTCTGGAGTGGCCATCACAGTCTCCTGACCGTAATATCATTAAGCTACTCTGGGGAGATCTCAAATGTGCGGTTCATGCAAGACGATCAAAGACTTTGCATGACCTGGAGGCATTTTGCAGCTATACCACCTGCAAGAATTAGGGGCCTCATAGACAACTATTACAAAATGACTGTACGATGTCATTGATGATAAAGGGGGCAATACACAGTATTAAGAACTAAAGGTTTGCAGACTTTTAACCAGGGGTCATTTCATTTTTATTTTGCCATGTTTTGTTTTATGATTGTGCATTATGTTATAACCTACAGTTTGTTTTATGATTGTGCATTCTCTTATACCCGTTGCCTATGAATCCCATCGGGGGAACAAATAAAAGAAATGTGTTTTGCCTGTTCACTCATGTTTTCTTTAAAAAAGGTACATATTTTACCAATTCTCCAAGGGTATGCAAACTTTTGAGCACAACAGTATATTACTGTTAGCCTTTACTGCTCCCACTGGAAGGCTATTCCTGGAATCTGCTTCCCTTTCTACATCCCTGTTAGCCTTTACCGTTTCCACTTGCAGGCCATTGCAGGTATCTACTACCCTTTCAATATCACTGCTTCCTTCTGTTTTCAAAAGAAAGGATGCAGTAATTGATATTTGGAGCAGCCTTCCAGTGGAGGTGATAGAGAGCAATAGTGTTGGGAATAATGCACTTTGCCTCTATTTACCCAGGGCTTAAGATACAAATGATCGGCTGGCCAGTCTGTTTAAAATTGGTTAACATGTCAGCTATTTGCAAATATGTTTTATCTATATCCAATGCTTAGTGAATATACCCCTAGACAATAAAGAGCTGTATAATATCATGTAACAAGTAATAGGTGTTATATGCTGTATTCTTCTATCTGGCAGCCTTATTTCCTGTTTTTCTCCCTTTGATCATAACTGCATAGTAATGTGTAATTTAGAACTTAGTAAATATCTTTAATTCGTAGTGCGCATGCATATTAATTTGAAGTGTGTAGTTATAGTGAAACTTAGCTTAGAGCAAGACCCGAACATGAAGATACACCCGCAAGCTTGCTATAGGTTAAGATAAGATAGATGATTTAATTAAGATTGGATAATGCTTGCAATGACCACCCCTGTTTCCTGCTGTATACAACCTGTTACAAGGCTC
>OW240922.1:34306927-34333756 GCA_933207985.1 Pelobates cultripes | reverse complement strand
AGGATCCAAGATGGCCGACCGCCACATGGTCGGTAGTCGAACGGCGGCCACCTAGGAGAGCCTCTAATTACCAATTGCAACATTGTTGCAATCGGTTAACAAGCGCCACACGCCTCTAAGTGTGTGGGCTATTACATGTTGGTTTTTCGGTTCACGAACGGCCCGCAAAGGTGCCGTTCATGAAACGAAATGAAATACAGCTATCTGCATTCGGCAGATAGCCAATACAGGAAATACAGGTATTACAACCAGCATACATTATACATAGTTAAGCACATATCCCACAACCATACAGGCAACCCTTAAAGGCACAGTCTTTTTATATTGTCCAAGTGGCTAGGTTTGCCACAAACACCACCCACACATAACCATCAACAAATATATAAATATATGCTGGAAAAGAACAGTAAAACTATCACTCCCTCCTCCACCCGAGTCATCTCCTTTACCGGAGACTGCTCACCTACTAAGGGAGAATTTGGCAGACTTCATAAATTCCTTCCATATCTGTGGGTCAAGGGTGCCAGCTTTCCTAAGTAATTTCTTTATGGCCTTAGTAGCTCCTTTAAGATGTTTAATTATAGTTAGAGCTCTAAACTCCTCCTGGGTCCTTGAGGTCTTCATCATCATTAGAGGACAGGCTGGGGTAAAGCAGGTAAGGGGTGTAATTAGGAGGTTTAAATGGTGGTTGTCGGGAAGAGGACGATATGGGGGCGGGGGGTGTGGCAACACTGGGTTATTTAGACTAGTCTCTCTGCCCTTCTTCTTACTTCCTTTTAGGTGAGGGATGACGTTTAGACTGCGAAGTACCCATTTTCAACCTTTCTGGGCTACTTAGGCAGTTATTGAACCTCTCAATTAATCAGTGAGTAAGAGCAGCTGTCTTGGTAGCAAGGTTCCGACAATACTGTCAGTTATGCATGAGCTTTTATGCTTAAAATTGAGTAATTCAATCCAATTGGTATCCTTGATTAATCACTGAACAAGAGCAGCTGCTTGGAACGAAGAGGGTCCCACAAGACTGTCACTTGTTCACGAGCTCAGAGGCTTAAAATCAAGTACATCAATGGTATATAATATACATAACTTTACTCTATGCCAGGGCTTCCCAAACTTTTATGGGCCGAGACCCACTTTTCAAAATGGTAATTTTTCGAGACCCACTTACTTTTAATGCATATTTTAAAAAGTGAACACCATGGCAATCAGCTTTAGAGGCATACAATTGGCACACCATAGCAATCTGCTTTAGATGCACACAATTGGCACAACATGACAGTTACTTTTAGAGGCATGAAACTGGTACACCATGGCAAACCGCTTTAGAGGCATACAATTGGCACACTATAGTAATCGGCTTTAGAGGCATACAATTGGCACACCGAGGCAATCAGTTTTAGAGGCATAAAATTGGCACACCATGGAAATCCGCTTTAGATGCATACAATTGGCACACCATGGGAATTAGCTTTAGAGGTATACAATTGGCACACCATGGCAATCAGCTTTAGAAGTATACAATTGGCACACCATGGCAATCAGCTTTACAGGCATATTGGAACATTATGGCAGTGTTAGATGCATAAAATTGGCACTATAGCAATCTGCTCTAGATGCATACAATTGGCATACCATGGCAATCAGCTTTAGATGCATAAAATTGGTACATCATGGCAATCAGTTTTAGAGGCATACAATTGGAACATCATGACAGCTTTAAATACATAAATTTGTCACACCATGGCAATAAGCTTTAGATGCATAAACTTGGCATATCATGGTTATCACTTTTAGATGCATAAACTTGGCACATCATAGCAATCAGCTTCAGAGGCATACAATTGGCACACCGTGGCAAACAGTCAGATGCATAAAATTGGCACACCATGGCACACCATGGGATATCAGTTTTAGAAGCATAAAATTGGCACACAGTGGCAATCAGTTTTAGATGCATAAAATTGGCATAACATGGCAGTTTTAGTGGCATAATTCTGGGATATCATGGCAGTTTTAGAGGCAGAAACTTTGCACATCATGGCAATCCGTTTTAGAGACATACAACTGCTTACTCACAGACTCAGAATCAGAAGTGCTGTGTCCTGCTCTTTCATCCAGGCACCTCACATTGATTATCCCAGTGGTGAAACTAATGTAGAGTTAGCCCTGGTGCAAGAATGTTTTCTGGGCCCCCCTCTAGTGCAAGTGTGGCCAAAAGGTAGATCTCCATCTGTCGGAGAACTTCAACAACGCTATACCAGATGGGGATCTACCATTTCCTTATCATTGCAGGGTTATATTTGTGAGCAGTGTTTGAGCGTTTGAATGTAAGCATGTTTTTGTTTTAAGTATATGTGTGCATGTATGGGTGTATTTGTATGTACTATTGCCATTGGAATGTAGTGGTGTACTTGTTTGTAAAGTTTGCGTCTGAATGCATGGGTGTTTGTATGTAGTGTCGGACTTGAAATGCAGGTGTTTGAATGAAGGGGTGTTTGTAGATAATTTTAGTGTTTTAATGCCGGGGTGTGTTTGTATGTAATGTTTGCGTTTGTAGTACGTGTGTAGTGGATTCAGTGTGTGTGTGTGTGTGGTGGATGCAGTGTGTGTATTGTGTTTATAAAATATACATATACACAATGTGTGTTTGAATGTAAACATGTTTGTTTTTTGTATGGAGTATGTGTGAAGTGTATACACACTGACACAGCAATACACACAGACACACATTGACACTTAGTTTCCCACACATAGATACACAGATACTCATGTACACAGATACACACCGACACAATACACACAGACACAAATACACACACACTGACACAAAAGGACACACAGATACACATACACGCAGAGACAGGAGGTGAGGGTGACAGTGTGGGAGGGAGTGTGTTTGCTGGTAACAGTGTGGGGGGCAGTGTGTGGGCAAGGTGAGAAAGGGTTACAGTGGGCGGGCAGGGGGAGAAAGGGTTGCAGTGGGCAGGCAGGGGGGAGAAAGGGTTACAGTGTGGGGGCAGGGGAGAAAAGGCTACAGTGAGGGGGCAGGGGAGAAAAGGTTACAGTGTGGGGGAGGAGAGCCGAGAGTGAAGGGCTTACAGTGTGGGGAGAGCAGGAGTGAAGGGGTTTGCAGTGTGGGAAGGGGCAGGGAGTGAAGGGGTTACATGGGGAGGGCAGGGAGTGAGAGGTTTACATGGGGAGGGCAGGAGTGAAGGGGGTTAGGGAGGAGGGCAGGGGTGAAGGGGTTACATGGGGAGGGCAGGGAGTGAAGGGGTTACATGGGGGAAGGCAGGATGTGAAGGGGTTACATAGGTGAGGGCAGGGAGTGAAGGGGTTATGGAGGAGGGCAGGGAGTGAAGGGGTTACATGGGGGGGATAGGGAGTGAAGGGGTTACATGGGGGGAGGGCAGGGAGTGAAGGGGTTACATTGGGGGGGGAGGACATGGTCTGGGGGCTGTGTCCTACCCGTAATAAATTCCCTGGTGTTCCGGTAGGTTAACGCTCCGGTCTGAGCTCCGCCGGGTGTAGAGCTGCTGACCGTGTAATAAAAATCTCGCAAGCTGCCTGAGTGTTGTCATGGTAATGCTCTGGGAGCTCACAAGACTTCTATCACACGGTCTGCAGCTCTGCACCTGGCAGAGCTGCAGACCAGAGGTGCTGGGCAGACTGATTAGAGGGAGCCCGGCGGCATACAGGGGAAGCTGCCGGGCTCCCTCCTGGTGTCCCCTGCGGCTCTGGATGTGTGGGTCAGCGCAACCCACTGGGAATCGCCCTGCGACCCACACTTTGGGAACCGCTGCTCTATGAAATATAGCCATACAGCAATTTTTATAGCAAGCAAGCTGTCATGCACAGGGATTAGGGTGCCGTCAAGTAGGTACATGTGTTCAATATAACTTAGGTACCGGTATTCCTGACTTCTACCAAAGAAGTCCCATATTACTTAGCCTACCAAAGGCGTGTCTCCCACCCAGGGAGTTCCTTAATTTAGTCTACCAAAGACTAGCTCCTAGTCTACCAAAGACTAGCCCCAAAAATCCCCTTAACTAGAGAGGCAACGTGTGGATAGTGAGAGCAAGAGACTAGGCGTCTAAAATACACAATTCACTTACCCTTCACATTTCCAGTTGCATCCCACTTCTGACACCAGCTTGTAGGGGAAAGATTGTTTCTAGTTGACGGTTTTTGAAACCTCTATTCCTATCAGAGCACTCTGGGAACAAGTAAGGAACAGACAAATACGATTCCAAACGAGTTCCTCGGTTTATTAATACAACATAATATTTATACAAGAAAATGGAAATAGGTACCAGCGCTAATATGATGGAGGTGTAAAGATATATGTATAGAATGAAAATATATATATTAGCTGATAAACACTGAATAGAAGTGACTTTCCCATAAGACACAAAGTATACAATAGACAAAGAGGTAGATAGTGTAGCGCTTATATGTATAACAATTCAAGTAGTAGTTACCTTAATGATAAGTGGTAATCTACATCCAGATACAATCAATATAGTGTAGTATATCTGGATGTAGATTACCACTTATCATTAAGGTAACTACTACTTGAATTGTTATACATGTAAGCGCTACACTATCTACCTCTTTGTCTATAATATTTATACAACAAAAGTAGCGAGCGATTGCGTGGGCTGGTTTCTAACATTGCTGCACACAGCTTGTCCTGTACACACATAGGAAATGTGACGATTGCAAGTTTGTCCTGTAAGCACATACCAGAGAGAGTGAATTACAGTTTCAGCCTAAAATTTCAAACTGTTTTGCTTCTGCAAGCATGGATTAACCCTTCACTTAGAGATTGTAAGTTATTTACATTTTTTGTGAGGTGTTTTTAAATAAAACTATTACAATCGCTAAGATTTGAATTAATTGTTTAGTGAATAGTGGATTCTGTATTTTGGATATTTTGGCCCCAGCAGCACCCTATAATATATGCATGTTCGGGTGAGTGCAGCCCTCTTAGTTTAATTTATATATTTGGGAGTCCAGGCCAACTCCTTGGTTTTGCACCCCTCCCTGTCACTGGTGCCTCATTACAGGACCCTGTTTAGCCTTGACTTGCAGAGAGTCCCAGTAAGGTAGGATTTCCCAAGTAAG
The DNA here is from genome assembly GCA_933207985.1 of Pelobates cultripes. Classification (NCBI taxonomy): domain Eukaryota; kingdom Metazoa; phylum Chordata; class Amphibia; order Anura; family Pelobatidae; genus Pelobates; species Pelobates cultripes. Next base: position 34,328,632 of record OW240922.1, on the reverse strand, counting down.
TGGATTAATCTCATGCAAGCAAGCATTAGGCTGCTAGAGTAGGACCTGCCAAGAATGGGGTACACTGACGTTGTGGCAGGCTTATGCAATATATGATCATATAATGTAACAAAACCCCCATTATTTTTTGCCTAGGTGAGGTGTTTTTAAATAAAACTATTACAATCTCTAAGATTTGAAATCATTGTTTAGTGAATAAGCGAGTGCACTGGATTCTGTATTTTATATAAATATATATATATATATATATATATATATATATATATATATAGTTAAGACATTGCTAAACACAAATACACACACCAGTCAAGCCATAAGACTTCACTTCAACAGTGCTCTCATTCTGAACCACAAAGAACCAAATTTTTGCCTCATAAGTCCACTTTATACATGGATTCCTTGGATTATGTGTCTGCTGTATTCAACAGCTTTGAAACACAACTCAGGAAGAGGAGCAAAGCCAGTGAACCACTCATGGACAGCTGTTTCATTGTTAATGCAACTCATCAGCACGAGCTTGGTTACTTGCTTGCAATGGAGGCTTGGCGTTACTTGTAAAGTACATACCAACAGAGTTGTGGTGGGGTAACTATTCACTTACCCCAGGTGGAAGGGGGTTTTCATCCACAATTTTTTCCCCACCACAACTCTTTTGTGATATATATATATATAAAGCTTGTCGTTAAAAAAATTCTGTTAGTCCAATATAAAAAAGTATTACAAGATACAAATTTTATTTATTTATATATTGGAAGGCATGGCCTGAAGTTGTGGAGGGGCTATAGACCTATAAAAGGGACTTCCCCCCGCCCCCCTTTCCCTACTTACCTTTGTTGGTCAGACGAATAGACTGTTTGAGGTCAGCATTTGCATGAGATCCACTTCCAGGTCATACAAGATGCCATTTTGGTTTCACCTCTGCTCCATGAGGTCTCCTACTCCAAGCAGTAGGTCCCCCCCTCATTATCAATATGACCCCACCCGCCGCGCAGGGGTGGGGGCCGGGGCCCCCCCTCGTTATCAATATGGCCCCCACCCACCGCGCAGGAGTGCGGGCGGGGGGGACAATAGGTCCCCCCTTATTGTTCATTTTAGGGCCCCCACCCACCGCTCAGGGGTGGGGGCCAGGGGGGGGACAATAGGTCCCCCCCTTATTGGTATTTCTAGGGCCCCCACCCACCGCTCAGGGGTGGCGGCCGGGGGGAGGACAATAGGTCCCCCCCATTAGTATTTAGGGCCCCCAGCAGGGGGGATCCTTTTTTTTTTAAAACAGTGAGCAGCCACAGGCTGCTATTCGCGGTATTGCGAGTAGGGGCACAATTTACTAATACTAAGTAATTTTTACTTTTAGAAACAAAATGTTCGCCGGGAACTATTCGCCAGCAAACCGTTCGGGACATCACTACTCCTGAACAAATTAGCTGCCTCCAGCTCAAACACCCTATGGCGCAGAGTAATTCCGTTTACCCCCAACACGAACTTGGAGACCCTCAGGTTCAATTTAATCCAACAACGGTCCATCGCCCGTTGATTATGGGCCCGCTGCCAGTAGTTTCGTGAAATGACCTCCGACCAGACCAGTCGAACATCCGGGAACAAAACCAATACCCGCGCTGAATCCCTCTTAATTCCCCAACCACTAAATAGGCATAGTCCCGAGATCATTACCCCCCAGGTGAATCACAATAACAATAAGTGGACCCAAAAGCCGGGCAAGCTGAACTAGTTTAGGGAGGAGCCGGACCCACTTCATACCTCTATTCCCAAATCAACGAAGCTCCACTTCAGAAGGCATGAAACCAAGCAGCTCACCTCGTGGACGGACAGCCGCCCGCCGTCTTGCACAGAAGACATACGAGTGTCCGATCACCCAAACCCTGGGGGGACTCCCACCTCAGGAGAAAACATCAATTTAGGAGGTGGGAAGGATGAACATGTGAGACAAAATGCCCAGATGCCCACCTCCCAATCCTCTGAAACGCTTGTGCTGACATTCCCAGCCTAGAAGCTTCAGTGGCAGCATCAATCCTAAATGAATGCCCCCCAAACTCCTTACTGTCAACCCCCAATACCTCCAATCCAGATCAAAAAAATTGAAAATGGGACAGAAAACTCCCATCCTCATGAACCAAAAGCGGGCCTGAGGAAACCAGGCGCCACTCGCAGAATTCGTGAAAGGAAGCAACCGGGCAAATATGTGAACCAGGGACAGCACCCAACCGCATACATTTACCCCTTCCAAGGACATTTGTTTTTGACCGTCGTATTAGAAACGAAATCCGCCCCGGCTCACACTGAACATCGGAAAAAAAACACCCCGCCGCAGCTGCGCTTACTAGGGCACACCAGTTCCTCAATGCGCATGGCCCCAAAGAATGCCAGTGAATAAGCCAACTTAAACAGCCGTACCTCAAATACTGAGTAACAGATCTGCAGGAGCACCCCACAGAGTCTTGACAAAAGCTCCCACACCCTGTATCATACACTGCCACTGGGGAGAGAGACCGACCGTCTCTTCTCTCAAAAACATACTCGGACACTCTGGAGTAGGACCGACTGTCCCTACTCCCATTAACTCCGGTTGTAGCTGGGGATCTGGGCCTAACATCCTCTGATGTAAAGTAAATTAAATCGGTCAGTGCCTCGTCCCAGATCAGTTGTACCACCTCTGCCGAAGTGCTGCTGCAAACCTTCGCTGGAGGCTTTCATCCCTTGTTTTAGCCATCAAGAACTCGTGGTCTCTCTTGCGTTGTCTCTCAATGGTCACCTGGTTCCATATCATCTGGAAGGTCTCCATCGATACATTAGAGCCATACCATGCTTGCCTGCTCCACGTCTGTGGACACCTCTGCTTCCAGGGGTGTTGTTCAAATGCTAGCGTTGCCCTCAATATAATCCACACGTTACTGGTGTCACCAGGATGCTTCTCCTCGCACTAGGAAGCCATCCCGCCGCTGCCACCAATGTGACGGACCGCCTGGCACTCCGACCAAGTACATCCATCAATCGCTGCTTCCTTGTACTTGCGAGCACCATAAGCACTGTACTGGAACACCGTAACCACTGTAAACCCCAGCTTGGTTGGGGTCTCCCCATCCTCCACCCACCCTGGACCCAAGACCAGGATCCAGCTTCCAGTGGGTAGACCTCTCCTAGTCCGGAGAGCATAGCAGGAACGGTTCTTATAAGAGCTAGTGATTATACTCAGAGTGTATGTAGTTCTCCAATCCCCCAAACATGAGCCAAGACTTCCTGAAGGGGTAAACAAATCTCTCTTTAATGGGAGCCACACTGGTCTTTTTTGCAAGTCCCCAAGCAAGGTCTACGCCCACATGGACCTTGTTGGGGACAGGGACACAAACTTACAAACTAATAATAACACATTTACAATGTAAGGCACTCCCACACATAGCACACAATATCTCCCCTCTAATTGGATCATTAACTGTAATAATTCTAATCCAACTATCATTAAGCAAACACCCCAAAAGTACCCTACAAATACATAAAACCCCACAAATATTTCATCCCCTGATAGCCCTGATCTGGGTGACCAACATACCGTATATACTCGAGTATAAGCTAGGTTTTTCGGCACATTTTTGGGGCTGAAAAATCCTCACTCGGCTTATACTCGAGTCAATGTCTGTATTATGGCAACTTACATTGCCATAATACAGACCAGGACCGCCGGGCTTATTACAAGCCTGGCGGCCCTGTTGGGGGGCTGGCAGCAAGCTGTTACTTACCTTTCCTGCAGCTCCTGTCAGCTCCCTTAACCTCCGTTCCCTTCCGCTCACTGTCAGCTCCGGTCTGCTCCCTTCACTTCCGCTCCGTTCGACTCACTATCTAAATATCGCAAGATCTGCAGCCATCAGAGTGTTGCAATGGATTACCGTGGCAACGCTCCGCGCGGCACGCAGACTGTGAGATTTAGACAGTGAGCCGAACGGAGCGGAAGTGAAGGGAGCAGACCGGAGCTGACAGTGAGCGGAGGGGAACGGAGGGGAAGGGAGCTGACAGGAGCTGCAGGAAAGGTAACAGCTTGCTGCCAGCCCCCCTCCTGCACAGCCAATGCCACTGGACCACCAGAGAATGAGATAGCCCCCCTCGTGGGCCAGGTAACAAGCAGGGAGGGGGGACTAAAAAAATATTAAACAATTAAATAATAAAATAATATTTTTTAAAAATTATTAAAGTAACTAGAAAAGCTACAATTTCTGGGGAAATTGTGTGAAGTGTTCTTGCCTCCACCAGTAGTCTACAACTGGAGTGGGCGGAGTAACTGTTATCATTTATATAGCACATTTAATTGCAACGTTGTTGCACAGTGCATAGTATGTCTCTGAAGTATTAAAAATGAAGGCACAGTCGCAGTTTAGAAATTGCCCTTCAAATTTGAGCTTTGTAGAGTGAAGTTTCAATGAATGTCAATGGAAGGCTTGAGTTGCAAACAAATGGTCATATTGTGAAATCTATCAGGACTATGGCTTAGCCGTGGACATTTCTAGTGGCAGCAGGGATAGCTGAACGTTTTGATATAAGATTTGTGTAGGTGGGCTTGAAAATGAGGGAGTGGTGGCAGTTTAGAAATCATGTGCCGATTTTTCAGCTTTTGCCAGCTCCCACTCTAGCTTTGCCATTCATTCCTATGGGACATATTTCGCCACAAGAACGACGATATTCCGTGAACCATTCGGCGAAACGTTCCACAAAGTAATAGCAATCCGATCGGGAACAATCTGCACGTTTTGGTAAATTTTTGTCTATGTAGTGTAAAAACTGTGGGAGGAGTTAGGGTGGCAAATTTGGCTATAATAAGAATAAGAATATATATGTGAGATAACATTAAGTGGCCTTGCTATGCAAGAACACTTAATTATATTAAAATAAAAAAATATTAAAATAAAAAATATTAAAGTAATTATATTAAAGTAAAAAAATATTAAAATAAAAAAATATTAAAAATAATACAAATGCCCTACCCCCACCCAGTTTACACACTCACTACACAAACACACACACCCTGCATCATATACACACAGAGTGTGTGTGTGTGTATAATGCAATGTGTGTTTGTATGAATGCAATGTGTATATAATGCAAACACTCTGCATTATATACACACACTCTGCATTATATACACACACTGCATTCTGTGATAGAATTTATCTTGATTCCAAGGCTCAAGCTTATAGGTGTCATATAATGATATCCTGTATTAAAATTGGCTAACTTGGACTCAGGAAATGCTTGATGCTTAAACAACACTTAAGTCCATACATGTCTAAGTTCCGAGAGCAGAGAGCCCCCACCTAAGATGTCTCTGCTCTAATCATTTTGTTCTCTCTTACCTTGAAACTTATTTGTTATGTGTACATGACACTCATCCCTATGTCTTATCTGTACTCTCTTCTTATTACTGTTTTAAGAGTATTTGCACGTAACCACTTACTTTTTAATGTATAAAACCCAGCTGATGAATAAAACGTCAGAGGCTTATTTTGAATACCAACACGTGTCTGGTGTCTAATTCTTGCTTCTCCAAGTGCACTTGTAACAACAATTTGGGCTTCCTCTGAATATAACCAAGATCAACATTTCTGATCCACAACAATTTGGTGCCGAAACCCGGGATCTGACGGTCGAGAGACTCGGACACTAGCGTACAGCATCACAAAGTACAAGGAGCAATTAAGAATGTTAAGAGGTTACTTAAGAAAGCTGGCATGCCCTCAGAAGGCACTCTAGACCCACATATATGGAGTGAATTTATGGCAAATTACAGAGGATGGTTAGAAGATAATGACTTAGTAGAAGTCGCACAAAAATGGCATGATACTGCTGTTGAATTAACTAAATGTGGTTGTAGAGAAACCACCAGAAAAGGTATGCTATATTATCAATGTTTTGGACCTCTAGGGTCCCAGAGTAGGCAAGATCCTGGGAAAAATCTTGTAAACCCACCCCTTTACCAGGATACTGCAGGGACTCCTTTGGTCCCAAAAGACAAGGCGATTTCCCTTTTACGGAGATCAAAACCTCTCTTTCCAGTAATATTACGCAGTGGGACTTCATATGGTGTCCCAGTAAGACATATGGGTTAATTAGAGCATGAAGGAAGTCGAGACTTAAAGGAATGGCCCCCATAGACACCCCAGTGGGGCCATTAGCTCCACAATTTTCTATTCCCATGATACCCAAAGTTGAGAGCGTATACCATGAGCACAGACAGCCGAGCTCAGGTATCCAATACTGGAAAGAATATAAGCCCTGGACACCCAGTGAACAACTGCCAATAATACAGCAGCTGGCAGATGTTGAAAAGACCCCCTTAGCTCTAGTCCAGTCTCTATCCACAATTCAAGCTACTTACCAGTGTACTTGGATGGATTTAAAACAGATTGTGGCACTAAAAGCTGGCCCCATTTGGGCTAGAATAATTGCTAAATATACACATGCCCATGAAGATAACCTCAGAAAAAGCATCATGCAAACAGATGAATGGTTTAGAACCAAGTCTGCATCTGAAGCATGCTATGTCACTGCAATGAGAGAATGGGCTAAGGTAAAGACAGAGGAACTAGCCCATAAATTGGGAGATATACTACAAGGGAAAGATGAATCTGTAGAAACAGATTGTAGTTCTTCACCAGACTACAAATGGCTTGGGAGGCATTGGGTTACACCGATGTTGTAACCACTTCGACCAGACTGCTTATTAACTGCTTCATGGATGGTATCCACATACCCATAAGGACTGGTCTCCAAAATGCTAGACCTGAGTGGAGAAGTTTACCCTATGGTGATCTGGTGAAGGTGGCTAGGGGAGTGGAAGCTAATCTAAATACTAGAAAGAGGAGCACACCTCTAATGGCTGTAACTGTCCCTAGAGCTGGTGGAGACAGAAGGCAGTTAGACTGCTGGAATTGTGGCAGGAAAGGACACATTAAACGTAACTGCAAGTGTCCTCCTAAAAATAGAAAACCCCAGGATTCTAATGATAACTCACATGACAGCCAACCACCACCACCACCTCCTCCCCCCCCAATAGGAAATTGGCAAACCAGTGTGTTACGGTTGCCTCCAGGCTGGCAGGAAGTTGGACCGTAGAAAGGATGCTCCTAGCGCTCACCAAAGGACCATCAGCACCGTAGACACCATAAGTACTGCGTAGACACCATAAGTACTGCAGACTCAACGAACCACCGCTGCTTGGTTAGGATTGCGCCGTCTGCTATCCGCCCTGGACCTACGACCAGGCTCCAGGTTCCAGTAGGTGAACCTCTTCCTTCTGTAGAGCGAAGCAGGATCAGGAACAAGAGCTCAGTAGCTAAGGGAGTATGAAGAGCATAGCAATCCCTGTAGCGATTATAGCTGTCCCCTACAAACATGAGTCAAGGCTGCAAGTTAGAGGGTCAAGTCATTCTGTTTATTGGCACACAAATATGTTTATGCAGGTTTCCCTGAGATAGGACCACCCACAGGGTTTTACACAACAACCAATAATAAACGTACATTACAGAAACACTCCCAGCAATTTCACACAAAAATCCTCCCCTCTGCCTGTGATCTAATTATGGTACACAATGGGTTAACATAATTAAACACAGGCAGTAAAAATACAGTTTTTACCCATACCCTGTAACTTTAAAACTACACATCCAATCTTCATACAAATTACATATTTAGAATCAATCCATTCAGGGGAGCAACATATTAAATGGCACAAATCAGACAAGGGGTTCAAAAGTTAGCAAAAGTATCTTTTGGGGCCTGGCTGGCAGCATGGTTATCTGGCCCAAACCGGTTTTACAGAGCCCTCTATCCAGGAGACAATGGGGAAAATAATCCACTTATATCCAGGGATAGAGGCAGACTCCATTAACCACATGTTAGCAAAAGACACAAAAAGACACAAAAATACATAACTCCTATCATACTGAACAGAACCCCCACATTCAACCTATCCCCAGATGGCTTGGATCTGAGCGCTCAATATATCCAAACAGCGCTCAGATCCCACAAATACAGTCAAATCGCCATACACACTAGGTCCATAGTCATGGGGCAGAAGGCTGGCAATTAGGCTTCTCCATAACACAGGGAAGCAGGGCAATTTGTCAAATAAAATAACAGTTACAAATGGCAGTCTGTAACACAGTGTCCATACATATCATCAATATCCCTGACTCTGCAGGACCCTCACCCATTATCAATGTTACACTGCCTGGGGACCGAATAGTCCCTTTCCTGTTAGACACTGGCACTGCTAAATCAATGTTACAGGAAAAATATGTGTTCCCGTATGAGAAATCTAATGATGTATTATCATGTGTAGGGGTGGATGGTATCGAAAATGACATTCCCCTTACCCACAAGCTGAAATTGAAGCTACACGACTCTACTGCCCTTGTAACAAGGCTACTTGTCAGCCCTCATGCCCCTGCTAATCTACTAGGCGGTGATATACTGTCTGCTCTTAGTGCAAATATCCAGTATAGTCCCACTGGAAAAGTAACATTGTCTGTGCCTTTAGAGGACAAACAAATGATATCTCTTTTAAAAATGTTCTGGCAACTCTCACTATGCCCAGCCATGTGCCAGAACCTAACATTGACTTGTCCTCAGTCCCTGATTCCTTATGGGCTACAGGGAACACAGATACAGGCAGACTCTCTGTGCCCCCAGTCAAAGTGAATCTCCTGCCAAACCTCCCTATCAAAAACAATACCCCCTAAGCCCAGCACAGGAAGATGCTATTTCGCAATCTGTGCAAGAGTTTCTGCAGGCAGGGGTAGTTGTCCAGACAACCTCCCCTTGTAACACACCATTGTACCCAATTAAGAAAAAGCAAGAGAAAGGGAAACCTGTGGTCTACTGTATAGTACATGAATTGAGGGCGATTAATGCTGTAACTGAACTCATTGTCCCTAAGGTTCCCAACCCACACACCTTCTTGGCACAAATACCACCTTCCTCTAAGGTCTTTACTGTTATTGACTTGACAAATGCATTTTTCATTGTCCCCCTGGATCCCGACAGTCAGTTTTTATTTGCATTTACACATAAACACAAGCAGTACACTTGGACAGTATTGCCACAGGGCGCACAAAGCTCACCCACTATGTACAGCATGGCTAAGGCCCAGATTCTTGAGGAGTGGAAAAGGCCAAATAACGTAATTTTATTGCAGTATATCGATGACCTATTACTATGTTGCGATAATATGGAATCTTGTATTGTAAACACTATTTCCTTACTGAAATTCTTGGCAGAGGCAGACTGCAGTTCAAACTATTACAACCCCCCGCAGCCTAGCCCAGCTACGATTCATACTGCCGATCTTGGCTTCTACAGAAATCTACATGCAGCCCCTGTATGAGTGTCTCGCCAACAAAAACAAACCCTTTACATTAACCCATGCAGCAGAAAATGCTACATCTTTCCTTACACAGGACCATGGTGGTAAACAAAGACCAATAGCTTACTACTCTACCAGAATGGACCCTGTTGCCAGGGGTGCTCCGTCATGTCTTAGGGCAGTGGCGGCTGTTACTGCTCTCCTGGACAAAGCCACTGATATTGTTTTAGATAATCCGGTGATCATATACACACCGCATGATATCAACAACATACTCTCACAAGTTCAACCAAAACACATACATACTGCAAGGCATCTCAGAATGCAATGTGCCTTGCTTATGCCACCTAATGTTACTCTTAAAAGGTGTATGGTGTTAAATCCATCTACATTGCTTCCCCTGGATTTAAAAGAGGGGAGTGGGGATGTGGGGATAGTGGGAATGGTACTTGTACTTCTGATCTTTTTGTAAATTCACTTTCACCAGATGAGTTAGCTGATGCCCAGGTACCCCATGATTGTGCAGCACTAATGGCACAAGAAACAGCAGGTTTTTTGCATGTAATTGATTCTCCATTATCTAATGCAGATTTTGAGTTTTTTGTAGATGGTTCCAGAAATGCTGATGAGAAGGATAATTTCCACACTGGATATGCTGTAGTCTCTGCACATGAGGTAATAAAAGCTGAACCACTCGCTCCTCACTGCTCTGCACAGGAGGCAGAGCTGAAGGCACTTGCTGAAGCGTGTAAAATGGCTTCTGGTAAGACTGCTAATATTTATACAGACTCTCGCAATGCTTTTGGTATAGCCCATGATTTTGTCCCTATATAGCGGGCTCGTGATTTTCTCACCTCAGCAGGAACTCCAATCAAGAACTCTGAAGCCGTGAGTGCACTTATGGACGCTATCCTTCTACACACTCAAGTAGGCATCATCAAGGTGGCAGCTCACGTGAAGATCACAGATGAAATCTCAAGAGGAAACCACAAAGCAGACAAAGCTGCCAAGCAAGCAGCAATCCAAGTTCATCCCTCTACAGGTAATACCTTCCTACAAGTTGTTCTTACAGATAACGCCGTTGACTACAATATACTGTTGAGCTTACAAAGACAGGCAAGCAAGGAAGAACATGACCTCTGGAGGAAATGATGCAGAACCTGATGATGACAGAATGTGGAGGAAAGGTAAAAGACTGTGTTTGCCATGAGTTTTGTACCCTATGATGGCCCAGATTGCCCATGGACCTACACATCTATCCAAGATGCACATGAACAGCATAGTAAACACCCATTGGGTAGCACCAGGATTTACTGTTGTAGCAGCTAAACACAACCAAGCTTGCATGATTTGTGCTAGAAACAATCCAGGATAGGCTGTCAAAACACCAAGTAAGCACACACCAAGGCCACTTTACCCGTTTCAAAGACTGCAGATAGACTATATTCAACTAGAAAAGCTACAATTTCTGGGGAAATTGTGTGAAGTGTTCTTGCCTCCACCAGTAGTCTACAACTGGAGTGGGCGGAGTAACTGTTATCATTTATATAGCACATTTAATTGCAACGTTGTTGCACAGTTACATTAAACCATACATTTATAACAACATTAGCAGGTGTTCAAAAGGCCCTGTCTATGACATCACTTGCTGCTGCAGCCTGGCACAGGTCAGAGTATTTTGGCGGTTGCCATCTTCAAACGGTCGTATCTTAAAAACTATAAATCCTACAGCAAAGAGCTTTATATTGTGAGAATCACAAGACCCATACCTACATTTTTTCAGTATGTCTCTGAAGTATTAAAAATGAAGGCACAGTCGCAGTTTAGAAATTGCCCTTCAAATTTGAGCTTTGTAGAGTGAAGTTTCAATGAATGTCAATGGAAGGCGTGAGTTGCAAACAAATGGTCACATTGTGAAATCTATCAGGACTATGGCTTAGCCGTGGACATTTCTAGTGGCAGCAGGTATAGCTGAACGTTTTGATATAAGATTTGTGTAGGTGGGCTTGAAAATGAGGTAGTGGTGGCAGTTTAGAAATCATGTCCTGATTTTTCAGCTTTTGCCAGCTCCCACTCTAGCTTTGCCATTCATTCCTATGGGACATATTTCGCCACAAGAACGACGATATTCCGTGAACCATTTGGCGAAACATTCCACAAAGTAATAGCAATCCGATCGGGAACAATCTGCACGTTTTGGTAAATTTTTGTCTATGTAGTGTAAAAACTGTGGGAGGAGTTAGGGTGGCAAATTTGGCTATAATAAGAATAAGAATATATATGTGAGATAACATTAAGTGGTCTTGCTATGCAAGAACACTTAACTACCTAAGGTAGGAGTGTATGAATATGTGTTGGTGTGCATTGATCTCTTTTCAGTTTGGCCTGAGGCCTACCCAGTGTCGAAAGCCACAACGAAGGTCACAGCAAGTAAGCTTCTGAAGGAACTGGTATGTAGATATGGAGTACCTGAAGTGATTGAAAGTGACAGAGGTAGCCATTTCACTGGGGAAATAATGCAAGAAATTATGAAAGCCTTAGGGATCAGTTAGGCCTTCCACACCCCCTATCACCCCCAGAGTAGTGGGAAAGTAGAAAGGGCAAATGGCACCTTAAAGAACAAGATTGCAAAAGCCATGCAAGACACAGGGAAGCCCTGGACTGAATGCCTTCCCCTAGCACTCTTTTCTATGAGATTCACCCCCAATTCCAGACATGGCCTATCCCCTTTTGAGATCCTGTTTGGATGTGCCCCAAAGACATTTTCCCCAGACCCTCCAGATGCAGCATGGTAGTTTGACTGCCTATGTTCAGGCCCTACACCAAAGATTAGGCAGGGTGAATAAACAAGTCTTTGATTCTATTCCAGATCCAGACTTACAAACTGCAGCCTGGTGATTGGGTGATGATAAAGAGGCATGTGAGGAAAGGACTTGAACCACGCTTTGACAGTCCATTACAAGTGCTCTTGACTATGGCTACCTCGGTGAAACTAGAAGGAAAAGCCATGTGGATACACGCCAGTCACTGTAAACAAGTCACTCCGACTGATCCACCGACATGAAGCTGTTCTTATCCTTTACCATTTTATGCTGTGTTCGCATATGCTACTCTGACTTGATACCCGAAAATAATAATGCATGGCAGGAAAATATATGGTTGCAGATAGCAAAGGCTTTTAATTTAACCTCCTTTTGCCTCAACCCTCTCCTCAGTACTGAAAATGCCATAGAATCTTGTCTTATAGCTGTCCCTACCCCCATCTCACTGTTGAGGAAGTACCTACATCAGGGGCGGACTGACCACTCGGGCACTTCGGTCATGGACCGAGGGCCCGAGGCAGTCAGGGGCCTGGCTGCACAGCCATGCTCTAGCTGGAGAGATCAGAGATCTCTCCAACTGGAACGGCAAAAAATTAAACTATTTAATTGATAGGTTGTGGGGCCCCTGATGCAGCGCGGGGCCCCACAACCTAACGCTCTGCAAGTCACCCCCCCATGAGACCTGGCAGCTTCACCTCCTCTCTGCCAGGTCTCCTTCTCCCTGTCCCACGCGGCTCTGTGTGATGGGAGAGGCGGGGCCAGGAAGTGACATCACTCCTGTACCTCCTCTCACATAGAGCCCAGTGAGTGGAAGGAGCAGCAGACAGGGAGACCAGAGGGAGCAGAGAGACAGGTAGGTACCCTCCCCCTCACTGTTACTAATCACCCCTCTCCACTGTCACTAGTCACCCCCTCACTGTCACTGACACTGTCACTAATCACCCCCACTGTCACTAATCACCCCCCTCACTGTCCTAATCACCCTCCCCCACTGTCACTAGTCACCCCCACTGTCACTAATCACCCCTCCCCACTGTCACTAGTCAGCCTCACTGTCACTAGTCGCCCCACTGTCACTAGTCGCCTCTCACTGTCACTAGTCACCCCACCTCACTGTCACTAGTCACCCCCCACAGTGTCTCTAGTTACCCCTCCTCACTGTGTCACTAGTCACCCCCCCACTGTGTCACTAGTAACCCCCTCCCTCACTCTGTCACTAGTCACCCCTTCCCTCACTCAGTCACTCCTTTCCTCCCTCACTTTGTCGCTAGTCACACCCTCCCTCACAGTGACAGAGGGAGGGGGTGACTAGTGACAGAGTGAGGGGATGACTGTGACGGAACGCTGGCACTCCGACTGAGTACCTCCGCCAATCGATGCTCCTAGTGCTCGCTGAGGACTCCAAGCACTCCAACCGACACCATCGGCACTGCAGACCCCACTTCCAGCGATGCAACTGCGCCGGGGTCTCTGCTGTTTCCACCCACCCTGGACCCAAGGCCAGGATCCAGCTTCCAGTGGGTGAACCTCTCTTTTCCCCAGAGAGCAGGAACAGGAACAAGCTCTTAGCAGAACTTAGCGATCATACACTGGGGAGTATAGTGATTATAGCAATCCCCAAAGTGTATTTCTTCAATCCCCCAAACATGAGCCAAGGCTTAATGCTGGAACAAGACTAATTTACTGGCACACAGAACTCACAATTTATGCAACACAAAACTCCTCCTCTGGGCCAGGCTAGATAATTGAATTTCTACAATACACAAAGCTCAATTATCTGCTGGCCAGAAATTATACAGTTTCATAAAACACACAGGGACCCCAAAACATGCAATAACCCCATAAAAAGTATATCCTTGGAACCGGGGGATCTGGGTGAACCACATATCCAAAATTCACCCAGATCCGTTCAGTACTTTGGAAGATACAGTTTAATGCAGATTCTGCAGAACATATACAGGCTAAATGAAAAACAATCACTGTATAATGTGTCCCCTGCTGTATAGTCCAAAACCACCGCACAATGTCCCTGTGCAACAAATACTGACGAGATGGCACCGTGTTGAAAAGTCCAAACAGTGTCTGTGAGTTATAATGGCCGCCATCCATTGTTCTCACCATGTGCTTCTGATACAGGAAATGGTGGCCACCCAGTAACTCCACAGTATGTCCCCAGATCGTTCTTAAAGGGCCAGCAGCAGCACAACACAAATCCATTATGCCCAAATCATGTCTTTAAAGGGCAATACAAACCAGGGGCCATAGTCACAGGGCAAGAGGCGGGCAGGCAGTCCTCTCCAGGCACAAGTGGCGAAGGGCACTTCGTCACAATGACTAATGACAGAGTTAGGGAGGGAGTGACTAGTGACAGAGGGAGGGATGGGGTGACTAGTGACAGTCACCACCTCCCTCACTCTGTCACTAGTCACCATCTCCCTCCCTCTGTCACTAGTCACTCTCTCCCTCATTCTGTCACTAGTCACACCCTCACTCTAGTGACAGAGTTAGGAAGGGGGTGACTAGTGACAGAGGGAGGGGTGACTAGGGACAGAGTGAGGGAGGTGGTGACTAGTGACAGTCACCCCCTCCCTCACTCTGTCACCAGTCATCCCCTCACTCTGTCACTAGTCACCCCTTCCTTCCTTCACTCTGTCACTAGTCTCCCCATCCCTCACTGTCAACCCCTCACTCTGTCACTAGTCACCCCCTCACTCTAGTGACAGAGAGAGGGAGGGTGTTACTAGTGACAGAGAGAGGGAGGGGGTGACTAGTGACAGAGTGAGGGAGGAAAGGAGTGACTAGTGAGGGAGGTGGTGATTAGTGACAGAGGGAGGGATGGCGTGACTAGGGGGTCACTGTGTCACCCCCTCCTTCACTCTGTCACTGTGTGACCCCCTTCCTCACTCTGTCACTAGTCACCCCTTCCTTCTCTCACTCTGCCACTAGTCAACCCTTGCCTCACTCTGTCACCTGTCACCCCCTCACTCTGTCACTAGTCACCCCCTCACTCTAGTGAGGGACGGTGTGACTAGTGACAGAGAGATGGAGGGGGTGACTAGTGACAGAGAGAGGGAGGGAGTGACTAGTGACAGAGGGAGGGATGAGGTGACTAGTGACAGTCACCACCTCCTTCACTCTGTCATTGTGTCACCCCCTTCCTCACTCTGTCACTAGTCACCCACTCCCTCCCTCCCTCTGTCACTAGTCACCCCCTCTCTCACTCTGTCACTAGTCATCCACTTCCTTACTGTCACTAGTCCGCCCTCCCTCACTCTGTCACTAGAGTGAGGGGGTGACTAGTGACAGAGTGAGGGGGTGACTAGTGACAGAGTGAGGGTGTGACAGGTGACAGAGGGAGGGGATGACTGGTGACCGAGTGAGGGAGGGGGTGACTAGTGACAGAGTAAGGGACGGAGGGGGTGACTAGTGACAGAAGGAGGGGGGAGTAGTGACGGAGGGGGAAGTAGTGACAGAGTGAGGGAGGTGGTGACTAGTGACAGAGTGAGGGAGGTAGTGACTAGTGACAGTCACCACCTCCCTCACTCTGTCACTAGTCACCCCTTCCTTCCCTCACTCTGCCACTAGTCACCCCCTCACTCTAGTGACAGAGTGAGGGAGGGGGTGACTAGTGACAGAGTTAGGGAGGGAAGGGGGTGACTAGTGACAGAGGGAGGGGTGACTAGGGACAGAGGGAGGGAGGTGGTGACTAGTGACAGTCACCCCCTCCCTCACTCTGTCACTAGTCACCCCCTCCCTCACTCTGTCACTAGTCACTCCCTCCCTCTGTCACTGGTCACCCACTCCCTCCCTCACTCTGTCACCAGTCATCCCCTCACTCTGTCACTAGTAACCCCTTCCTTCCCTCACTCTGTCACTAGTCACCCCCCTCACTCTAGTGACAGAGTGAGGGAGGGTGTGACTAGTGACAGTGAGGAAGGGTGTGACTAGTGACAGTGAGGGAGGGGGGGTGACTAGTGACAGAGAGAGGGAGGGAAGGGGTGACTAGTGACAGAGTGAGGGAGGCGGTGATTAGTGACAGAGGGAGGGATGGGGTGACTAGTGACAGAGAGAGTGATGGGGTGACTAGGGACAGAGGGGGTGACTAGTGACAGAGTGAGGGAGCGGGTGACACAGTGACAGAGTTAGGGAGGGAGTGACTAGTGACAGAGAGAGGGATGAGGTGACTAGGGACAGAGGGGGTGATTAGTGACAGTGAGTGAGCGGGTGACTAGTGACAGAGTGAGGGAGGGAGTAACTAGTGACAGAGAGAGGGATGGGGTGACTAGTGACAGTCACCCCCTCCCTCTGTCACTAGTCACTCCCTCCCTCTGTCAATAGTCACTCCCTCCCTCTGTCACCAGTCATCCCCTCCCTCTGTCACCAGTCATCCCCTCCCTCTGTCACTAGTCACCTCTTCCCTCCCTCACTTTGCCACTAGTCATCTCTTCCCTCTCTCCCCCACTCTGCCACTAGTCACGCATTCCCTAACTCTGTCACTAGTCACCCCCTCTCCTTCCCTCTGTCACTAGTCACCCCCACTCACTGTGTCTCCCCCTCACTCTGCCACCACTCAACCCCTCCTTCCCTCACTCTGCCACCAGGTACACCCTCACTCTGCCACCTGTCACAACCTCCCACACTCTTTCACCTGTCACCTTCTCCCTCACACACTCGGTCACCTGTCACATATGCACAGAGACACTATATACAAAAAAGCACATGTAGTCATCCAGACATGCACAAGTGCATTCACACAGACTCAAATACAAACATGCATTGATACACATGTCTTGACAATATACACATCCAAAGGAATGCCGTATTATGAGTTATATTTAACATTTATTTAATGCACGTATATTTGGCTTTCAAAGGGCCTGGGATCTAATTTTGCCCGGGGGCCCCAAAGGCTCTCAGTCCGCCCCTGACCTACATACCTATAGACCCCATAAATCTCTACAACTATATTCTTATGCCTTCAACCCACTGGTAGGCAAGTCTCCTCTAGCCCTGAAGACAATTAATGTAACAGGCGCTGAACTATGTTGGTCTTTGTAACAGAACGATGCTGTATGCCTGGGCCAGTGAACTAACCAAAATCAGCAGGAATTCGTCACATTTAATGCATTTCAACCATTCGAATGGATTCGCATGAATCCCCTGTGTAAAGTATAGGTGGCCGCCATTTCGGGACTTTACACGTGGCCGCGGCCATCTTACGTGCGAACAGCGGTGTTTGCCTGTCGACGCGTGGAACTAAAATCAGATACGCAAACAGGCGAACACCGCTGAGTCCTCCATACTTCGTACGGAAACTACCGAATCACCGGACGTTCGGTAGTTATGTTCAATCATCTATGGGGATTGCGGCGAACCCCGAGATTCGAATGGATGGCAAGAATTTCATACCTTTTTACCAGGCGAACGGAGACCGACCGCAAGGCCAAAACTCATGGAACTATTTTCGGCTAGTTGGTCTGTGCGGACGGTCAAAACTTTGGAACTCTGTATCTCCCGAACTATTCATCCGAATGGGCTGATTTTTGGACATGTTGGTCCCCTGAATGAGAGCTATCAAGCGACCCCGGATTTAAAGCTGTACCCCCTGTTTTGGGGAACATCCAGAACTGGGGTAAAATGTTGTACGTTTTAATTATGTTATATGTTATCTGAGGGGAGGAGACGTGGGGGTGTTACCAGGTATATGACTGGGTGTTTTTATCCTCCCCCTGGGAGTATCCTGTGTGTACCTGATCCCAATAAAAGCAGGCTGGGTGTTCCAGTCCTCAGATCTTCTTGACCCTGCAAAACGTAGCCTTGTCTCGTTCTTGGAAGGGGATTATTTGGGAATGTTATTCTGCTCCTGTTACAGCTGAACCTGACTCTTACTCTGGATATCGTGGATGGGATTATACCAGCTTACTTCTCCACAGCAGCTTACAGGGAAAAAGGACGTCTCCAACGGCAGATATCCTCACTCTACACGGGTAGCCGTTACAGTCTTTTTCATGTAATTGTTCAAGAGACCCTAATACTGAATCCCTGTTTTGCCCCACATGGTGGAAAAATACCACGAATTGTAGAGCCCTGAGCACCACTATGAATTGTACCAAAACTCACCAAGTGATGAGTTACCACTACAATGTCTATGTTCCTAAAAGATTAACTTTCTCTGTGGAAATATTACTTATGCTTATGTCCCAGGTAACATTACAGGAGGTCCCTGTGCAATCTCTCGCCTAACCATGACCATGTTTTCCAAATCTGACTTGATCACTAGAACCACCCAGCTACACAAACTGCTGAGAGACAGGAGAGATGTTAAAAACACCCTTATTGGACATTTGGGCTAGGAACATGGTTGACTTTACTAATTAAGAAGATTTTGTACTTTTTGCTATTAGCGGTTTTTGTCATTATGGCTATTTTTGTAAACTTTAGATTTTTTTCATGTCTACTAACCTCTCTCTGTAAAAGCAAACCTACTATTGGTCGTACCTTAACTTACATTCCAGCTCCGACTTCGAAAAGGTTTTATGATTGTAACGGATCGCCTGGCACCCCGACTTGGTACCTCCGTTGAAGGATGCTCCTAGCGCTTCCTGAGGACTCAAAGCACTCTGGCAGACACCCCAATCACCGAACCGGAGAAACAAATAAATTCTCCCAAGCATATGAATGCTGTAGACAGTTGAATAGGAACCATACGAATAGGTTTACTCTCCTAGCAGTCAAACTGGAACAGCATACAATTAAATCCTCCCCCAATAATGAGACAACACTTCACTTTGAGGGTTAAGCAGGAACTCCCTGTACTGTCACATACAGTCTCTTTTATTCCCAATCCACAAACATAGTACAGCCCACAGGGCGTTACAAAACCACCAATCACATCACAGTTACATCCCACATATTCCCTCCCCTTATCCTGAGAGGAAACTCAATTATACATACAGTTAAAACACACTTTCTACCCAACTTTCATAACTCTAAAACCATACATCACATTCACATAAAATTACATATGCACAATCAATCCATTCAGGGGAACAACATATTCAAAATGGCACAAATCAGACAAGGGGTTCAAAAGTTAGTAAAAAGTCCTTTGTGACTAAATGAAGCATGGCTTTCTGGCCCAAACCAGTTTCAGAGTCTTCTATCCTGGAGATAAGTAATTCAATTATCTCCCAGGACAGACACAAGACTCCATTAAGCACATGGTTGCAAAAGACACAAAACACTTTAAAATACATAAAGTCACATTTACACATAACACACAGACATTTCACATATCCCCAGATATCTGGGATCTGAGTGCACATTATTAGATGAATGGCACTCAGATCACACAAATAAGCCTTTCTGCAGGGGAAATAAACGGTTTAACCTGCAGGGCCATAGTCCAAAGGGAGCAGGCGAGCAACCAGGCTTCTCCAGTTCACAGTGGCGAGGTTGGTTTCGCCACAATGATGTTACCTCGCCTAACAAATGAAGGAACTCTCCTCCGCTGATTCTGGTGGTCTCTCAGTCCAAGGAAACCGTGGTGAAACAATAAATGAAAGTCCCACAGGCTTTGGCTAGCAGGCCTGGATATACCTTGGACATTTGGGTGACCCTTGGATCAAAAGAGGGGATTGTGATAGAATTTATCTTGATTCCAAGGCTCAAGCTTATAGGTGTCATATAATGATATCCTATATTAAAATTGGCTAACTTGGATTCAGGAAATGCTTGATGCTTAAACAACACTTAAGACCATATATGTCTAAGTTCCGAGAGCAGAGAGCCCCTGTAACGGACCGTTTTGCACACAAGGGGTAAAAACCGTTTAGGCGATCATCCCCCTTTCCAGTGATGCAGGCACAGCTACTGCAGAACACCAAACTCCCGAACTGGATACAAAATAGCACTCCAACTCCCGAACTGGAACCTCCCAAATAGCTGCTAGCAGACGAACAGGAAAAGCAGACAATCAGCTTACACTTCTGGCAATCAGTCTCTAACAGCATACAGTGAATCCCCCCAAGAACGAGACAAGGCTCCGTGTTGAGGGTCAAGCAGTGGTCTGAGGTGCTGGCACGCCCAGCCTGGTTTTTATTACAGTCTTTTCAAATACAGGACCGCCCACAGGGAGGTATAAAACAACCAATCACATATCAGTTACATCCTACATATTCCCCTCCCCTTATCCTGAGAGGAAACTCAATTACACATACAGTTAAAACATACTTTAAACCCAACTTTCATAACTCTAAAACCATACATCACATTCATATAAAATTACATATTCACAATCAATCCATTCAGGGGAACAACATATTAAAAAATGGCATGAATCAGATCAGGGGTTCAAAAGTTAGTAAAAGTATCTTTTGGGCCCTGACTGGCAAATGGATATCTGGCTCAAATAGGTTTTACAGAGCCCTCTATCCTGGAGACAATGGGGAAAGTAATCAAATTATCCAGGGATAGAGGCAGACTCCATTGAGCACATGGTTGCAAAAAGACATAAAACACTTTAAAATACATAAAGTCACCTTTTACACATAACACACAGACATTTCACATATCCCCAGATAGCTGGGATCTGAGTGCACAAAACTACCGAATAGCGCTCAGATCCTATTCACACAGTTCAATTGCCATGGAGCCGAAGTCTTTAACTACACGAATGGGCTCCATGGCATAGCTATCTGGGTTACATAAAGTCTGGTCCATAGTCCAAAGGCAGCAGGCGGGCAGCCAGGCTTCTCCAACGCAATATGGCGAGATTGCTCTCGTCACAGCCCCCACCTAAGATGTCTCTGCTCTAATCATTTTGTTCTCTCTTACCTTGAAACTTATTTGTTATGTGTACATGACGCTCATCCCTATGTCTTATCTGTACTCCCTTCCTATTACTGTTCTAAGAGTATTTGCACGTAACCACTTACTTTTTAATGTATAAAACCCAGCTGATGAATAAAACGTCAGAGGCTTATTTTGAATACCAACAGGTGTCTGGTGTCTAATTCTCGCTTCTTCAAGTGCACTTGTAACAACAATTTGGGCTTCCTCTGAATATAATCAAGATCAACATTTCTGATCCACAACAATTCACACAAACACAGTGTAGCGGATGGCACTGGGCTGTCCTGGGAATTGCATAGGGTTTAACTGCATTCGTGTAAATGGCAGGTTATATGTGTATAAATGTATTGTATTCGTCTGATTGTTCTGTAGAATCATTCTAACAAGTAAGGGAATGAAACTACCGAACAGTCAGACCTCCCCGGTGTGAAGTGTGCCTTCAATTACCGTTTGCAACATTGTAGCGAATGGGTAATTGACAAGCTGGGCAGTAAGTCCTTTGTTCTCGGGGGTGGCCGCCATTCGGGAAATGAACACGTGGCGGCGGCCATTTTAAAACTCCCGAACAGCAGTGTTTTGCCGTTGAGTGTCTGGAACCCAAAACGGACACTCGACTAGCCAAACACCGCTGAGACCTCCACAAGCCCGGGCCGTTCGGTTCCAAAC
>OW240922.1:34210668-34306827 GCA_933207985.1 Pelobates cultripes | reverse complement strand
GTCAAGAAGGGTCAGAGATTGGAAAACTCTGATGCCCTAATCTGTTTATCCAACAGGATACAACAATTAGGGATGGTGGTAACACATACACCAATGGTAAGTATTGGTAAGAATCCCACCTATATCATGGTCAACAATGTTACACCCAATAGTGTTACTTTACCAAAAGGAACATTATTAGGTCTAGCATTGGATGCTGAGTACTATACATTTGGCTTCCAAAACCAAATTATAGGCCTCATCCCTGAAGAATACTTAACTGAGGACGAAATTGTCGATCAAATATTCCATTCCTCCCCAGAAGGATTATTCACTATCCTATCTGTATATCCCTTCAACGATGAAGAAGGCTCGTGTAAAATCGAAGAAGCATCTATCACCTTCGATCATCCGCTCAATGAGCAGGAATCACAAGAGTATCACGACCAAAGAGAAAAGGTAAGTCAACACCAAACTGACCTAACTTCTAGGCTTGAAGAAGCTTATGAGATAGGCCAGCCTGAAATCTTCCCAGGATTTCAGGAAAGGCTAGAAGAGCAAATATCTTTAGCTGACGGTTGCTCCAATGATGCTGAGCGGCAACAGCTAAAGGAAATCCTTTTGGAATTCCAAGATATTTTTGCCAAAGATTCCTACGACTGTGGGTTAACTAACCTCCACGTAGCCAGAATAAAAACTGATCCAAATTTACCACCTGTATTTATCAAACAATATAGACTCCCATTAGCGTCATATGATGGTCTACAAGACATCATTCAGAATTTAAAGGAAAGGGGCATTATACATCCAGTGCACAGTTCGTATAATAATCCAATCTTGGGGATTCTGAAACCTAATGGACAATGGCGTTTATGCGCTGACTTACGACAGCTAAATAAACGCGTCTATATGTCTGGTTGGCCAACACCATACATAGACCAATGTTTGGTACAAATGCAGAGATCCAAAATATTCACTGCCATTGACTGTGCGCAGGGATATTGGACTGTACCAGTCCATAATGAAGACCAATACAAATTGGCCTTCACATTTGGAAAGCAGCAGTATACCTGGACCCGTATGCCTTTCGGTTATATAAACTCTGGTCATGAATTCGCTGTGTTCATGCACAAAGCTATGCCTGACGCACTCGAGAGAGGAACGTTATCATATGTCGACGATGTCTTGCTGAAAAGCACTTCCTTTGATAAGTATATCTTAGAGATTAGACATGTTCTCACTCAGTTAAGAGAGGCAGGGATTAAACTGTCTTTACAAAAGGCACAATGGTGTCGCACCCATGTCAATTTCCTTGGACATGAGGTAACTTCTGAAGGATTAAACCCCCAGAGGAAGAAGGTTGAAGCCGTACTAAAGGCTAAAACACCTTCAAACATCAGGGAATTAAGATCGTTCCTTGGTATGACTAACTACTCCCGTAAGTTTATAGATAACTATGCAGAAATAACTAAACCACTCTTACACCTGCTAAAAAAGGAAACTACCTGGAACTGGGGGGAGCCTCAGGACCAAGCGGTAAGTGAACTGAGGAGGAAGCTCACTCAGGCACCCTGTTTAGCATACCCAGAGGGGGGTAAACCCTTCTATCTGGAGACAGGTTATACCGATTTAAGCATAAGTGCTGTTCTGTATCAGAAGCAGGACCGTTTAAACAAAGTTATTGCATATGCTAGCAAGACTTTGTCACCTGTTGAAGTTAAATTCAACACGTGTGAGAAGGCGTTATTGTCGACTGTCTGGGCACTACAAAATTTTCGTAGCTATATCCAAGGTGAGAAAATAATTGTAGAAATAGCTCACCAACCTCTACAGTATCTGCAGAGTGAAAGAATTAGAGACGGTAATCTCTCTAACAGTCGGATTACTGCATGGACTCTATCCTTTCAGGGATGGCCGTTAGAAGTCCGTTATAAACATAATAAGAGAAGCCCAGTTGCCCAAGGTTTAGCAGAATTACATGACTGTACTGCTCCATCTTTGGATGATAATGACACCGGAGATGACTTCCTAGAAGAGCAATTGCTATCTCCTTATAAAGTTTATGACGAGGAATACTGTCGACCACTACCGTGGGTATACATTGATGGTTGTTCATATCACCACGTAGTTGGTGCTGAACGGAAGTTAGTTGCAGGTATCGGAATTGCCTGGACAGGTGATTATCCCAATGTATCTATAGGATACAATATTGGTCCCAAAAGCAGTCAGATAGCCGAACTCTGTGCAGTATATAAGACCATTCAAATGGCAATAGAATATGGTATCAAAGAATTTGTTATTATAACTGATTCCAATTATGTTCGCAACAGTTTCGTCGAATATCTGCCTAGCTGGAAACGTAACCAAATGCTGAAAAGCAATAACAAACCTGTTAAACATGGGAAATTGTTTTGTAAAATCGATGAGCTGGTTAAGGAAAATGGTTTATCCATATATTGGAAGAAAACCAAAGGCCATTCTAAAATAGAAGGTATTGACAAGGATGGTAATGACTTAGCTGATTCACTGGCAAAACAAGCCGCCATCAATGGTGAAACCCTAAACATTGATGATCTTATGGGTTCAATTCATGTTGACGCCATAACTAGACGTCAGGCTAGAGATAATGCCGACTTAAATGTCGTGCAATGGAGTCAAGAAGCTCCTAGTGATGACCTGATTACTAGTCAAAAGAATGATCCCGTCATAGGTATATTCTATAAACATATAGAAGACCCTACTGCCAATCCCATCACAGATGAGGATTGCAAAAATAATGAAGATTTATGAATCTTGATGAGATATAAAGTCCAATTTAGTATCATGGATGGGTTACTGGTCAGAACTTCTAAACATGGTATACAACAATGGGTAGTCCCAACTGTATATAGAGGGTTAATGCTCCAACACGCACATGATGCACCTACATCTGGGCATCGTGGTGATAAGATCACATATGAGATATTGCGTGATTATGCATATTGGCCACACATGTTGAGGGATGTTAAGACATACTGTCAGGGATGCTTGATTTGTCCGCAATATCAACCCCATGGTCCAACCCATCGTGCACCACTTCAGAAGAGGGGGGTGTCATTACTCTGGTCTGATATTCAAATTGACTTTATAGGTCCTGTAACAAGATCTTCAAGAGGTAACAAATACATGTTAACCGTTACATGTATGTACACAAAGTGGATAGAGTGTTTGCCTTGTAAAGAGAACATGAGTACCGTGTGCGCCACTTTGTTGATTAACCATGTCTTTTCCAGGTTCGGTCTGCCTCAAAGAATTGAGTCAGACAGAGGTAGTCATTTTACCAGCGAAGTAATGGCTAAGATGTGGAACATTCTAGGTGTTAAATGAAAGCTACATATTGCATACCGCGCTGCGTCTAGCGGGGGGGTAGAGCGATATAACCAGTCTATCGTTAATATTCTAAAGAAATATGTTAAGGAGTCTGGTAAAGACTGGGACATTAAATTGCCCCTAGTTTTAATGGCGATTAGAGCCACACCTAGCACTGCTACCAAATTGTCACCTTTTGAATTGATGACAGGAAGAAAGATGGTTTTACCACAGCATTTACTATATCGTACTTCGGATCATAACTTGATCAATGCTGCCACTACGCATCAGTATATCGAAGATTTGCGCAAGCATTTACAACATGCGTTTGCTTTTGCCCAAAAAGAATCTAGAAAAAGCAGCGACAGGGGTTAAGACCTATTACGATTTAAAAACCACGAAAAAGGAATATGAAATCACAGATCAAGTCTATCTGTATAACTTTGCGCGAAATCAAGTCAAGGAAAAGAAATTTTTACCTTCTTGGAAAGGGCCATATGTCATTATTGACAAAATTTCCCCAGTAGCATATAAGATAAAAATTCCTAAGGATGGTGATTTTATTGAAAAGTGGGTTCACATTAACCAGTTGCGTGCTTGTCATCCTAAATCTCAATTAAGGATTATAGGTGTGGATTCAGACGCAGAAGGGTGAACGACTAACCTGGATGAATGCTTGATTCACATGGTATAGTATGATGTGAAATGTTGTGATGTGCCATGATCTCATGTACGTTCATGTCATTAACCATTTCCTTGCCATCCAATAACTACATTTTATAAGCAGGCTACTAGCTTGTTTAACTGCTATAGGCAAATTGCTGAAGAGTCAGTAATAAATGTAGTGAGGGATGAAGTTATAAAAATAGAATTAGACAGAATACATATGTTGATGAATCGTAAAAATGTGTTGTCCTAGGCCAAGTGATGTCACACTGTTATAAGTTTGTATGCTTAACAAATCTTGAATCATTAGTAGATAAGTCTGAAACGAGTTTCTGATCCGTGACTGTCGAAAGATGTCCAAGAAGGATGTGGCGTGTTTCTGGATCGTACTGCTCCTGTGCCAAGAGCTACGGACCGACCCGATTGCAGAGATGGGACCATCCTCCCGCATCCTGATTCAAGAGACACCAGGGTTCATCTTAACAGAGAAGAGGATCCTGACCCGACGTGTGTTCGTCAGCTTGGACCCCAAGATTTCCATCGAGAAGGCATACAACATTTCATCGATGCAGCTTCCTGAGTTACAGACTTGGTACCAGATGCACCTCCAAAGAGCACAGGACCGTGTGCGAAACATCTTGGAGCAAGCCCGGAAACCATTTGTATCCAGTTCTATTCCGATGAGCAACCGACCCAAAAGGTTCCTCACCGCTATAATTGTTGCATTAGTTTGTGCCACTGTCGGTGCAGTTGTCGCAACTGGAATGTCTGCAGCCAACTCTATTACTGTCCAAAAGCTGGATATGGAAATCTATGCGCTAAAGCAACACATTAACGATATTCATCAGGTGATAAAACAGCAAAGAACACTTCTCCAAGACGTGTTAACTATTGTGGAAGACACAGTTGTTACAACAAATTTGCATTCAGAGTTAATTGCCAAATCCACTGAGTTGCACCAAAGTCATGACTTATTTAAGCGTGAACTTTTATTTCTGCATGACCCAATATTGTTCCACACACTTGCTTTTCTCGACGAAGTGCAAACTGGAATGATCGAATTGGCAGGGGGACGCATACCTCTGTATTTTGTATCCAAGGATATTGTTCATGCGATGCTTGCCAATGTGGATGGAGAGACAATTGAGCCTATGCAATTAAATCTGGCCTTTGAGATGGGGAGCGCTATACCTCTCTTAATTGATCCGGAACGTATGGAGATTTGCTTTTTATTGGCCATACCATATGTAACTCCCAAAGACATTTTTCAAATGAAAACAATGTACTATGTAATAATGATATTATGGTTGATTGTACTAAGTGTAAAGTTCAAAACTTTTACAGGTACAAATATACACAAAAATGTTCATTCCATGCACGGGCCTATGTTAGAAATGATGTGATTGCACAATATGTCTGATAACTTCTATAGTGCTTATTCATAAGCTAAATTAATTTTGGCTATGAAATGCACTAAAGGGGGGTTATGTCAGGGTATTTATATCAGCAGACATTTTGTGCTATGATAGAAACTAAAAGTGTATATTCTGAGTCACTCTGAACAGACCAGACTCCATTTTGTTATTCAAGTTAACAAAATGACACTATATTTCTATCTGTAAGGTAACCACTTTCCCAGAGCTGAGGAATGCATGGTATATACAAGCCAAGTGATAAGGAAGGGGGTTGGACAGACTGTCTAATGCTAAGAGGAATATAATCAAATCTAAACCCAGACAATTGTGACAGAGAAGATTAAATAATTTAATATTTAACTGTCTATATATATAAGGTACCATTGTATGGAAAAGGGTAAACTTAGTTCATGATCTGTCATATCAGAAATTATGGCAGGAATTGCAGACGCTAAGTCTGGACAAAATTTAAGAAAACCCTTTGAAATTTTAAATTATGGCGCTATAAAGATAACGCAAAATGACGTCAAAATAGCCACCAGGAAAAGTTAACTCTTTCCTGGATAGGTATGTTTAGTGGGACAAGACTGCCCTCTACAGACCAAATACCTAATTTGCGATCTGGAAGATAACCACACCTCTAGTGCTTCTATTGGGTTATCAACTGATGACGTACAGAGAGTCTGGCCCTTTAAAAGTTAAGACAAAGGGAAGACAAGAGATATAGAGGAGAGGAGGCAGATGCAAGATATGCAAAAGAGAAAAGAGAGGAATTGGAAGTTTGGGGATTCCAACTCGGACAACATCTGAGACTAACATTCTACTCCTAAAACTCTAACACTTAGAATTTACTGACTTTCTAACCAACACCTCCATGCAGAGAGACTACCAATCGGATGAAATATCTACTCAACTGGTAATTATACTGGTTTCATTTAATTAAATTAAATTAATTAAAATGTATTAATAGCATTATATATGACTGGATAAAGCACGGTCAGATTTCCATATTAAGAAATCTTAGTTAACTAAGAATATATAGTTATAAACATTCCATTCTGCAGGTGGAATTAAGAATAATTATATATTGATGTGATATTATCACGTGTTAGCATACCGCTGTTTTTATCCAGGTGTATTGATTTGCTCTAAATTAAGATAGATATCTTTTAGACAAATTAAAAATCTGCTTATATAATGTGGTAAATTCTCTTATGGATGGTTTAAGAAAATGACTAGTGAACTGGTTTAAATGTTATTTTATTTAAAAATACATAAGAATAGATCTTAACTACCTAGGAGATCTAGCCAGCATTGAAAGGGTTATTCTAACTGTCTGCTAAACTTTACGACCTTACGCTGCACTCTGAGGAATTCTGTTCTTAGCTGTGAAAAGTCTATGTTAAGGATACCTCATAAATCCTCAGAATTCTTGACAGATAATGCCGTTTAGCCATTGAAACGTAATACCCATTTCTTTGTATTGCATATCGTTTTATACTGAATATTCATTGATTATTGTCATGCATGTTACATGTTGTTATTATTAATTTGTTATTATAAATAAAAATCTATTTTTATACATTGTGATATTATTATATGAAATACATTCCACTTAACACGATAAACGTTCTTTGGGATCTGAGAATTGAAATAGTGGGCAATTCTCACTGTTACTATTATTATCCCATAAATATCCCCACAGTGGGCGGTAGGTAGAAAAAGGTTGACTACCCCTGGTGTAGGTAATGCAATTTGGAAACTCTGGTGTAATATGCCAACACGTTTTGAATTTTTTTTAAAATATTGATAGTCAACACAATTTATCTTTATAACTCACTCAAGCATGTCAAGTTTCTACGAAAGCCAATGGAGGGACTGACAAAGGGGTGAGGCATGGGAGGTGCGGGTGGACAGGAAGATGAGCCTCGCCGCCGCATTCATTATAGACTGCTGTGGGGCAAGTTGGAAACATGTAAGACCACTGAGAAGCGGATTGTAGCAACACTTGAGGGAGGAAAGATCAGAAGTTCTGTTTTGGACAATTTGTGATTAAGGAAGTGGGCAGCTGTGGCGGAACCAATCTCGCCACTATGCACTGGAGAAGCCTGGTTGCTCGCCTGCTCCCTTTAGACTATGGCCCCGCAGTTCAGACCTGTTATTTTCCCTGCTGAAAGGTTTATTCGTGGACCGAACGATGGACCACCTGGGAACTGGAGTGTGCCGTCAATTTAACTCCCAGAAGCTGCGGTTAACTGCAGCTTAATTGATGAACGCTGGGTGGCCTTTGTTTGGTTGCCGAACACGTGGCAGCGGCCATTTTACCTCCCGAACGGCCAGCAGTGTTCAGCGCCCAAACTATGGAACTGAAAACGGACACTTATTGGCGCGAACACCGCTGGGCCGCCAGCCTCCTTACCTTCCCATTCGGTAGCGGAACCGAATGACTGTTGACTAGTTTAACCAGATGAACAGCATCACCCCATATAGCTAAGCCATGGAGTCTGTTCGTATAACGAAAAATTATGTGAAAGACTTTGGCTCCATGGCAGTTGAACTATATGTATGTGATCTGAGCGCCATTCGGTAGTAATCAGATCTAAGCTATCTGGGGATATGTAGAATGTCTATGTTTTATGTAATAAATGTAACTGTGTGTAATTTTATGTCTTTTACTGAAAATGTGTGTAATGGAGTTTTGCCTCTGTCCTTGGAGATAATTGGATTACTTACCCAATTATCTCCAGGACAGAGAGGAGGGATTGTGATGCATTGTGGGATTGTTGAAATGTGTAAGTCTGTGATTGGTTCTTGTACCCTTTGTGTCCCAGTCTCCCATCTGGTCCCCTAGTGGAGTGTCCACCAGGTGGGAGACCTGCATAAAAGCCGGGCAGTTAGCCCCAGTAAACCAGATTCTGCTTGACACTCAAAAGGAAGTGTCGTCTCGTCTTTGGTGGGGATTTGCTGTGTGCTGTTAGACTGATTGCCAGGAGTGTAAGCCACTTGGGGGCTTTACCTGTTCGTCTGCTAACAGCTATTCGTGTGTCTCCAGTTCAGGAGTTTGGAGTGCTACTTGGTATGCAGTTCGGGAGTTTCGAGTATTCCCTTGGTTGCAGTTCGGGAGTTGGTGAATTCGTGGGTTTGCAGTTCGGGAGATTGGTGCTTGCAGTAGCTGTCTGTGCAGCTGAGAAAGGGGAATACCGCCTAAACGGTTTTTAACCTGTTGTATGCCAAACGGTCTGTTACAGCAGCCATCCAGTTAGAAATAGCAAAGAGGCAGTCAGAGACACTAGTCAAGAGGGGCTGGGAGAGATCAGGAGAGGACAGGTAGATTAGCGTGTCATCTGCATAGAAGTGATATTAGAAGCCAAAGGAGCTGAGGAGTTTAGCAAGGGAGGCAGTATAGCTCGAGAACAGTAGGGGACCAAGGACTAAACCTTGGGGGACACCAACAGAGAGATGTTGGGAGGAAGAGGCAGAGCCAGAGGAAGAGACACTAAAAGAGCGCTGGGTGAGGTAGGAGGAGCACCAGGAGTGAGGTTGGGGGAAATACTGTAAGGTGAAGGAGAGAGATGAGAGATCTCTTCCCTGATTGTAGAGATCTTGTCAGTGAAGTAAGTTGCAAAGTTTATGGTGGTTAAGTCGGTAGGAGGAGGAGGAGCAGCAGGGCGAAAAAGAGAGTTAAAAGTGTGAAATAGTCTTTTGAGTTGGCGGGAAAGTGTGGTTATGAGGGTATTGAAGTAATTTACTTTTACAGAGGAATGAGTTAAGCTGTAAGAGCGCTTCATAAATTTATAGTGGAGAAAGTCAGATGCGAAGTGAGACTTTCTCCAGCAGCTTTCAGCAGTTCTGGAGCATTTTTGGAGGTATCGAGTCAGCATGGTGTGTCAAGGTTGTAGTTGGCGGCGCTTGCTGCATTTAGGTGTAGGAGGTGCCATGATGTCTAGTTGATAGGAGAGCGTGAAATTATAGAAGGAGATTGCAGAGCTAGGGCTGGAGAGGTTTGAGATAGGTAAAATGAGATTTGGAGGTTAGTGGAGAAGTGCTCTAGGTCAAGACATTGGAGTTTTCTGTGAAATTGATGTGCCGAGGGTGGTGTCAGTTGGGTCCTGGGTGTGCTGATGTCAAAGGTCAGCAGATGGTGGTCAGATAGAGGAAAAGGAATATTGGAGAGATTAGAGGCAGTACAGAGGTTGATGAAGGCAAGATCAAGAGTGTTTCCCACTTTATAGGTTGCTGAATTAGACCATTGTGTGAGGCCAAAGGAGGAGTTTACAGAGAGCAGATGAGATGCATCAGTGCAGTTGGGATTAGTGTTTGGGACATTGAAATCCCCAAGTATAAGGGAAGGAGTGCTAGAGGAGAGGAAGTGAGGTAGCCGAGAAGAAAAGTGCTCAATAAATAGCCTACAATGACCGCGGGGGGGCGCGGTAGAGGATAGCAATTCTTAAAGAAGTGGGTTTAAATTGGCAGACAGTGTGAACTTCTTCAAAGGAAGTAAAGGATAGGGCAGGGGCAGGGGAGATTGGTTGAAAGGTACATTGAGGGGAGAGAAGGATGCCTACACCACCTCTTCGAGTGTGGGAGAACTGTAGCCCACCAAAACATAAAGAAGCAGGAGTTCCACTATCACCTGGGAAAGCCAGGTCTCTGTAAGTGCTAGTAGTGTGAGTGAGTTTGAGATGAAAAGGTCGTGTATGGCTGTTGATTTCTTGATTTTAGATTGCTGCAGACTGAGCGGGAGTTCCACAGTGCACACTGAATGTTGGCAAACAAGGATAAAGGGCAGGGTATTGTGATGAGGTTTGTGTGGTTTCTGGTTGTCTTAGTGTGTTCAGAGGGGGTGAAGGGCCCTAGTTTGGGAGAGACATCACCAGCTGCTAGAAGAAGGAGGAGAGATAGTGACAGGAGGTGTGAGTGGGTTTTATGTGCATGGGGTCTAAGATGAGATCGATTATGGGTAAGAGAGAGGGAGCAGAAAAATGAGTGCAGGGCATGAGTTGAGAGAAGGGGGAGTGTAGCAGAGAGGGGGAAATGTAAAGGTTGTTGGGGGGAGAGGAAAGTGGTTGTAGGGAGAGATTTTGATACTGAGGGCGAAGGAGTAAATGAAGAGGAGGAGAAGACAGAGCATTGCTAAACTGGGAAAAAGTAAATTTGGAAAATAAATAAATAAATACATTGGAATATTAAAACTAGGAGTAAAAAGTATAAAGATTAAGTTTTAGGAGTTAAGAAAGTGCAGGAGTTTACTGATAAAAGGCCGTGTTGAAACCTGCTGTTTCTGCTTATCTAAATTTTTGTGACGGACTATCTATAAATGTAATAATGAGCTTGGGGTGGGTGGGTGGGTGGGTATCAGACTTTCTTGCAGCAATAATAGAGCTGGAGAGTTTGGAAATCAGGCTGTGGAAGAAAGGTATGTGAGAGTCAGATAGGCCTGCAATAAAGCTGAGGGAGGCGGATATGCATCTAAGCATCGAGATGAGGGGATGGTTATTCAAACGAAAACATTTGAGTTGATATCAATAAAAGAAGGGAGGGGTCAGAGGGCATAAATCAGAGGGGGAATAGAGACATGCATATATGTGAATAAATCAATTACATACAGGGCTAATAAAACTACACTTTAGCAGTACATACAAGACATAAATGTAAGAAAATATGCAATGCACAAAGAACGTATAAAATAAAGTACATTTGCAGGGTGGTTAAGTTATAATTAAATGATAGTGTGCAGGATAGAGTATTAGTGTGGTCCTCCAGAAGGCCATCTTTGCGTATTGCAGATGATCAGCTGATGGAGCACTGACTTTCTTGCAGCAGAAATGGGGGTAGAAAGTTTGGAAATCAGGCTATGGAAGACTGATCAGTCCAGGATTAATATGTCGCAATCTAATTATGAAATAGAGAAACAGGAAAGGAAAATGAAAGGATAACTCCTTAAATTGATGCTTAAATTAACATCAATTAATGTACAAGGCTTAAACACTCAGAGGAAAAGACAGATGATATATGATTCTTTTATTAGAAATAATCCAGACAGGTTTCATTCAAGAGACACATTGGAAACGACCGGAACCCCACAAAGGGGGAGGAACAAAGTTTAAACCTATTTATCATTCATCCCTATATAAAAAAAAATAAAAAAGGGGTGAAGATCGTTTTCAATGTTAATCTGAAAGGGGAGGTCTTGTTTCAAGATTCTGACTAGTTAGGTAGATTTTTAATATTGGTTTGCAAGACAGAGGATACAATTTACACTTTTGTCAATGTCTACTTACCTAATGTAAATCCGATGTCAACATTCTCAAAAATTATGAACAGAGTAGAAAAATATCAAAAGGTATATTAATTATTACAGGTGATTTTAATTGTGTTTTTGATTTAACAAAAGATAAAAAATCCCATTCCCAGTTTGTCTGATAAAGCAATTTTACAACAATCTAAGAAATTAAATAGCATATGCAATACGCATGGCTTATATGATGCCAGGAGAACTATTCATCTGGAAGGTAGAGACTACACACACCTGTCTAAAGTACACAATTCGTATTCTAGAATCGACATTTGTTTAGTTAACCCCTTAAGGACACAGCTTCAGAAGCTTGACTTACGCTTAATGACACAAGCAATTTTTGCATTTTCTTGCTGTTTGCGTTCAACTGCAATTTGCATCTCTCTCATTTATTGCACTGACACATATTATATACTGTTTTTTAAAGGACAGAAAGGGCTTTAATTTGATATAACATATATATATATATATAAATGCTTACTTATTATAAAAAAAAATACAGAAAATGCAAAAAAAATGAAAAATATTGTTTTTTTTTTTACAGTTTTTGCAATAATAATGTGTGCATAATTAGTGCAGGTTAAGGAAAGTAATTAAAAATAAATTTATTTATTTGTTCTGATTTACAGAATATATAATGTGTCTGGGATTTTAAGTTTTTTTTGGTAGTTACAGGTCACAAAGCACAAGGAGTAAAATAAACTTTTAATGTGGAGCGATTTTAGAATTTGGTATGTTTGTCTTGTAAGCTTAATAGCCATAAAAGAAAACAAAATTGCCACACAAAAGTATATATTTATATAAAGTAGACATCACGGGCTATTTACCTAAGGTTGTTTTGACACTTTCTACGTAGCCATTTCACCGCCAACCTCTGCTAAATATTGGATTAAAATTGTGTTCTTTTTGGTTTTTGGCACACAAACTTATAACAGAGAAATTCTCGTGTATATTTTGTAAAGTTGGTGTGTGCTATTCCTGTACAAAGTTTTATTTTGTGTTCAGTTACATCTGCTGAGTAAAATGACACCCCATTGTATGTCTTTTGCACTATTTCGTGAAGTTACAGTGCCATACAGGATACCTGTCCTTTTCAGTATTCACAGTAGAATTTTGAGAGATGAATTTAATGAGCCTTAGCTTCCATTTGGGGTATTATAACAGTTTGACTGTTAAAAAAAAAACCCACAAAGGCCTACCATTTGTAAAAGTAGACACTCCAGGGTATCTTATAAGGTGCATATTGTGCCTTAACATGCCCCCATTTTTTCACCAATATATGCCAAAGTATGTGGTAAAAATAATTTTGTGCATTTTTTACATACGGATTGCATTTTTGCTGGGCGTTTTGTATATTTCATATGTGCCACTAAGTTCAAACCCCCCAAATTATGCTCAGCTAAGTCTTCTGAGCAAAATGACACCCCATATGAATGTCTTTGGCACTATTTCGTGAAGCTACAGTGCCATATAGGAGACCTGTCCTTTACAGTATTCACAGTAGAATTTTGAGAGATGGATTTAATGAGCCTTAGCTTCCATTTGGGGTATTATAACAGCTTGACTGTTCAAAAAAAACCCACAAAGGCCTACCATTTGTAAAAGTAGACACTCCAGGGTATCTTATAAGGTGCATATTGTGCCTTAACATGCCCCCATTTTTTCACCAATATATGCCAAAGTATGTGGTAAAAAAAAATTTTGTGCATTTTTTTACATACGGATTGCATTTTTGCTGGGCGTTTTGTATATTTCATATGTGCCACTAAGTTCAAAACCCCCAAATTATGCTCAGCTAAGTCTTCTGAGTAAAATGACACCCCATATGAATGTCTTTGGCACTATTTCGTGAAGCTACAGTGCCATATAGGAGACCAAGCCATATCCGTTTTTACCAAACCTTGAATTTTGACGCTGGGCCTATGTGCAATTTCCAAGCATCTTCGCAGGTTTTAAATTCAAACTACCCCACAAAGGCCTACCATTTCTTAAAGAAGACATCCCAGGGTATTTCAAAAGGCATATTTTGAACCTTAGCGTGGGATCATTTTTCCGCTAGCTTGTACCAAGTGTAGTGGTAATAAGCATTTTTTCTGCCTTTTTGACATACAAAGTGAGTTTTGCAGCATATTTTGCAAACCTTATGTGTGCTATGACTGTATAATACTTCATATGTTGCTCAGCTATGTCGGCTGAGTACAGCAATACCCCTGTATGTACCTTTGCCAGGTATGTGTGGACATCGGAGGGGCACATTTGGGACACAGCCGTTCCAGTTTTTTTCAAACTTTGAATTTTTATGCTGTGCCTATGTCCCATTTTAGAGTATTTTACCAGGCTATATAATCCAAATTCCCCATAAAGCCATACCATTTCTGAAAGAAGACATCCCAGGGTATTTAAAAAGGCATATTTTGAACCTTAGTGTGGGATCATTTTTCCGCTAGCTTGTACCAAGTGTAGTGGTAATAAGCATTTTTTCTGCCTTTTGACATACAAAGTGAGTTTGCGCAGCATATTTTGCAAACCTTATGTGTGCTATGACTGTATAATACTTCATATGTTGCTCAGCTATGTCGGCTGAGTACAGCAATACCCCCGTATGTACCTTTGCCAGGTATATGTGGATGCTGAAGGGGCGCATTTGAGACGCAGCCATTCAGTTTTTTTTCTAACTTTGAAGTTTTACGCTGTGTCCATGTTCCAATTTGGAGTAGTTTAGACGGTTGGTTATTGAAACTTCCCTACAAACACATACTATTTATTAAAGAATACACCCTGGGGTAATTCAAAAGGCATATTTTGAACCTTGGCGTGGGATAATTTTTTCTCTAGTTTGTTCCAGGTGTAGTGGTAATGAGCTTTTTTAAAATGTATTTTTTACTTTTTATAACTTTTTTACTTTTAAAAACTAGTTTTTAAACTTTTGTTTTGCTTATAAATTTTTTTTAAACTTTCCTAAACTTTCTTAAAACTTTTTTACAGATTTAACATTTTTCTAAGCTTTTTTTTTTACTGTTAACCCCTAACTAGCAGTACGCAGCACTAACAGTAAATTCCCCATTTTCCCATAACTCCCACCCACCCCAGCTAGCAAAATATATAGTTATAAAATATTTAAATTAATTAATTAAATAAATTGAACCCCTGAGGGTTTAAAATAAATAAAAGTTAATCCTCAGGGGTTAAAAAAAATTAGATCACAGTATAATACTGTGATCTCTATTTGATCGCTGTAGGCAGTGATCGACTGGCAGGGAAGGGGTTAATTTTTATTTGGACTAGGTAAAGTGTGTTTTTTTTGTTTTTTTACTTAAATGTTATTAAAACATTTTTTTAAGCTTAATTTTTAACTTTTTAAAGTTTCTTTTAAAACTTTTTTTTAACGTTAACCCCTAGTTAGCCTAACGCCAAATCCCCCAATTCCCCACTAACTTCCACCTACCCCAGCTAGCTAAATATATAATTAAAAAATAATTTAATTAATTAATTTAATTAATTTAACCCCTGAGGGTTAAAAAAAAAAGAATTAACCCTCAGGGGTTAAAAAAAAAAAATCAGATCATAGTAAAATGTAATCCCTGCCAATTGATCACTGTAGTCAGTGATCAATTGGCAGGGAAGGGGTTAATTTTTTATTAAAATGGGTAAGGGGGGGGGACTTTAAATAAACTTTATTTTTTTTTACAGCAGGGGGCAGGATCAGCACTGATCCGGCTCCCTGCACTTCACACAGAACCCGGAAGTGCAGGGAGCCGGTAGGTGAGTATAGAGAGCACATGTGCTCGCTCTGACTTGCGGTCAGAGCGAGCACATGTGCTGGGCAGACTGACCGGGTGCTCCCGGTATGCCTCTAATACAGAGGCATACCGGGAGCACCATTAACCCCGCGATCGCCGCGATAGCGGCGATCCGGGGTTAATTTTACCGCGTGACGGACGAGGTCCGTCACCCGTCGTTAAGGGTCTCCCCTCTGTGACGGACCTCGTCTGTCACCCGTCCTGAAGGGGTTAAAGCCAGCACAATTGAAAATGTCAATAAAATACAACTTAAAGAAAATACTTGGTCTGACCATAGTTTTGTAATATTAGAACTAGGTAAACCCAGACCCCAGGGATTAAATACTTGAAGGGTAGATGATTACATCTTGAATTCAAAAGAAAATCAAAAAAATTTGATGGAATTATCTGGCTTGTCTTAGATTCTACATTATGGGCTACTTATAAAGTAGTAATGAGAGCTTATATTATTAAAATCAATAAATATTTGAAAAAATTTAAAGGTTAAAGAACTTCCTGATTTAAACATTAAATTTTTCAAACGTTCCAATCTAAATAAAATTCAACCCTCTAAACAGAATATGGTAAGGTTAACGTATTTCCTGAATAAAATAAATGTAAAAATAAAATAAAAGATCAAAATAACTTTAAATAAGTTATGAACAAAAGTATTATCTAGGCAACAGAGCAAATACGAATTTAACAACAACAAAAAAAAACATAAGAAGCAAATAGCGAGAAATAGGATCAACAAGTTGATAGACAACCAAAATATATATTCTGCTCCTGAAAAAAAGTGAAAAAATTTAACGAATATTACAGCAACCTGTATAATATTGTATTAAACCCAGAAAGAGACAAAATAAAGGAATATTTTAAAAATAGTAACATTCCTAAATACTAAGTTCAATGTAGAAGAAGTAGAAAGAGAAATAGACAGATTAGAGGCATTTAAAACCTCTGGCCCCGACGTTTTCAGTAATCATTTTTTTTTTTTAAACTAGAGGGGGTGGAGAGATGACGTGACGACGCACGCTTGTCACGTCGGTGTAGGAAGTCAAACAACATGCACGAGGACTTTGAGGGCAAGAGATGCGGCTTGATATTTAGGGCATGAAGGGAATGCAGCACAGGCAGACAGATGCAAAGAACGGCTGGGCCGACAAAAGTGAACACGGCTAGGCAGATAAGAGGCAAACTTGGTTGGTCAGATAAGAGAAAATTGGCTAAAGGTACAACTGCCATATCACTAGAAAACTGTGAGCAGAAAGCAGTGTGCAGCGGTAAAAGCACGGTAAGGGATCTCTACAGACCAGAGCATCAAGGAAAAACAGAAATAAAGGGAAGCTCCACAAACTGCAAGTATCCAAATGTGTATATATATATGCTGGAAATTATAAAGCTTGTTTGTGACGTGAGAAGGTTTAACAAAAAAAAAAAAAAAGAAAAAGAGAAGTCTGAAAACAGTACTTGAAAACCATAATTTTAGAGAAAAGAGAGGACTGGAGTTATGTTAAAGGCTCCACGAAATCAAGATGTTGTTTTTTTAAATGATTACTTGCTTTTGGTCAATTTCTAATGACTGTACTTAATATGTCAGGAAAACATACAAAACAAGAGAAAGGAGATAGCAGTGTTGTCCAAAGACGCCACTGATTCCCCCCTAAAGAGTTACCAAGATATCCAAGTAAGCGCCCAAACTATGGAACTGAAAACGGACACTTATTGGCGCGAACACCATTTATAGTCAGACTATTTACTAATTCTTTGCCACATAGTATTTGCTTGTCAAATTTTGAAGTATTATATATATCTAAGCCATTGGAAGCTTTGCAGTTAATATATTATACTTCTGACAATTTTTGTGGCTTTCTATAATTAGTCTACCCAGCTTTTAGAGGTATATTATCACTTGATTTTCACATAGTTTTTTCGTCACACTGAGGAGATTTTCACATATATTTAGTTTGTGTTTATATGTATTTGGCTAAATAAAGGTTGTGCCATACATACAAATTTTTATACTCTTGAGAGATATCACATGGTGGAGTGGACAACCACCCGCGTATAGCGGAGCGAGTGCCCACCCCACTTTATTCTTCTTTTTATGTCAGGAAAACGACTGCCTCTATAGCCCTTATAGTGCTTCAGCTCCTGCGCTTAACAAAGGGTTTTCCACCTCATATTTTTCCTCTAGTAACAGAATCTGGATATAATCATTAAAAAAAAATCCAGGTTATAAGAACTACTAAAATTAACACATGATTAAAAGAAAATGCCTCATAAATGCTGTTCTGTATTTACAGATGAAAATGAAGGAACGGGACCTCAGTTGAGAAAAAGGATAAATGAGTCATTTATTACACGTGAGTTTACAGAGGAAGAGGTTCTATTTCAACTGTCAAAAGTAAAGACAAATAAGTCACTGGGACCTGATGGAATACACCCAAAGCTATTAAAAGAGCTTAGTGGTGTACTAGCAAAACCATTAACAGATTTATTTAACCAATCATTGTTAACAGGAGTAGTCCCAGAAGATTGGAAGTTAGCGAATGTTGTGCCCATTTACAAGAAAGGTAATAGGGAGGAGTCGGGCAACTATAGGCCAGTAAGCCTTACTTCAGTAGTGGGGAAAGTGATGGAAACCATGTTAAAGGATAGGATTGATGAACATCTAAAAACACATGGATTTCAAGATCAGAGACAACATGGGTTTACTTCAGGGAGATCATGCCAAACTAATCTTATTGATTTTTTTGATTGGGTAACTAAAATTATAGATCAGGGTGGTGCAGTAGACATTGCTTACCTAGATTTCAGTAAGGCTTTTGACACTGTTGCACATAGAAGGCTTATCAATAAACTGCAATCTTTAAGTTTGGATTCCAATATTGTTGAATGGGTAAGGCAGTGGCTGAGTGACAGGCAACAGAGGGTTGTAGTTAATGGAATATATTCGAAGCTTGGACTTGTCACCAGTGGGGTACCTCAGGGATCTGTACTTGGACCCATTCTCTTTAATATTTTTATTAGTGATATTGCAGAAGGTCTTGATGGTAAGGTATGTCTTTTTGCTGATGATACTAAGATATGTAACAGGGTTGATGTTCCAGGAGGGATAAGCCAAATGACAAATGATTTAGGTAAACTAGAAAAATGGTCAGAATTGTGGCAACTGACATTTAATGTGGATAAGTGCAAGATAATGCATCTTGGACGTAAAAACCCAAGGGCAGAGTACAGAATATTTGATAGAGTCCTAACCTCAACATATGAGGAAAGGGATTTAGGGGTGATTATTTCTGATGACTTAAAGGTAGGCAGACAATGTAATAGAGCAGCAGGAAATGCTAGCAGAATGCTTGGTTGTATAGGGAGAGGTATTAGCAGTAGAAAGAGGGAAGTGCTCATGCCATTGTACAGAACACTGGTGAGACCTCACTTGGAGTATTGTACACAGTACTGGAGACCGTATCTTCAGAAGGATATTGATACCTTAGAGAGGGTTCAGAGAAGGGCTACTAAACTGGTTCATGGATTGCGGGATAAAACTTACCAGGAAAGGTTAAAGGATCTTAACATGTATAGCTTGGAGGAAAGACGAGACAGGGGGGATATGATAGAAACATTTAAATATATAAAGGGAATCAACACAGTAAAGGAGGAGACTATATTTAAAAGAAGAAAAACTACCACAACAAGAGGACAGTGTCTTAAATTAGAGGGACAAAGGTTTAAAAATAATATCAGGAAGTATTACTTTACTGAGAGGGTAGTGGATGCATGGAATAGCCTTCCAGCTGAAGTGGTAGAGGTTAACACAGTAAAGGAGTTTAAGCATGCGTGGGATAGGCATAAGGCCTAACTATAAGATAAGACTAGGGACTAATGAAAGTATTTAGAAAATTGGGCAGACTAGATGGGCCGAATGGTTCTTATCTGCCGTCACATTCTATGTTTCTATGTTTCTATGCTGCTAAAAGTATATCTAAATCTGGAATGAGATTTAAAAGTAAGATTTCTAGATGAAATTTAGGGGCACAAATAGCCCTAATATAAAAATCATTCACTCACCCTTTGTTTACTGCTAAAACGCCTGTAGTTAAAACAAGGAGGAAAGAAACCTTTTTTTTTTTCTATTATTTTTTATGCAATGGCATCTAAGAAAAGTGATCCCGAAACAGGAAAGACAAAAAGGTCGATCAAAAAGCTGAAAAACACTTGTCAATTTTTTTTTTTTTCACCTCAAGAAAGAGAAAAATAGAGAAAAGAGCAAGCTTTCACAAATTGGAAATTCAGGGGGAATACAAAATACAACCATTTACACAGAGGAATAGTGACAAGGAAGGATCAGCAATGTCAATACTGGAACCACAATTTATTGAAAAATAATATATAAATGAATTATGCAATTACAGCTAGAAAAAAGAAAAAAAACAAATACACGTAATGACAGATGATTTCAAAGTTGAGTTGACCAGTTGTCTAAAGTGAGTTTGCTGAATGAAAAAATGGAACATTCAACACTACAAGATAGTCTACAAGAAGAAAAGATACAGGGCTTGGAAAAAAGAATTGTATTGTTAGAAGCTAAAATCACTGGGGCTCGGAGAAATAACATTAGAATAAGATAAAATATATCAACAGGAAAGATGGAGAACTATTTAAAAGAATTTATGCAATTCCTTGGAGTACAAGATAACAGAGCATACTTTATTGAAAGCGCAAATAGAATTCCAAATGCTAGCAATATCCCTGCGCGTGCCCCTAGCAATGTAATTGCTTGCTTGCACTAATTTAAATATAAACGAGAAGTCACATCACTAATGAGATCTAAGTCTTTAAAAGACTCAAAATATACAATGACATCCGAGAATACAAGAATGGCTAGAATAAATTTTTCAACCTGCACTCCCATGCTAAGGAATGTAGAAATCAAGTATTTGTGGATATTTCCAGGGCCTTAAAATGACTTTCAAGGAGAAAATTTAAACATTTAAAGATATTGGTAGGCGGTTAGCTTACCAACAACCCTTTATCACCGCCACCCTAACTATATAGCATTCACAAATGAGGAAATTAAGTCTCTCCTCCTTCCTATCCCCACTATTACCTTTGGTGTACAATCCGGACTTCGAACCGGGGATAAGACCAGGAAACCTCCGCTGCGTCCTCCCACAAGACATACCCAGACTCAGAGACATGACTGCCAATGGGAAAATCCTGCCCCTACAGACACTCACGGGCACACCCACTCACCCCTTCATGACGAACTTTAGATACACCCAAATTAAGAACTACATTACCATCATACCACAACACCACGACATATATAGGGACCTTACGC
The DNA here is from genome assembly GCA_933207985.1 of Pelobates cultripes. Classification (NCBI taxonomy): domain Eukaryota; kingdom Metazoa; phylum Chordata; class Amphibia; order Anura; family Pelobatidae; genus Pelobates; species Pelobates cultripes. Next base: position 34,285,998 of record OW240922.1, on the reverse strand, counting down.
CATTCGAACAATTGTGCCAGGACCCCGGAGCCCATGCTCCATAGCATTTTCTACCTCTACTCTATGCTACAACGACAACAGGGACACCCCCCACCCCTCTTTATGTCCAAATGCGAAACCGCCGTAGGGGAAACACTCACCGAGACCCAGTGGCACAAGATCTGCGACCTGGTGCACCATTGCACAATTTCTCGTAAAACCCATGAAACGGCCTACAAGGTTCTCACGCAATGGTACCTGACACCAGAATGCTTACATAGAATGCAATTAGACACGGACGGCCTCTGCTGGAGGTGCAAGAGAGGGGTATGATCCTTCCTCCACATATGGTGGGAATGCCCACTCATAGTACCGTTCTGGGAACAAATAGCTACCATAGTGGCCCTGTTTACAGACAATATCCCACCCTTCCAGCCCGCCCCGCACCTCCTGCACCACACGACAATCCCCACACTACGATACGCTCCCTGACCATTCGAATTCTTAATGTCACAAAACACCTAATACCTTTGTACTGGAAGAAAGACACAACCCCAACGCTTTCCCTGTGGTTTACTAAAATGGAGGAGTTACGAGTTACAGAGGACATCTGGTATACAGCCCAAGACTGAGCGCAGACATACATAGACACATGGACACCCTGGCTGGCGCGGGTGGGCATGGAGGCATTTCGGACCGTGTATCTGGACATGGGGGGAGGAACTGACAATCCCTAGTAGGAGACACCAGGAGACTAATGGGACGACTCACACCTGCTCCCAAAGCACAGTACCCCACTCCCATACCCCACCCCTTTACCCCCTGTCAGGTCCGGGCGGAGCGTGGGTTCGGGGGTCCAGGGTGCGGCACGGAGGATGACCCCACGGGAGTGTACTGGGGTGCTATGACACCCGCCAAGGTGCAGCCGCCTGCAATACCCAAAACAGCCCATGGCCACACAAGTAAAGGGGGCGGAAGCTCATCAGTTTCGTGAGCTACAAAGTTTATTAGTTTAGACAGAATCGCAGGATGCCCCTTAGGTTATCCCCACCAACACCATATGTAGCGCTAGGCAGAGCCTAATCATACCAGAATAGGGAGACAATACCTCACTATACCGCCATTCAGGATACTTGACACAATGTCACAAGGGGTCTGCGTGTCCTGAAGGGACCCTACACATTAGGAGACCTACATGTCTCACTATTGCCTAGTGGCTACAGGGTGGGCACTGGGGAACAGAAGAAAACCTGCAGGAGATACAAACCTACCCAATGTAGAAATGGTACCCATCAAACATAAAAGAGTACTATTCACAACTATGTACTACCGGACCTGCGAGTCCACTATACACATGCCATTTATTCAAATAATGCGACCTGCGAGTCGCCAATACACATCTGACAGACTGAACCTTACGATATATAAGCGATTACAAGTAAAGAAAGGGACCTGCGAGTCCACGTTAATATATTCTTTTTTTCCTTATGTTGAAAAAAAAATGTTCAATAAAAACATTCACAAAAAGAAAAACATTTAAAGATGTACAAAGTTTGCAACAATGGTTAGAAGATAATATTAAGTGATATTGCATTAACTTTATATTAGACACCAGTGACTGACTCCCTTCCCTCCTCCTCCTTATTGGGGGACAGGGACAAGGGATTTTGATATGCTGGGTAATGTTGGATAAGTAATTAAGTATTCTCTTGGAATGTTTTTTTTTAATAATATAAAAAATACACTTAAAAAACATCTAAAAGAGTACACAATTTAAGTAATGGAGAGCAAGTTCACCTGGAGAATGTATAAGAGATAGTCTGTGTATAGAACAAGAGGTTAAATATGCCTATAGATGTAAAGGTTGAAAAAGAATGGGATTTTTTTTTAAAATTTGTTTTTGCATTTGCTTTAAAAGGACATATAAACTAAACTGTCATAAGGGCAAAGCATTTCAAAATAAGGAGCAACTATTTGCAAATTTAGTAGAAGAAATAAGGAAGGATGACAAGTTTGAGTAATAAGAAGTTAAAGGAGTTTTTATAAAAGGCATATAATTTTTCATGAAATAAAAAAGTAATTGTACACTAGGTTGTTTATGCAAATGTTTTATTATGGTGGAAAGTAATTTCTGATGCATGCAGCATTAGATCTTAGTAAATTGAGATATACACGCACCTAGTTTTTAGAGTAGGAAAACATTTTACATGTTTTTCATATCCACACCAAGTTTATTCCAGGATAGATTATATATTGACAGAGATAGATACAGCAAGATTGGTTAAAAATATATTAATTACTAATATTCCATGGTCGGACCATAACGCAATAATCTTGGTTATTAAGGATGATTTTATTGAAACGAGATCTAGTTGGAGATTAGACGAGCAACTGTTAAAAACCCACAGAAAATCTAGAAACATTAGAGAAGGCAATACATTTATATTTTCAGGAAAATAGTAATATAGAGAGATCAACATCAATGCTATGTTGCGCATTTAAATCCACAATAAGGGGCCATCTAATAAAATTCGGAACTAAAGAAAAAAAAAGAAACATGCAGAACACAGCAGGACTCGATATGAAATATGATGTCTTGGAAAAAAGAACAAAACTACTCCCACAAAAGAAGTAATTGAAGAATTAAAAATAATCAGAGAACAAATTAACACCCTTTTAATTCAAAAATAAAATTTTGCCTTAGAACGGTTAAGAAGAACCTGGTATTATAAAGGCAATAAAGCTGATAAATTATTTACCAACAAGGGAGAAGACAAAAAAAATAATTTCTAAAATTAAGTCTTATGCCCGATAAAATAGGCAAAGCATTTCAAGAATTTTATTTAGAGCTTTATAATTTTCCATAAAGAGACAAAGAGGTTAAGATGTCTGATTTTTTTTTTTCACAACTCAAGCTTCCTAAGATATCAGAAGGTCAATTGATACAACTAAACAACCCAATTTCTAAAAATAAGTAAATGTAAGCTTTTAAAAAAAGTTAAAAACAAAAAAGGCTGGGGGGCGGGGCCGGACCGCCATGCTGACCGGTCGCATGTAGGACAGGCTCCGGAGAAATCTGGCCTGTTAAGCCAAAATTCGCAGTCCTGGTACTCGACATGAGCACGCAAGATACTCACACGGTGGTGGAAGAGGCGGTGGACCCCGAGATCGGGAGCTTTGGGTCCCCTGAGGGAAGCACGAAGCTTCGGGAGCTGCGGCCTACTCGGGAGGAGAGCGGGGTGGACGGCCGCCGCCCTGCCTCCCTCCCCAACTGCCACACACCGGCTTTTCGAGAGGCTTGCCGGTCCCGTTTCCCCCCCCTGTGGGCTGGGGGGGTCATCCCAGCCCCCCTGCAGAAAGCTCAAGATGAGTGGAGATTAGGTGGCACGAGACCCCCAAGGCCTACCTTACAAGATGGCGGCAACAGCAAGCTATGCACCACCACGCCATCCACCGCGACGACAGACCGCAAAGCAAGTCCGGCGAGACATGCAGGGTACAGCATGGAAACATTCAGCTCAGGCTCACAACAAGCGAGGAGGGCTGGTCCAGGCAGATACGGAGAGGCTCAAGCTGCAACACTCACGGAACCCAGGCACCCTGCCAGCCTAACGAAGAGTCCACATACCGGGAACCTTGCTCTGCCCGTGCATGGTGTCAGCTGCAAGGAGAACGTGACTTTGTCTCTAGCATGGTGCCTGACTACCACCTCTGACCCCAACACCTGCCGAGTACTTGCCTTGGTACTAGAGACTTTCATTTCACGTCCAGATCAACTGCACTTACTATTACTACACCAGCAGGGGTGACAATGCCATGCAACTATCAACTGCCTTTAACTATTCGGGCACTAGAGGCTTGGGGAGATGAGTAATGTTTTGTTTTTGCTTTATTCTCTACTGTTTGGTCTAATTATATACATTCTCTGGTCTACGTCTGCCACCTCACGTTTAACATATATGCTCAAAGCAAGCCTAACCATTCACGACTACCACTCGTACATAAAATACGTCTGCAAATTTTAGCCTGCTCACAGAGTAATGTTAATAGAGAACGAAATGTTGAATGTCAGATGTGGTAGCACTGCATATAATATAAAAGTTTCAAAGCATGTTCCATACGCTTGTCTACACAAAGCTTTGTTAAAACTACATGTCACATACTACTAAAAAGAACTACTAGATTATCCCTTGATTTAAAAACGTGTAAACTAGCAGTAGCTCGAACTATATAAGCATGTTTAACACTCGACTTGTTACATACTTTCACTCTTAAAAACATAAAAATGTGCTATGTTTTCGATGCCATACCAATGTTAAAATATGTTTACATATCTGTCTGCACCAGCTGTCGTGGCAGTGCAAACGTGTTTGTTCTTGCTATGCACAAATAAAATAAAGATTTAAAAAAGGCTCTACAAAATATAGTAGAACCTTGTACAGACTTATTCAATCATTTTATGAATGGTGGAGATATTCCAAATGAGATGTTAAAATAAAATCTCTCGTTGCTAAATAGTGACATTAAAATCATAGCATCAAAGATAAGCAATATTGTACCCACAATTAGTCATCAAGATGGGTTCGTAGCAAGTAGGTCCCCAACATCATATAAGGAGACTTATAGATGTTGCAGATTTAGCATTGAAAGATAGTTTGTCCATCCTGGCTCTTTTACTAGATGCCGTGTAGAGTCAGATGGGACTTTCTAGCGATTGTTTTACATAGTTTTGGTCCACAAGGTAATATTAATAGATCCATAATGGCACTTTATACTCAGCCAACAGCTAGAGTGGTGGGAATTGGCTTTTCCTCAGACTGGTTTCAACTGAGGAATGGCACAAGGCAGGGGTGCCCACTCTCCCCACTACTATATCTAATAACATTAGAATCACTGGCAAATTTAATAAGAGATAAAGATTCCATTAAAGGAGTAGAGGTCTCAGGAGAGTCAATAAAACTTACAGACGACATGATACTTACGTTGATTGACCCTCTGATATCCTTGGGAGAATTGATGGACATTATAAGTTGGTTCTCATTATACTCAGTATATACATTGAATTTAAATAAATCTTTAGCACTTCCGTTTAATTTACCGCAACCAGTAAAAAATAAATTATCTGGAAACTTTGGTTTTGATTGCAATAGAAAGTCTTTTGAGTGCTTGGGTATAGAAATTACTAATGCGCCAACTAAAATGATGGAACATAACTTGTTAAATTTGTTGAAATATACAAGTAAAACACTTAATAAATGGAAGAGTGTGGAGGTATCATGGTGGGGGAGAATTAATATAATAAAATCATACAGTAATCCAAAGTGGGTCTACCTCTTCTGCATGGTATCTACACTGTCCAGAAAGTAGGTTGTCCCTGGCTCAATCAATATTTTACAAATTCATTTGGGCAGGGAAACCCCCATGCATTAGTCCCAATTGTTTGGCGCTAAGGATTCATCAAGGGGGCTTGGGCATTCCACAGTTACAACAAACATGGAAAGCGTGTAATATTGCACAGACAATCATCACCCAATCTGATAATGCAAAGAACCAAATATGGTATAAAATGTAACAACTTCTATATATCAAAGGATAACAGAAGGAGGAATTAAATACTTTATTTTTAAAAAATGGAGATAAAAATAAATGTAGGTATAGATTTGATTCTAATAGTCTAATTGTAAATAATATTTTAACTATATGGAACAAGCTCAGAAAGGATTTAGAAATGCATTATAAAATATTTACTTGTCTCCCCATATGCCAATTACACAGCAATATGATCGATCTAAATAAACAGGTACAATACCATTCAGCCACTTACCTTTATCCAGTGCCGGTCTCCCTCGGTGCTGGTGACCTCTCCTCCCTCTCCGACGTCAGCTCCCGAGTTGAGCTGAATGTGCGTGCGCGGCAAAAACGCCAATAAAAAAGCATTTCTCAATGCTTTCCTGCGGACGTTTAGCGCGCTCAATGCGATTTACACATTAAGCGTCGGGGAAGCGCCTCTACTGGCTGTCAGGAAGACAGCCACTAGAGGCTAGATTAACCCTGCAATGTAAACATAGCAGTTTCTCTCACACCGGTCTCTTATCACCGGTCCTGGTAAGTCCAGGGCTCCTATTTGCCGCGGTCATACTAGGTACATCCGCGGGCCTTAACAACCGTCCTTTTGTCGTCCACGGTCATTAAGTGGATATACAGAGATATATATAATTTAATTCTAAGTGTATTTTGATATAAATATATACTATATATATATATATGTGTAATTTTACTCTTAGTGTATTTTTATATTCATATATGTATATATTAATAAAAAAATACACTTAGTATGACATTATATATGATATATATATATATATATATATATGTATAATATATGTTTTCATATATCTATTATATATACATATATTTATATATATATATATATATATATATATATTTTTTTTTTTTTAACATTTATTACCTTTATTTTTTTATTTTAACTTTTTTTCAACTTTTTTCACCAGCAGGGGGACTGGCTGTCAGTTCAGGCAGTCTTCCTGCTGGCAGCACTGTTTTGCTACCCCAGGCGACCCAAAAAAAATTCAGGTCGCCTGGGGTAGCAAAACGTTCCAACGATGCACTACGTGCTCCTTTCATATCAATATAATCAAAGAATATCTAGAAATATCTACTGGAAAAGTCCTAGGAAACTACTGCTTGTCACAAACTTACCTGTACCTGGCACCTGCACTGCTCCCCTCCTCCGGCCATGTGGCCAAAGTACTTCGGTCCTCAGACTGCGCGCCCCAAATGCTCAACGTGGCAGTGCAGCCTGAATAGGGTTATGCTCACCTTTGGTCCCACAAATGGCTCTCTCTGCTGGTTCACGGCCCGAACTACAGCCCCTGCAAATAAACTTCAACATGACGTCACGCCCTTAACCCCTTAAGGACATATGACATGTGTGACATGTCATGATTCCCTTTTATTCCAGAAGTTTGGTCTTAAGGGGGCCATCTCAACTAGGCGACCCCATGCTGTTTATGGTCGCAGAGATGATGTGGACCAATGAGAAATCATTACCCAATTGTGGTTTCTGTCCTAATACACTTTAGTGCTAATAGTAAGTCTCACTTGTTATATCCTGAAATTTATCTCGGCTTGTATTTGATGTTTTGTAATTCTGGTATCTTGACCCGTCTTGTTTCTGACTTTGTGTATTTCTGGTATCCTGACCAAGCTTGTTATTCCATTTATCCGTACTTCCATATCCCTGACCTTGACTATTCCTGACTCTGTCTTTATCTATCTTATCGTTAAGTCCGGCCACTCTAAGGCCCGGTTATACGTCTATCTAGTACCTCTAGATAAACGTATAGACCTCTATGAAAATTGCCATACATGCAAGTTGGGGAACGACCCCCATAACACTGCACCCTAGAACAAATCCAAATTGTGGAACAATTAGGGGAAAAGGAAAAAGTACAACAGTTAGTGGCCCAGTGGTGTGAGAGGCTTATTCGCTACCATTACTGGGATCACTCACCTGACCAAACATTGAGTAGAAACACTTGAACAGAACCCTCTCCGACTGTCCACATACTGGATTCCTGAAGCTGTCAAGGATGGAATAAGAAAGATGACAGCATTAGGAGTCATTGAGACTTCCAGGAGTCCCTGGGACTCACCAGCTAGTCCCCAAAAAGGATGGATTATAAGAAGATTAATGAAAAAACTGTGACAACTGTGTAGATGCGCAGAGTAGATGAATTATTAAACAAATAAGCTGCTATGTTCCCACTCTGGACCTATGCAAAGGATATTGGCAGATCACCCTGGTCTCAGAGTCAGTCCCAAAATCAGTATTCATCTCTCTGTTAGGCCTGTACCAGTTTAATATAATTACCAATATGGATACTGCACTCTCCTGAATCCCAGGGTACAACCTGGCCTGAGGTTGGCCAATCTTCACAATGTGATTTGCAAAAAAAAGTAATGATTTTGACATTAAACTGGTCCAAAAAAGTAATGATGGTCAAGGCACTCCGGTGGACAGATTTATTGGAGCAAAGTCGAAACAACGTTTTGGCCCACAGGGCCTTTGTCAAGTCTGACAACATTTTTTGGACCAGTTTAATGTCATGCCATTTGGAATGAAGAATTCTCCTGATACTTACCAAAGGATGGTTGATAGCCTCCTGGAAGGTTTATGGGACTTCACCTGTTCCTACCTGGATGATATTTACCTACACAGTTACATAGGCTAAAAGGAGACATGTATCTATCAAGTTCAGCCTTTCTCACATCTGTTTTTGCTGTTGATCCAAAGGAAAGCAAAAAAACAGTTTGAAGCACTTCCAATTTTGCAACAAACTAGAAAACTCCTTGATTGGCAGTAATATTTATCCTTGGATCAAGAAGCTATTACCCCACAAATTAAAAATGATATCTCTGAGCACTGTGTTTGTGCAAGTATGCATCCAGTTACTGTTTAAATATCTGTATGGACTCTGATAAAACCACTTCTTCAGGCAGAGAATTCCACAACCTTATTGATCTTACTATAAAAAAACATTTCCTTTGCCTTAGACTAAATCAGTTTTCTTCCAATCTAAATGCCTGACCTCATGTCCGATGTATACTTATAAATAGGTTTCCAGACAATGGTTTGCATTAGCCCAAATAGATTTGTATAATGCTGTCATATCTCCTCTGAGTCACCGTTTTTTAAAACTAAAGACATTTACATTTGTTAACCTTTCTTCATAACTCTTCCCAAATCCTTGTCGTTTGTTATTATCCATAATGCACTACCATTTAGGGTGTAAGTTGCTTGTGCATTCTTTACCTCGAAGTGCATAACTTTGCATTTTTCTACATTAAATTTCATCTGCCATTTGAGTGCTTAGTTCCCCAATCTATCTAATGCCCTCTTTACAGAGTTTTGTGTCATCTGCAAACACTGAAACATGACTTTCAATGCTTATTTCAAGATCACATATAAATAGGTTAAATAGAAACAGTCCCAGAACAGAACCTTGAAGGATACTACTTAGCACTTTTGTCCAGCTTGAAAATTTACCATTACTGACAACTCGTTGTACTTTGTTTTTAAGCCAATGTTCTACCCAAGAACAAGAATTTTCATCAAAACCAATTTCTTTGAATTTGAACTCTAACCTATTGTGTGGAAGCGAATCAAACGCCTTGGCAAAATCCAAGTAGATTATATCCAAACACCCTGATCTATTCATCTGCTTACTTCTTCATAGAGTGCAATTAGGTTAGTTTGACATGACCTATGTTTCATAAAACAAGGCTGATTTTTCCTAATAACAATGTTCTTCTATATGAATACCTGAATATTATCCCTTAACCCCTTTCCAACCTCGGACGTACCAGGTATGTCTGACAAAAAACGGTCGTTAACAACCTTTGACGTACCTGGTACATCCGCGGCAAATAGTTACCTTGGACTTACCTGGACTAGCGATACGCGACGATCCCTGCCGGGGCAGACTGCCCGAGACCCCAGCAGTCCCTCAGCAGCAGCTCCGGCCTCTCTGGCACTCCAGGGCCATGTGATCACTATGATCACCTGACGGCAATAGGAGTCTATAGAGCTGCCAGCAGGGGGACTGTCTGAACTGTCAGGCAGTTCCCCAAACAGCTAAAATGTAAAAAAAATAATAATAATAAATTAAATATATTATACATATATTATATATGTATAATATATTATAAAATAATGAAATCATTTTATAATACATTGTACATATATAATGCATATATATGATTTCATTATAAGTGTACTTTGAGATATATACACATTAGTGATGTCCCGAACGGTTCACCGTGGACGGCGAACATATGCGGTAAACTTTGACAGGCAGCAGACACATTCCAGCCAATCAGCAGCAGACCCTCCCTCCCAGACCCTCCCACCTCCTGTGCAGCTTCACAATGAATGTAAAATGGATGCTGTCCAGGAGGTGGGAGGGTCTGGGAGGGAGGGTCTGCTGCTGATTGGCTGGAATGTGTCTGCTGACTGTGAGGTACAGGGTCAAAGTTTACCGCATATGTTCGCCGTCTGTGGCGAACCATTCGGCGAACCGTTCAGGACATCATTAATACACATATATCAAAATACACTTATAATTCCATTGTACAATGCTATGGAATCTGATGGCGCTATATAAATAATAATAATAATAATAATAATAATAATGTAATCATATATAATATATTATAAAAAGCTTTAATTATTTTATAATATATTATACATAAAATATAGGAAATAAAAGTGTTTGTATATACACACATATATATAATAAATAAAACATATATATACATTCTACATATATATTTACCTATTAACTACATAATTGTTTGATTTTATTAATTACAATTATATTTGAGGGACCTGCCTGACAACCCAGGCAGACAGTCCAGAGAATTTACTAGGCAAGCTCTATATTTAACCCCGTAACTTTCCAAAACACCATAAAACCTGTACATGGGGGGTATTGTTATACTCGAGAGACTTCGCTGAACACAAATATGAGTGTTTAAAACAGTAAAAGTGCATTTTTTGTGTAACAAAAATGCAAAAAACAAATTTGAACGCTAACTTTGGCAGGGGTTTGTGGCCAAGTGGCTACTACAAAAGACTACTTTTTATAAATGGTAAACCAATCTGGTAACTTTCAATGTGCAAACATGGAAAAGGGGAAAGCCCTACATTGGGGTACTGTTGTACTCAGGAGATGTTGCTGAACACATACTGGGGTGTTATGTGTCAATAACACATAAAAGGAACTGAGAATCTATGCCTAAATTACAATGTGAGAGAAAAATAACACAAGAAAATGACTATCCAAAAGTTTGACAAAGACTGGTGGTAGAATTAGTGCATCTAAGGTGTTAAAATACCACCATTTGAAATACCTTAGGGTGTCTACTTTTCAAAAATATATGGTTTTACGTGGGGTAAATTACATTGGCCAGCTTCACAAATGTCCGAAATACTACCCAGAATCCCTTGCAGTAGTGAGAGCACTGTTAAAGTGAGATTTCTGTGGGAAAAGCAAGTCTTATGGCTTAACTGGTGTGTGTATTTGTGTTTAGCAATGTATTAACTATCCACTTACCTTAAGGTGGAAGGAGTTTTCATCCACACTTTTTTCCCCAACACAACTCTGTTGGTATGTAATATATATATATATATATAAAATCTAAGTATTTTATTAATAAACTGTATATAATATCTTTATTTCATTTTTCAGGTTTTGGGACTGCCTGACAACCCAGGCAGTACCCCCGATCGGGATTGCTGTGGAGGGTAAGCATGAAGGGCCGGGGGCGTCGGCAATCTGCTGGGCATGCTATGCTGCCTTGCACATTTTTTCCGGGTGGCATAGCACACCCACCAACCTTTAATTTACCAATACATTATCTGTATAATGCATTAAACACAGGTAACAAGGTTTTTAACATTCTATATAAGTACGCTAAAATCCCAAACATTAGATTGGGGAGCAATAATGTTCTTACTAACCTATGATGGGCAATTTTGTTGAATAGTTCAGAGAATTCTTACTTTAATGGGATTTCATGCGGTACAGTTCTTAAACTCAAGTGGATCACAATTATATATTTAATAGAATGCCTATTACTACAAAGCTCAAAGAGGAAGCCAAACATCGTGTACAATAAAATAAATGCTGCACTGAACATCTAATTATAATCAACTCCCACAGGGATTTTACAATAGCACGGGATGCTATGTCCTATGTTACAGAAACTGTCTGGATCCAGAAAAATTGATCAGTTACATTACAATCAAAAACATAAGGTACCCTGTTCCATCACCAAATTTACTGAGGTTTTAAATGTACACTGCTGTGCAGCAATTTTCAATGTGTCAGATTTCCTCTCACAACAGCTTGCAGATTCTCTGCCTGCATCTTAGGAATCATTGGCAGCATGGAGGACGAATGTAACTGAAACATTGAGGTTGGAATTTGTAGTACACTAGCAGAGGAGACTTGACATTTAAGGTGAACTCTCATTCTTTAAAATATCTAACTAAGGGCTAATTCTTGTTACTACTTTTTACTGGCCAGTCGCTACTCACTAAAGTGCCTTTCACTACTGTTAGTGAGTAGTGGCTGTTTACAGAATTTCCCAGTAGAGATATGTTACTGACCGGCGTTATTGAAAGCCTGTCACTAAGTAGCACTTTGTTCTCACATTGTTTTTTAAGGGACTTAGGGGCATTACACTTTAATGGCTGTCACTTACCATAACACCAGCCTTGTGCAAAGAAGTTAACTCCATATACATCCTACAGCAAAAATATGTCAGCTATGAATATGTCAGCTATGAAAGATGTTACAAAGGAACTGCAGGACAAGAATATATGATACTGGTGGGTAGAGTTGAGCAAACCCAAACTGTAAATTTCAGGTTCGTACCGAACATTAAGTTTTTTGCACCCGGACCAGAACACAGACATATCACTGTATGTTCGGGTTGGAGTTCGGTGTTCGTCGAATAAATTGTGTGTTTTCAAAGGCTGCAGGGCAGCCAATCAACAAGCGTTTGTCTTGTGTGCCCTAAGAAGACATCACAGCAATGCCTACTAATGGCATGGTTGTGATTGGCCAGTGCAGCATGTGACCCAGCCTCTATATATAAGCTGGAGTCGCGTAGCGCCACATGCACATGAGGTCTTATTAGTGTAGGGAGAGGATGCTGCCGCTGTGAGGGACAGCTTAGGAAAGAATTCTGCAAACTAGTACATTAGTGGGGTGCACTTCATATCTGAGAGTCAAATAGAAGCTTCAAATACCGCGGTTACTTCAGAGTTTTAAAAAGTCAATTTTTTTGGTGCTAAATAGTACATTAGTGGGATAGTACTTTAGTGGGGTGCACTTCATATCTGAGAGTCAAATAGAATATTCAAATACTGCTGTCACATTGCAGTTTTAAAACTTAAAATTTTTTGAGTGCTAAACTGCTAAATAGTATTTTAGTGGGGTGCACTTCATATCTGAGAGTCAAATAGAAGCGTCTAATAGTGTGCTTACAGCGCAATGGTAAACATTCTAATTGTTTTGCTGCTAATCTGCTAAATAGTACATTTTGGGGCGTGCACTTCATATCTGAGAGTCAACAGAGAAGCGTCTAGTAGTGCGCTTACAGCACAGTGGTAAACATTCTAGTTGTTTTGCTGCTAATCTGCTAAATAGTACATTTTGGGTCAAATAGAAACGTCTAATAGTGTGCTTACAGCGCAGTTGTAAAAATTCTAATTATATGGGTGCTAATCTGCTAAATAGTACATTTTGGGGCGTGCACTTCATATCTGAGAGTCAAATAGAAGCGTCTAATAGTGTGCTTACAGCACAGTTGTAAAAATTCTAATTTTCTGAGTGCTAATCTGCTAAATAGTACATTTTGCGGCCTGTACTTCATATCTGAGAGTCAAATAGAAGCGTCAAATACTGCGGTTACAGCGCAATTGTAAACATTCTAATTGTTTTGCTGCTAAATTGCTAAATAGTACATTTTGGGGCGTACACTTCAAATCTGAGAGTCAAATAGAAGCTTACTGCACAGTGTGCTTACTGCACAATTGTAAAAATTCTAATTTTCTGGGTGCTAATCTTCTAAATAGTAAATTTTGGGCATACTCTTCAAATCTGAGAGTCAAATAGAAGCGTCAAATATTGCATTTACAGAGCAATTGTAAACATTATCATTGTTTTGCTGCTAATCTGCTAAATAGTACATTTTGGGGTGTGCACTTCATATCTGAGAGTCAAATAGAAGCGTCTAATAGTGTGCTTACAGCGCAGATGTAAAAATTCTTATTTTCTGGGTGCTAATCTGCTAAATAGTACCTTTTGTGGCCTGCACTTCATATCTCAGAGTCAAATAGAAGCGTCAAATAGTGCGCTTACTGCGCAGTTGTAAAAATTCTTTTTTTCTGGGTACTAGTCTGCTAAATAGTAAATTTTGGGCGTGCTCTTCATAACAGAGAGCCAAATAGAAACGTCTAATAGTGTGCTTACAGCGCATGTTGTAAACATTCTAATTGTTTTGCTGCTAAACTGTTAAATAGTACATTTGCGGCCTGCGGTGCATTTCTTGCAGTCCAATAAACTAAAAAAAAAAAAAAATTTTTTTTTTGACTATTGGCGGTTACATTGTCGCCTGACATAAACAATCTGTTAGTTTGGTCTGTGAACGCAAAGAATGAGGAGAGTGTCAAATAAGGGTCTGTGCAAGGATCTGTGCCAGCTACACGCACAAGTGAAACACCTTCCTCAGGTGCGAGTAGGCAAACGAACCTTTAGCGTTATTTGGTAGGCCCGAATGCCGCTCTACGAATGGTGAGGCCAGAACAAGTACAGGCGATAGTAGATTGGATGGCTGACAGTGCCTCCAGTTCCTGCACATTGTCTCCCACCCGGCCCCCTGCTGAAAGCGCAGAGTTGGCACCTGCAGCCCATGGCCATCTGTCTTTCACCTCACCCCCTTGCAAATCAGCAAAGGAGTCTGAGCCACAAGTCATGCAGCAGTCTCTTATGCTTTTTGATGACTCTGCTGGCGGGGCTTCCGTGGGCCATCCACCTAGCTCTGCCCCAGAAGTGGAAGAAATAGAGTGCACTGATGCACAACCACTTTTATGTGTCAGGATGTGGACATGCAAGGACCACCACAGCACGTCTCTGATGATGACGAAACACAGGTGCCAACTACTGTGGCTTTCTGCAGTGTGCAGACCAGCAAGGAGGGCAAGGTTGAGGAGTGAGTGGAAGATGATGTGGAGGATGATGAGGTCCTAGGCCTGTGCAATGACTGCCGAGTTGCCCACATTCTAACTTGTGCTGATTACTGCGTGGTCCCCCTGCTGGATCCCCGTTACAAGGACAACGTGCCGTCCCTAATTCCCTCACTGGAGTGTGATCGGAAGATGCGCAACTACAAGCGCAAGCTGGTAGACGTGCTGCTGAGGGCATTCCCATCTGTCACCAGGGGCTCAGTGGAAGCACAAGGCGAAGGCAGAGGAGGAGGAAGAGGTCGCCAACGCAGCTGGGACAATGCCAGCACCTCAGAAGGCAGGGTTAGCATGGCCGAAATGTGGAAAAGCTTTCTCAGCACGCCATAACAACCAGCACCACCATCTGATATGGAACGTCTTAGCAGGAGGCATCATTTCAGCAACATGGTGGAACAGTACGTGTGCACACGCCTACATGTACTGACTGATGGGTCTGCCCCATTCAACTTCTGGGTCTCCAAAATGGGCACATGGCCTGAGCTTGTCCTTTATGCCTGCAGCCAGTGTATTGTCTGAACGTGTGTTTAGCATGGCAGGGGACGTTATCACAGACAAGCGCAGCCGCCTGTCCACAGCCAACGTCGACAAGCTCACGTTTATTAAAATGAACCAGGCATGGATCCCACCAGACTTGTCTGTACCTTGTGCAGAATAGACATTTATACCAGCTTCAGCCAGCCATTGTTATACTCAAGTGCACTTATTCTTTGATTTCTTTTTTTGGCTATTGGCTACCTCCTCCTCCACCGTCGCTTCCACCTACACCGCCACGGTCACCGCCTCCTCAACCTATGGGTCACTTAGTATAAACTATGTACACAATAGCAGAGGCTTGTGAAGGCCTTTTCTCCATCCATCAGGAGTTGAGCATTTCTCCATGCATCAGGACTGCAAGAAATGCACCGCAGGACACAAATGTTTCTTTTTTTTTGTATGTTCCAATATTTTGGGGGCTACCCCAATTAAAAAACAAACAAACAAAAAACAAATAAAAAACAGTGTTGGCTACCTCATCCTCCTCCACCGCCGCTTCCACCTCCACCGCCACGGTCACCGCCTCCTCAACCTATGGGTCACTTAGTATAAACTATGTACACAATATCAGAGGCTTGTGAGGGCCTTTTTTCCATGCATCAGGAGTTGAGCATTTCTCCATGCATCAGGACTGCAAGAAATGTACCGCAGGTCACAAATGTTTCTTTTGTTATATGTCCCAATATTTTGGGGGCTACCCCAATTAAAGGACCACTATAGTGCCAGGAAAACATACTATAGTACTATAGTGCCCTGAGGGTGCCCCCACCCTCAGGGTCCCCCTCCCGCCGGGCTCTGGGGAGAGGAAAGGGTTAAATCTTACCTTTTTCCAGCGCCGGGCGGGGAGCTCTCCTCCTCCTCTCCGCCTCCGATCCTCCTCTTCGTCTGAATGCGCATGCGCTGCAGGAGCTGCACGTGCATTCAGCTAGTCTCAAAGGAAAGCATTTAAAATGCTTTCCTATGGACGCTGGCATCTTCTCACAGTGATTTTCACAGTGAGAAGCACGCAAACGCCTCTAGCAGCTGTCAATGAGACAGCCACTAGAGGCTTTAGAGGCTGGATTATCCCATTTATAAACATAGCAGTTTCTCTGAAACTGCTATGTTTATAAAAAAAAGGGTTAACCCTAGAGGGACCTGGCACCCAGACCACTTCATTAAGCTGAAGTGGTCTGGGTGCTTAGAGTGGTCCTTTAAAAAACAAACAAAAAGCAAACAAATAAAAAACAGTGTTGGCTTCCTCCTCCTCCTCCTCTAATGCTGCTTCCACCAACACCGCCACAGTCACCGCCTCCTCAACCTATGGGTCACTTAGTATAAACTATGTACACAATAGCAGAGGCTTGTGAAGGCATTTTCTCCATGCATCAGGAGTTGAGCTCAGTTTGAACAATGAAAGAGAATACCCTGCACTCCAACCCTCTCTCAAATGGATAATTCTGGTGATCCTCCTGACTGCCATTCTTTAGATTTTGATTTATGTTCTTCCAAAGCTAAAATCAAAGATTCCATCTAGTGCTATTTTATGGCTCAGCTGTATTTTTAATTTTTATGTTATTTTAAGTGATTTCCCTATCCACATTTGTTTGCAGGGCACTTGTCCTACTCTTATCCCCATTTTACTTCCTTTTGCAGCCCTCTAGCCCTTTCCAGGACTTTTTTAGAAGCATTTCAGTGCCCAAAAGTTCGGGTCTCCATTGACTTCAATGGGGTTCGGGGTCAAGTTCGGCCGAACCCGCCACACCCGAACATCCAGGTGTCCACTCAACTCTACTGGTGGGGATACCCGGTCAAAGTTATATTCTGACATGAAGGTCAGAATTTTATTTTGCATACACCTGAGGAGGCTAAAGATTTTTTGAACACTTGGTAAATTCAAGATCATATTAGCCAACCAATACACCTAGGAAATCTTGTAGAAAAGAAGTTTGAACTGTTTTTTTTTTTTTTTTTTACATTTATTTTTACTCAATTGGTATAGAGATAGTGACTGCATTCATTGTTATACTTCAAGATGTTCTACAGCAGATGAGGACTTGACATATGCTAAATTGAGTTTTATTTTAATAATGACTTTTTCCCTTTTTTGAAATTGTTCTTTATTTAGTTGTGCTATGCCTAGAGATTTATATTTGTGTCATTTTTATATTGCTTTTTTTCTTTCTTTATTTAACATTTGGCAATGACATAACAAGCAAACTGCCGCACATATATTCCCCATTTTCCTGCTGATTACATTGCTAATGAAAAAAAAAGAAAAAACCCCAAGGCACCGGGCCCCGACCACAGTCCCCCAGCTCCCGCTCCTCGAGCCCAGTCCCATGGTCGTGCACTTTGCTCAGAGTTTTTGGCTTGTATGTGCGTCCCCTCAGCTCTTTAGCAGTCCTTTCCCATGTCGATGCCACATTACACAGAAGTCCAACTTAACAGTAATAAACCAGAAAGAATGAAATTGACTCCATCCCCCTCCTAGATTCATCACATAGTCACCCCAGGCCTCTGAACCCCCCATTCCATCTCTACCCCCATCGACCCCCCCTGAGGAGGAACGCTATTCCTTGGGCCAAGTTCCGTCCTCTGTCCTGTCGACCTCCCTATAGCAACCCGGCAGATGAAGTTTAGAACTCCCCTGTTCACCTACCAACCGGTCGTCTTGCTTTTTGGAGAAAATGACTGTGTAGTTTGCTATGTCCCTCCCCAAGGCCCCGATTGGGGCACACCAGAACCTTTTGCCTACACTATCTATAGTGGGCCTATGGTGACTAACCTAATCTTCCGATGGAAACCAGAATCGCGAGAGAGGAGTAGGATTGCAAAGAAACAGAGAAGAAAAAGAGAAGGAAGAAAAAAGGGGAGGCGGGGGGGGCCAAAAGGGGGGCACACGCTAGCCTCCCCCCCCCCGTGCCCCCAAGGGGGAGCTCTCCCATGGCTCCCAGACCCTCTGAAAGGCCGGTAGGGTGTCTCTTATTCGAGCTGTCAAGTCGCATAAGATGCACTTCCCGAATTCTATACAGCACTCCACCAATCGTTGGGGCCGTCTGTTTCAACCAATTTGCCGCAATGGCTCTCCTTGCTGCCAGGGTAATTTTATGCAGGAGTTTCTGTTCCCTACGGGTCCACCCTTCTATCGTCCTGCTCAGTAGGTAGACCCACGGGTCTAATTCTGGGGCCCTGGAAAATACCTGAGTTATCACCTCCCTAACCTGCTTCCAAATTTACCTATCTCTGGGCATTCCCACCACATATGCTTATAGGTATCCTTGGCCCCGCACTCCCTCCAGCACAGGTCCGTGGGGGTCTTCCTCATGTGGTACAGTTGAACAGGGGTGGTATACCACCGAAGCATAGTTTTTTCCGACTGTTCCTACATGGTAACACAAACTGAAGAGGAATGATTGGCCTCCCATATTTCCTGCCACTCCACCCCCTCCAGTTGTTCCCCTAGATCCCTTTCCCATTGCGTTATGTATGTGAGGTGTCCCCACTCTCTAGTCTCGGTACAAATATGCTTATAAAGGAGCGTGATCAAGCCCTTAGACATACGTTCCTGGAGGCATATGCCCTCAAAGAATGTCATTTTCTGTTGCGCTGCTGCTTGAATGTGTGGGTGTTTTGCGTAATCGTTGATCTGTAGATAGCGGGAAAAATCCGCTGGGGTAAGATGGCCTAATTGTCTCAGGGACTCAAACGAAATAAACTCCCCACCCTGAAAGAGGTGGCAAACGCGCTGGAGCCCTACTCTCTCTAAGTTACGGTAGTTCCTGGCCGCCATGCCCGGGAGAAATTCTTTGTTATGCAAAAATGGCATAAGAGGGGAAGGAGTCGAGGCCAAGCCGTACACAGAAGCCGCACTATCCCACAGCCGCATGGAGTTAAGAATAGCCGGGCACGTGACTCCAATTTGGGGTCTGTGTGCCTTAGGCACCCACATGAGGAACTGTGGAAGGTCTGCCCCCACCATAAGAGACTCCAAGTCCACCCATTTTCTCTCCCCTGGGGGTGAGTGCCACATAGCGACCTGAGCTAATTGGCTCGCCAGATAGTAGGCATGCAAGCTGGGAAGGCCCAAACCCCCCCTGTCTTTTGTCCTATATAGAATGTATCTCGATATCCTGTGCCGTTTTGAATTCCATATAAAGGTCCCAATTGCTCTTTGCAGTGGGAGTAATTACGTCTTAGACACACGGAGGGCAGGGTCTGAAAAAGAAATAGGAGCCTGGGCAAAAGGTTCATTTTGACCGCATGGATTCGTCCCATCCATGAGATCGGTCTATCTGACCACGTCTCTAGCTCCTTTATGAGCTTCTTAAATAGTGGTGTGTAGTTTTGACTGTATAGCTGCTCTGGGTTCGCCGTCAGGGGTATCCCCAGATACTTAAACGATTGGTGCACTACATTTATGCCATAGGTATTGCGTATGGCGTCTACCTCACCCCCACTGATGTTAATCGGCAAAACACTTGATTTCACCATATTTGCACGATAGCCCGCTATCTGTCCATACTCCCGCAGTACAGTATGAAGGGCCCCCAGTGAGCCCATGGGGCTGGTGACCGTCAGGAGCACGTCATCCGCATAGGCCGAAACCAGGAACTCCCGTCCTCCCGCTTTAACCCCCTGAATATCTGGATGTCGTCGCAACGCCTGGAGCAAGGGCTCCAGCGACAGCACGAACAGTAAAGGGGAGAGAGGGCAACCCTGCCTCATCCCATTATGAAGCTTAAACGGGTGTAGCGGGGTGCCCGTTATTTTGACCTGGGCAGATACGTTCGCGTACATAGCTTTTATTAGCGTTAGTGATTGCTCAGGGAATCCTAGGTGGGACAGGAGCGTAAACAAATATGGCCACTGGACCCTATCAAATGCTTTTTCAGCATCGAGGGAGAGTAATAGAGTCGGGGTCTTAGTAGTCACCTGTTTCCAGATAAGGTCAATATTTCTGCGAGTATTCTCAAAAAGTTGCCTTCCTGGAATAAAACCGACCTGGTCAGCGTCGACTAGTTCAGTCAGGTATGAGTTAAGTCTCGTCGCCTGTATTTTCGCTAGTATCTTCATGTCGTGATTAATAAGGGATATGGGGCGGTAACTCTCAGGGAGAAGTGGGTCTTTATCGGGTTTAGGTAATAAGATGATGGTAGCTAAGGACATATCCTGGTTAGGCGTCCCCCCGTCCCTAAAGGTATTAAATAGGGTCGTCAGTTGGGGCGTCAGCTCCTCCCGGAACGTCTTATAATAGGCCTCGTCGTACCCATCCGGTCCGGGAGCCTTATTCCCCTTCAATTCCGAGATAGCCCGGTCCACCTCCTCCGGCAAGATCTCCCCTGCCAGCCTGGACCGCGCCTCTTGCGAAAGTTTGGGGAGCAGCTCCAGCCCGGAGAGGAATCTATTCGTGTGTGCTATATCTGTCGCTACCTGTGGGGGCGTTCTCGGGGAATGGTTATAGAGGGACTTGTAAAAGTCAGTGAATACCTCTGCGACCTCGACCGGCAAGGTCTTGACGGAACCGTCAGGATGTCTGATAGAGGTGATATGGCCACGTCTCGGACGTGGCCTAAGCACCCTTGCCAAGAGTGTGTCCATCTTGTTTGCTTTTTCATAGAAAAAGCGTTTGGACCAGGTCATCGCTTTAGCTGTGTCATCTAGTAGTAGTGACCGTATATCGTGTCGTTTGGTTTCTAGCTGTCGGAGGAGCCCTTCCGTTGGCCTCTGCTGATGTTGCTGTTCCAGTCTTCTAAGCTCTGTCAGGAGGGTATTAAGTCTCAGGAATTTTTGCTTTTTTCTTGCAGTCGCTAACTTGATCAATGTACCCCGTATCACCGTTTTATGTGCCGCCCAAACCGTCTCCGGACGTATGTCCGGCGTAGAGTTGGTGGCAAAATATTCCGTGATATCTTTGCGGATCTGCTCCACCGTAGCCTTGTCCCTCAACAGGGAAGCATTGAGTCTCCAAGACCAGGGCGTAGCCATCCCGAAGTTTCCCAGTGTGAGAGACACGTCCGCATGATCGGTTTACCACAAACAGATCTATTCGGGAGTAAGAGCCATGCGGGGCGGAATAGAACGAGTAGTCCATGGTGCTCGGATGACGTGCCCTCCAGATGTCCACCAGCCCCGCCTCTAGTAAGAACTTATGGAACACACTATCCTGATGTCCCCTTCCCTGGGACCTGGGTTCCCCGTGTCGGGAGCGACGATCCACTGCCGGACACGGCACAGCGTTCAAGTCTCCCCCCAGGATCAACAAGCCCTGAGGTAAGTTCCGTATTTTCCCCCGCAGCATCTCCCAAAACCCTCCGGCCTGCTGATTAGGAGCATAAACATTAATCAGATGTACTGTATGGGAATGCAGCGCGCCAGAAAGAATGACATATCTTCCATCCAGGTCGCAATCCACGGACCTGATTGTCAATGGGCAGCTGTTCCGTATCAGGATTGCCACCCCGTTCTGTTTTCGGAGTGCCCTTGCCTCGTGAGCCACTGAATAGGTATGATCTCTCAGCCTGAGCCCAGCGCTTCGTGGCAGGTGCGTCTCCTGTAGGAAAACCACATCTGCCCGCAGCCACTTGAGTTCTCTAAAAAGTAAGCGCCGCTTCCGTGGCGCATTAAGCCCTTTGACGTTTAAAGAGGTTAGTTGTAGCGTCATGATCTCTCTTCCCTATCTCCGCCGGCCCTTAAGGCCACAACCAGCCACCCAGGCTCTGGATCCCCCCGCCCCACCCCCCCAGGACAGACCCCCACCAACAGAGGAAAACAGTAGGACAGTAGTGAAAAAGAAGAAAGAACAGAGTTCCAAAAAAAGTATATACAATAATATTCGCGCCAGGGTAGCAGAGACCACGCCTGCCGCCAATGTCTACCCCTGCACGGGGGTGTATGATTCCTCATCTCCGAAGCCATGTCACTATGAGAGATGCCGGAGATCACAGGCCTATAAACCTTACGCGCCCATGTGCGATCTCTCCCTGCCCTTGTGAGCCCTGTCATACCCGTCTCTCCTATTCGATCCCATTTGGGATAAAGGTGCTAAGTAACATAAGAACCCTAGTTAAGACTGCAACATGTGAACTGCCCGAACCCCCTCCCCCCCAGAGCTCATCCCTCCCTGGAGTGGAAAGTGGGTAGGACCTGCCCTGTTCCCGGATAAGAAAGCCCTGAAAGGTAAGCCAGTCTCCTGTACTCTGTGCCCCGCCGAAAGCCTCCTCACGTACCAAAGCCATGGAGAACCAGCTCGACACCGGACCCCTGCTATGCCCGGGCGGGTACGCCCTACTACTCCCTAGGAAAGGAGCTTACAGACTCAGGAGACCCGTCCCCCCCTCCCCCTCTGGGAAAGCCCCTCCGTATACAAAAGAAGCTGTGGGGAGGGGGGGGTCCCCCCTGCCTTCCCACTTGCTTCCCCTCTCCCCGAGCCTCGTCCACCGGACTCCCCCAGAAGATTCCCCACTGACCCAGGTACCATCCCTCCGATACCCTAATTGAAGCCCCGGTCTCCGCCATCCAACAACCTACGCCCCTCGGACCCCCCGCTGCGCTGCCCTCTCGGCGTCAGCCCTCCTGTCCCCCAACATGAAGCCCCTGCCAGCAAGCAGCGTCCTGCTCCTACCATTCTCCCTCCACGAAAGCACTCCCCACTTGCTCACCTGAAAGTCCCCCCGACCTCCCTTGCACTCCTCCTCTTCAAGTAACAGAGCATCCCATTACCATCTCTCCCCGTCCCAGCACCGCCAGACCCCGGCCTCCCCTGCTCCCGTCCCCCACCCCAACAAGCACTGCGTGCCCCCCCTTCAAGTCCCCGCTCTTGGTTTCAGCTCCTCGAGGCCAGTGTCCTTCCCCTCCGGGGGACTCCTCACTGTCCACCTCCCGCCGTCTGCCACTCCCTAGGGAGAGGCTCCAGCTCCCCTCCGGCATCAGCAGTCTTGGGCAGCTCCCTTGGCGGTGTCACACCCAGGGCCTATAGGAAGCTCCGGGGATCCCCCCCGGGAGAGAGGGTCTGAACCCTTCCCCCCGGAATGCCAGCAACTTGAAGGGGTACCCCCAGGCATACCTGATGGAGACGCCCCGCAAAGCCACCGTGATGGGCCTCCACTCTCTCCGCCGCTGCAGGGTGCTGGGCGCCAAATCCTGGAACAGCTGAACATCTGCACCCTGGTACTGGATCCTGGTCTTCCTACTCTGCACCATCAGTGCTTCCTTCGTGGGGAAGTGTAGAAACTTTATGATGATGTCTCTCGGTGCGTTGGGGACCATGCTCCTGGCGCGGAGCGCACGGTGTACCCTCTCCAACTGCCATTTCTCCTCCGGCAGATTTTGCAATAGAGGGCGCAGGATCTGGAGCACCGTGTCCTGGAGGGGCCCCTCTCCCTCCCTCTCTGGCAAGCCTCTCAGTCGCAGGTTGTTCCTGCGGGAGCGGTTGGCGGTGTCCTCCAGCGCCAGCTCCACTTCAGCAACGTGAGCCACTAGCCTGTTAACTTGTTCCGCCGCCATATTATGGGCATTAACAGTGCCCTCCATGCGTTCCTCCAGCCTGGCTGTTCTCTCCCCCAGGCCGGCAATTTCAGCCCTTAGGACCGCCGTGGACCGCTCAATTTCGCCCGCCAGGAACGCTTGGACCCCTGCCAACTTCGTAAGTATCTGGGGGGTATCTCCCGGCCGGTTTCCCTCCACAGCACCAGACCGCGGTGAAGAGGGCCGCGAGGCTTGCCCCCGGCCGGCGCCATCTTGGCAGTCCGCCAGCCCGCTCTTTTGCGCTTGCAGCAACTCCAATACAGAGGATCCCCCCTCCGGACCCCGTTTTGTAAGCTTTTTCGGGTTCCTCTTCTCCATGTGGGACGGGTAAGTGCTACTGTTTTAAGCTTTTAATCGCTATTTTTGGCGCGCTGGGACCAGAGCTCTAGCTTAGTGCGTCCAGCTCGGTCCCTGGTCAGGCCACGCCCCTCCTTTATATTGCTTTTAATTACATTGCTTATGGTACACTCCTTTATTATTTCTATTGTTTTGATCAAGAACTTAATTCTAAATAGATTTTTCTGGTTTAAGATGTGCAAGTATTGAATCCTGTCCTGCTATTTTGTAATGAGTGGATATTATTTCATGATGCCTTGCTGTTGGAGGCAATTATACAAGTTCTGATCAAAACAAAACCTGAATTTTGACTATATGTCTGTTCAACCATAATTCACCTCTTTCATATTAAGTGCACCCACACTTATTATATATTTTTTTATTTAGATGAAACAGGGCTTTCACATCAAGTATTTATATATGAAATATAATTTATATGAATAAAATCTAAAAAAGAGTTAGGAATTAAGAAAATGTGTTATATTCTTTATTTAGCATGGCATTTTAACCATGAATGTCATAATACCATTAGCATTTACTGCAATAAAATACACTTGTGTTCAGTAATGTCTCACGAATACAGCAGTACCCCCCATGGACAGGTTTTATGGGGTTTTGAAAATTTACAGGGTCAAATATATGGCTTTCCCCAGTTCAGTCTTTACACATTGAAATTTGCCAGATTGGTTATGTTGACTTTGGACCGTATGGCAGCCCAGGAATGAAAATGACCCCCATGATGGCATATCATTTGCAAAAGTTGGCAAGCAAAGGTATTAAAAATGGGGTAGGTCCAGACTTTTTTACTCACTTAGTTACAAACCCTGGCCAAATTTGATGATACCGTTTTGGTTGGAGGTGATACTTTATTTACCTGGAAATTAACTTTACCAACAATTTGTCATGCATGCACTCTTTTAATCTTGCAAAAATGAGGCATGCCATTAAAACTGAATTAGAGAGATGGATGTGGCTTGAATTGTCCTGGTTGGGTAGGATAGCTTTAATTAAAAGGACTGTCGTTCCGAAAATGTTGTGCTTAAAGGACCACTCTAGGCACCCAGACCACTTCAGCTTAATGAAGTGGTCTGGGTGCCAGGTCCTTCTAGGGTTAACCCATTTTTTCATAATTATAGCAGTTTCAGAGAAACTGCTATAATTATGAATGGGTTAAGCCTTCCCCTAATCCTCTAGTGGCTGTCTCATTGACAGCCACTAGAGGCGCTTGCGTGCTTCTCACTGTGATTTTCACAGTGAGATCACGCAAGCGTCCATAGGAAAGCATTGTAAATGCTTTCCTATGCGACGGGCTGAATGCGCGCGCAGCTCTTGCTGCGCATGCGCATTCAGCACAGGAGGAGGAACGGAGGAGGAGAGGAGGCAGAGAGCTCCCTGCCCAGCGCTGGAAAAAGGTAAGTTTTTAACCCTTTCCTCCTTCCAGAGCCGGGCGGGAGGGGGACCCTGAGGGTTGGGGCACCCTCAGGGCACTATAGTGCCAGGAAAACGAGTATGTTTTCCTGGCACTATAGTGGTCCTTTAATTCCAGTTATTCCTTTGACAATTCTCTTCTCGTTTTTTAAAGAAAATACATTGAGACTTAATTAAATTTATTTGGAAATACAAAATGTGCAGAACTAAATTAATGGTTCTACAGATGTTAAAGAATTGTGGAGGCCTGGGAGTGCCTGACTTTAAAAAAAATATTATTTGGCAACTAATGCAGTGGTTACTATGAAATTTAATCTAGATGTTAGTAAACCAAGATGGTTGGAGATGTAAATAGATAAACTACATCCTATTAAAGATTTAATTTGGCTCCTTATTTCTAAAATATATGAAATGTTTCCATCGATGAAAATAACATTGAAATCTTGGGATGTATTACATAAAACTATAAAATCAAACTCAATCTGGTCTAGAGCTATGCAGTCTTCCATCTTAAATTATTATTATTATCCACAATTAGGCATTATTGCCATTTGATAAAAAGGAATCAAAATATGATATAAATAAAGAGTGGGCTACCCGGTACTCCATTATTGCGAAGATGGTTCCGGAATTGGAAAAAATTTACAAATTCTAATCTGGGGAAAAAAATTCTGCTTAAGAGCCCAAACCAGATTATATTTT
Organism: Pelobates cultripes; assembly: GCA_933207985.1. Classification (NCBI taxonomy): domain Eukaryota; kingdom Metazoa; phylum Chordata; class Amphibia; order Anura; family Pelobatidae; genus Pelobates; species Pelobates cultripes. The sequence goes on along the minus strand of OW240922.1, from coordinate 34,259,675 downwards.
GGCTGTGGAAAGGGAATTGTGCTTGCAACAGGACCTGGAGGGCTGTTTTGGGAGGACATCAGCTCTTAACAGGATTATGGAAAAGCACTATAAAATTCTGCATCATTGGTACCTAGCAGCTTCAATCACCCATAAAATGAATACAGATTTTTTAGATTGATGTTAGAGGGGTTGATCTGGGTACATTATCCCATATATAGAGTGGCACTATGTAAAGCTCCAGGTATTCTGGCAGGGAATTAATTTATTGATTAAAAAAAGGTCCATCATTTGTAATGTTTTCTCCTGAAATTAGTTTATTTAAAAGATTCCCTAATTCTACTGATAAAATAGATAAAGTGATAACAGGTTTCATTTTTATTACAGCCATGTCACTCATACCATGTTATTGGAAATCCGTTAAAATTCCATCTATGAAAGAAGTGCTGCTTTTGTACTTGATAGAAAAAGTATGAGTTGGCATTGCGGCACCTCAGAAGATTAATTTGCCATTTTATTGGGACAAATGGGAAAATAAATTGAGAAAACATATTCTTCTGTGGACAACTCCAGACAACCTGCAACAGGCTAAATAACATAAATATTTATATTAATGGTTTAAACATGCTCTCTAATGCATATTATTCTGTAATAACTTGATAATAATATATTATGTCATTATGGATGGAACTTTTTCTTCCTTTTCAATTTTCTTTTTAGTTTATTCAAAATTCAAACTTCCCTTTCTCCCTTTTCAATTGTTTTAGTTTATTCATAATTCAATTATTTATATTTATATTTAATATTGTTATTAGGTTTTCTAAAAATTGTTCAATAAAAATTATTTGAAAATAATTCACATAGTGTATACTGATACAAGCAGTTATGAATAATACTGTAACTTACATTTGCACACTCACGCTCTCATAAGTCACATTGACCTTGCTCAAGTTGGAGGACCCTTTGGTGTCTTAGCTGGGTTCCACCTCGCCCTTCTGTGATTATCGTAATCTATATATACAACAATACCGTAGGAAAAAAAGTGTAAAAATAGTGCAAATTGTGCAGTGTATAAAGTGAGTTAGGTAAAAGTAACACTCACATGGAATAGAGCCGTAGGAATCCACTATAAGCATGATAGGTTAACTTTAGGGTAACAGTCCCCTTCTAAATAGTTGGCAAATAGATATCCTTGCGATTTCTGAGACAGTTCCTCAAGAGAATAAAGGGACAGACTAGCGCAATATATCTAAATAATATGTTACTATTAAATACAAGTGATAACTGAGCATTCATAACTTTATGAACCTGGCGCTGGGTGTCCAGAACTGTGTTTTTGCTTGGGTAACACTCCCCTTTTCACAAACAACTAAGGACTTGTTGGTGGAGCAATACTGATCAACCACAACATTAAAAATACTGACAGGTGAAGTGAAAAATATTGATTATATATTGGCACTTGTCAAGGAGTGGGATATTTTAGGCAACAAGTAATTTCATGTGCTGGAAGCAGGAAAAATTGTCAATCTACTAGATAGTGCCCTAATATGGTATCCTAAGTGTGGGAACTGCACACCAGGATACTAATCTAAACAGCGCCCTTTTTTGGTATCCTAAGTAGGGAAACCCCACATCATGGTACTAAATTAGGAAGTTATCTACTAGACAGCACCCTAATTAGGTCTCCTTACATAGGCAATTACACATATTGGTACCAAATTAGGGGGCTCTCCACTAAAAGCGCAATCAGGTTGTTGATCCAAAGAGAAATCTGATTGCCATTAAGAAGTTACAATTGTTTTTTTTTTTGCTTTCCTTGGACCAGCAGCATAAATAAATGTATTTGAAAATTAACCTCATCCAAGACAACTATGTAACTATGCAACAATGCCCCATTAGGGTACCAAATTAGGGAGCTAATTACTAAACAGTGCCATAATTTGGTGTCCTGAAATAGGGAAACCCTATCATGGTACCAAATTAGGGCTCTATCTACTAACCAGCATGTTAATTTATCTTCAATAGGGCAGACCCATAAAAGGGGGTTTCATTGCATCAAATGTGCTATAAAGAAGGGACCTCAAGGACAGTCTAATATGCACTTTGATAAAGACTGCTGGATGGTCGAAACACATCTATGCTGTGTATGTGTTTTTATATTTTTATTTTATTCATGCTGCCTTTTATATTTGGATTTTACCTATAAAATGTTTAGGTGTTGGTTTTGCTCTCTTTGGCTATCACTGTTCTGGTTTAGCCACTCCAATTGCCTTTTTGCATGCACAGGGCTGGCCTTAGGTGTTCAGGTGTCTTGTGCAAGACAATCCTGAAGGGTTAGGAGCTGAAGATGGCCCGTGGGACCAAGATGGCGGTGCCTGTGAGGGACAGATTCAGGTAAGTAAATCTCACCTTTCCCACCCCCATCCGGCCATTAGACTCCCAGCAGCAAAATAATCATTGGGACTCTTCAGCAAAATTCCCAGACGGTGACAGCACCACTGCCACTTTAATAGTATAATCCCCAAAGTCATTAGCAAAATCAGAGCACCATACACCAATTGCTCAGATAATGTCATTTTTAGGCATTCATAAACAGGCTTTTGGTAGTCAAATTCACATTTGTGTTTTGACTTAAAAATATGAATTTGACTACAAAAGTAACATTCAGGCCCATTCACAATCTGCTGATTCCACGCCCTTTTATAAAAAACCCTGCCCCCCCCTCCCCCCACTTCTACAAAATACCCTGACCCCAATCTAAAAAAAACCTTGGCCCCTCTTCTTCAAAAAACCCTGGCCTCCATTCTACAACAAACCTTGCCCCCCTATCTACAAAAAACCACGACCCCAATCTAAATAAAACCCTGGCCCCCCTTCTACAAAAAAACTCTAGCCCCCATTCTACAAAAAAACATGCCACCCCTTTCTACAAAAAAATGCCACCCCTGTCTACAAAACAATCTGCCCCATGTACAATCCTCTGCCCCCCTTCTACAAAGCCCTGCCCTTTCTTCAACAAAACCCTCTGCCCGCTATCTACAAAGTCCTTTGCACCAATATACAAAACCCTCTGCCCCAATCTACAAACCCCTGCCCCTTCTACAAACACCTGCCACCCCTTCTACAAATCCATGCCCCCCATTTACAAGAAAAATTGTGCCCTTCTTTTGCATCCACAGCATTTCTAGATGAAAGATTGCCAGACACATCATCAAAGTGGGGCTCATCCACCAAGGACTGATATTTTTCAGTCTTCACCAACATACACACACAGTGAGGGAAAAAAGTATTTGATCCCCTGTTGATTTTGAAAGTTTTCCTACTGACAAAGGAATGATCAGTCTATAATTTTAATGGTAGGTGTATTTTAACAGTGAGAGACAGAATAACAAAATAAAATACAGAAAAACTCATGTCAAAAAAATTGATTTGCATGTCAATGAGTGAAATAAGTATTTGACCCCTTTGACTTGGTGGCAAAACCCGTGTTGGCAATCACAGAGGTCAGACGTTTCTTGTAGTTGGCCACCAGGTTTGCAGACATCTCAGGAGGGACTTTATCCCACTCCTCTTTGCAGATCCTCTCCAAGTCATTAAAGTTTTGAGGCTGATGTTTGGCAACTCGAACCTTCAGTTCCCTCCACAGTTTTTTTTATGGGATTAAGGTCTGGAGACTGGCTAGGCCACTCCAGGAGCTTAATGTGCTTCTTCTTGAGCCACTCCATTGTTGACTTGAGTCATTTTTTGTTTTGGGTTTTGTTTTTGTTTTCATGTCTTGGGTCATTGTCATGCTGGAATACCCATCCACGAACCATTTTCAATGCTCTGGCTGAGGAAAGGAGGTTCTCACCCAAGATTTGACAGTACATGGTCCCATCCATCATCCCTTTATGCATTGAAGTTGTCCTGTGCTCTTAGAAAAACACCTCCAAAGCATAATGTTTCCACCTCCATGTTTGATGGTGGAGATGGTGTTCTTGGGGTCATAGGCAGCATTCCTCCTCCTCCCAACACGGTGAGTTGCATTGATGCCAACAAGCTCAATTTTGGTCTCATTGAACCACAACACTTTCACCCAGTTCTCCTCTGAATCATTCAGATGTTCATTGGCAAACTTCAGACAGACCTGTAGATGTGCTTTCTTGAGCAGGGGGACCTTGCGGGTGCTGTAGGATTTCAGTCCTTCACGGCGTTGTGTGTTACCAATTGTTTTCTTGGTGACTATGGTCCCAGTTCTCCTAATCTCAGCTCCTTACCTGGGAGCCAGAAATCTTGTTGATTGTTAGGGAATCAAATACTTATTTCACTCTGACATACAAATCAATGTATAACTTTCTTGACAGGCGTGTCTGGATTTTCTTTTTTGTTATTCTGCCTCTCACTGTTAAAATACACCAACCAATAAAATTATAGACTGCTCATAAATTACATGTACATATTTTTTTTTTTTTAATTCTTTATTTTATTTGTGCATAGTGGGAACAATCATGTTTGCACTGCCATAATAGCTGGTGCAAGCAAATATGTACACATTTTGTAACATTGGCGAGGCACTGAAAAAATTGCACTTTTTTTTTCTTGCAAATCAGAATATGTGGCAAATTGTAGATGAAACATTAAACAGGCTTATACGAATCGACATATTGATTGATTAAGTAAGTGCTCGGTTGCCTAAGTACAAATTAACTCGCTAAAATCGTAGTGCGCCAGGCTGAACTTTCCCGACATAGATTACGTAAAGTAAAAGATGTTAGTTGCTAGGCACTTCTAGTCTAACAGTGTAATGATGAACTCAGCATTAAGGCATTAGTAGATTCAGGTTAGTTAGGTATTCAAGAGGATCCCTGGCTTCAAGTACTGTAATAACGTGGGTCAGAGCTTGTAAACTAACAAGTAATTATAACTAGTGATGTCGCGAACCCGAAATTTTCGGTTCACGAACGGTGAACGCGAACTTCCGCAAATGTTCGCGAACCTGCAAACCGGGCGAACCACCATAGACTTCAATGGGCAGGCAAATTTTAAAACACACAGGGACTCTTTCGAGCCACAATAGTGATGGAAAAGTTGTTTCAAGGGGACTAACACCTGGACTGTGGCATGCCGGAGGGGGATCCATGGTAAAACTCCCATGGAAAATTACACAGTTGATGCAGAGTCTGGTCTTAATCCATAAAGGGCATAAATCACCTAACATTCCTAAATCACAATGGATATGGATTGACACCTGACATATGACATATTGACACCTTGACATATGGATTGACACCTGTCCTCAGATACCCTGATACACACTGACACAGAGCAGAATAGAGACTGTTCCTCCTACATAGGGTCACTTGGCAGATATGGATTGACAACTGTCCTCAGAGATCATGATACACACTGACACAGAGCAGAATAAAGACTGTTCCCCCTACATAGGGTCACTTGGCAGATATGGATTGACACCTGTCCTCAGAGCCCCTGATACACACTGACACAGAGCAGAATAGAGACTGTTCCCCCTACATAGGGTCACTTGGTAGATATGGATTGACATCTGTCCTCAGAGCCCCTGATACACACTGACACAGAGCAGAATAGAGACTGTTCCTCCTACATAGGGTCACTTGGCAGATATGGATTGACACCTGTCCTCAGAGCCCCTGATACACACTGACACAGAGCAGAATAGAGACTGTTCCCCCTACATAGGGTCACTTGGCAGATATGGATTGACACCTGTCCTCAGAGCCCCTGATACACACTGACACAGAGCAGAATAGAGACTGTTCCTCCTACATAGGGTCACTTAGCAGATATGGATTGACACCTGTCCTCAGAGCCCCTGATACACACTGACACAGAGCAGAATAGAGACTGTTCCTCCTACATAGGGTCACTTGGCAGATATGGATTGACACCTGTCCTCAGAGATCATGATATACACTGACACAGAGCAGAATAGAGACTGTTCCCCCTACATAGGGTCACTTGGCAGATATGGATTGACACCTGTCCTCAGAGCCCCTGATACACACTGACACAGAGCAGAACAGAGACTGTTCCTCCTACATAGGGTCACTTGGCAGATATGGATTGACACCCGTCCTCAGAGATCATGATACACACTGACACAGAGCAGAATAGAGACTGTTCCTCCTACATAGGGTCACTTGGCAGATATGGATTGACACCTATCCTAAGGATCCCTGATACACACTGACACAGAGCAGAATAGGGAATATTCACTAAATGCCAAACATTGTTATACAGGGGAATATTCAGTAAATAAGGATAAGGGGGGACCTACTGTCCTCCCCCCTGCCCCCACCCGTGAGCGGTGGGTGGGGGCCATAAAAATAATGAGGGGGGGACCTACTGTATGATGTTGTATCGATCAGGTAGTGTAAGGGTTACGCCCGCTTCACAGTGACAGACCAAACTCCCCGTTTAACGCACCGCAAACAAACAGTCCATTTGCACAACCGCAAACTCCCCATTTGCACAAGGTTGGATACCAAGCTAGCCATGTCCCGTTCCTTGTCCTCACTGATGTCATTGAAGGTCTCTTCCTCCACCCAGCCACGTACAACACCAAGGGTCCCCGAAAGGTGACAACAAGCCCCCTGGGACGCCTGCTGTGTTTGGTCTTCCACCTCCTCAAAGCCACCTTCCTCCTCTGACTCCTCTTCTTCAGACTCCTCTCTCTGCGTTGCCTCTCTCTGCGTTATTATAAGGTGTGTTAAGTAGTATTATTCTTATCAGTTTAATCCCTGTTATGTGCCTTTTTTTTGGTTTGGTTTTTGAAACCACAGTGCAGCACCAGAGGCCCGAAAAATTAGGCATGTACACATGCCTGAAAAATTAGGTATTGTTGCAGCCGCTGCTGTAGCAGCGGCCAGAAGAATTGATGTTTGTTTCCCTAAAACAGTGTTCCCCAACCCCCGGGCCATGGATCAAACGTTTACCGGTCCGCGGTGATAAAAAGGTTGGGGAGCACTGCCCTAAAACATTGCGGCTTGAACCCTAGTTGGTGGCGGATAAGTCACGCAAGTCAACCGGCATTCAGAGCTAAAATACAGCAGCGTGTGGACCATTTTTAGCCCAAGGCAGCTCATCTCATCAGACCTTTTTTAGTCGGATGTATCGCCCACTGTCAGTCCCGTCGGGATCCATCCCTCATTCATCTTAATAAAGGTGAGGTAATCTAGACTTTTTTGACCTAGGCGACTTCTCTTCTCAGTGACAATACCTCCTGCTGCACTGAAGATCCTTTCTGACAGGACACTTGAAGCAGGGCAGGCCAGAAGTTCTATCACAAATTGGGATAGCTCAGGCCACAGGTCAAGCCTGCACACCCAGTAGTGAAGGGGTTCATCGCTCCTCAGAGTGTCGATATCTGCATTTAAGGCGAGGTAGCCTGCTACCTGTCGGTCGAGTCGTTCTGTGCGGGTGGATCCCGAATTCGATTCCCGATTCGTAGGACTTAAAAAGCACTGCATGTCCTCCATCAACAACACGTCTGTAAAGCGTCCTGTCCTTGCCGGCGTGGTCGTGGGAGGAGGAGGATTACTTTCACCTCTTCCCCTGTTAGATTCCCGTTGTGCTGTGACATCACCCTTATACGCTGTGTAAAGCATACTTTTTAATTTATTTTGCAAATGCTGCATCCTTTCCGACTTGTAATTTGGTAACATTTCAGCCACTTTCTGCTTATACCGGGGGTCTAATAGCGTGGACACCCAGTACAGGTCGTTCTCCTTCAGCCTTTTTATACGAGGGTCCCTCAACAGGCACGACAGCATGAAAGACCCCATTTGCACAAGATTGGATGCCGAGCTACTCATTTCCCGTTCCTCCTCCTCAGTGATCTTAATGAAGGTACGTACAACACCACGGGTACCAGATAGGTGACAACGAGCACCCTGGGATGCATGTTGTGGTTGGTCTTCCTCCTCCTCCTCAAAGCCACATTCCTCCTCTGACTCCTCTTCCTCACAATCCTCTTCCAGCATTGCCGCAGGTCCAGCAAGCGATGCTGATAAAGCTGGTTCTGGTGGTGATGGTGACCACAACTCTTCCTCTTCACGCTCATCTACAGCCTGATCCAGCACTCTTCGCAGGGCACGCTCCAGGAAGAAAACAAATGGTATGATGTCACTGATGGTGCCTTCGGTGCCTTCGGTGCGACTGACTAGGTTTGTCCCCTCCTCAAAAGGACGCATGAGCCTACAGGCATTGCGAAAGAGCGTCCAGTAACGTGGCAAAAAAAATTCCCAGCTCCAGGACGTCCTGTAAGCCTGTGTACTTATGCACAAAGCATTGTACGATCAGATTACACACATGTGCCATGCATGTCAACTTGCCCAACTTCAATGCCGCCAACAAATTTGTTCCGTTGTCACAAACCACTTTGCCGATCTCCAGTTTCTGCGCAGTCAGACACTTTTCCACCTGTGCGTTCAGGGCAGACAGGAGTGCTTGTGCGGTGTGACTCTCTGCTTTCAAGCAAGTCAAACCCAAGACGGCGTGACACTGTCGTATCCGGGATGTGGAATAGTACCTGGGGAGCTGGGGGGGGTGCCGTTGATGTGGAGCAAGATGCAGCAGCAGCAGAAGACTCAGCCGAGGAGGTTATGGAAGAGGATGGAGTAGGAGGAGTAGAGGAGGTGGCAGCAGGCCTGCCTGCAAGTCGTGGCGGTGTCACCAACTCCTCTGCAGAGCCACGCATTCCATGCTTGGCAGCCGTCAGCAGGTTTACCCAATGCGCAGTGTAGGTGATATACCTGCCCTGACCATGCTTTGCAGACCAGGTATCAGTGGTCAGGTGGACCCTTGCCCCAACACTGTGTGCCAGACATGCCATTACTTCCTTTTGCACAATCGAGTACAGGTTGGGGATTGCCTTTTGTGAAAAGAAATTTCGTCCGGGTATCTTCCACTGCGGTGTTCCAATAGCTACAAATGTTTTGAACGCCTCAGACTCCACCAGCTTGTATGGTAAAAGCTGGCGGGCTAATAGTACAGACAAGCCAGCTGTCAGACGCCGGGCAAGGGGTGACTTTCTGACATTGGCTTCTTACTCTCAAACATGTCCTTGACAGACACCTGACTGTGGGCAGATGAGCAGGAACTGCTCAAGGCGAGAGATGGAGTGGCGGATGGTTGAGAGGGGGCAAGAAGGACAGCAGTGGTTGACGTGGCTGAAGATGCTGGACCAGGAGGAGGATGGCAGCTTTGAGTTTGTGTGCTGCTTGTACTCATGTGTTGATCCCATAGGCGTTTGTGATGTGCGATCATGTGCCTACACAAAGCAGTTGTACCTAGGTGGGTGTTGGACTTTCCACGACTCAGTTTCTTTTGGCACAGGTTGCAAATGGCATCGCTGTTGTCAGAGGCAGACACACAAAAAAAATGCCACACTGCTGAGCTCTGCAATGACGGCATTCTGGTGGTGGACACAGCATGGGTTGATTGGCGTGCTGTCGGGCTGACCCCGGGTGCTGATGCATGCTGTCTGACTGTGCCACTAGCTCCTTGCGATGACCTCCCCTGCTTCCAACTCGTTTCCTCCTCCTCTCTGTCTCCCCATCTGAACTTTCGCCCTGTTCTTCTTCTTGCCGAGCGGGCACCCACGTGACATCCATGGACGCATCATCATCATCATCAACCGCTTCACTTGTATCTGACAACTCCGCAAAGGAAGCAGCAGCGGGTACAACATCATCATCATCACACCGTACATGTGTAATGCTGCCTGATTGAGACATATCCCTGTTATCTACATCCTCTGTCAATAATGGTTGCGCATCACTCATTTCTTCAAGCGGATGTGTAAATAACTCCTCTGGCATACCAAGTGAAGCGGCTGTGGTGCTAGTGTTGGTGGTGGCGGCAGGCGGGTGAGTGGTATCTTGAGAGGTACCCGAAGCTAAGCTGGAGGAGAATGTTGCGTCAAGGTTCCGAGCGGAAGCTGTAGAAGATTGGGTATCCTGTGTTAGCCAGTCAACTATGTCCTCAGAACTTTTCAAGTTTAGGGTACCTGGCCTCTGAAAACTGGGCATTATTCTAGGGCAAAAGGGAATCACAGCACCACGACCATGACGGCCCCTGCGGGGTGGCCTGCCTCTGCCTGTCATTTTTTTTCCGATTAGTGGTACTATGCGTGCAAGCTACTGTGACACCAGATATGAGTGGCACTGTGAACTGGCAAAGGTTGGCAGAGTACACGCTGTAGGGCTGACACACCCGCTTTGGGACAACTAACTGCTATTCAATCTATAACAGTGAAAAAGTTTTTTTTGTTTTTAAATGCACCCTATTGTGACACCAGATAAGAGTGGCACTGTGAACTGGCAGAGTACACGCTGTAGGGCTGACGCACCCGCTTTGAGACAACTAACTGCTATTAAATCTATAACAGTGAAAATAGTTTTTTGGTTTTTAAATGCACGCTATTGTGACACCAGATAAGAGTGGCACTGTGAACTGGCAGAGTACACGCTGTAGGGCTGACACACCCGCTTTGAGACAACCAACTGCTATTCAATCTATAACAGTGAAAAAAGTTTTTTGTTTTTAAATGCAAGCTATTGTGACACCAGTGAGTGAGTGGTGGCATTGGGCACAGTATCCACTGTGAGCCTGAAACACACGCTTTAAGGACACTGACTGCTATTCAATCTATAACAGTGAAAAAAGTTTTTTGTTTTTAAATGCAAGCTATTGTGACACCAGTGAGTGAGTGGTGGCACTGGGCAAGTGGGCACAGTATACGCTGCGAGCCTGACACACAGATGCTTGCAGACAACTGCTATTCAATCTATTACAGTGAAAAAAAAATTTTTTGGTTTTAAATGCAAGCTATTGTGACACCAGTGAGTGAGTGGTGGCACTGGGCACAGTATCCACTGTGAGCCTGACACACCCGCTTTGAGACAACTAACTGCTATTCAATCTATAACAGTGAAAAAAGTTTTGGGTTTTTAAATGCACGCTATTGTGACACCAGTGAGTGAGTGGTGGCACTGGGCACAGTATCCACTGTGAGCCTGACACACAGACGCTTGCAGACAACTACAAGTAGATAAAGGATCAGCACAACCTATAAATATGAGGTTCCCTCTAAAATCCTCAAGGAAGAAATGGCAAAACAGAAATAATAGGTCGCGCTACAGGAAAAATAATGGCAAATGGAAAAAGATAAATATTCTGTACTCACATACACTAAAAAACATAAATGAAAAGGAGTATATAGATAATAGTCCAAATATTTGGTATGCTTTCTATGAGTTCCAATGGGTATATAAAGACTTTAATAAATGGTAGTCCCAATACTTTGTGTGTTTCTTACGAGTTCCAATAGGTATATGAAGACTTTGATGAATGGTATATCCAATAGGAGACTGGATCCTCTAATATTGGGGGAGTCTTGACTCTGTGATAAACATAGAAATAGAAAAACAGAGACGATCCAATAGTGTAGACTGTATACTAATAAGTAAGGATAGGAAAAATAATAGGGAGGTAATTCACTCACCTATTCAAGAGCATAAACTCGCTCTAGTATGATTGGCATTCAGTGGCGTCTGTCCCCCACTGGTAGGATATAGGTGTAGATAATTCCTCGGTATAGAAAGGAGATAAGAGCAAAATATAGTGCTCACTGGATATAAATGAAATAAAATAAAAGAATAAAAGTACTCACATTTGAATGAGCAGGATATACTGCTCAATATAATCACGTAGGTGGTACAATCCCCACCTAGGATTCTTGGGCGTGTGTAGACTCCAAGATAGTATATGACCAGGTAGCAGGAGAAATATAAAATATAAAAATAAAATAAAATAAAAAGGTAAATGGCAAAAATATAGTAAGAAAGCCAATATTCCTTTATTAGTGCAATATAAAATATAAGAAATAGCCAAAACGCGTTTCAACACACAGGGCTTTATCATTTGCCTATTGCCAGTTGATAAAGCCCTGTGTGGCGAAACGCGTTTTGGCTATTTCTTATATTTTATATTGCACTAATAAAGGAATATTGGCTTTCTTACTATATTTTTGCCATATACCTTTTTATTTTATTTTTATATTTTATATTTCTCCTGCTACCTGGTCATATACTATCTTGGAATCTACACACGCCCAAGAATCCTAGGTGGGGATTGTACCACCTACGTGATTATATTGAGCAGTATATCCTGCTCATTCAAATGTGAGTACTTTTATTCTTTTATTTTATTTTATTTCATTTATATCCAGTGAGCACTATATTTTGCTCTTATCTCCTTTCTATACCGAGGAATTATCTACACCTATATCCTACCAGTGGGGGACAGACGCCACTGAATGCCAATCATACTAGAGCGAGTTTATGCTCTTGAATAGGTGAGTGAATTACCTCCCTATTAGCTTGCAGACAACTAACTGCTATTCAATCTATAACAGTGAAAAAAGTGTTTGTTTTTTAAATGCAAGCTATTGTGACACCAGTGAGTGAGTGGTGGCACTGGGCACCGTATCCACTGTGAGCCTGACACAGAAGCTTGCAGACAACTAACTGCAATTACATTACACAGAAAAAAAAAAAATCAGACTGATGTTCTAGCCCTAAAAAGGGCTTTTTGGGGTGCTGTCCTTACAGCAGAGATCAGATGAGTCCTTCAGGACTGTAGTGGACACTGTATACCCTAACCTAGCTATGCATTTCCCTATCTAATCAACAGGAGCTACACTTTCCCTCCTCTCACTAAGCATGCAGCTTGAGAATGAATCTAAAATTGATGCTGTCCAGTAGGTGGGAGGGTCTGCTAGGGAGGGTGTGCTGCTAATTGGCTGGAATGTGTCTGCTGACTGTGAGGTACAGGGTCAAAGTTTACTCAATGATGACGAATAGGGGGCGGGTCGAACCGCGCATATGTTCGCCGTCCGTGGCGAGCGCGAACACGCTATGTTCTCCGGGAACTGTTCGCCGGCGAACTGTTCAGTGCATCACTAATTATAACTGGTTTTAGGACCCTGGGTGATCTATCATGCTTATCCTTAGTGCATATATATCCGTAGCAGCGTAAGGTATAGCTCCTAAATAGGATGGTGTTTTGGGAGGTCTGCCTGGCTACAGCATTAAAATTTATGACTGAGGGTACAAGAACATTTAACCTTAACAGCAAAAAAGTCATTATAAAAAATGGAACATCGAGGTATTTTCAAGGGTTGTGCATTCGGGCTGCACGTCTAAACAATGTTGGGTAGTGGAAGTTCCCGTGGTTATTCCTGTCTGTCAGCCTATGCCCACCCTGGAGGCCTGGTACACCAACCTGTTTTGTAGGTGTTGCTTCGGTGACACCTACAAAATGGGTCTTTGGGTAGGCATTTATATGCATTTGCCAGTCTTTTGTGATGGGTGTTAGACCGGATCGATTCTCCATGCTTTTTCTTGCATGTCTGCAGGTGCAGAGCGTCCCCTTTCCTCTTGTGTGGGGAGCGTTACAAGGTTCTCCGACTGCTTTTTAGCGGTTGTCTGTCCGCGGGGGTGTTGTGCTGCTGCCTTACTCCTGGTGGGTATCTGCCCAGGTGGATGTGTGTGGTTGGTTGTTGCTATGCTTGGAGTCGTCTCGCCCGGTCGGGGCCTCTGCAACTCCTCTGCATGCCGTCTCCGAGTCTCCCGTGCTGTCCGAGCAGCCACAGCTGCCATTCTCAAGCCTCCCATTTCGCCCAGAAGATCTCAAAAGCGGCATCCAGTGCATCCCCGGATGTACATATTTTTTTAAAGTAGACAATCCAGGGTATTCAATATGGGGTATGTCCAGTCTTTTTTTAGTATCCCCTTAGTCACAAGCACTGTTAGAGTTGTTTGTGTGTGAAAAATGCAAAAGACAAATTTGAACGCTAATTTTGACCAGTGTTTGTGACTAAGTGGCTACTTTTGCAAATGGTATGCCATCATGGTGGTAATTCTCATTCCTGGGCTACTATATGGTCTCAAAGGCAACATTACCAATCTGGCAAATTTCAATGTGAAAAAAAAAAAGAAATGCAAGCCTTATATTTGACTCTGTAACTTTTGAAAACACCATAAAACCTGTACATGGGGGGTTCGGTTTTACTTGCGAGACTCTTCGGAACACAAATATTTAGTGTTTCAAAATAGTAAAACATATCACAATAATTATATCGGCAATCAAAGTGCCGTTTGTGTTTGAAAAATGCAAAACAACGCTCTTTCACTGACGATATCATCATTGTGATATGTTTTACTGTTTTGAAATACTAATATTTATGTACAGGTTTTATGGTGTCCTGGAAAGTTACAGGGTTAAATATAGGGCTTGCAAATTCTCTGGACTTTCTGCCTGGGTTGTCAGGCAAGTGCCTCAAATTGTAATTAATAAAATGACTTAATTATGTAAAAATATTATATAAATATATTTGTAGAATTTAAATAAATATATGTGTGTGTGTGTATATATATATATATATATATATATATATATATATATATAATGGTTTTTTTTTACATTTATTTATGCATAGCTATATATATATATATAGATATACATATATGTATTTATATATATATTTTTAACATCATTCTAAACGTATTTTGATTTAAATATGTATGCATATCAAAATACAGTTAAAACAAATTTAAACAGGTATATCATTTTTTTTTCAATTTATTTATTATTTTTCTTTTTTATATATAATTATATATAAATATATTAATATTAAAATACACTTAGATTAATGTTTTGTGTATGTGCATATAAAAGTACTTAGATCATACATATGATAAATATAAATATGATTTAAATACTTTTATTCACTTTATTAAACTTTTTAACAACTTTTATTAACTTTTAAAACTTTTTTGCAGGCATGAGGGGGGCAGCCTGAGAGCTCAGGCACTCCTCCTGCAGGCACTGCACAAGCCGGCTATTTCAGCCATGTGATCGCGAGGACCAGATGGCCCAGGGGGGCCGGACCAGCCGCAGGGGGACTGCCTGGGATGCCAGGCAAGTCCCCACATTGCGATCGCCGGCGGAGATTGCCAGCGATCAGGTAAGTGAATATTTGAGAACGGACGTACCAGGTACGTCCGCAGTCATTAACGACCATTTTTTGTCAGACTTACCTGGTACGTCCGAGGTCAGGAAGGGGTTAAAGACCTTCCATTATTCTTCTGTGCTTTTGCCAGTGAATAACAAAGTGGGGGAGAACATTACATGGAACATCATCTTGCAACCCACTGCGTATGCGTGTGCGTCCTGTTGTACGCCCATGTGCAAAGTAGGGGAGGACACTCTGTGGAGCATTAACTCACAACCCGCCGCCCAGGCACACGCGTTCCAGCGTGGAGCGCATATAGCTTTATTTGTAATCTGCACCTAGAAACATAAATAGTAATCCTTAAAGAAACACAGAATACAATATGCTAGCTGTAAATCATATATAATAAGGTACATAATCCCACAAACAACAATCATATGTAAAATTGTATAAATAAGTATTTAAATGTATACTAAATAAATTAATAAATGTATAATGCATGTAAAAACTTGTTGGTGGGAATCAACAGTGCTATGAATATAATGGTGCAACTTTTTTTAACCATAAACAAAATATAAAAAAAAAAAAATATTAAAAAGACGGGAATACAAAGAATATTATAATTAAAAACATATTATATAAAATATGTACAAAACACAATATATAAACACGTTACAAAAACACAGATGATTCAGCCTCATACAAAGATGGCGGAGATGAGTCTGAGGACAGCATGCAACTGCCTGACTTTGGAACGCAACCCATGTCAACTCAGATCACCAAAACTGACCTAAATAAAGCATTGGATACCCTATCCAACAAGCTTATAACAACCTGGCAACACACAGCATATTCCCTGGACTGTACTCTCCACCAAGGGCAGAGAAACATCAAGTCCATTTGAAACGTGACACTATATACGTTGTGCAGCGTTGCACCTATAATTTCCTAGTTGGCACAGTTATCACTGTTGACTGCTACCCCTTGAACTTCAAAGCTCAATAGAGTGAACCGCACATGGCTCTAACCCTTGAGCATTGAGAACACAAGCCTGTTTTTTGAACACGGGCTCCTGACAAACGCTGTGACAATGCAAAAGCGGAGCAGCAACTCAAAAAAAAAAAAAAGGCACCCAGAGACTATGTGTACAAAACAAGGTATCTAGATTGCGGGACCCTGGTGAACCCTGGGACAAGGCGAAAGCAGAGCAGCAATGCCGACAGGTGCCAGTGGGTCGCACGCAAAAGGAAAAACCTAGTTTATTACGTGACACTACCTACGACTCTTGCTGATCTATAGAGTATGGACCTGCTATGATTCGTTGTACTACTGGTTTATTTAAAAACGGCAAGTTTTTACCCTGTGTACCCTGCCTATAGTAATTAGACACTAGCTAGAATAAACAGAGCTTAACCGGGGCATACTACCTGCATGCACCTAAGCTAGTGGCATGTAGCACACCAAGAACCCCCTTCCTGCGGGCCTGCTGCCTATCATATCTCCCCCCCGGAGGTGAGTACTTTGCCAAGCTGAGACCACACTACCCATGCACCAAGCAGCTTTGTTTTTACATTAAATACACATACTATGCCCAATAGCCACATCTATGGAGAAAGCCAATCTCTCCTATCTCTCCTACCCCCATAGTGTGGTAACCCCACACAATGTCTCCTCAGGAGACATTATGTACATACTTCAGTTAACTCTCTTGCATCGTTACCCCTAAGTTCATACCCCTTTCCAGTTGGTTCCCATGGATCCAATGAGCCCTATGAAGCAGAAATACTGCCATGATACAAATGCCTCTTAAAGCAGACAACCCACCTGCTAGGGGGAATACTCTGTTACAGTAGGACAGTGAACTACACTCACTACCAGAATTTGAAACACTACGATACCCTTATCAGATACCCCATACAGCACTCAGCATTACCAACCGAGAGTTCTGACCTAAATACCCCACATAAAGTATGAAACTACAGACTATCAACATATGCGGCCTAAACATGCTACATAAAAGATGCATCCTTCTAGAAGATACCAAACAAAATAAGATAGATGTCCTGTGTCTGCAGTAAACACACTTTGTGCATAATAGAGTGCATAGCTTCCCTATCAGGAACTATCCTACACAGTACCATGCGACCCATTCCTCCAAATCGAGAGGAGTCTCAACACTCATCCATAGCTCCTTAACGTTTGAACTCCTGCAGCTCAAAAAAGATGCACAAGGCAGATACGTAATAGTACATCGCAAAAATTAATGACATGATTTATATCTTAGCGGGAATATATGGGCTCAACGAGAACCAAAAGAACTTTCTACATAGAGTGCTGGCAAAATTCCCCACTACACAAGCAACATCAATAATAATTTGTGGAGATCTCAATCACATACTGCAACCCCAACTGGACACAACTTTAACTGACACCTCACCCAGACATAAAACTCTGCGTACGCAATGCAGAACACTCACAAAATTATCATAATGGTCTATATGATATCTGGAGGACATGTCACCCAAATGATCAAGAGTTCTCCTTTTATTCCTCAGTTCACAAAACTTACTCGAGAATAGACCTCATTTTTGTCTCAGGGGACCTGCTCCCCTGCGCAACCCACTGCACAATAGGAGATATAGTGTGATCGGAGCATGCGTCAGTGACACTCACCCTCATGGACCAATTCCAATTTCAAGGTAGAGCACCCTGGCATCTTAATGATACCATCCTGCACAATACTGAATTTAAAACTAAACTTGTTTCCACATACTTCACCTTAAATAAGACCCCTGACATATCACCAGTCACAACATGGCAAGCACACAAGGCTGTGGTTAGAGGTCTCCTCATAAGCAGAGCATCTCACTTAAAACGAGTATCGCAGCATGAATATGTTACATTACTGAGATCCCTTAGGGATGGCACTAGCAGTCAGCTTCTACGACCGTCACATGAAACACAATCACAAATAAACAAGACGAAAGAGAGACTAAACGAGATACACCTCAATAACACTGCACTCATGACTTGTAAGCTAAAACTAGCCACATACACACAAGGGAACAAAGCTGGGAAAGCATTGGCATCACTCCTATGGCACAAACAACAAAACTCCAAGATACCATTTCTCATAAACTCCCTGGGAAATAAGATATACAACCCACAGGACATAAGTGACACCACACAACACCTCCCGCATGGAGCCAAATAGAAGCAACGCACACAGATGGGATACCACTATCCTCCTTGGCTTGGATAAATAGACCGAAATGCAGGAATATGTATCCCACATCAGCAGTAACACTCCAAGTCTGGTGCATGTTTTTCAGGATATTCTATCCAAAGGCGTACATATCTCCAGCCATGCAGATACAGGCATTTCAGGCACTCATCCCAGGGTTTGATCACAAAATGTGGTACACACACAACATCAGATCCCTCCCCCAGTTGATGTCAGAGAGAGACATGCTTGCCTTTGACTCTTTAAATCAACGTATAACCTCCCGCAGGAGGCCATATTTCCATACCTACAAATAAAATCCTGGATTGGAAGGCATTTTGTAAGAACGCAACAGACACACCCCGTCAACGGCTGACAGAGGTAGAATGCATATGTCTCACTTCAAAACCACCCAAAAAAGTAATATTGCTCTGGTAAAAGACAGAACTAAAAAACACCACTTTCGAGAAAATGGGATTCATGGCGGCATGGGAAAGGGAACTCAACCACAGCATAGCAGAAGCAGAGTGGTCTAAAATATTATTGGCCCACAAAAAGCTCACTCTGTGCACCTCACACATTGAAACTAGCAGAAAAGTTCTCTATCGCTGGTACATGGTCCCAGCTAGATTACAGCACCTTGATCGCACAAAATCGGGGACATGTTGGAGGTGTTTGAACTCACCCGGGACCATGCTTCACATATGGTGGTCGTATCAGAAACTTACAAACTTCTGGAAGGGAATTTCAACTATCATATAAGGTTCCACGGGCATTAACCCCTTAAGGACCAAACTTCTGGAATAAAAGGGAATCATGACATGTCACACATGTCATGTGTCCTTGCCACAAACCTACCTATTGCACAAATTGCTTGGGAAGATGCCCAAGGATAAGATGTATCTAGCATAACATATAATTATAGCGGCACTAACAATAATCAGTAGAACATGGTCACATGCATCCACACCTAGCATGTCCCAGTGTATTGACACAATAGAGACCACAAAAACATACAAGACTATGGCAAGATGACTACTGCCCCCAAGACCTTTCTGGACTGCACCTTGGAAAGAGTGGGAGGTATGGGGGCAGGGAAACCCACTTATGGGAACAGTTCCACACACCAGCCAGAGGACATAACCCAATATATAAAATAGGTACAAATACACCAGTGTGCAGGCAGAAAACACACCTAGTGGGTAATAGGTGAAGATACACAAAAATTACCCTTATTTAGTAGTGTAGTAGATGAAAGGACTCCTCATATGTCCTCAAAACAATATTAGTATACTACCAAAAGGCAATCTACAACACAAAAATAATGGAGACGGACATAGAGTAGTAACGTAATATAATGGGGACTATAGAGGTAAATGATTACACTCACAGACCCAATTTGACGATGAGCAAACTTCAGGACTTGTGGAACGTCAAATAGCATGCATAGGAGGAAGAAAAAAAAATAATAGTGCAGAGTATCTTAAATAAGAATCACACAATTTATTACAAGATACACTTACAAAAAGGCAGTATCAAAAAGGCACACCAAGCTCTGCTGGAACTGCAACCCAATAGCAGGATCAAATGAGCAGGAAAGCCAGATAAAATAAACTTAAAAAATATACAAATAAATACTCTGTACATAAAACAAGCCCTACGCGTTTCGTTCATAGAAGAACTTCCTCAGGGGCATCCGACCCTATGCAGAATGATAAATAGACCGACCATCTCTTTTAAATATATCTGAAATTGCCGCGAGTAAAATCAGCTGTGTAGAATACTTCCGGGTTCGGGCTCTAGTGTGTTTCCGGGAACGCCCATGTTGCGTTCCGGAAATGCTGTCCAAGCCTCATTCTGAGTTTCGTCCGGATGGGCGGAAGTTAAGAAGATCATGCGTTCCATTTTGCATTCCATTCTCGGAAACAAACACAAAAGTCCCCAATAGATCGTTATACAAAAAAAACTAAATATATATAGAAATATTCAATTCAAATAAAACATAATAGTAAAAACAATAATAATAATAATAAATCAGAATACATTAAAATAAAACATAATATGTGGGCGGGGCCTGACTGCAGAGCCGAGCGGTCGACATCCTCAAGGGCTCCTGCTATAGCCCGCATGAAAAGCCACTTTACACGACCCAAACGGCGACCAATCAGTCCAACAAAGCCAGCAACTGAAAGGGGACAAATATCTGAGCACACAGATACCCATCAAGCGACGAACCGAGCACTATTTGCAGAACAAGTAACTGAAGCCTACTCGAAAGGCGGGAGCAGGAGAGACGGCCGCTCTCCCCCCGCCACGAAAGAAGCCCCTAGTGAAAAGGGCACCTGTCCCCCCCCCCCCTCTGGACCAGTGGGGGTCATCCCGGTCCACCAGCGCCCTAAGAGCACCCACCTCTGGGACACATCATGACACAAAGTCATTCAGGCGACCCCACAAGGCCCAGCTAAGATGGCCGACGGTGCAGCCGCTAAACTGATGCAGCAGACTAATGAAGAATGGGCAGCAGCCTTCAATGCGAACTTCGATGCTGTTTGCCTGAGATTCTGGGAACGAATGCGGGAGAGAAGCTCGCAACCGGTACAGAAACCAGCCACAACGGCAGCACGCCGCCACACACCCCCTCGCAAGCATGCAAAGCATCCAAGCATTGCCACTGAAAGAGCGGGTGCAGGGCCCGGTGGCCCGGTGGTGGAAGCGACGGAGGGACATGGACCACCCCAAGACAACACACAATAAGGAAGCAAAGGCGCCAAAGACTCCTGTGGGAGGCTCATACGGACCACCCTCCACCCAACAGGGTCATCGCGGCACACAACAAACAAAGCTCCACAACCGGAATGAAAGCCTGCAGACATCAACTGCCCACCGCACCGCCAACACCGTCCGGACAGATCTAAGAGGTAGAAAGACAAAGCCACCTGTCTCACACCCAGCCAACGACGGCTCCAGATTACAGCCCGGACCAGGTACACCACAGCTACACAGCGCAACCATATATGAGACACAACACCGACGGCAGATATATAAGACGGCGAAAGGGAGCTCACACTCTTCTTGGCAGTCTGGACATTACTTATCGGGCATAGGCCGTCCTAACAGCACAATGCTACCTGTCAGCCACAAGTACTCAGACCATACATGCGCCCCAGCTTATTCTCAACCAGGGGTATTTTGTTTTTGTTATTGTGTCCTTTTTCTTCTGTCTTTGCTTATGTTTTATTATGTTCTTTGGGCAAAACGGAGCTACTTCTAACTAAGAAGCCTGCGGCCGGGACCTAGTGGCACAATTACAGCAAGTCTTTATTAGCTGTTAGCTATATGCATTCCCTCATGCTTTACTTACTGTATTACTTTAAAATGATTAGCAACATGCCTATGTATACGCAAAGCTCAGCCACTTTCCCTTAACAGTAGCTCCAGCCATTTACTAGTTAGCTTGTAATTTAAGCATACTATAAAATCTAAAAAATGTGCGATATATACGAATGCCATAACTCTGTTTTATATGACTTGTTATCACTCTGTGTACAGAGGCTGTTGTGGCTTACTGAACACTATGTTATTTCTTGCACTCTATAAATAAAGAATTTAAAAAAAATAAATAAAACATAATATAAAATAAAAATAATATTAACTCAATTAAAAAGACAGTAAATCATAAAAAACAAACCAGATCGAAATCAACATTTAAACCCCTTGGTTTCATAGTTTTCAATGTATGGATCCAATAACCCTCTCTTTTTCTTAAAGCCATCATAAAATCACCTCCTCTTTCATTTAGAATTACCTGTTCTATAGCTACACATTTAAAAGTGTCAAAATTAAACAAGGGACAATTATTGCAATGTACAGGTACTGAATGTGATAATAAACCTTTTTTAATATTATTATATATATATATATATATATATATATATATATATATATATATAAAACAAATATATGTTGCACTCAGGCTTCAATCATATAACCGGGTGCATCACCTAGGCTCCAATATCCAAATAGTAGTGATGGTTTGCTGCACTCACGGATTCTTTAAAACGTAACTTTTATTTATAATGTTAAGAGCAGATCAACGTTTCAGGACTGATCGTTGATCTGCTCTTAAACATTATAAATAAAAGTTACGTTTTAAAGAATCCGTGAGTGCAGCCAACCATCACTCCTATTTATTTATATATATATATATTTATATATATATATATATATATATATATTTAAATTAATAGCCCAATCAAGTGTTTCATCCCACAAAGTCTCAGTAATCCCAGTTACACTGTTACTTGTATGCCAATTTGTCAAGCTCCCCCACTTTTATACACAAGCTTCTTGCATTAGAAAGCAGACATTTAAAGTTACCATTTGTTTCTTTAACTTTATTTGAACAACATGTAATTAATAGTTTTTTGCTCTGTCTGTTAATCTTACCACTCCCTCTATCTCCACCCTCCTGGACATCAGCTGAATTCCCTCTGCTTTCTATACTATCTACCACATTACTAATTTGACCCTTCACCCCTACTCCTAGTTTAACTCCTTCTCCAACCGTCTAGTCATCTTCTCCCCAGCACAAAAGACCTTCTTCCATTCAGGTGCCACCCATCATGGCTGTAAAGATTGTACTGCAGTTGCTAAGACCAGTAAGGTTTTGTCATGTATAAATAGGGGCATAAAGTCTCGGGATGCAAATATAATTTTGCTTCTTTATAAATCGCTTGTAAGACCACACCTTGAATATGCTGTGCAATTTTGGACACATGTGCTAAAGAAGGACATCATGGCACTAGAAAAAGTGCAGAGGCGAGCTACAAAATTGATAAAAGAAATTAAGCATTTTAGTTACGAAGAAAGGTTAAAAAATTTAAATCTCTTAGTTTGGAAAAACGGCACCTCAAAAGGAATATGATAACATTATACAAATATTTTCGGGGCCAGTACAAACCATTATCTGGAAATCTATTCATAAACAGAGCTATACATAGGACACACGGTCAGGCATTTAGGCTGGAAGAAAGGCGATTTCATCTAAGGCAAAGAAAAGGTTGTTTTTTTTTTACAGTAAGAGCAATAAGGATATGGAAGTCTCTGCCTGAAGAGTTGGTTTTATCAAAGACCATACAGATGTTTAAACTGCAATTGGATAAATACTTGCAAAAACATAACAAAATTGGATGCGCTTCAGACTAGGTTTTTTGCCTTCTTTTGGATCAACAGCAAAAACATATGTGAGGAAGGCTGAACTTGATGGACGCAAGTCTCTTTTCAGCTATGTAACTATGTGACTATGTAACTAATACCCATTGTAAAATTGGGCAGGTGCTCTAAAAACCCAAAATCCTTCTTCGTACACCAAGATTCGAACCACGCATTGACTTCTTGTCAGGATTACTAGTTGATCCAGCACGTAGAATTGTGTCACACAGATGACTAATAGGTAACGTATTACCGGGCCTTAGAATGGCCGGACTTCACGTACCAAAGAATAGTCAGGATACTTGCCGAGGTCAGGGGATACAGAAAGAGACACAATGATAAGAGAAAGCCAGAAGTCAGGTATACAGAATACAGGGAAGTCAAAATCAAAGCCAAAGTCAAAAACCAGAAGAAACTTGAATCAGGAAATGCGCTCTCGGACAACCACAAGGGAAACCACGACAGGGCACTGAGCAGGATGAGAACTGGGCCTAAATACCCCTCCTCTAGATTTGATAGGCTGTAACTGGCCTTTGACCCCAAAGGCAGTTACCAGGTTTCCATTTGCATAATTGCTGCTCAGCATTAACCCTTCTGTGGATTTGGTTGCTGCTCAGCACAACGTTTCCTGTGTGGACAGTAAATGCCATTAACCACATTTTTATAAGCAGATGAATACGTGACACTTTTCTAATAAGGCGCAGGTAACATCTAAAAAAACAAACACCTTGGAGGTTCTTTTCTTAAGTTTGCTACAAACCCATAATCCATCCACTCTTTCAGCTGGACCCAAGCACTTTGGAGACAGCAAACTGTCTAAGTGATCCAATCAGAGTGGCAGATTACCCTGTCTACTCTATTCTAATAATAGAATCCCCTACCACCACAGCCCTTCCGTCATTCTGCATCCCATCCACACTAAGTTCTTCCCTGCTGTTCCTGGCTGTTAGGAAGAGCAGCTTCTTCCAGCACAGCCACTCCTGAGCTGATACTCCCAACACCTTCACCCAAGTGGGCATATCTGCTGGGCTGTACAAAATCAGGACTGGCAATATCCTTGCTCTTCTCTACCCCTCTGTTACCTTGCCCAACTATGATCCAACTTCCTCAGCTGGCTCATAGCCTCCCACTCTATTACCTGTCCCTACTAAACTCTGCTCAGTGAGCAGTAAGCCCTTGGTAGTGAAAGGGTTAATATAATAGCAATTTATTCTATACACCCATCATATGCAATTTCTGTGAAGCCTTTTGCTTTAGTTACAATAAATTGGAAGAAGGTAATTCTGATTCTATATATTTTCAAACAATACTGAAGGAAGTTTAGTTTTTATGAGTAACCAATATCAAAGAAGTGATTTATTCACCTGTTTTGAAATTAGCAGCTGTTCTACCCTCTGTCGAGTGTTAATTGGTGAACCGAATTCATTTCTGCAATTGACATCTTCCTTTGATTGCGAGCACATACTGGTAGGCATGAGCTCCCTCTTGTGGTTTGAAGTGGAACTATCAAAATAAAATTGTTCACAGTATGTGATAACATTACTAAACAATACTTCACCTAATTTAAATGACCATAGTTATTATGTTATGTACACGTTAACTACTTGGACATTATTTAATTTAGAGACTCTGGAGAACTGAACTTTGTGTTATTTCACAGTTTCCATCAGATTCCTTTTCATATTGTACAATTTACATTATAGACTATGTTATTATTATTTATATTATTCATAAAGTGCCAACTTTTTATGCAGCGCAGCCCCGTACAATAGGTAAACTAACAAACAAGTTTTTGCAATAAGACAAGTCAGATTCACAGAAACTAATAGATTCTGAGGACCATGCTCAAACAAGGTTACATTCTAAGGGGAGTGGGGCAAAATGACAGAAGAGGTAAGAGAAATATATATGTTATGTAAAGGGAAAAGTAGATTGCTAGAATAGTTTGCAATGAAGGTTTGTTTTTTTAAATGATACAATTGCAAGAGAGGAAGCAATGAGGTGTAAGCAGGGCTGTCTTTAGATTGGACCCTGGGCAAGCATTTGCTTGGGCCCCTGGCCCCCACCCTCCCACCCCCTAGCATGCAATTAATCCCGCCACAAAAAACCCCCCACAAACAAACAAACATCAAATGTCAGTGCTCCTCAACCTTTTCTCACCAAATGCACACACTTGCAAAAAGGTCCCACTGTCTCCACAGTGCTTGCCACAGTGCCATACTCCCCAAATAAAGCACTTATATGTGTCACAATAACTCATGTCAATATCCACATTGTCTTTAAGACCCAATTATACAAAGTGCAACAAGTGCAAACTATGTAATAAAGTGCAAAGTGATACAAAGTGCACTTAAAGTGTGTAATATTAATATAAAATATTATACATACATATGTCCTCTCAAATGGAAATATACATAGAAAAAAAGAGAGACACAGAAAAAAACCAATAGTGTAAAACCGTATTAAAAGATAAGATATAAATTATAAATGCCAAATATTGCACTCACAAAAGTAGAGCAGAATAAGCCTGCTCTAACTTTAACAGCTTCTTCAAATATAGGACTGCACAGACAAAAATATTCCAAAATATTTATTGCCCAGCACAGCACAAGTATGTCACCTTCCTCCACATTCAGTATGGGGTTTCAGAGTGTTCGGTTATATGCAGCATAAGGGTGTCGACTGTTCCCTCTGTTTGTTCGCCGCCGTTATTACCGTCTGTTTCCTCAAACTTCCGGGGGGAGGGACTTCCACAGGTGCGTGACGTAAGGTGCGTAACTTGCATGATGACGCGTTTCGCCGTGTTCACGGCTTCATCAGATCTGCCCATCCATGTCCTTTACGTTCTTATATACCCATCCTAATGGGTATATTCAGGTGGCTATCATTCAAAGTCTATTGTCCTATTGCTGGTATCAATCCAATCAATTATAAATCGCCTAAAATATTACTTTATTCAAAAACATCATAATTAAAAGTATTGCATTATTTTAAAACATATATATATAAAAATATATTCAAACACATTGTTTCCCAAAGAAACTTATTTAAAGAGACATACTTAACAATCATATTTAAAAATACATTTTCATAAGAACATATTTAAGAGCATATACAAATAACATATCAATTTAACAACACCTTCTAACAAAAAATAGAAAAAGAAGAGAAACAATATCATTAATAGGGAAGCCATTAATATAAAAAAATTCATAATTTCATACAAAAAAAATTATATTAAAACAATATTATTAAAAGGATATTATTACAAAAATATTTTATTATTAAAAAATATATTATAAAAAATATTTTTATACTTAATAAAATAGTATACCATACATCAGTATTAACTTAAAAAATTTAATAAATCGAATTCTATATTGAGCCTCCTAGGTTCTAAGGTTTTTAACCTATGGACCCATTGCATTTCTTTTTTACCTATATCGATAATATGATTTCCCCCTCTCCATGATTTCTTCACTATCTCTATTCCCAAGAATGCCAGGCCCCTAGGGTCTTTATTATGGTGTTTTTTAAAATGTGCCGAAACACTATGATTATCATAGCCCTTAATAATATTATTTACATGCTCATATATTCTTTTATGTAGTGGGCGAATCGTCCGCCCCACATACTGTAATCCGCATGGGCATATTAATAAATAAATTAAATTTTTACTAAACACGTAATAAAATCTTTAATAAAAAACTCAGCATCTTTCGTGTTATTTTTAAATTTACTAACCCCCTTCAGAGTGGCATTTTTACTGCACCTACATCCTGCACATTTATTATAAGAATAAAACCCTTTTTTGTTATCTAAAAAAGTTTTGGGAATCTCCTTTTTAGGATGATTAAAAGTTAGAATACGTTTAAAATTTGGTGCTCCTCTAAACGTAATAAAAGGTTTCTCTGGAATAATTTTACTGAGTTCATTATCGTTCTTTAAAATATGCCAATGTTTATTTACTATTGATTTTATTTTGTTGCACTCTTGATTAAAATCAAAAACCAGGGGTAATATTATATCGCTTTCTTTGTTTGAATTCCCTACACCCTTATGGTTACTTAATAACTGATTAGGTTCTAAGTTTATTGTTTCATTATATGCTTTTTCTAAAATCTGTTGTGGATACTTTTTTTGCTTAAATCTATCTATAATTGTCTTGGCTTGTTCTTCAAATTTATCCTTATCAGTGCAATTCCTCCTAATTCTTTGTAATTGGCTCTTGGGGATATTGTTAAGCCAAGGAGTATAGTGGCCACTATTATACAAAACATAATTATTAGCATCCACTTTAAAAAAAAAAAAAAATTGTTTTAATCTCATCCCTTTCTATATATATTTCTAAATCTAAATAGTTAATATTTGACTTACTAAAAACACTAGTTAAGACAATGCCCCAATTATTACTATTTAATCTTTCTAAAAATACATTAAGATCTTCTTCATATCCATCCCATATAAAAATTAAATCATCAATATATCTGTGATATGAGACCAGGTTTGTCCCCCATTCTGGGCTATCACATATATACTTATCTTCCCAGCCTGACATATATAAATTTGCATAACTGGGGGCAAACCTGGTCCCCATAGGAGTTCCCTGGCATTGTAGATAAAAATGAGAATTAAATAAAAAATTATTATTATTATAAATCCAGTTAATACTTCTAATTAAAAAACCTACATGTTCATTTGAAAATTTCTTAGATTTATTTAAGCAATCTTCTATTACTTGACAACCCTGTACATGGGGAATAGAGGTGTATAACGAAGATACATCACATGTTACCAATATGTATGAACTTTTCCATTTAATATTTTTTTTAAAATTGATTACATCTAATGTGTCTTTTAAGTAAGAAGGTATAACTTTGACTAAATCTTGCAACCATGTATCTACATATTTAGAAAGATTGGCTGAAATCGAATGTATCCCTGAGACTATAGGTCTCCCGGGAGGGTTCATTTGATCCTTATGAACCTTGAGCAGGGTATAGAAGACTGGCATTCTCGGAAAGTCATTTAAATAAAGAATAAAGAGAAGCTTTATGTAACGGACCGTCTTGCACACAAGGGGTAAAAACCGTTTAGGCGATCGGCCCCCTTTCCAGAGATCCAGGCACAGCTACTGCAGAACACCAAAACTCACGAACTGGACACAAAATAGCACTCCAACTCCCGAACTGGAACCTCCCAAATAGCTGCTAGCAGACGAACAAGAAAAGCAGACAATCGGCTTACACTCCTGGCAATCAGTCTCTAACAGCATACAGTGAATCCCCCCAAGAACGAGACAAGGCTCCGTGTTGAGGGTCAAGCAGTGGTCTGAGGTGCTGGCACACCCAGCCTGGTTTTTATTACAGTGTTTCAAATACAGGACCACCCACAGGGAGGGATAAAACAACCAATCATATCACAGTTACATCCCACATATTCCCTCCCCTTATCCTGAGAGGAAACTCAATTATACAAACAGTTAAAACATACTTTCTACCCAACTTTCATAACTCCAAAACCATACATCACATTCACATAAAATTACATATTCTCAATCAATCCATTCAGGGGAACAACATATTCAAAAATGGCACAAATCAGACAAGGGGTTCAAAAGTTAGTAAAAAGTCCTTTGTGACTAAATGAAGCATGGCTTTCTGGCCCAAACCAGTTTCAGAGTCTTCTATCCTGGAGATAAGTAATTCAATTATCTCCCAGGACAGACACAAGACTCCATTAAGCACATGGTTGCAAAAAGACACAAAACACTTTAAAATACATAAAGTCACATTTTATACATAAAACACAGACATTTCACATATCCCCAGATAGCTCAGGTCTGAGCGCACATTATTAAGTGAATGGCGCTCAGACCACACGAATACAGTTTAATCGCCATGGAGCCAAAGTCTTTACAGTCAGTTTCATACAAATGGGCTCCATGGGATTCCTATCTGGGGTATAACACATTCAAACAAATCTACTGAACCCCAGGCAGAAAAGCACGAATACAGCTTTTCTGCAGGCAAAAATAAAGTCTTTTAAAAGGGGGCCATAGTCCAAAGGCAGCAGGCGAGCAACCAGGCTTCTCCAATGCAATGTGGCGAGATTGGTCTCGTCACATCTCTCCCCTTTTCCAAACAGACTAACAGGGTATCTGACCTCCTGCCGGTCAGTGCCCTTGTTAGTCCAGCAGCCCACCCACAACAAATAATCAACAGCACAGCCCACCCACAATAAATGGTTACTACACCTGGGTAAAGGAGAAGCTTGTCCATGTCCAGGTGCCTCACCACGGCTGTGCTGGGTACGGGTACGCTGACTTGGTGGGTTGCTGCGTGGGCAGAGACCAGCGGCACTCTGCCCTGTTGCCAGCGCTACTGGGAGGGTAGCCTGGTGGAAGCCTGGTTGTTGGAGGGGGAGACCGACTGTCTCCCCTTTAAATACACCGCTCTGCTGCTGCTGCTGGAGACTGACTGTCTCCCCTTTAGATGCACAGTCCTGCTGCTGGAGACTGACTGTCTCCCCTTTAGATGCACAGTCCTGCTGCTGGAGACCGACCGTCTCCCCTTTGGTTACCCATCTCTGCTGCTGGAGGGGGAGACCGACTGTCTCCCCTTTGGCTAGACAGCCCTGTCGCTGGGGGGCAGGACCGACCGTCCCTACCCCCTGTGCTGGCAGTGTAGAGACTACGGTCCCATCTGCACGGTTGTGGGGCTTACTGTCTCCCCCTGGTACATTAAGCTGCCGCTGGGGAGAGGGGGTAACAAGCTCCTCTCCCATACATACTTCCAGCTGCGGGGGAGGGAGACCGACTGTCTCTACTCCCAATACAGAGTCCTGCTGCTGGGGAAAGGAGACTGGGCTCTCTATTCCCGGTAGGACACTCTGCCGCTGGGGAATGGAGACAGGGCTCCCAATTCCCAATGATCTGTGCTGCCGCTGGGGAATGGAGACTGGGCTCCCAATTCCCAAAGCATCATACTGCCGCTGGGGAATGGAGACTGGGCTCCCAATTCCCAAAAAATCACGCTGCCGCTGTGGAGGGAGGACACTGCTCTCCTCTCCCTGGACTTCACACTGCCTTCCCGGCATATCACTGGCTGCTGGGGGGCAGGAACAACTACCTCTGCCCCCTGTAACTCAGCCTGCCGCTGGGGAGGGAGGACACTGCTCTCCTCTCCCTGCACTTCACACTGCCTTCCCGGCATATCACTCTGCTGCTGGGGGGCAGGAACAACTACCTCTGCCCCCTGTAACTCAGCCTGCCGCTGGGGAGGGAGGACGCTGCTCTCCTCTCCCTGCACTTTACACTGCCTTCCCGGCATATCACTCTGCTGCTGGAGGGCAGGAACAACTACCTCTGCCCCCTGTAACTCAGCCTGCCGCTGGGGAGGGAGGACGCTGCTCTCCTCTCCCTGCACTTTACACTGCCGCTGGGGAATGGAGACTGGGCTCCCAATTCCCAATAAATCACACGGCCGCTGGGGAATGGAGACTGGGCTCCCAATTCCCTGCAGGACCGGTGGAGAGACCTCGGTCCCATCTCTACCGGCCACCTGGGGTTCTTCCCAGAAAATATCCACAATGTCTTCCCAGCTGAATGGGTCTGGTTCTGGCTCTGTCACCTTGCTGTCCTGCTGAATCTTCTCAATGGAGTGGAAGAGATCTCGGTAGTCCTGCTCCAGTTCCCACTCCAGGGTTGTTAGGTGAGCCAGGTCTTGCTCAATGTCGTGAGTGTCGTCCCAGTCATACCTGCTCTCCCTCCACTCCAAGAGATCACTGAACCGGGCTTGTGTAGGGCTCCCAAATTCAGGCTCTGAAAAAGCCTCCCATAACAAGCCAGGACCATCAAACTCCTCTCCCTCTGGCTTGTCATGCTCGGCTGTCCAGGGCAGGTACTGTGCCCCATACCACCAGAGCGCCTGGTAGGCATCTTCCAGCCAAATCTCCTGCCATACCCGGTGCTCCAATTCCTTCACCCATTCATCTAGGGGCTGCTCTCCCAGGAAGGGCATCCGCAGGGCCACTTGCTTCTGCAACCGCTGCTCTTCACTGGGGAGACTCTCACCCCGCTGGTATTGTACATTATCCAGGGCCTGGTACCAGATGCCTTTCCTTAATGCATCCCGGCCATCCAGGTCCTCCTCCTCGTATGACACTGCTGGTTCCATGCTGTTGCTGTCAGGGTCGCTGTACTGGGACATGCGTTGCCCTCAAATTGTAAAAATCCACGGAATGGTGTTGCCTGTAGCTGTCCTGTAGTCTGTGGGAACGATCCCGCCGCTTGCCACCAATTGTAACGGACCGTTTTGCACACAAGGGGTAAAAACCGTTTAGGCGATCGGCCCCCTTTCCAGAGATCCAGGCACAGCTACTGCAGAACACCAAAACTCACGAACTGGACACAAAATAGCACTCCAACTCCCGAACTGGAACCTCCCAAATAGCTGCTAGCAGACGAACAGGAAAAGCAGACAATCAGCTTACACTCCTGGCAATCAGTCTCTAACAGCATACAGTGAATCCCCCCAAGAACGAGACAAGGCTCCGTGTTGAGGGTCAAGCAGTGGTCTGAGGTGCTGGCACACCCAGCCTGGTTTTTATTACAGTGTTTCAAATACAGGACCACCCACAGGGAGGGATAAAACAACCAATCATATCACAGTTACATCCCACATATTCCCTCCCCTTATCCTGAGAGGAAACTCAATTATACAAACAGTTAAAACATACTTTCTACCCAACTTTCATAACTCCAAAACCATACATCACATTCACATAAAATTACATATTCTCAATCAATCCATTCAGGGGAACAACATATTCAAAAATGGCACAAATCAGACAAGGGGTTCAAAAGTTAGTAAAAAGTCCTTTGTGACTAAATGAAGCATGGCTTTCTGGCCCAAACCAGTTTCAGAGTCTTCTATCCTGGAGATAAGTAATTCAATTATCCCCCAGGACAGACACAAGACTCCATTAAGCACATGGTTGCAAAAAGACACAAAACACTTTAAAATACATAAAGTCACATTTATACATAAAACACAGACATTTCACATATCCCCAGATAGCTCAGGTCTGAGCGCACATTATTAAGTGAATGGCGCTCAGACCACACGAATACAGTTTAATCGCCATGGAGCCAAAGTCTTTACAGTCAGTTTCATACGAATGGGCTCCATGGGATTCCTATCTGGGGTATAACACATTCAAACAAATCTACTGAACCCCAGGCAGAAAAGCACGAATACAGCTTTTCTGCAGGCAAAAATAAAGTCTTTTAAAAGGGGGCCATAGTCCAAAGGCAGCAGGCGAGCAACCAGGCTTCTCCAATGCAATGTGGCGAGATTGGTCTCGTCACACTTTACAACAATTAAGAATCAATAAAACTATTATTATAAAACCAGCGGACAAAGGGGGAAGTATAGTGGTGCAAGATTCTGAGATGTATATAAAGGAATGTTATAGACAGCTACAAGATAAAAATGTTTATAAAATTTTAGAAAAAGATCCTATAGAGGAAATCAAAAAATCTCTGTATGAACTATTGGACAAGGGAAAGGAGGATGGTATTCTGAATGAGGATGAATATAAATTTTTACATAATGACTTTCCGAGAATGCCAGTCTTCTATACCCTGCCCAAGGTTCAATTAATATATATCACACTAAGTTTTCCCATTAATACGTTTGACAGTCAGTGCGCCCATTAACAAATACCACAGTAAGTTTAAACATTAATAATTCTCACAGTCAGTGTATCTAAGAGTGAGTCTGACAGTGAGTATCCTTGTGTGTGAATGTACAACTTTTTGGCCATGTGTATGTTTGTGTCCATGGCTGTATGTGTGGGGGGTAACTGCTTGCAATGTGTTGTGTGTATGGGGGTCTGCATGTGGCCTTTGTGCATTGTGTTTATAGCACAGTTATATTTCATGACTGTGTGTGTACAGGGAGTGCAGAATTATTAGGCAAATGAGTATTTTGACCACATCATCCTCTTTATGCATGTTGTCTTACTCCAAGCTGTATAGGCTCGAAAGCCTACTACAATTAAGCATATTAGGTGATGTGCATCTCTGTAATGAGAAGGGGTGTGGTCTAATGACATCAACACCCTATATCATGTGTGCATAATTATTAGGCAACTTCCTTTCCTTTGGCAAAATGGGTCAAAGAAGGACTTGACAGGCTCAGAAAAGTCAAAAATAGTGAGATATCTTGCAGAGGGATGCAGCACTCTTAAAATTGCAAAGCTTCTGAGGCGTGATCATCGAACAATCAAGCGTTTCATTCAAAATAGTCAACAGGGTCGCAAGAAGCGTGTGGAAAAACCAAGGCGCAAAATAACTGCCCATGAACTGAGAAAAGTCAAGCGTGCAGCTGCCACGATGCCACTTGCCACCAGTTTGGCCATATTTCAGAGCTGCAACATCACTGGAGTGCCCAAAAGCACAAGGTGTGCAATACTCAGAGACATGGCCAAGGTAAGAAAGGCTGAAAGACGACCACCACTGAACAAGACACACAAGCTGAAACATCAAGACTGGGCCAAGAAATATCTCAAGACTGATTTTTCTAAGGTTTTATGGACTGATGAAATGAGTGAGTCTTGATGGGCCAGATGGATGGGCCCGTGGCTGGATTGGTAAAGGGCAGAGAGCTCCAGTCCGACTCAGACGCCAGCAAGGTGGAGGTGGAGTACTGGTTTGGGCTGGTATCATCAAAGATGAGCTTGTGGGGCCTTTTCGGGTTGAGGATGGAGTCAAGCTCAACTCCCAGTCCTACTGCCAGTTCCTGGAAGACACCTTCTTCAAGCAGTGGTACAGGAAGAAGTCTGCATCCTTCAAGAAAAACATGATTTTCATGCAGGACAATGCTCCATCACAAGCGTCCAAGTACTCCACAGCGTGGCTGGCAAGAAAGGGTATAAAAGAAGGAAATCTAATGACATGGCCTCCTTGTTCACCTGATCTGAACCCCATTGAGAACCTGTGGTCCATCATCAAATGTGAGATTTACAAGGAGGGAAAACAGTACACCTCTCTGAACAGTGTCTGGGAGGCTGTGGTTGCTGCTGCACGCAATGTTGATGGTGAACAGATCAAAACACTGACAGAATCCATGGATGGCAGGCTTTTGAGTGTCCTTGCAAAGAAAGGTGGCTATATTGGTCACTGATTTGTTTTTGTTTTTGAATGTCAGAAATGTATATTTGTGAATGTTGAGATGTTATATTGGTTTCACTGGTAATAATAAATAATTGGAATGGGTATATATTTGTTTTTTGTTAAGTTGCCTAATAATTATGCACAGTAATAGTCACCTGCACACACAGATATCCCCCTAACATAGCTAAAACTAAAAACAAACTAAAAACTACTTCCAAAAATATTCAGCTTTGATATTAATGAATTTTTTGGGTTCATTGAGAACATGGTTGTTGTTCAATAATAAAATTAATCCTCAAAAATACAACTTGCCTAATAATTCTGCACTCCCTGTATGATTACTGCCTTCAGGGGGTGACTGTGGAAGGGTGAGTGTGACAGGGCCAGATGGGTGAATTAGACAGGGTTGGGCGGTGAGTGGCATTGTTGGAAGAGGGAGTGTGACAGGCTGATGGGAGGGGAGTGTGACACGATTAGGGGAGCTTTATGTGACAGAGTGAGTGTCATGGTTGGAGGTGTTAAGGTGATAGGGTGAGTGTGGCAGAGCGATAGGAGGAGTGTGGGTTTGTCACATTACCTAATGTTGCCCAGGCTGGTCCATGAAGGGAAGAGGGACCCTTCTCACGATCCCTCTCATCTCACCTGTGGTTCCAATGCTGGCTGTTGTAGCTCCGCTCCATTTTTATGAGGCGGCTCGTGAACGCCAACATCATGACACTAACCGTTTTGGGGGCGTGGCTATCCATGTAAGGCATAGACTATAAAAAGAACATTTAGGGTGCTGGTCATTGTCCTGTTGTGGTTTCTGTTTACAGTTCCCAAGAGTGCGTTATATTCTGTGTCTATTTTGGTATTTTGATCTTGGCTTTCTCCTAAATATTCTCTGTTCTGTTCTCCCTGACTCCGCTATTGGTTTTTCATTTCCCTGATTTCTGACTTCCCTGACTCTGCTTGTCCCTGACCATTCTTATTCTAACAACGTATAACCTGGCCATTCTAAGGACCAGTAAACGTTGTCTAATCTATTATCATATATACAGTCTGTGTGTTGGGTCACTAGATATTGTGACAGAGTTAATGTGAGTGTGGCACAGAGTGAAGGAGGTGACAGTATGTGTGGGGTAACAATGTGTGTGGGGGTGACAGGGGAGTATTTGTGTGCAGTGTTAGTGTTGGAATACAGGGGTGTATTATTTGCCACACACAGATACACACTGGCACACACTGACACAGATATGCTCACACACTCAGATACACACAGGTACATATGCAGGGTTTTTTTTGTGCAGTGTTGGCATTGGAATGCTTGGATGTGTGCACTTCCACACACGCAGTTCTGCACACACACTCAGAAACATACAAACACACAGGTACACATACACTCTGACACACATGTAAATATACACAAACAGGTACATATACACAGACACACAGGTACACATACACAAATAGGTACACATACACACAGATACACAAACACTGACACACAGGTACAAATACCCTCTGCCACACAAGTACACATATACAGACACACAGCTAAAAATACTCACACAGGTACACATACACAAAGGTACATATACACAGGCACACATTGAGACTCAACAACAAATACACATACATGTACCGTATTTTCCGGCGTATAAGACGACTGGGCGTATAAGACGACCCCCAACTTTTCCAGTTAAAATATAGAGTTTGGGATATACTCACCGTATAAGACTACCCCTCTTCCAATGCACACCAAATAAAAATTAGCCATGATGTACAGTGAGCAGACAGAGCTACACAGCAAGACATTAAATAATGATAATCTGAAATAGCATTTAAAGCCCAGGTATGTGCCAGGCTGTTTGGGCATATAATCCATGCCTGCTGGTCTAGCACACAGGAGGCTAATTGCGATATATTCTTTTTACTCCCCCCCTCCATTCTTTTTTAATTAATCCCCCCTCCATTCTTTTTAATCCCCCCTCCATTCTTTTTAATCCCCCCTCCATTCTTTTTACTCCCCCTCCATTCTTTTTAATCCCCCCCTCCATTCCCCCATTCTTTTAATCCCCTACATTCTTTTTAATCCCTCCATTCTTTTTACCCCCCCCATTCTTTTTTTTTTATTCTTTATTTTATTGTGCACAGAGTTGACAGATAGCCCTGGTGCGCCACAACAGCGATTTCAGGGTAGATTGGTATACATATGCATTATTCGTCATGGCGTTCGCTAAATAGGCACATTTTTATATTAATAAAGTAAATATATAACAGTTTAGGTTCTCGCTTAGATAGTTATTAGGAAGGACATGTCAGAAGGTAGAAATCAGAGGAGTGACAAAAGGGGGAAAACATGACATTCACCTGTATCCTAGCATTAAATAGTTAGTGAGTTATGTAGCTTGCAAGTGAGATAATGCTAGGTAGTATGTTATTAATAGTTTAGTGACACAACAGTTAAAGTTCTCATAGCCAAGTCTGTCTCAATGCTGTCTGTATCTTCACTGGATTATCTAGCTAAATTGTTATGAGACTGACATAAAAGATTAAACATGCTTAATGTTGTATTTAGACTTGTTGCATAGTAAGTAACTGCAAGTATATAGCCCCTCCATTCTTTTTAATCCCCCCCTCCATTCTTTTTAATCCCCCCTCCATTCTTTTTACTCCCCCCCTCCATTTTTTTTACTCACCCCCCCAATTTTTTTACTCCCCCTCCATTTCTTTTTACTCCTCCCCATTTTTTTACCCCCCCTCCATTCTTTTTACTCCCCTCCCTCCTTCTCACCTCCCCTTCCCTGTGCAGGTGGGTGGCGAGCTCCTCTTCGTCCTGTCAGTCCGGCCAGGTACCCGCGGTACAGGAGATTCAGTTACCTGTTCCCGGCCGGACTGAAAGGAAGTGAGCACTGAATCTCCTGTACCGCGCGGTACCCGGCCGGACTGACAGGACGAAGAGGAGCTCGGACACCCACTCTGCACAGGGAAGGGGAGGTAAGAGAGGCATTGCGGCAGCCGTCTGAGCGCTCTCTGTAGAGCGCTTAGGCGGCTGCAGCATTAGAAGGGCCGGCGATGGGGGCGCAGGGCACCCCCAGCAGCCATATACCCGGCGTATAAGACGACCCCCCCACTTTGGAGAAGATTTTCATGGGGTAAAAAGTCGTCTTATACACCGGAAAATACAGTACATATACACAGGCAAATGGGTACACATACACTCTGACACACAGGTACACATTGATACACAAGTGCACATACACTCTGAAACACAAGTACACAGACACACAGGTATACATTGACACACAAGTACACATACACAGACATACAGGTACACAAACATAGATACACAGGTGCACATACACATATATGCCCAACCTCATATAAACAGGTACATACATATACACATAACAATTCACATATTTTAGCCACCGTCCTGTTTGCTTATTTTCGATGCATAAGGGTGGCTTCCATGAGGTCAGTGGGAGCTGGCTGACCTAGGCTGATGGGAGTCTGAGGCCCCAGGCTTCCTCTGTTCCTCTCCTCCTCTGCATGTGGTCCCTTCTCCTCCTACCCACACAGCACGCTTTTAGCTGGGAGGAAGTTACCTGTCCTGAAATCACTTCCCCCCAGCAGGCCGGGAGGAATTTTAAAGGACCACAGGCCCCTGATTAAATTGTTGCATGCTCAAGGGGCAGCTGCTTTGGGCCCCCCGGGAATAACTGCCCCTTTTGCCCCTTGTTAAAGACGGCCCTGGGTGCAAGGAGAGAAAGATGTTAATAGTTTAATTGATATACTAACTTTTCCAAGAAGGCATATCATCTACATTGATCAGCCACATCATTAAACTAGTGAAACCAGGTGAAGTGAATAACAATGATGATATTGTTACAATGGCAAAGTAAATATGTAGAAAGCAAAAACTGGGATGCAGTTGTATAATCTGAAAAGAATATATTAACAAAACGGGTAATCTAATACACCCCTCCTGCCCCCATTCTAATACACTGCCCACAAATCCAATACATTGCCCACAAACCCAATATATTGCAATATATTACACTGCCCCCTCCACCCAATCTAATACACTGTCCCTTAATCTAATACACTGCCCCTCCTCCCTCCAGTCTAATTGAATACACTGGTCCATTCCCACCACTCTAATTTAATTCATTGCCCCCTCTCTCCCCCAATTTAATACACTGCCCTCCCTCTAATTTAATATACTGCCCCCTACCTCCACAATTTATTAATCTGCCCACCCCCCAAATTAATACACTGCCCCACCTCACACAACTCTAATACACTGCCCCACTCCCTCTCCGAA
Organism: Pelobates cultripes; assembly: GCA_933207985.1. Lineage (NCBI taxonomy): Eukaryota > Metazoa > Chordata > Amphibia > Anura > Pelobatidae > Pelobates > Pelobates cultripes. Next base: position 34,220,737 of record OW240922.1, on the reverse strand, counting down.
TTTAATACACTGTCCCCCTCCCTTTCCCAAATAATACATGCCCCTTTCCTCCCTCAAATACACTGCCCCTCCCCAATTTAATACACTGCCCTGTCCCTCAAATTAATACACTGCCCCCACCCAAATTTAACACACTACACAGGAAGGTCCCCCAAGCCCCTCTTCCCCTACCTTAAGATGAGCTGCCCATCATCCAGTTCCAGCCCTGCTCTTCTCTGCTCAAGCAGGCCAAACGCTCCTCTGGCACTGCGAGTAGGAGGGAAGAGGGAGTGGCTGGCCTCTTGCAGCTACAGGAGCACGCGATTGGCCGTGAGAGAGAAGACAAGAATCAGACAGGAAATATCTTTCCTGCCTTGCCTTGTAGCTGGTCGTAGCCACAGCACAAATCGGCCACAGGACAGGCGGGCTGCAAATATATTCATTGCAAGTTTGACATGTTGTTATAGAGAGTATACCAAGGCTAGTAACTTCAAAAAGATTTTTATATAATACATCAAATTTATAAAATTAGATATCTCTAGTTTGCCAAATTATATATATTATTCACAAATCTCTTTGAATATAAAAGTTTTATGAAACAGAACAAAAAACAGTAAACTAAAATGACTATTGTATCACTTTTCTCATTAAGAAAATTCATATAGTAATCTTTAAGAGTTAGTTGAGTTTGTTGCAGTAAATATTTAGTAAGAATTTTGTTTTATTTTCATTTTATGTACTTATGTTCGCCTAGGTGTGTGCGATGAGCATTAAACCAGATAGATAAAGATTGATAAGTATATGATATATGTGCTTTTTATATTTAAATAGTATCCCCAAATTTAAAGGGACACTGTAATCAAAGTGGCATCTCAAGAACGCCTCTTTTTGCTGGTACAGCAAAACTGATATACATCTCACTGATATACATATAACGACATCAGGTGCTGTTGTGCTAGAGATGTTAACAGGTAAAATCTGTGGAAAATCTTTACATTTGTTATACTTTATATAACAACGATGGAGATAAACACCCTTGTATGTGATTTAGATATATAAGGATAAATTAAAGCAGCAAAGTATTTACTGCAGTTGTTCACAATGATATTTAAAGTTACATTTTCTTTAAATGTTAAAAATACTCTCTTATTCAAAATCTCTCAATCTATTTAGAATAGTTGATAATTGGAAACATGACATTATTCATCTTTCTTTGTCCTCTTAGGGAGAAGACAACGTATTCCCCAAGTTACAATGAGTAAATATATGATTGATAACCACAGTTATTAGTGGCCTAAAAATACTAGAAACACCCAGAAATTGTCTTAAAAACATTTTTACCAAGATCTGACAGCCATTGTGGAAAATCACGTTTGTGAGATTGGATGCTTAACAATGTGAATCTTTTTTGTTTAAGTATATTTTCCAGTGGCTGTCGGGTGGAGCTTAAGGTGATTTTGAATTTTTTAATTAATTTTTAAAGTGAGTCAAGAAAGCACTCGTGTATGATATTGAAGGTATGTTAATATATATGTAAAAAAGAGAGGGGAATATTAGATAAAATCTAATAAATATCCAGGAGTAGTCAATAGTGTACACCTTTAAATATTTAGTCATATAAACTGTAAAGTAGAGAAAACACCATGCAATATGCTTGCATTAAATAGTTAAAACTTTTTAAAAGGAGTAGAATTTGGTATTATGTAATACTCAGCAAACCATATAAATAAAATTAAAAATCACAATGAATGTAGCTAATCCAAATAAAATTATAATATCCAACTTGCTGCGTATTGTTCAAATATATTATTTGTTTGAGTCCAATAAGTAATAGTCTCTGTATGGATACTCTTGTATCAGTGGAACTCTTGTAGCAATAAAAAAGCAACAGTCATTTGATATGTAAGCTATTTCAGTTTCCTCCAGTTATAATTGAACTGGGATATGTATACTGGATTAGCTTAGTTTATATAGTACAATATTAATAAGATGTCCTTGTAGGTTCAACAGTAATAATAATATTTGTACCCTTCACGAATAAAAAATAGCATTACTAACAGCTATAATATATATATGATTAACTTTACCTTTGTATAGGTGGTTTTAACTCGTGTTTTTCTATAACAATAGATATCAGAATTTGTTGTAACTATAACTAGTTGAAGTGGGGGGTATACAATCAGAATATGAATTAATAATTATATGTATGATGTATTGATTAAACAATCAATAGATGTGGAAGGATCATTACCACAAGGTATATGTACCTTTAAATCAACACAAACCAAATAAAATTTTCTTGGTATTGAGAAGCAGACAAAATATTTGATCACATGTATTTTAATATATATACATATAGTGATATGGATGTTAAAGTTATATCTTTGACATCTTTTCACCTGTTTGCAATAGGTGACCTAAGTTATCAATTTCCAAATTTGTCACGTATATCACCTGGAAGGGTTAATCCATAATACTCTTTTACCTCCCATTGACTGACCTTAGCTCTGGCAGTCTGAAAATGTTTTATCATAAATAAAGGTGATAAGTGAATCAAAGTTTCTGCCTGTCTTTCAGTTAAATTTAACTGTTGAAGTACTTCACTTATATTAATTAGACTTGTGTCAATCATATTACTCTGCAAACTTAAACGAATACCAAGTAGTTTGATTTAATAAAAACATTTTACATTTTCTTTTAAAGTTTAAACATTATTAATTATTGCAATTGTTAGTGTAATCATATGATCCTTAACTATCATGACTCAATTATGTAAAGATACATTGTTAAAATCAGATAATCTGGCCACTGCTGGGATTTAATCTACAAGTAAATATCCAGTAGATACAGCAGTGTACCTAGAGCATGTGGCACCCAGGGCGGGTCCTGGGTTTGGCACCCCCCAACACCCCTCCTCCAAAAAAAAAAAACCTACTAAATGTTTAAAATGTGTTATTTTTTTTACATTTTTAAAGATGTATTACACAAATTTGTAAACTTTTTAAAACCTCTGCCCCCTTTTACAAAATCCCTGCACCCTCTCACACACTGTTACAGGCAGACAGTCACACACAGTTACAAGCAGACAGTCACACATATAGTCACAGGCAGTCATACACACAGTTACAGGTAGAGAGTTACACACACACACACACACAGTCATTTACAAGCAGTAACACACAGTCGCGCACACTGATACAGGCAGACAGTCACATATACATGTCACACAAATGGTCAAAGGCAGACAGTCATACACATAGTTACAGCCATACACACACAGTTACAGGCAGCATCACACAGTCACAGGCAGACTGTCACACACAGTCACAGTCATATAGGTACAAACAGTCACAGTCATATAGGTACACACAGTCACAGTCAGACAGGTACACACAGTCACAGGCAGTCACACACACACACACACACACAGTTACAGGCAGTTACAGGAAGACAGTTATACACACAGAGTTACAGGCAGACAGTTACACACACACACACAGTTACAGGCAGACCATTACATACACACACAGACACACACAGTTACAGGCAGAGAGTTACACACACACACACACACACAGTTACAAGCAGACCATTAAACACACACACACACACAGTTACAGACAGTCACACACACACATTAACAGGCAGACAGTTACACACACACACACACACACATACACACAGTTACAGGGAGACCGTTACACACACACACACACACACACACACACACAGTTACAGGCAGACCGTTACACACACAATTACAGGCAGACAGTTACACACACACACAGTTATACAGGCAGACAGTAACACACACATACACACAGTACAGGCAGACAGTTACACACACACACACACAGTTAGACAGTAACACACACACACACACAGACATTTACAGGCAGATAGTTACTCACACACACACACGCACACAAACACACACACACACAAACACACACAGTTACAGGCAGATAGTTACACACACACACAAACAGTTACAGGCAGACAGTTACACACACACACACACAGTTACAGGCAGACAATTACACACACACACACACACACACACACACACACAGAGTTACAGGCAGATAGTTACACACACACCCACACAGTTACAGGCAGATAGTTACACACACACACAGTTACAGGCAGACAGTTACATACACACACACATACACACACACACTTACAGACAGTGTGGGCTGGAGGAGTGGATTCCCTGGCCTGAAGTCCTTCCCTGGAGCCTGGTAGGTGGAGGAGTAGGGATTTAATCTTGCTGCACCTCCATGTGCAGCAGTAACAGCAGCGGGTAAGGGCCGTGTTAAGCCCCGCCCCCGCTCTCGGATTGGCCCCACCCCCAAAAATCTGTAGCTTCGCCCCTTCTTCTTTCCGTGTGGCTAGTTCAGCAATTAGTCTCTCCGTGTCTCTCCATGGGGCGCAGCTCACACATCCCCCTTACCATTAGCCCTCAGACCAGGGTCATGGCACCCCCATACCTGGTGGCACGCGGGGTGGACCGCCCCCTCCGCTCCCCCTTAGTCCGCCACTGAGTAGATATAAGGGAATCTGCATGGTTTAGCTATTTCCTTTTGCTGGCACAGGCATTAATGTACATTCATCTGGATAATCAGCTAGTATGCTCATGCAGGAGAAACGTGTTAGTGTTTTTTAAAGCTGTTTTATGTTACTGATTTTTTATCTCCAATAAAGATAGCCCATTTATGCTATTGGAGCCTCCAAGCCTATTCTTTTCTCTTATTTTATTAAATAATATAATTCCTTTTAACTCTCTCCAACACCCCCAAAGGAGGACTCGAGGATACCGGCCTACTGCCATTGGCAAGGAGATATACCCTACTACCACTGGAGTCCCCCTTTTGAGGACATCCAAGGACCATCTACATATCCATAGACGGGCATTGTACCGTCCAGGCGCACATATCTGGAGTTGAGTATAGGCTCCCAAAAATTGTAAGTGCAATTCCTTTCCTTGCATTTACTATCACTTAAGATCTCAACATACTACACTATATCCGTGTCTTTTTCCTTCACTCCTCCATATCGCTCTGAGCGTGGTAATTCCTTAACAGGGGCTGCTCCCTGATTCTACTATTTACATTATCAGTACTATGTTCCATCTTGAGAAATAGCTGGGTGTTGACAGTTATCAGCCTTTATTTCTTGTTCTGGTCATCTTCTGTCTGTCTGTAAACATAATAGCAATGTTCAAAATTAGTGTGGCGGAACCAGCCTCGCCACTGTCCACTGAGAAGCCTGGTTGCTCGCCTGCTCCCTTTAGACTATGGCCCGGCATTTAAAACCTTTTATGTTCCCTGCAGAAAGGCATATTCGTGCCTTTCTGCCGGGATGGTCGGTAGATTCAATCTACCGAACAAAGTACCGAACGATCGACCACCTGGGAACTGGCGTGTACCGTCAATTGAACGCCCAGAAGCTGCGGTTAACCGCAGCTTAATTGGCAAACACTGGGTGGCCTTTGTTCGTTTGCTGAACATGTTGCAGCGGCCGTTTTAACTCCCGAACGGCCAACGGTGTTCAGCGCCCAAACTATGGAACTGGAAACGGACACTTATTTGCGCGAACACCGCTGAGCCGCCAGCCTCCTTACCTCTGCATTCGGTAGTGGAACGAATGATTGTTCATTCGGTAGTTTGACCGTATGAAAAGCATCACCCCATATAGCTATGCCATGGACCCTATTCGTGTAACGAAAGACTATGGCTCCATGGCGATTGAACTGTATGTATGTGATCTGAGCGTCATTCGGTAGTAATGTGAGCTGAGATCTAAGCTATCTGGGAATATGTAGAATGTGTGTGTTTTATGTGATAAAGGTAACTTTGTATGTAATTTTATGTCTTTTTACTGAAAATGTGTGTAATGGAGTTTTGCCTCTGTCCTTGGAGATAATTGCATTACTTCCCAATTATCTCCAGGCCAGAGAGGAGGGATTGTGATGCATTGTGGGATTGTTGAAATGTGTAAGTCTGTGATTGGTCCTTTTACCCTTTGTGTCCCAGTCTTCCATCTGGTCCCCTAGGGGAGTGTCTACCAGGTGGGAGACCTGCATAAAAGCCGGGCAGGTAGCCCCAGTAAACCAGATTCTTCTTGACCCTCAAAACTAAGTGTCATCTCGTTCTTGGGGGGAATTGGATTGTATGCTGATTGCCAGGAGTGTAAGCTGATTGTATGCTTTTCCTGTTCGGCTGTTTCCAGTATTCGTGTGCTTCCAGTTCTGGAGTTGGAGGATTTGTGTAGTTTGCAGCTCGGGAGATTGGTGCTTGCAGTAGCTGTCTGTGCATCTGGAGAGGGGAATATCGCCTAAACGGTTTTAACCTCTTGTGTGAAAAATGGTCCGTCACACTTAGCTTAGCACTTCTTTTCAGCATAAGGAGGCTGTTTGTGGTAGTCATCCTATGGTAATGGCATGGCTGTGATTGGCCAGTGCAGCATGTGACCCAGCCTCTATATATAAGCTAAAGCCGCGTAGCGCCGCACGCACATGCGGTCTTATTAGTGTAGGGAGAGGATGCTGCCGCTGATAGGAACAGCTTAGGAAACAATTCAAACTAGTACATTAGTGGGGTGGGGTGCACTTCATAGCTGAGCGTCAAATTGAAGCTTCAAATACCGCGGTTACATCAGAGGTTTAAAAAGTCAATTTTTTGGGTGCTAAATTGTACATTAGTGGGATAGTACATTAGTGGGGTGCACTTCATATCTGAGAGTCAAATAGAAGCATCAAATACTGCTGTCACATTGCAGTTTTAAAACTTAAAATTGTTTGGGTGCTAAAAAGTACATTAGTGGGGTGCACTTCAAATCTGAGAGTGAAATAGAAACGTCAAATACTGCTGTCACATTGCAGTTTTAAAACTTAAAATTGTTTGGGTGCTAAAAAGTACATTAGTGGGGTGCACTTCAAATCTGAGAGTCAAATAGAAACGTCAAATACTGCTGTCACATTGCAGTTTTAAAACTTAAAATTATTTGGGTGCTAAACTGCTAAATAGTATTTTAGTGGGGTGCATTTCATATCTGAGAGTCAAATCGAAGCGTCTAATAGTGTGCTTACAGCGCAGTTGTAAAAATTCTAATTTTCTGGGTGCTAATCTGCTAAATAGTACATTTGCGGACTGCACTTAATATCTGAGAGTCAAATAGAAGCATCTAATAGTGTGCTTACAGCGCAGTGGTAAACATTCTTATTTTCTGGGTGCTAATCTGCTAAATAGTACATTTTGGGGCCTGCTCTTCATATCTGAGAGTCAAATAGAAGCGTCTAATAGTGTGCTTACAGCGCAGTTGTAAAAGTTCTAATTTTCTGGGTGCCAATCTGCTAAATAGTACATTCTTATTTTATGGGTGTTAATCTGCTAAATAGTACATTTTGTGGCCTGCTCTTCATATCTGAGAGTCAAATAGAAGTGTCTAATAGTGTGCTTACTGCGCAGTTGTAAACATTCTAATTGTTTTGCTGCTAGTCTGCTAAATAGTACATTTGTGCACTTCATATCTGAGTCTGCAGTGCACTTCATATCTGAGAGTCAAATAGAAGCGTCAAATACTGCGCAGTTGTAAACATTCTAATTGTTTGGCTGCTAATCTGCTGCTTACATTGGAGTTTTAAAAAGTCAATTTTTTGGGGGGTTCTAAATAGTATATTTGGGGTGTTCACTTCATATCTGAGAGTCAAATCGAAGCGTAACTTTGATTTGAATTTACTACATCGGTCACTTGTAATATTGTTTCACACCTACAACACTTGTTACACAGATCTAAGTGATAGAAAACAGATTGATATTTTCTACACTAGAAACTACCAGATAACAAGCTGCTATATTTAAACCAGTGATCAATAGCTAAGAGGTACTCCAACAATATTGTAATTCTGGGGCAATACCCTCACAAGTCAAACTGAGAGGTCAGTTTATAGGGAAAACTGTTGCCTGGATACAATTCTAAAACAATTTCCATATGTCCTTTGCAGACTTTACATGCTGGAAAAAACACAGGTGCCAACTGCTGTGGCTTTCTGCAGTGTGCATACCGGCAAGGAGGGCAGGGTTGAGGAGTGGGTGGAAGATGATGTGGAGGATGATGAGGTCCAAGACCCCACATGGAATCAAGATCATGCGAGTGACGTGTGCAGTTTGGAGGAAGAGGCACTGGTCGCACAGAGGCACCAGCACAGCATAAGAGGAACAGGGTGCAAAAGCGGAGCGGCCGTCTCCTAGCTCTCGTCGGCATGTATTAGCTTGAGAATTACCAGTTATCCAAGTAATACATGTAGTGATCAAAGGATCCATAATTGAGTTGAGCAAACTCGAACTGCAAAGTTTACGCGCCTGCTGCCTTCCTTGCATGTGGTAGCCGTTTTTCAGGGTCCCTGTACGGAATGGAACCCTGATTCCCCGTTACCCGTGGTCACCATGGTAGGCGCAGAAACTGGCATCGGAAGTTGATATGGATGACATCCGCATGCAAAGTAGCCACCATGGGGATGTGCGATTTGCCCGAGGTTCTCTAGAGTCAACAAAGTTCCTGTGCAACTATAATGTCAACAGCTACTCTGTGGAACAGAGTTGTCTTTTTTTATATGTCCCAATATTTTGGGGGCTACCCCAATTAGAAAAAAAAAATATATATATATATATATATATATATATATATATTGTGATTATGTGAAGGCAGAGAGGCCTTTAACATTTAACCCCAGGGGAAGTACATGTTGTATGTGTGGTGTGCAACACAAAGCTATCTTTAGTTATGGGCCCCTGGGGTGGAGCATTTGGAGAGAAGGGTGGGCCAATGCCCCACTCCTCAGTTTATTCACAACTGGGAGAAATAAGGTCCAGGCCAGAGATTTTTGGAACTGTCTCCAACCCACTGCTCAGCTGCAGATAATCAACTGTAGCAGTGGGAATAAACCCCTCCCTGCTAGGAAGGTAAAGGGGGATTGCTGGCTTCCTCCCTGGAAGCAGGTTGGAGAGAGGCTGTTCTTTCCAGTGAGAGAGTCAAGGAGACTGAGCACTTGGAGTGCAAAAGGAAAGCAGTCAAGGCTAGATTGGAGTACTGGGAGTGCGGAAAAGAGAGAGAATTTTGTTTATTTCTAGAAGGAATGGAAGCCACATACTAACCGAGTGTGGAGTGCAGAGATCTGACAAAGGCACTAGGTTGGTGAACCCAAATGTTATTTTGTTTTAGTTTAACCCTTGAGGGAGAGGGAATCTGATGTTAGTTAGTGCTCAGACGAGCTAGGCTTTTGTTTATAGGGATTTGTGTTATTGTTGTTTTTTTCATTTGCTGCTGTATATGTGGTGGAGTTTAACAATAAAACTGCCTGGATTATATGAAAACCAAAGGACTGTGCCTGTTGTTTACCCTAGAGGACCATGCTATCTGCAGACAAGGATCACAATATTTATATATATATATATATATATATATATATATATATATATATATATATATATAAAAACAGTGTTGGCTACCTCATCCTCCTCCTCCACCGCCACGGTCACCACCTCCTCAACCTATGGGTCACTTAGTATAAACTAGGTACACATTAGCAGAGGCTTGTGAAGGCCTTTTTTCCATGCATCAGGAGTTGAGCATTTCTCCATGCATCAGGACTGCAAAAAATGCACTGCAGGCCTCAAATGTTTCTTTTGTTGTATGTCCCAATATTTTGTGGGCTACCACAATTAAAAAAATAAAAAATAAAAAATAAATAACAGTGTTGGCTACCTCATGCTCCTCCTTCACGGCTGCTTCCACCTACACCGCCATGGTCACCGCTTCCTCAACCTATGGCTCACTTAGTATAAACTAGGTACACATTAGCAGAGGCTTGTGAAGGCCTTTTCCCCATGCATCAGGAGTTGAGCATTTCTCCATGCATCAGGACTGCAAGAAATGCACCGCAGGCCGCAAATGTTTCTTTTTTTTAATTGTCCCAATATTTTGGGGGCTACCCCAATTAAAAAAAAAAGTGTTGGATACTTCCTCCTCTTCCACCGCCGCTTCCACCGCCACGGTCACCGCCTCCTCAACCTATGGGTCACTTAGT
>OW240922.1:34157443-34207851 GCA_933207985.1 Pelobates cultripes | reverse complement strand
ACAAATTTGTAAACTTTTTAAAACCTCTGCCCCCTTTTACAAAATCCCTGCACCCTCTCACACACTGTTACAGGCAGACAGTCACACACAGTTACAAGCAGACAGTCACACATATAGTCACAGGCAGTCATACACACAGTTACAGGTAGAGAGTTACACACACACACACACACAGTCATTTACAAGCAGTAACACACAGTCGCGCACACTGATACAGGCAGACAGTCACATATACATGTCACACAAATGGTCAAAGGCAGACAGTCATACACATAGTTACAGCCATACACACACAGTTACAGGCAGCATCACACAGTCACAGGCAGACTGTCACACACAGTCACAGTCATATAGGTACAAACAGTCACAGTCATATAGGTACACACAGTCACAGTCAGACAGGTACACACAGTCACAGGCAGTCACACACACACACACACACACAGTTACAGGCAGTTACAGGAAGACAGTTATACACACAGAGTTACAGGCAGACAGTTACACACACACACACAGTTACAGGCAGACCATTACATACACACACAGACACACACAGTTACAGGCAGAGAGTTACACACACACACACACACACAGTTACAAGCAGACCATTAAACACACACACACACACAGTTACAGACAGTCACACACACACATTAACAGGCAGACAGTTACACACACACACACACACACATACACACAGTTACAGGGAGACCGTTACACACACACACACACACACACACACACACAGTTACAGGCAGACCGTTACACACACAATTACAGGCAGACAGTTACACACACACACAGTTATACAGGCAGACAGTAACACACACATACACACAGTACAGGCAGACAGTTACACACACACACACACAGTTAGACAGTAACACACACACACACACAGACATTTACAGGCAGATAGTTACTCACACACACACACGCACACAAACACACACACACACAAACACACACAGTTACAGGCAGATAGTTACACACACACACAAACAGTTACAGGCAGACAGTTACACACACACACACACAGTTACAGGCAGACAATTACACACACACACACACACACACACACACACACAGAGTTACAGGCAGATAGTTACACACACACCCACACAGTTACAGGCAGATAGTTACACACACACACAGTTACAGGCAGACAGTTACATACACACACACATACACACACACACTTACAGACAGTGTGGGCTGGAGGAGTGGATTCCCTGGCCTGAAGTCCTTCCCTGGAGCCTGGTAGGTGGAGGAGTAGGGATTTAATCTTGCTGCACCTCCATGTGCAGCAGTAACAGCAGCGGGTAAGGGCCGTGTTAAGCCCCGCCCCCGCTCTCGGATTGGCCCCACCCCCAAAAATCTGTAGCTTCGCCCCTTCTTCTTTCCGTGTGGCTAGTTCAGCAATTAGTCTCTCCGTGTCTCTCCATGGGGCGCAGCTCACACATCCCCCTTACCATTAGCCCTCAGACCAGGGTCATGGCACCCCCATACCTGGTGGCACGCGGGGTGGACCGCCCCCTCCGCTCCCCCTTAGTCCGCCACTGAGTAGATATAAGGGAATCTGCATGGTTTAGCTATTTCCTTTTGCTGGCACAGGCATTAATGTACATTCATCTGGATAATCAGCTAGTATGCTCATGCAGGAGAAACGTGTTAGTGTTTTTTAAAGCTGTTTTATGTTACTGATTTTTTATCTCCAATAAAGATAGCCCATTTATGCTATTGGAGCCTCCAAGCCTATTCTTTTCTCTTATTTTATTAAATAATATAATTCCTTTTAACTCTCTCCAACACCCCCAAAGGAGGACTCGAGGATACCGGCCTACTGCCATTGGCAAGGAGATATACCCTACTACCACTGGAGTCCCCCTTTTGAGGACATCCAAGGACCATCTACATATCCATAGACGGGCATTGTACCGTCCAGGCGCACATATCTGGAGTTGAGTATAGGCTCCCAAAAATTGTAAGTGCAATTCCTTTCCTTGCATTTACTATCACTTAAGATCTCAACATACTACACTATATCCGTGTCTTTTTCCTTCACTCCTCCATATCGCTCTGAGCGTGGTAATTCCTTAACAGGGGCTGCTCCCTGATTCTACTATTTACATTATCAGTACTATGTTCCATCTTGAGAAATAGCTGGGTGTTGACAGTTATCAGCCTTTATTTCTTGTTCTGGTCATCTTCTGTCTGTCTGTAAACATAATAGCAATGTTCAAAATTAGTGTGGCGGAACCAGCCTCGCCACTGTCCACTGAGAAGCCTGGTTGCTCGCCTGCTCCCTTTAGACTATGGCCCGGCATTTAAAACCTTTTATGTTCCCTGCAGAAAGGCATATTCGTGCCTTTCTGCCGGGATGGTCGGTAGATTCAATCTACCGAACAAAGTACCGAACGATCGACCACCTGGGAACTGGCGTGTACCGTCAATTGAACGCCCAGAAGCTGCGGTTAACCGCAGCTTAATTGGCAAACACTGGGTGGCCTTTGTTCGTTTGCTGAACATGTTGCAGCGGCCGTTTTAACTCCCGAACGGCCAACGGTGTTCAGCGCCCAAACTATGGAACTGGAAACGGACACTTATTTGCGCGAACACCGCTGAGCCGCCAGCCTCCTTACCTCTGCATTCGGTAGTGGAACGAATGATTGTTCATTCGGTAGTTTGACCGTATGAAAAGCATCACCCCATATAGCTATGCCATGGACCCTATTCGTGTAACGAAAGACTATGGCTCCATGGCGATTGAACTGTATGTATGTGATCTGAGCGTCATTCGGTAGTAATGTGAGCTGAGATCTAAGCTATCTGGGAATATGTAGAATGTGTGTGTTTTATGTGATAAAGGTAACTTTGTATGTAATTTTATGTCTTTTTACTGAAAATGTGTGTAATGGAGTTTTGCCTCTGTCCTTGGAGATAATTGCATTACTTCCCAATTATCTCCAGGCCAGAGAGGAGGGATTGTGATGCATTGTGGGATTGTTGAAATGTGTAAGTCTGTGATTGGTCCTTTTACCCTTTGTGTCCCAGTCTTCCATCTGGTCCCCTAGGGGAGTGTCTACCAGGTGGGAGACCTGCATAAAAGCCGGGCAGGTAGCCCCAGTAAACCAGATTCTTCTTGACCCTCAAAACTAAGTGTCATCTCGTTCTTGGGGGGAATTGGATTGTATGCTGATTGCCAGGAGTGTAAGCTGATTGTATGCTTTTCCTGTTCGGCTGTTTCCAGTATTCGTGTGCTTCCAGTTCTGGAGTTGGAGGATTTGTGTAGTTTGCAGCTCGGGAGATTGGTGCTTGCAGTAGCTGTCTGTGCATCTGGAGAGGGGAATATCGCCTAAACGGTTTTAACCTCTTGTGTGAAAAATGGTCCGTCACACTTAGCTTAGCACTTCTTTTCAGCATAAGGAGGCTGTTTGTGGTAGTCATCCTATGGTAATGGCATGGCTGTGATTGGCCAGTGCAGCATGTGACCCAGCCTCTATATATAAGCTAAAGCCGCGTAGCGCCGCACGCACATGCGGTCTTATTAGTGTAGGGAGAGGATGCTGCCGCTGATAGGAACAGCTTAGGAAACAATTCAAACTAGTACATTAGTGGGGTGGGGTGCACTTCATAGCTGAGCGTCAAATTGAAGCTTCAAATACCGCGGTTACATCAGAGGTTTAAAAAGTCAATTTTTTGGGTGCTAAATTGTACATTAGTGGGATAGTACATTAGTGGGGTGCACTTCATATCTGAGAGTCAAATAGAAGCATCAAATACTGCTGTCACATTGCAGTTTTAAAACTTAAAATTGTTTGGGTGCTAAAAAGTACATTAGTGGGGTGCACTTCAAATCTGAGAGTGAAATAGAAACGTCAAATACTGCTGTCACATTGCAGTTTTAAAACTTAAAATTGTTTGGGTGCTAAAAAGTACATTAGTGGGGTGCACTTCAAATCTGAGAGTCAAATAGAAACGTCAAATACTGCTGTCACATTGCAGTTTTAAAACTTAAAATTATTTGGGTGCTAAACTGCTAAATAGTATTTTAGTGGGGTGCATTTCATATCTGAGAGTCAAATCGAAGCGTCTAATAGTGTGCTTACAGCGCAGTTGTAAAAATTCTAATTTTCTGGGTGCTAATCTGCTAAATAGTACATTTGCGGACTGCACTTAATATCTGAGAGTCAAATAGAAGCATCTAATAGTGTGCTTACAGCGCAGTGGTAAACATTCTTATTTTCTGGGTGCTAATCTGCTAAATAGTACATTTTGGGGCCTGCTCTTCATATCTGAGAGTCAAATAGAAGCGTCTAATAGTGTGCTTACAGCGCAGTTGTAAAAGTTCTAATTTTCTGGGTGCCAATCTGCTAAATAGTACATTCTTATTTTATGGGTGTTAATCTGCTAAATAGTACATTTTGTGGCCTGCTCTTCATATCTGAGAGTCAAATAGAAGTGTCTAATAGTGTGCTTACTGCGCAGTTGTAAACATTCTAATTGTTTTGCTGCTAGTCTGCTAAATAGTACATTTGTGCACTTCATATCTGAGTCTGCAGTGCACTTCATATCTGAGAGTCAAATAGAAGCGTCAAATACTGCGCAGTTGTAAACATTCTAATTGTTTGGCTGCTAATCTGCTGCTTACATTGGAGTTTTAAAAAGTCAATTTTTTGGGGGGTTCTAAATAGTATATTTGGGGTGTTCACTTCATATCTGAGAGTCAAATCGAAGCGTAACTTTGATTCGAATTTACTACAACGGTCACTTGTAATATTGTTTCACACCTACAACACTTGTTACACAGATCTAAGTGATAGAAAACAGATTGATATTTTCTACACTAGAAACTACCAGATAACAAGCTGCTATATTTAAACCAGTGATCAATAGCTAAGAGGTACTTCAACAAGATTGCAATTCTGGGGTAATACCCTCACAAGTAAAACTGAGAGGTCAGTTTATAGGGAAAACTGTTGCCTGGATACAATTCTAAAACAATTTCCATATGTCCTTTGCAGACTTTCCATGCTGGAAAAACACAGGTGCCAACTGCTGTGGCTTTCTGCAGTGTGCATACCGGCAAGGAGGGCAGGGTTGAGGAGTGGGTGGAAGATGATGTGTGCTAATCTGCTAAATAGTACATTTTGTGGCCTGCTCTTCATATCTGAGAGTCAAATAGAAGCGTCTAACACTGCGGTTTTAGTGCAATTGTAAACATTCTAATAGTTTTTCTGCTAAACTGCTAAATAGTACATTTTGGGGTGTGCTCTTCATATCTTAGAGTCAAATAGAAGCGTCTAATAGTGTGCTTACAGCGCAGTTGTAAAAATTCTAATTTTCTGGGTGCTAATCTGCTAAATAGTACATTTTGGGGCCTGCGGTGCACTTCATATCTGAGAGTGAAATCGAAGCGTCTAATAGTGTGCTTACAGCGCAGTAGTAAACATTTTTATTTTCTGGGTGTTAATCTGCTAAATAGTACATTTTGGGGCCTGCTCTTCATATCTGAGCGTCAAATAGAAGCATCTAATAGTGTGCTTACTGCGCAGTTGTAAACATTCTAATTTTTTTGCTGCTAACCTGCTAAATATACATTTGCAGCCTGCGGTGCACTTCATATCTGAGAGTAGAATAGAAGCGTCAAATAGTGCACTTACTGCGCAGTTGTAAACATTCTAATTGTTTTGCTGCTAATCTGCTGCTTACATTGGAGTTTTAAAAAGTCTAATTTTTTTTGGTGCTAAATAGTATATTTGGGGTGTTCACTTCATATCTGAGAGTCAAATCAAAGCGTAACTTTGATTCGAATTTACTACATTGGTCACTTGTAATATTGTTTCACACGTACATCACTTGTTACACAGATCTAAGTGATAGAAAACAGATTGATATTTTCTACACTAGAAACTACCAGATAACAAGCTGCAAAAACACAGGTGCCAACTGTTGTGGCTTTCTGCAGTGTGCAAGGAGGGCAGGGTTGAGGAGTGGGTGGTAGATGATGTGGAGGATGATGAGGTCCTAGACTCCACATGGAATCAAGGTCATGCGAGTGACGTGTGCAGTTTGGAGGAAGAGGTGCTGGTCGCACAGAGGCACCAGCACAGCATAAGAGGGAGCAGGGTGCAAAAGCGGAGCGGCCATCCCCTAGCGCTCGTCGGAATGTATTAGCTCGAGAATTACCAGTTATCCAAGTAATACATGTAGCGATCAAAGGATCCATAATAGAGTTGAGCGAACTCGAACTGCAAAGTTCGGGTTCGTACCAGATTTAACAATCCATTGGGCAGTCCGGTGACCAGGACCCAGACACTGTCTGGGAGGCGGTCGGACGACCGTGACCCAGTATGCCTGATGTTGAAGTTAGGAGTCACAGGGTGGAATGGATTAGCAGGGTCTGGTACAGGGTAACCGCATGCCCCCTGCTGTTGAGCACCAGCGTTTGTGCGGTCACATACCAGGACCCTGATGCAGCTTCAGTAAAAAGAGTACTGGATACCAGAAGCCATCATCAGACTGATCCACAACTTGGAACAGGATGTGACATTCACTGTAGCGGCTGTGCACACTTTTGGCATTGCCATACTGCTGCTGCTCGCCTGTCTGCACTGCAGCGTAACTTCGGCCTTCCCGCTCACCGCCTCATGAGACTGTGCGAGCAGCAGCAGGCGATAGTGGGGTTTCAGCTGCAGCACGCGCGGGTAAGTGGCTCTGCACCAGACTTCCCTCCAATTGATCAGAGTTAAGGGATTTCAAGTGGACTCATTACGTTTACAGGGCCTCGAAAGAGTCCTGTATTGTTATTTGTCATCACTACTTTCCTGCGTTGGGAGTGGGTCATTTGCGCGCCTGCTGCCTTACTTGCATGTGGTAGCCGTTTCTCAGGGTCCCTGTATGGAATGGAACCCTGATTCCCCATTACTCATGGTCACCATGGTAGGCACAGAAACTGGCATCGAAAGTTGATATGGATGACATCCACATGCAAAGTCGCCGCCACGGGGATGTGCGATTGGTGAGGTTCTCTAGAGTCAACAAAGTGCCTGCGCAACTATGTCAACAGCTACTCTGCGGAACGGAGTTGTCTTTTTTATATGTCCCAATATTTTGGGGGCTACCCCAATTAATATATATATATATATATATATATATATATATATATATATATACATATAAAACCAGTGTTGGCTACCTCACCCTACTCCTCCACCGCCACGGTCACCCCCTCCTCAACCTATGGGTCACTTAGTATAAACTAGGTACACATTAGCAGATACTTGTGAAGGCCTTTGTTCTATCAAATTTCCCTACCCCGTTAGAAAACCCTACCCGCGTCACTTCCGGTGACGAAGCCGCACCGGAAGTGACGTTAGGACGGGGGGGGTGCGCCACCGCGCAGGCGCACACCACCCAGGTAGGGACTTAGCACAGCGAGTAGTCGACAAAAGACATAGTGCGCACGCGCACCAAAGTACTCCCGTCGGAGGTACAGCGCGCGTGCGCACTTGGGGACAGGGAGCGCTTCACACACACACACACCGCATGCGCAGTATAGGGGTAGGGAAATCTGATGGCCATTAAGCCCTGTGAAATCTCCCTACCGCTATACTGCGCATGCGCGGACTCTGATCGTCTGAGTACAGCATTTTCTGGGAACAGGTCAGTCTCTCCCTACTCCCAACACTCTCAGCCATCCGAGGGGAGGGGGTTCTATATTAGGGGGGTTTCAGTGCATTATATTGGGGAGTGGGGGGTTTTTAGTACATTATTATATTGGGGTCTGCGCCGTATATGGGGTCTGCGCTGTATGGGGGGGTCTGCGCTATATATGGGGGTCTGCGCTATATATGGGGGTCTGCACTATATATGGGGGTCTGCACTATATATGGGGGTCTGCGCTGTATGGGGGTCTGCACTATATATGGGGGTCTGCGCTGTATGGGGGTCTGCACTATCTCTATCTCTATCTCTATCTCTATCTCTATCTCTATCATCGCGAAACTCCAAGTTCCAGGAAGTGAAGCCTGCACTACCGAAAGTCACCAGGGACTGGTAGATATATACTATACAGTACTGGCAAAAGGTTATTAGGCTGCTATATGGAAACGGAGAGTGTGGATTTTACTTACTTTCAATAAAGCTGTTTTTAATTTTGGAAGCTGGTGTCCTGCCTATTTACACCAACATTGAAGTCCTGGTTCTTGGATTTAAAGCTGGATCAGTTAGAGCAGGCTTTTACTGCTCTTTTTTTGTGAGTGATATTCCTAATTCTATTTGCTGGTTTTTATATTTATGTAAAACAATATTATACTATGTTTCTCCATTTTTTTATCTCTTTTTACATATGTGCTTATGTGATTTGGAGAATTTAAGGAGACATATATTTCCCTTGTAAGTTATTTGTTTTGGATATTGAATTTTTACACCATCACATTTGCATTTTGCACTTATGTCACATTGAATGTGATTATATTGTATACACACTGTGTTTTTGCACAAAATATTTGCACATATTGCACTATTTGCACTTTTTAACATTTAAAGATACAGCGCACCTATTTTTATTTTGGATTTTAACCCATTCATAAACATAGCAGTTTCTGTGAAACTGCTATGTTTATGAAAAAATGGGTTAACCCTAGCTGGACCAGGCACCCAGACCACTTCATTAAGTGGTCTGGGTGCCTAGAGTGGTCCTTTAAGATACATTGGAAGCTACCGTTTTCTGGACATTCAATTTATAATTAGAGAGGAGGCTATATTGATGTATTACAGACATTACTTCAATAGCAGAGGTGTAGGTAGTAGCCAAAGTTAGAGGTATCATGAGCATATTGGCTAATTTTAAGTTCTTTATTATTGATTTCAAAACCTCTTATTTTTCTATTTAAATCTGATCTTGAATGTGAGGGGTTCATATACCAGAATGTACAAAAGGGGTGAGAGAGGGCAACCCTGGTAGGTGCCATTTGCTATATTAAACCCTGGCGGGTGCCATCTGCTGTATTAGTTTTATAATAGGATCTCTCAAATAATTCTGGAATTGGAACCCTATTTTCCATCAGCAGAGCAATGGTCAACTGAATTTCCCCCAGAGCTATGGGGGAGCCAAGTGCTTTAACGAATTCAGGGGCTAGTTTGGGCAGTGACAAATAATTTAGGTGGTTCCTAATATCTTGCATATAAGAGAAGCTATTAAAATGTTGGCCGGGTGAGTGGATATATACTGAGTAGTAATATTGTGTGAATATTTTTTTATATCCTCAGGCTGTAGAGCAATGTGCCCCCCTGAATCGTTATGGCAGCTATCAGTCTTGATTTGGGTCTGGACCTTAAGGCCTTTTGCAATAATGGATCCATTACATTGGATTTTTCATAAAGCAATTATTTGGACCATAGGACTGAGCTAGCTATATTGTCCTAGATAGCCTACTAGGAACTCAGATGTGTACTTTAAAAAAGGAACTCTCTAAGCACCATAAGCACTTCAGCAAGCTGTAGTAGTTTCATCCTGTTGTTACTTTAAAAGTAACTATTATCACTTTAAACTATAATCTTATTTATTCTAGTGAAAAATGCATTGTCCATTATAGTACTATAGTATAATAATAACATGACACATACAATAACAGTCATTGAAATTTGTATAATTCACTTTCTCGTGCCAGTTCCAAAGGGAAGTGAAAATAGAAATATATATTTCTTAACCATTACCACATGTGTATGAAACTCACTTGCAAAACACAGATCACATGATTCAACTGAATAATAAAAATACATGGCATTTCCTCTTGCATCCTAAATACCTCAAACTTAAGTAACCACTGTTTTCAGGCAGAAATGTACTAAGATAACCTCTGATTTCATGCAGAAATAATACAGATACATCAGAATAAGATCAAAAAATAGAAAGGAGAAAAGTGGATGTAATCAGTACTACTTGAAAACTATCCGTCAATTATATTATTAGCAAAAATATACAAGGTTGTTCATTAAAGCAGTACATAATTAAATATGCTGGACACAAACCAAGACTCTATGCCTTATTCTGTCAGAACAAATGTCTGTCAATATCACATTTTTAGTTTGTAACACTTCAAGTGATTTCAAATCGGTGAGTGGTGTGCAGGCCAGTGTCACTCTGGGGGATGCCCGTTGGTATGTCTGTGGAGGAGTTTGGGCCCTATTTACTGGAGGGCATCGTGCCGTCCGCGGCTGCTTGGATTGAACCTCTCGGCTGCTGCGTGTGTGAGGGGCTTGTGGCTTGGGTCGTGAGGCGTTCCTTTTTCTGCCCTTTTTGTAAGTGGGAGTCTCCTGTGTTTCTCCAGATTGTCTCTCCGGTTTAGGTGGTCGTTTGGGTGTTCTTGTCGGTTGTTGTGTCCAGCTTAGCACTGGCTTGCGCAGTCTGTGTGCCGCATGTCCTTGGCCTGAGGCCTTAACGGGGATTCGCGCCTTCTTGCCGCAGATCCCGATTTGGGGGTCCTGGTCCCAGGGATGTTCCGGTGTTCGGTTTCTACCCTGGGTGTGTGGCTGGCGGAGGCAGCTGCTTTGGGCCCCCTTGGTATAACTGGCCCGAGGCAGCTGCCCCTTTTGACCCTTGTATAATGCTATCACATCCCCTCTGAGGCGCTGTTTTTATAAACGCAACATTTACATTTGTTAACCTTTCCTCTTAACTAAAATATGCCATTCCTTTTAAAAATATTGTAGCCTGCCATGTGCCATACTATCCTTCTTTAGAACACATGTCCAAAATCGCATAGCCTATTCAAGGTGTAGTCTTACTATTCATTTATAAAGAGGTAAAAAAAAAAAATTCATCTCGAGAATTAATGTCACTTTTTATACATGACAATACCTTCATGACTTTAGCAACTTCTGACTGACATTGCACATTGTTGCCTTGTTTGTCTATAACAATCCCTAAAATCCTTCTCGTGTGTTATCTCTAATTCACTATTGTTTAGGTTGTAAATTGCTTGTGCATAACTTTGCATTTATCTACATAAAATTTAATCTGCCATTTGAGTGCCCAGTCCCTCTATCTATCTGCAATTAAGTAATATTCTGCTCACATTATATTACTTTACAGAATTGTGTGTCATCTACAAAAACTAAAACTTTCAATGCCTATTTCAAAATGACTTATTAAAATGTTAAACTGAAGTGTAAAACTGGAAGCTAATTGCAATAAAATGTACCCTGGAGGAATGACAACATCTGTTGTAGGACACCTTCCATTACGATGCTTTCAGATGATCGCAATTTAGAATATCTGAGATCTGCTAAAGGCTACGGCCTCGCCAGAATACATATCATCCCGGTTCAAACAACCAGAAGACTGATGCCTTGTCCAGGATATCAGATCCATGTAAGGAGACACCTGATACAATATTACCTGCTCATCAATTTCTTGCGGCAAACATGTAAATTCTTGATTGTATTCAGAGTATGAATAGCCGTCCACCAGATGTAACTTCTCCCTTGTGCTTCAATCAAGTACTCTGGTACTTTGATTCCTGAATATTTGTTCATCCTAATCTTCAAACACAGATTCTCAATCTGTTCCCTGATAACCTGCCTACAGATCACTGTGTTATTACCCAAACTCTAGAATGCATCAGTCTCTATTTCTGGTGGCTAACCCTTATTAAAGACACCAAAGAGTATGTCTGTTTATGCAAACTCTGTGCCCAGTCAAAAACCCCTAAGTTCAAACCAGTCGGTATCCTGCAACCTTCCTCTGTTCCAACAATACTCTGGTTGGAAATTGCAATGCTTCTTGTCTCTGACACTTGACTTCTGACATCCTGCTCGTGGATCTCCTGATTTTTGCTAATAACAAGACTTACCAATTAACTCCAGAATATTACCCCTTAACAACCCTTCAAATATTTTCCCAGCCACAGAAGTTAAGCTTACAGGTCTAAAATGTACAGGCAAATATTTGTTTTAATCCTTCTTGAATATAGGAACCACATTGCCTTATTCAAATCCTCTGGCACAATTGCTGAAAGAAAATAATCCTGGAAGATGAAAAACAGAGGTTTACTTATTTGCACCCCTAGCTCTTTAAATACTTGTGGGTGATTCATTTCCATATCTCTTACCTTAGGTTCCTCCTTAACATATACAGAAAGAAAAATAGTTATTTAAAATATCTGCCTTTTTCTGGTCTTCATTTACTAACACTCTCATCTCTGTTTTCCGTGTACCTACACTTTTGAATCATTTTTTTAGAATTTATGTACTTAAAAAAAGTATTGGGTATGGTTTTGCTCTCTTAGGCTTCTTTCTCATTTTCTTTTCTTTTTTTTAAATCAGACAACCTTCCGAGAAGAATATCATATTCTCTGTACTCTGGTTTGTCATCATGTTACTGTGTATTTATTATATCAAAAATTTTAATCAAAAATCCCTAACCCCTCTGTAGACAAACAACACCCACCATCTAGAATTGCGACCTCAAACCGCTGAGTAGCCATCAACAAAAAAAAAATGTAATAGATAAATAAATAATAAACCTGAATTTAGAATCGTCCTTTCCTCTGGGATTTTTTAAAGGGAAATTATTGTTCCAGGGCTGCTTTATCTTATAATATATTTCCATCTAAGCCTGAGCTAAAAAAAAAAGCCATTTTCCATCAGAGCAAACTGGTTGATCTTATTTTCAACTTCTCCCCAACTTATTAGACTCTGACTTTTCCACTTGCGAGCTAATGTAAGCTTCATAGCCAACAGAATATGAATGACTAAACTCATTTTTGCTTCTGCCAGAGTGTCTAACTCACAATGTAATAGAGCAGTTTTCAGGTGAGGACTGATAACCATATTGGTCAAATTCAAGATCAAAAGAAAAATCTCCTCCCAAATGTTTTTAATAAGTTTACACTCCCACCATATATTTTATTTCTCATTTTCTAATAAATCCAGTTAGCTTTTTGCATGCATTACTGATTTCCATATGTCTTATATAGAATGCCTCTGATTTTTCTGATGTAAATGCTTTACATGCCATTTTCTTATTTTTTATTCCTTGATTTACCTTTCCACTGAGCTACATTGATTTCAATGTGTTCTTTTATATTTATTACCTAATGGTACATACTGAGAAGTGTACCTAATATTTGTTTGAAGCTATGCCATTTATCAGCAGTGTTTTTTTCACTAGTGTTTATGCTAGTCAATGCGTTGTAAAGCTACCATAATTTTATTGATATTTGACTTTTTTAAATGATATGTTTTAGCATATTTATTTATTCGTAAAATATTTAATATCAACATTGTTTGTTATAACCAGATCAAGACAATCGTCCTTTCTAGTTGGTACTTGTGGCAGTTGTGACATGAAGGTGTCATTTAACAGGTATCATCAACATTATTTGTTATAACCAAATTAAGCCATAAAGTGCCACAAGTTTTAAGGCCGTTTGGCCTGTATTTGTGGGAGGGGCTTAAATTAATTCACTCCCCTATATAAGGGACACCCCTTACCTGACTCATATCGCTTGAGGTCAGCATCAGAATGATTTCCACTTCCGGGTCATCCAGGCGCCATTTTACCTGATTATTCCATGAGGTTTTCTAAGCTGAGCTGTGTCAGGAATTCAGCCACAGGCTTTTCCGGCCTACCACCTTCTTTCTTCAATCTATTGCTGTGGATGGTGTCCAAGTGACTCACAAACCGTAAGTCGACCTACCCGTTACGCTAGGCATCAGTCCCACGGCACCATGCACGAGTCAGGTCCTCACTTTACGGCTACATTTAGTCTAAATCTGTCCTAAAACCATTGCATGTTCATGCATATCATTCGTTTAAATTCACTTGTTTATATCTGTCACTGGCTCATTTTGAGCATTAGCATACTCCCAAACGGGAACACATTCTGTTTCAATTACCTAAACATACTAGGCAATTCTGTGCCTGCATTTCGAATCTCACTGCTCGTTTCGTTTTGCTTCCCTGACATACCAGGTTCACGGTTCGTGCAATTTTCTACCAAACGGGAACTAGTTCATGCATTTACTATTGTACTACACACACGTTTCGTGCGTTTACAACCCACGAACAGAACTTTAGTTTGTTACAATGACTGTTATTTAGCTATTATGTTCACTTATTGTATATTGTCAAACAGGCACTGTTTGTTTCCCTGTCATACAACTATAATGCTGGGGCATAGCTCACGAACAATGTTTCACATAAACCACACTGACCCCTACAGGTCACTCTCAAAATCTCACGTTAACCTTGCATTTGGATTAACCCCTTAAGGACCAAACTCTGGAATAAAGGGAATCATGATATGTCACACGTCATGTATCCTTCAGGGGTTAAAGGGTATTTTACCATACAATCAGCATTTCTGACCCCTACTGGTCAAAAGCAAAACTGTCTTCACATGTCATATACAATTACCAGCCAATATAAATTACACATAAGATTGTTTTAAACATAACCAGAAATCATAAATTAAACTCCAACACGGGCTCAACTTCAGGTTTAATTCACAATAATTTACATTTCACATCAAGACTAACAGTGGTTCTATCAACACTGCCACCTACAGGTCTGTCAAGTACATTAACAATTTTCATGGGGTTTTTCATAGGGTTTTACAAACACCAAAATACTGACCCCTATAGGTCAACAGACAAACAACATTTCACATACCAATCAGTATCAACTACACTGCCACCTATAGGGCACTCGGCAGATCTCCAGTGCACTTGCATTTTGCAACACCATATTCACTGACCATTCAATAAGGCATACAACAATTCACATAGCAAGCAGTATATCAACCTCTGTTATAAATACACATATTATTACACAGTAGCACACGCATCTGTATATACGTAACTGCAGGGGCGTACCTAGAGCATTTGGCACCCGGGGCGGATCCTGTGCTTGGCACCCCCTTCCCCCAAAAATTTTTTTAAAGGTTCTCTTTTTTTTTTTTTACAATTTGTAAACTTTGCAAAACCGCTGTCAGCCCCTCCTACAAAACCCTTGTCCTGTCCTGCCCCTCCTACAAAACCTCTGTCCTGTCCCTTCTACAAATCCTGTACTGCCTGGTCTACAAAACCCCCGCAACCCCCTTCCACAAATCCCCTGCTTATCCCCCCTTATAAAGACTCCTGTCCCAATACAAAACCCCGCCCCCCCTTCTACAAAAATCCCTGCAGCCCCACACACACATTTACAGGCAGACAGTCACACACTCAGTTACAGGCAGACAGTCACACACTCCGCCACAGACAGACAGTCACACATACATTTGCTCAGCGCCAGTGTTTATCAGCTGTTTGCTTGTGAGCTGTACTGGCCGCATGGGCACCTCTAATCAATATGGGACATCAGTACACAGCTCACAGTTCTCTTCCAGCCAGGGCCGTGCAAGGATTTTTTGCCACCCTAGGCAAAAAGTAAAGTTTGCCGCTCTATGTGACATCACACGCCCCACCTATGATTTGCTATGTTAACTAACGCCAGTGCTGCAGTACCGCCGTTTAAGGCTGTGTTCAGAAGTGGTGGTTATAGATACCAGAACCACTACATTAAGCTGGGTTCTGGGGACTATAGTGTCCCTTTAATGTGAGGTAAATTAGAGATTAGTGCCACAAATAATATACTAGATTGCCTACTTGCAACCAGATGAGGATGATGATGGGCTCTAGCTGCAGTCTGGCTCCACTGGTCTGGTGTAGAACAGGCTCTCTGGAGGCGGTTTGTAACTGTGGTCACAAAAATCAATGTTCTGGGAGAACGGGAAGAAGCTCCATTTTTGGGGGGCCCTTTACACGGCTCAAGGTCTGGGTCCCAGGGTCCACCTTCATGTTCCACCAATGAGTTTGTTCACAGGGGGTGGAGTGTGTAGGGGATGTCCTGATATGTGTGTAAGGAATGCATTGTGTGAAATTGTGTTTAGCAAGCTGCAAGGTGTGTTTCTGTGTATGTATGGGATGCATTGAGTGTGTAATGAATGCATTGTGTGTTTCTGTGTGTGTAAGGGATGCATTGTGTGTAACGGTTGCATTGCTTGTGTATGTGTGTCTGTGTGTGTAATGCATTGTGTGTTTTTCTGTGTGCAAGAGGTGCATTGTGTGTATGTGTGTGTGATGAATGTCAATCTCCCCCCCTCCTCCCAATCTTTCTTTCTTCCCCCCTCCTCCTAATCTTTCTTTCTCCTCCTCCTAATCTTTCTTTCTTTCTTTCCCCTCCTCCTAATCTTTCTTTCTTCCTCCCCTCCTAATTTCTTTCTCCCCCCCTCCTAATTTCTTTCCTCCTAATTTTCTCACTTTCCTTTTCTCACTTCTCTCTCTTTTTTCAATTTCTCCTCTTTTTCACCTCTCCTTACCCCTCTCCTTTCACCCTCTCCTTTTCACCTCTCCTTTTTCTTTGCCCCTCTCCTTTCTCACCCCCCTCCCCACTACCTTTGCTGTAGAGTGGCCGAGCCCTGTATAGTCCGCGGGTACAGGGAGCATCTGTCTCCTGTACCCGGCCGGACTAACGGATTGTCAGGTTCAATACCATACTACCAGGTACGTACACCTGCTCACGTAGTTATCCATCTCTTACCTTCCCTGGAATAGTGTGCACTTCCCTGGACTCAGTGTGCACTTCCTGTTAGTCCGGCCGGGTACAGGAGACAGCTGCTCTCTGTACCCGCGGACTATCAGTGCTGCAGGGCTCGGCCACGCTACAGTGAGGGAGCTGACAGGAGAGCGCTCCCTCCTGTCAGCCCCTCTCCTCAGGCTGCGCCTGGGCAGGGGGGTCCGCCCTCAAGGACGCACCGCCCGGGCAAAGCTGCAGCCGCCTGAGGCTCTATACAGAGCGCTCGGGCGGCTGCAGCATGGGGGGGGGGCGGCGAGGCTGGTCATGGCACCCCCTACCCTGGTGGCACTCGGGGCGGACCGCCCCCTTCCCCCCCTTAGTACGCCACTGCGTAACTGGTAATATGGTTCACATACATATGGCACTTAATGGGTTAAGATTGATACATATTTAACCAGTATGGATATAGAAACATAGAACATAGAAACATAGAATGTGACGGCAGATATGAACCATTCGGCCCATCTAGTCTGTCCAATTATATGATGTTTAATATTTACATATCACAGCACTTTACTTTCACATATACTGTATGTTTTAAGATAAGCTTGGTCTATGCCATATTTCCTTATGCCATACGATTTTATCCATTCAGGATACAGTTACTACTAAAAAACCTATACGGATTATCAGGTTCAATACCATACTACCAGGTACGTACACCTGCTCACGTAGTTATCCATCTCTTACCTTCCCTGGAATAGTAATAGTGTACTGGCAATTAGGGTTCTATGGCCCAATAGGTATTACCCCCTTTTTTTCTCTGCATTATGCTTCGGTTAGTGGTCCCGCGAGGCCAGCACCCCGCCTCACACTCGGAGGCATACACCCCTCGGGCCACTCATGAGCTAGCCGCCTCGCATTGTATCATAGAGAGGGCCTCACCTGTCACTCCCCTTCCTATTTTCTGGTTACTGTCACCGAGAGGCCAACATACTGCTACAACGTTCGGTGGCCACAAAAAATCCCCTCGCGCCAGGCATAGATAGAGCCTCTCAAGCCACTTGGCAACTAGCAGGGCCTCACCAGTCACCTAAAAAACACCAAGCTTAATCGTTTCGCCTTATGGCTTAGCTAGCAAGCCAGTACAAGACCCCTGGGTACAAATAATAATTACAATCTTTATTGTTATTTAAGTATTTCTCAAAAAGATGGTGAAGAATCACTTCTTCTTGGTACACCTTCAAGCAGATAAGATGTGGCTCTGACCTAAGGAGGCGACAAATCCCCTACCCTGCCACAGCAAGGAAAGCAGAGTTATTCAAACTCCTCCATACATCAACGGACAACACGGAGGCAGGGGAAGGCCCAGCAACACCAACTCAGGTGACACCCAGGCCATGCTAGCCTCACTCAAACTCATGAGCCAAAAAATTTACGACAGACTGGCAATCTCGAGTTGGTCACAGCCCTCACAAGGCTGGGCCTCACGCTACTGTACAACCAGCACCAACCAAAACACGGTTACCTGGTACAATCAATTCTTGGTACAAGACGTTAACCCTGCACATATGATCCTGGCACATTGGGGAAACAAGGCATAAATATGTATGATGATGTATCTATGATGGTCAGACCCAGGGATTCTAGGTAAATCGGGAACTGACCATCCCTTGGTTGTGTTGGCATTTGGAATATGTAGAGATGCTTATTTGTGCAGGTACCCATACAGAAGGGATTTTCTCCCAAACAAACGGACGAGCACTCTCAGGCTCCAGGTACCAGCACCTCTGAACTACCAGAGACAATTGGTATTAGTAGTTGCATTGCATATGGACTGTTGCATATATGTTCAAATCATTCAGGGCACATGACAAACCATGTGTCCCAATACAACTTACAAATAACATACTCACCATCTGTACACACCAATGCATTTTCAACACTATTGACTCATCACCCTTCCAGACTTGTAGTAGATTTACTAAGGCTCTGGAGCTTCAAAGGGCTCCCATACAGGTATCATAATAAACCCTCAAGGAATATAGCATGCCCTCACTTACAGTCAGCACAACAGAACCGTTGGCTGTAAACACACTCATAGCCAAGATTTGCAGAGGGGTTTTTACTTGGGTTTTCCAATCTCCACCATTTACAGCATGGCACCAAACACATTGGTTGTAGCGGATGGCACCAGGCGACCCTACAAATATACTGTATAAACATGCATTCGTGTATCTGCTGTATTGTCTAGGTATTAAAAAAGAATTGTATTCCTCTGATTGTTCGGTAGTTTCATTCCCTTAGTTTATTCGAATGAAACTACCGAACAACCAGACCTCCCCTGTGTGAAGTGTGTCCTCAATTAACCGTTGCAACATTGTTGTGAACGGGTAATTGAACAGTAAGTAGCCGTCCTTTGTTCTCGGGGGTGGCCGCCATTCGACAAACGAACACGTGGAGGCGGCCATTTTAAAACTCCCGAACAGCGGTGTTTTGCCGTCGAGTGCCTGGAACTAAAATCGGACACTCGAGTAGGCGAACACCGCTGAGACCTACACAGCCCTGGTCCGTTCGGTTCCAAACTACCGAACGGCCCCTCGTTCGGTAGATAGAAAATACCGAACGAGGGGATCCAGGCGAACCCTCCCTAGCCTCTATAGCTAGAGGCTTTCGTGTATTTTGTTCCCTTTTACCAGGACCGACCGCAGGGCCCATTCGCATGGAACCTTATTCGGCTACATCAGTTAGTGCGGTCGGTCATTTTATTCCCTCCGTACATTTCCCGAACCCCTGGTCTGATCTGGGTGATTTTTGGATATGTTGTTCACCCAGATCAGGGGTATCCGGGGATGTAGGATTTAAAGAGGTACCCCTACGTTTAGGAATTTATACTGAGGAGTCAAACAGCGGCCCCAGAATCCAGAAATGGGGGGAATTGGTGTGCTGGATAAGGGGATTATGATGCTGGCTGAGGGGAGGAGATGGGTGGGAGGTTACCAGGACAGGATTGGCTACTGTAATAATTACTGTAAATCCCTCCCTTGCATGGGAGCATGCTTTATAAGGAGACTGTGATTAAAGGCTTGTCAGTTATGCTCCTGAAACTGTGTGTCGTCCAGTTATTGGGATTGCTGTTGGGATATTGCTGTATTTTACCTGCTGGAAACCTTGCCTGTGGATTTATTATTTACTTGTTCCTGAGTCCCACTTGGATTATAAGCGGAGATAACCTGGGTAATATTGCATCTCTGCTACATTGGTGGCAGCGGTGGGATCCAGACTCACAGAGGAACAAGCCTAAATGGAGTACGGATGGAGATTGATTTTGCCACACTAAAACGCTCCACGCTAAAAGACCTTCTGGAGGCAAGGGGTATACAAGCCAGCAATAAGACAAAAGCGGTACTCATCACTGAACTGATGGCGGAGTACCGAAGGGACGGCGATTCGGTTCCCGAACAGGGGAATTCGGGAGAAACACCGGAACAAAGGGAGTTCCAGAGGCAGGTACAATTTCGGCTGTCTTTCTATGGGGAACACCCTCCAACAGAGATTGTTGCCAAAACGATGACGGAGGTCCAGGAATTTATACTGAGGAGTCAAACAGCAGCCCCAGAACGCAGCGCTGCAGTAAATATGCCACAAGAAGGTAAGCCGAAAATACCATACCAGGCTTTTAAAACACATGTGGAGGCAGAGGAAGATATAGACGCTTTCCTGCAAGATTTCGAGAGACTGTGTGCACTGCATAGAATCAGCGCAGAGGACTGGGTACCTATTTTGGCAGGGAGGTTAACTGGGAGGGCAGCTGAGGCATACCGTACTATACCTAATGATGAAATCCGGAATTACCACAAAGTGAAAGAAATTATATTGGCCAGGTATGCTATAACACCAGAAGCATACCGGCGGAAATTCAGGGATTTAAAGAAGGTGGAGAAAGACTCACATGCTGAGTGGGCATGCAGACTACAACGAGCAGTCTTGGGGTGGGTGCAAGCGAGCAAGGCACGGTCTATGGAGGATGTATTGCAAATGGTACTGCTGGAGCAATTTTATGAAGGAGTAACCAGCGAGGTACAGGAGTGGGTAAGAGAGAGAAACCCTACCTCCCTTACCGAAGCAGCCAGGAAGGCAGACGAGTACCTGGATGCCCGCAGGCAGCAAAAACCTGCAGCTCCAAAAGTACCTTTTAAAACCTTTGGGGGAAACAACTACACGCCAGCTCTACCAAGGCCACTGCCACCACCACCCGCTGCACAGCCACGTTTCCGCCCGCCCACGTCGGGCCCGTGCCACCACTGCCAGAAATGGGGACATTATAAAAGGGAATGCCCCCAGCTGCGGGACCGTTCCACCTGGATCCGACCCGGTCCACCACCACCGAGAGCCGCCGCAGCCCATCACTACCAGGACATCGTGGCCACACCGTATGGTTCAGCAGTTCCCATCACAACGGTAGAGCAGTGGGAGGTACTGCACGAGGCAGATCCCGTTCAGGCTAATGCTGACAACCGCCAGCATCACAGGCAGACCGTGTATCTGGAGGGTAAAGCGGTTCAGGGGCTACGTGACTCAGGAGCCACCATCACCCTGGTAAAAAGTCACCTGGTCTCAGACCAAGCTAAACTTAGTAAGACTGTGGCCGTCAGGGTAGCCGGGGGAGCAGTATACCGGCTACCCACAGCAAGGGTACATTTGCATTGGGGAGCGGGGGCAGGGCATGTGGAGGTGGGGTTGATGCCGCAGTTACCGGCGGAGGTTTTATTGGGGAACGATCTGGGGAGGCTCACATCTGCTTTTGAGCCCCAGACACCCACCACAGGAGAAGCTCACCCTGTGGTCACTCGACAACAGGCCCGCACCCAGGACTACAACACACTCCCGGAGGTTCAGGTAAGAGATCCTTCCCCTTCCCTTGACTGTGTTCCCTGGGCCCCTCCTAACGAATTTGCAGCTGAGGTAGTGACTGACCCCACCTTGCAGGTGTATAGGGACAAGGTGACAGCAGACACGCCTGGGGGGGAGGGCGAAAGGTTTATTTGGGACAACCAGCTGTTATATCGGGAGACAGATAAGCAGGTATCCGGGTCAGACCCGATTGTGATGAGGCAGTTAGTGGTACCTCAGCGGTACCGGGCGGAGTTACTACGGATAGCCCACGACATTCCGCTATCTGGACATTTAGGGGTCAGCAGGACCCGATACAGGTTAACCCAAAGTTTCTTTTGGCCGGGAATTAGCCAGGAGGTGCGCAGGTATTGCAACACGTGCGATACCTGTCAAAGGGTGGGGAAAAGGGGGGACCGGCGCAAGGCCAAGTTACATCCCTTCCCCATAATCGAGGAACCCTTTAGCAGGGTAGCAGTTGACTTAATAGGACCCCTCAACAAAGCGAGCCCGTCAGGTAAAAGATTTATCCTGACAGTAGTAGATTATGCCACTAGATATCCAGAGGCGGTGGCCCTGACGAATATACAGGCGGAGACAGTAGCAGAAGCCCTGATGAAGATATTCTCCCGGGTGGGACTCCCCAGGGAGATTGTCTCCGATCAGGGCACCCAGTTCACCGCCGAAGTCACGCAGCGCCTCTGGAAGTTTTGTGACATTAAGCCGGTCATTAGTTCCCCTTACCACCCCCAGACGAATGGGCTCTGCGAACGTTTCAACGGTACATTGAAACAAATGCTCCGAACCTTCGCAGAGACCCACAAGGACTGGGAGAAGTTCCTGCCCCACCTCCTCTTTGCTTACAGGGAGGTGCCGCAGGAATCCACTGGGTTTTCCCCATTTGAACTATTGTTTGGCCGCAGGGTACGAGGGCCTTTAGATTTGATCAGAGAGCATTGGGAGGGAGAACGGAGCACTGACGGTACTCCCATCATACCATATGTGTTGGCATTCCGAGACCGCCTTGAGGCCTTAACTCAGACGGTACGCGAGAATTTGCAGGCGGCTCAGACACGCCAGCGCACATGGTATGATCGGGGCGCCAGGGACCGTAGCTTTCAGGTCGGGCAGAAGGTGTTGATCTTAAAACCTGTCCGACACGATAAGCTGCAGGCCGCCTGGCAGGGCCCTTAGAAGGTGGTGGAACAACGGTGTGACACCACTTATATAATCGGCTCGTGCGTTGGTACTGGGGGGCGACGCATGCTCCATGTGAACATGATGAAGCCCTACCAGGAGCGCTCTGAGGAAGTGACCGCTATATGTGCGTCGAACTCCGAGGAGTTTGACAGTTTACCTCTCCCGGATCTGCTGGGAGAGGGTCAGTTATCCGGGGACTTAGGGGAAGTCACCCTGGGGGATCGGTTGAGCCCACAGGAGCGGAGCGAGGTACAACAGCTGTTGAGGGAGAAGCAGGATATCTTCTCTAATGTACCTGGTTACACTCCTCTGACCACTCACCGAGTAGACACCCCAGGGCAACTGCCCATGCGTCAGACCCCGTACCGCATCCCAGAAGCGGTACGGGCGAACATGCGCAAGGAGATCGATGAGATGCTCCAGCTGGGGGTGATTGAGCCCTCCGACAGCCCCTGGGCATCTCCGGTAGTACTAGTACCAAAGCGGGACGGCACGACCCGGTTTTGTGTAGACTACCGGAGATTAAATGAGAAGACGGTATCGGACGCCTACCCCATGCCCAGGATAGACGAACTCCTGGATCGGATGGCGAGGGGGCACTATCTCACCACGATTGACTTGTGTAAAGGGTATTGGCAAATACCCTTGGCGCAAGACGCCATCCCTAAGTCGGCCTTTGTCACCCCATTCGGCTTGTACCAATTTAAGGTCATGCCGTTTGGGATGAAAAACGCCCCGGCTACTTTTCAGCGGATGGTGGACCGCCTCCTAGATGGGTTCCAGGATTATACCTGCGCATACCTCGATGATATTGCCATTTTCAGCAATACCTGGCAGGAACACCTGACCCATATAGGAGCGGTCCTAGACAGGATTAGGGCCGCTGGTTTAACACTGAAACCAGCCAAATGCAGCATAGGCATGGCGGAAGTACAGTACCTAGGTCATCGGGTAGGATGCGGCAAGCAAAAGCCGGAACCAGCCAAAGTAGAGGCTGTAGCTCAATGGCCTACCCCTAGGACTAAGACCCAGGTGTTAGCGTTCTTAGGAACGGCCGGATACTACCGGAAATTTGTCCCGAATTACAGTGCCCTGGCCAAACCTCTCACCGACTTGACCCGTAAAAACCTACCCCGCCAAGTAACCTGGACCCCGGAGTGTGAACAGGCATTTCAGTTGTTGAAAGATGCATTGACAAATGCCCCTGTCTTGGCAGCTCCCAATCCAACTAAACGTTTTCTTGTCCACACAGACGCTTCTATGTTTGGATTGGGAGCAGTATTAAGCCAAGTCGGGGCCGATGGCGGAGAACATCCCGTGGCTTACATCAGCCGGAAACTGTTACCTCGAGAAGTAAGCTACGCCGCCATCGAGAAAGAATGCCTGGCTGTGGTGTGGGCCCTGAAGAAATTACAGCCATATTTGTACGGACAAGCTTTTTCCCTGCTCACGGATCACAACCCGTTAGTATGGCTAAACCGGGTGGCTGGGGACAATGCCCGGCTGCTGCGCTGGAGTCTGGCGCTGCAGCCCTTTGACTTTAATATCCAGTACCGCCCGGGTAAACAGAATGGAAATGCTGATGGGTTGTCTCGACAAACTGACCTAGAGAAATGATCCGTGAGCCTCCCCGGACATCCCCAAGCCGATCCGTGTTGGATCAGACTGTGTATGCCGGCTTGTGGGCAAGGGGGAGCAGTGTAGCGGATGGCACCAGGCGACCCTCCAAATATACTGTATAAACATGCATTCGTGTATCTGCTGTATTGTCTAGGTATTAAAAAAGAATTGTATTCCTCTGATTGTTCGGTAGTTTCATTCCCTTAGTTTATTCGAATGAAACTACCGAACAACCAGACCTCCCCTGTGTGAAGTGTGTCCTCAATTAACCGTTGCAACATTGTTGCGAACGGGTAATTGAACAGTAAGTAGCCGTCCTTTGTTCTCGGGGGTGGCCGCCATTCGACAAACGAACACGTGGCGGCGGCCATTTTAAAACTCCCGAACAGCGGTGTTTTGCCGTCGAGTGTCTGGAACTAAAATCGGACACTCGAGTAGGCGAACACCGCTGAGACCTCCACAGCCCTGGTCCGTTCGGTTCCAAACTACCGAACGGCCCCTCGTTCGGTAGATAGAAAATACCGAACGAGGGGATCCAGGCGAACCCTCCCTAGCCTCTATAGCTAGAGGCTTTCGTGTATTTTGTTCCCTTTTACCAGGACCGACCGCAGGGCCCATTCGCATGGAACCTTATTCGGCTATATCAGTTAGTGCAGTCGGTCATTTTATTCCCTCCGTACATTTCCCGAACCCCTGGTCTGATCTGGGTGATTTTTGGATATGTTGTTCACCCAGATCAGGGGTATCCGGGGATGTAGGATTTAAAGAGGTACCCCTACGTTTAGGGGTACATCCAGAAACGGGGGGAATTGGTGTGCTGGATAAGGGGATTATGATGCTGGCTGAGGGGAGGAGATGTGTGGGAGGTTACCAGGACAGGATTGGCTACTGTAATAATTACTGTAAATCCCTCCCTTGCATGGGAGCATGCTTTATAAGGAGACTGTGATTAAAGGCTTGTCAGTTATGCTCCTGAAACTGTGTGTCGTCCAGTTATTGGGATTGCTGTTGGGATATTGCTGTATTTTACCTGCTGGAAACCTTGCCTGTGGATTTATTATTTACTTGTTCCTGAGTCCCACTTGGATTATAAGCGGAGATAACCTGGGTAATATTGCATCTCCGCTACATTGGTATTGTCACAAGGGAATCTTCCCTTAAACAAAGACTAACCATAGACTTATTGGCACCACACACCTTTGCTACCCCAAGTCTCAACTCCCTCATACCCTCCGAGGAGTTTCCTTACTATACACACCATTGATCTACCTTTACAGCTATCACTCAAGCATGAGTTGAAGCTTCGTTAAGTAAGACCAATATCATCAACACAGTAAACGGCTACCATCTACCCTACAAACTGGCACTTACATGGCATAAAATGGGCAATCCTTTCCCCGCTAAAAGCAGCTGCTGTGGCATGGGGTAAATCATGGTCAGGGTCATCAATCCGTTGTTACTCAGACAACTAAGCACATGTCATATCATCAACAAATGCCACTCATCATCCATATGATCATGGTATTGCTGAGGAACTCACTTGGTTGGCCACTTACCACATTTCTTTTACTTTCATGTACCAGGTGGGGGTATACATCCCTGCCGACAATTGTCTCATTTATATTCCAGGCATGTTCATCATACGCATCCTACAGCCCATGCAGTCACGGCCACTCTTTCGTTCCAGAGACAAAATCATGGATTAGACATACTCATGCAGCATAGCATGCACTATCCCACCTAGCACTTTCATCCCATACTTGTAGAACGCATAACACAGCTATTCACCTGGCTTTAAAGAATCTCATTGGAACACGACATAGCTCAACCTGTGTCATAACATTTCTCCTAGGTTTTGCTTCATTTTTTTGCCACTTTAAACTAAAACCATCTCACACCATTAATTATATATTTTACAGGCATTCAGCAACACAGGATAACCTATGGCCAAAACTACCATAACTTCATGCGATCATACCAGACAAGAATATACTCAGAGGTTTTCAGGAATCCATCCCCCCACGTTCCTCTCAGAGATTACCAATAGCCATCCAACTTTTCCATCCTTATCGGACCTATTAGAGCTACAACCATTCAATTATACTACCAAGTCGGCCATTACAGCCATGCACACTGCCTTTTATGCCTTTCTCAGGCCAGAGAATCCACTACCATAACCACCACTCAGACAGATCATTGTCTTCAACGATCCCACGTATGTAAACACATATATCATTACCTATTGGCTCTACCACATTCTGAAACAAGTCAACATGCACCAACAGTAGAGATAACATACTATCCTACCCACAACAAATGGTGTCCAGTTGCGGTTCTAGATTCCTACCTTCAAAATCCTTCAAGGAATTAAATACCGTAATGCATTTAAGGAAATGTCTGGTTAATTTGTATATATTGTTGACTGTATTAAATATTTGATTAATCTTTTTGCCCTCTTTATTTACAGACCTACCGTATCGTCGGTCTCGGCACACTACAACCGACTTGCTCCCTTTATACTATCCTACGCCTATGCTGGAACCTTACTCCATATACGGCTATTTGCCCCGAACACAAGTGTAAAATATAACAAAGTGCAAAGTGATACAAAGTGCACTCAATGTGTATAGTGATAATATCATATGAACACATTCTTATACATACACATATTTGTGTCCTCTCCAGTAGCAGTGTACATATAAAAAGGAGAGACATAGAAAAAACAATAATAGTGTAAATCTGTTAAAAAATACAACTTTAAGTAAAATAATAAATATTACACTCACAAAGATAGAGCAGAGAAAGCCTGCTCTAACTATATCAGCTTCTTCAAATATTCCCTTAGGGAAAAGGACTGCATGGACGAAGTATTCCAATTCACATATTTATTGCCCAACACAGGCAATGATAATAATTGGGGTATTGTTTTAACTAGCTTTTTAGCAAGTCAAATATTAATTATTTAGATCTGGAAGTATATATAGAAAATAATGAGATTAAAACAAAAAATTTTTTAAAAAGGTAGACGCTAATAATTATGTTTTGTATAATAGCGGCCACTATAGTCCTTGGCTTAATAATATTCCTAAGGGGCAGCTGCAAAGAGTTCCAGAGAAGCCTTTTATCCCGTTTAGAGGAGCACCTAATTTGAAGAAGCTGATATAGTTAGAGCAGGCTTATATTATATTTTGCACTTGTGGCACTTTTTAATAATTTGGTCTTAAAGACACGGCGCACCTTAATTTTGAGGCTTGATCTGGTTATAACAAATAATGTTGATGATACCTGTTAAATGACACCTTCATGTCACAACTGCCACAAGCACCAACTAGAAAGGACGACTGTCTTGATCTGGTTATAACAAACAATGTTGATATTAAATATTTTATAAATAAATAAATATGCTAAAACATATCATTTAAAGACACAGGGCACCTTAATTTTGAGGCTTTTTTGTATGAGTGTTTGGTGGAGTTTTACACTCTTTTTGGTGCAGCTTCTTTTTATAACATTTGTTGAACTGCATTATGTTTCCAAGAATTGTATTCAAGTTGGCTTCTGTGTAAGCCCAAAAGTGGATGTACACTTGCTATGTCTATTGAGTGAAAAATAAAGAATAAAATAAAAAAAAAAATATTAATTCTT
This sequence comes from Pelobates cultripes, assembly GCA_933207985.1. Lineage (NCBI taxonomy): Eukaryota > Metazoa > Chordata > Amphibia > Anura > Pelobatidae > Pelobates > Pelobates cultripes. Next base: position 34,179,929 of record OW240922.1, on the reverse strand, counting down.
ACATTTGTTTTTTCTTTTTACAATGTTATTGGCTTATTGGTTGTCCTAATCCTCTGTCATGCATTGATGTGTGTGGGTTAGTGTCTTTTGACTGTACGTTATTAGCCGATCTTCTAACGTGATCTTTTCAATTTTTTTTTATTTTTTTTCGTTTTTGTTATTATCCATTTTACGGTTTAAGCATCTATTTTTCATTTTTTTAAATATTTTTTCTGTTATTCTCTGCATAATGTTAGCATTTTGTGCTCCTGTTATATTTTGTTATCCTTAACTACCTCACTCCTACATAAGTGTACCTCAGGGCTCAATGCTATTTTTGGATTATTACATATCTCCTACTAATATGCATTTTTTTGAAACTTTTTTCTGTATTGCAGAATCAGATATTTTTAGTAACACATGCCTGCTATGTGCTCGATTGGAACTTGCTCCCTCCTGTAATCTAGATACTCTTATGCAGGTAAACGTTAATTTCCCATGCATTTGGGGTCTGGGCGGTTTTATCACTTTTACACTTTGGGCTTACACTATTATATGCTATTGGGTTAGTCTAATCTGCATTTTGTAGTCATGCGTTAATGATTGGTTAATGATTGGCTGGAACTTACGCCTTCTTAAAAGGGCATGTGATGACTTTTCCGTGTTTTCTATACTATATATCTAAATGAAAGTGGATAGAGTCTTATCCCATGATAAAGGGTTCATAAGCCAAATATTTTTAACTCCCTGACACTTTATTACACACTAAAGGTAAAATTCTGATATTAGACCAGCTGCATATAGAGCACTATGCTTCGTTAATACATAATTTTATCATAACCTATTTTTGTGGATCTTTAACTATTTTAATACCTTGTGATCTGTATATTAGCCTGATTTGGTGTGTTATTTCCTATGTCACGATACATAGAATGATACTTTTACAATATTTTTCATATTGCATAAAGATTATGTTTTAGCATTTTGGTGTGCTACTATAGTTGTGTACATGTATTTGATTCTTTAGCCACTAGAGGGAGTGACAATCCATTATTCTGCAGCCATTACTCTCCATTTTCTGAATCAGTATGGTCCATGTACTCAGTCTGGTACATCCTCATACTAATACAGAGAATAACTGGTAACTGCTATAAAGTATTATGGGATCTGATAACCACTACGTAGCAAATTATTTCTGATTGATTTTCACTCCTGTAGCTGCTCTTTACCAGCTGATGCTAACTCTCAAAGCTTAGCGCCTCTCTATTGTCTGGAGGAAATATAAAAGCCAGGTTAACAACTGCAAAGGCCACATACATCCTATTGGAAAATACATGTAAATCATATGGCATTACATTTAAAACTTAAAGCACATAGCAAACTATCTTAAACCATATTATACAACATTACAATTAATATAAAGGCCACACATTAGGTAGCAAAAGTAAAATAAGTACATTGTATGTGCTATTCACTTGAGCAATTCCAAGCATGACATTTTATCACAAAGGCACATCTTAATACAAGGCTAAAACAAGTCTGAACTAGGAGGTATTTATAGAACTGTCAGACCTAATTATGTTTTAAACACACGTGTTAAAAAAAAAAAAATCTTTAAGTAATGTGCAAATAAATCTTTAAGTAAAATCACCCCAAAAATGAAGGCATCAATTTGCACCTACATGGCCATCATATATTTATGCACTTGATATACAGTTGTAATCAAACGTATTCAAACCCCACTGAAAAACATTTATTATCAAAATTTACATACTTCCCGCTGCTTGCAATGAGAAAATCAAACAAAAGCAATTTAAATAACTCAACACAATGAATGTGTCAAGTACTTTCCCCAAATTCAACTGAAAATGCAACTTATAAAGATTTCTTCAGTCTCAAAATTATTCAACCCCCTGAATAGAATCCCTCACAACAGCACAAATATGCAAAACAGGTGTTGTCTCAAGCACACCTGATGCAACTAATCAAGGGCTTCATTAGTTGCGCCAGGTGTGCTTGAGCTGGAACACTTGAAATACCTGAACTGTCTAAAGTTTGTTGAGTGTCACTTTTAACTGCATGCTAGAAAGGAACAGGATACAAAAAGATAGCGAAGGCACTGAATGTTCCTAGAGACACTGTTGGAAGCATAATTCACAAGTTCAAAGTTGAAGGAACAGTGGTTACACTACCTGCATAGGGCAGAAAAAGTAAGCTATCAATAGCTGCAACCAGATTTCTGACACTGGTTGTGAAAAACCCTCGAGTTACTGCAAAAGACTTGCAGCAAGACTTGGTGTCCACAGGCACTAAGGTTTCAGTGAACACAGTAAGGTGCGTACTAAATGCAGAAGGTTTTCGTGCCAGAATTCCAAGACATACACCACTACTGACCCAAAAGCCCAAGAAAAGTTGGCACCAATATCATACAAATCATATAAATAAGCCACAGAAGTTTTGGGATTCTGTTCTGTGGAGCGATGTAACAAAACTGGAACTTTTTGTCCCAATGGATCAGCTTCATGTCTGGAGGAGGAAGAATGAAGCAAGGAACACTCTGTCTACAGTTAAGCATGATGGTGGGTTGGTGATGTTCTGGGGATGCATTGCAACCTCTGGCACTGGAAACCTGCAGTGTGTGAAAGGCAAGATGGATTCATTGAAGTATAAGGAAATCTGTGAGGAAGCCAAAGAGTAGATGTCATAGGACCTTCCAACAAGACAATAATCCCAAACATACCTTACATTCCACCAAGGCTTGGTTGCAGATGAAGTTCTGGAAATTCTACAGTGGCCATCAGTCACTTAACTTGAACCCCATAGAAAATCTCTGGTGGGATTTGAAGAAGGCGGTTGCAGTATGCAAACACAAAAATATTAGTGAACCAGAGGCCATTGCTTAACAATTAGCTACAATTCCTCAGGAATGCTGCCAGAAGCTGGTGCCTGGCTATGTATCTCGTTTGCAGCAGGTCATAACAGCAAAAGGGTGCTCTACTAAGTACTAAATATGCTTTCCATGAAAGGGTTGAAAAATTGAGACTGGGGAAGTCATTATAAGTTGCATTTTCAGTTGAATTTGGGGAAACCACTTGATGCATTTGTTGTGTTCAGCTATTTCAATTGCTTTTGTTTTATTTGTTTATTGCAAACAGCTGAAAGTCTGTACATTTTGACAATACACCTGGTTTTCAATGGGGGTTAAATCATTTTAAATACTGTACTGTAGTACCAAAATATTCAAATTTCAATGTGTATAATACCTGTACCAACCTAGGATCTATACATTAACCATCAGGTACAAATTAAGCAGATCAGAAAATTACATAAATAGACTTTAAGAAGAAGTTTAATCAATTATTCTTAAATCATTTTCCAAACAAATCATACGATAACACAAATAGCTTTTTGATAAAATCATTGCCATCATATTCAAAATGGTAGAATTTGAGGTATGCTTGGGATTATTGTCTTTAAAAATACCCATGTATGCATAATTATGTCCCAAAGAATGCAAGAGCCCACTGTTATGACATTATTTAAAACAAATGAAAAAGCATATAATACAAATTAAAGGTACGGTTTTGATTCAGATATTGGACAATCACCTCTGTCCTTAAAGGGACACTCCAGCACCAATACAACTTTAATGCATTTGATAGATTTGGGCCTAATTAATACATAGTAGTTTTTAGCTACACCATAAGCCTGCTTCGTCAGCCATGCCTAATCATTGCCAGAAAGACTTCCTTTTCAAAGGTATGCACACAATATCAGCCAAAACAGCATTAAGTGAGTTTTTTTTAATTCACAATCTGGCTGCAGAGTATGCAAACATGTTGTGATATCCTTACTACAGGGTGGGCCAAAATTCAGAGATGGGTTTGAGCCTTCAATAACTATTAATGAACCATTTTAAATTATAGTACATGCACTGAATATTTAATGTATGGAGATTTGTTTAAATAGGTACAGTCTCGCCAAGTTGGGCTTTCGATTGCATTGTTCATATTAGTAATGTTTGCAGCTCTAGCGCTCACATTGCTGCACAGATATTCTCCTTAAACTGCTCAAGTGTACGCGGTTTGTTCACATACTCTTTTAGACATCCCCACAGACTTGAATACGGAGCTGAAAGGTCAGCTGAACATTGCAGCCAATGAAATTAGGAATATCTTTAAATTATTCACCTGCGAACAGTTGTCTCAGTTTTGAAAATAAAATTTACAATTTTTACTTGTTGTTCCTTCATAAAATTACCCATGATGAATCTCCCACAACTCATTTATAATATGTACCTGCAACAAAAAATTGAACTACCAACAAATAAGTTATTTACCTGTCAAATCCTAATCAGAATTTTGACCCACCCTGTATATGCCTCCCTGGGTGTCCTCTTGTTCTAATGCAGGTTGTTTTGCTGTTCAGATCATTCAGTGATGTCAGTGGCTGAGGTGAGCATGTACTTATTGATAACACAGTATTTTTCTCGAGTGAGGGTGTGTGGCTAAATAGCAAGCGTATTGTGCACCATTCTGCAAAATATTTATTTATTCTATGCAAACCTATAAAGATTTGAGCATGCAAAAAACAGCATGTTAATGAGGCCAAAATCAAATGCATTAAAGTAATATTAGTGTCACTTTAATGGGTTAAACTTAACACTGAACATTTCTACTAACCAACTAACTACCTATTTTAAGTTGTCAGGTGATCCAGGTTATATTTGTAAATATTATTCAATGCATTGAATCTAGTTTAAACTGTAGCATTAACTTTAGAATACAGAATTTTTGACACAATAGCTCTACCGTGCCTCCCCACAGTCCAGATTTTGGCACAATAGATATTATTTTGGGATATTATTCTGCCCCACCTACCCTTATTAATTCCCTGGTGTCTTGCATCTAGGAACACCTGAAATTGTCCCCAGGGCAGCACAGCCCAATCATTAGTTGTACTTGCTCTGTGTAGCAGGCACAGAACCATGCAGAAAACATTTCAACAGCGCTCAATGCATGGTCCTGATAGCTGGGGGCCAGCCAAGCTGCTTGTCAGGTGGTGGGCTTGCCCCTTTTCATGCTGTTGACATGCCATTAAAATGTTTGTCTCTCTCTGAAACCTCAGACTAAATACTACTAAATACTAAGTTCTTAATATTATGACCCTCCAAAGAGAATTTGACTTGTTGCATACATAGTTCCCTTTTTATTGAAAGGGGTCCGGGCATAGGCGTGCGCAGCCTATTGCATTAGGGTGTGCACCCTAAAGCACAAACACACGCTGCGTGTATATGTATGTGTGTGTATATATATATATATATATATATATATATATATATATATATATATATATATATATATAATATACACACACACATACACACACACACATACATACACTACTGGTGGTTTGAGGGTGGTGTGTGTGTGTGTGTGTGTGTGTGTGTGTGTGTGTAAGGGTGCTGTGTGTGAGGGTGCTGTTAGTGTGATGTGTATGTGAAGGTGCTGTTTGTGTGTTATGTGTGTGAGGGTGTTTGTGTGTGTGTGAGTTTGTTAGGGTCCTGTTAGTGTGCTGTGTGTGTTTGTGAGGGTGCTGTTTCTGTGCTGTGTGTGAGAGGATGCTGTGTGTTTGTGGGTGCTGTGTAGGTGCTGTGTGTGTGTGTGTGTGCTGTATGTGTGTGCTGTGTGTGGGTGCTATATATGTGAAGGTGCTGTATGTTTGTGAGGGTGCTGTATGTGTGTGGGTGCTGTGTGTGAAGGTGCTGTATGTTGGTGCTGTGTGTGTGAAGGTGCTGTGTGGATGCTGTATGTGTGTGAGGGTGCTGTATGTGTGTGTGTGCTGTATGTGTGTGAGGGTGCTGTATGTGTGCTGTGTGTGTGGGGGGGGTGGAGGTGGGGGTACATTACTTAATATCCCCCCTCCCTTCTTACCTTATGTAGGGAGGGGGGATTCCTGTTCTTGCTGCTTTCCCTAGTGGTCCAGTGGCCATGGCAATGCTCAGATCTCGTGAGAGGAACCCGGCGGAGCTGCTGGTTGAGCTCCCCGGGTCCTCTCCTGCCTCCCTCCATGCTGCAGTGGGGAGGGAGGCTGAGAGCAGAGCCGGCGCTCGGATAGCACTGGCTCTGCATGAGCCGACAGGGGAGATCCTGAGATCTCCCCTGCCAGTCTCAATACATATGCGTGCCGTGGGGATTAGGGTGTGCCCAGGCACACCCCGTGCGCATGCCTATGGGTCCGGGTCACCACTGACCCAGAGATGCTCTATAAACAAAACTATAGATAGATAGAAAGACACCGGAATTATCCATATATTTCCTAAATGGGAGGATTTCAGTTCTCAAAATGAACAGTTTGCATAGGGTCTTCTACCTATTTCAAACAATTCTGATCACTTTACCAACGGCATTTTTCTTGATGGTCTCAAAATTTTAAAATCAATACTTACTAAAAGCAGTAAACTCTCTATTGCAGTGGTAGTCAACCTTTTTCTACCTACCGCCCACTAATGCATCTTTCTTGATGGAAAAATGTCCTTACCGCCCACCAGTTTCCACGCAAGTGCAGAATATTTTTTAGAAAGGAAGGTGTTTTAAAAAAAAAAAAAATGTATGTACATTTATCTTTTTATTTCTACTTAATGCATGTTTATAATGTTTTTAACTTTATAAAGTTTAATGAGAAAATAATAAAGTAAATTGAAATTACCTTTACTAGTGATTAATGAGATCCTTGAGGTTGATGCTGCGAGACTAAATATTTGATATCTTGTTCGATTTTCGTAAGGAATAAACGAAGGTCTCCTCTTTCGGTGATATTCAGACGACTTCTCTGTTTGCGCATAATATGATTTCTCATCTGTGCCTCAGCTCCCCTCCTCTCCCTCCTCAATTCCCCTCCCCACTTTTTTTTCCCTTTCTCTATTTTTTAACCTTCCTTATAGCAATGCCCAGTAGGAAGGCTGAGCTAGGTAGCCCATTTACTATTACGTACTATAGACACATACACACACAACACATACATACAAATACAAGACACACATACATACACACATATGTACAGACACACATACACACGCACACAAGACATACATACAAAGACACACGCATACATACAAAGATACAAACATAAGACACACATACATACAAAGACACATACATACAGACAGACACACACAAGACATATATACAAAGACACATACACACACAAAATATTTTAGTCACCCTCCTGTTTCCTACCGTTTAGGTGCAGGAGGGTGACTTTCCCTGGGGTCCAGTGGTGGCTCAGGTGGATGGGAGTCACTACTTTGACTCCCTCTGCTTCCTCCTGCGCGGTCTGTGTGTTAGCTGGGAGGAGTGACGAGCAGTAACTTCCTCCCAGCTCTGTGATGTAATCACAGGGGGTCCGGTCACGCTGTTTAAAGCGCCCAGCGCTGACCGGGCCCCCTTACAATCCACATCCATCGGGTGGCCCTGACAGCATGGTTTGCCGCGAGGGCCAGGGCCGCAAATGGTGATGGCAGTACCCGGTCACAGGGGTACCGCTGGCTCGCACCCGCCCTCCCGCCCACCCAATCTTTTAAAATGAAGAAATCCCTACCGCTCACCTGGAATCCTGAAAACGCCCACTAGTGGGTGGTAGGGACCAGGTTGACAACTCATGCTCTAGTGCCTGCCATCTGGAAATGTCCCGAGATGTCTGCAAAGCAGCTATATTTTGATAGGATAGAGATTAAAAGCTAATGAAGCCCTGATGGCATGCCTTACTGACAATGGTTCAATGCCTTTCTGACATTGGTTCATTCTATGGAATAAATATATGGCCAGAGGAAGGCATGATCTGTGTTCGGGATATTGAGGCCAGCAGTTCGAAACATGGAGGGAGAGAAGATGTGGTGATTGCACTCACACACTTTCTCTTACGATCCTTTTCATGTGGTCATTCCTTATTAATGACTGGGTGTTGACGATAATACTGCAATATTTGCACCGGCCAAGCAGCTTCAAATAAATACCGGCCAGGTAGTGCGTTAAAAAAAAAGAAAGAAAAAAGTGGAAAATGGGCCTATTCCATGGGCCTGGGCCTGAAGCTGTAGCTCTATCAGCCCCTATGTTAATCCAGCCCTGGAGAGACCACTAAGGGAAAGATGGGGGAGGGGGAAGAACTCTAAGGGACAGGGGGGAGGGAGAGCACTATGGGAAGGGGAGGTCAGGGGAGAGCAGTATGGGAATGGGGAAGGGGAGCACACTAAAGGACAGGGGAGCAAGGAAGAGCACTAAGCAAGCACTTTTGAATTTTCACTTTAGCCCCATCCCCTTTCAATTCTAATGGTTTTCTAAACAATCCTTTGGCTTGTCTTTGTATTAAACATACAGTATTTGTTTACTTTACTTTTTGTGGCAGTTTATTTTGTTAACATCTCAGTGACCAATCCATTTGAGTAGATGGATTGTCCATACACTAATATTTAGTGTAATTAGTGGTTTATTCACTTTGGCATGTCTGGACCGTTACCCTATGTGGAATTACTGTAGCGTGCTCTGTATCTTCTAACATAATTCTCCATGGCTAACTTGAACTAGATACAAATACTCAACATATATTTTAGACCCGAAAGCAAATGTTCTATTTTTTTGCCTGAATTTTCAATAATTGTAATAGAAGTCTGGTCAAATCCTGTTGACTTCAACAGCATATATACTAATCACTATCTAATTTCCAGCCTACTCTGATAAAACTTTAAATTCCCACTCTATTTGTTTGCAATATAGTGTCACAGCTTACTTATCACTTCACTGTTTGTTTATTTACTCTTTCTTGTATGTTTTGTGAAATAACTAATAAAAGTGATTTTTTTTATCAAGGCATTTTCTCAGAAATTCTGACCCTTTTTATAGTTTTACTTTATCTGCAACTATATTGGCAAGAAAATGGGCCTAACCCAACGTTGACTAAATATTTTTCACTAAATTAACTAGTTTAGTAACTTACATTGGGGAGAGCACATGAGCACTCCTAGCAACATAACCACTACATCATTCTGTAGTGTTTATGGTTCTTATATTGTTCTTTTAAGTTAGATAGGAACAATTGACTTACTATGTATTCTTCAAATGTTTATGCTTCCCATCAAATGGTTTGTTTCTTCAATAAAAGCTTTCTTCATTTCTAAACTGAGACAGAGATTCAGAAGAACACTTGAAGCAGCCTATCCACAAGTATATGCTAGGCCCCACGACATATGCCCTACCTATAGGACTTTCCTTAGGGAGAATTAGATTAGCTCTACAGAGCAAGTTCATGCAATATAGGGCTTATTGGCTGAGAGTGTTAGGTAAATGCTCTCAACCAATGAAAACAGTACTGAATCAGCCCTTTTAAATTCTATGGAAAAATCTGGGCAGCCCAGGTAAGTTGTCAAACCACTCTAAAACCGTTTTACCAAATACATTGGGGCAAAGCAATTCTGGTACCATAAATACTGCTCCTGGCTGTCATTATTATGACGCTTGGAGTGTTCTTTCAAACATATCAGCCCAGCCAATGAAAGAACTCTTGATCCACTCTCTCTTTCTGACTGCATATAAAGTTAAAAAAAACAGGTTGCCTTTCTATGTATTGAGAATATAGCACAGAAAAAAATAAAAATAGACCACACACTCTATCCCTAACATAGTGCTAGCGTAACTGTCCAGTTAGGCCCACTGGGTTCATAGCGTGTACTTATGGGGTTGCCAAAACTGTGAGGGCTTCCAATGCACCGTGTATGATGGTCACTATTCCATTGCACCATTTCCTTCAGTTAGCTGATTAGGGTCTCAATTTACATTTTGTGATGACTAGTGAAACCTCAGGCTGACATCATTTGGTTATTTGTCCTCTGGATGCATGGACAAATGTTTTAGTTGCAGACATACTTGTAAGCATTGTGTAAAGAGGATGTGGGACCTACCTATGCTACCACACTTCTATAGCATCTGCAAATTGGAACACACACAGTATGGGTATGGCAGTGTCTTAATTAACATCACTTTGTATCCCCTTTATCTTACTGCAAGGGAGATTTATTGAAAACAAGGGCAACAAAGGCCAGCTAAACAACAACATTAAGTCTATTGAGTCAAATAACCTATGCTTGCTTTTTTAGTTGCGTGTCTACAAGGGAGACCTCTGTGGGTGGGAAATGAATACATTTGCAGCTGTTTCAGAAGAGGAAGGAAGGAGCAGTATATCACATATCACATTTCAGTCACCCTCATCTCGTGAAGATAAAATGAGACGTCAGCTAAAAAAGTTTACAATATAAATAAGGTAAGAACGTTATTACAGGAAACCACAGAGCAGTCAAAAAAGAAAAAGAGGTAAGATAAAATGTGTCTGGCTGGATAATCAGTTTTAGAGGTTTTAACATATAAAGCAGGAAAGAGAGAGTTTTGATACGAGAAAAACAACAGTACTAGAAAAGGAACTAGTACAGAATGGCACTTATTTAGTAAACCAGGTATTATAGAGAATTAACACAGAAACGGCAAATTTTAGTTGAAAAAGCTACAGTGGAAACATGTTCCTATTCCTCTATTCTGGACTAAAATGTGCATGAGCTAATGTGGGTTGTAGTGGGTGTAGGGTAGTGACTTTTTTGTTTATGGGGCAGTAGGGGCTTTAATGAGTGCTGGGGGTAATACTGGCTGTAGTGGGTGCAGGGGTGATAGAGTATTGTTGGTGTAGGGGGATTAAGAGCTTTAGTGGGTACAATGGCTAATAGGTGTATTGGGGCGTAGTAGGTGCAGGGGGATAGAAGTTCTAGTGGGTACCAGTGGATAGAGGCTGTAGTGGATGCAGGGGTAATAGGCACTTTATTTAATACAGGGGATATCGGTACAGGAGGCATAGGGGCATGTAGTGGATGCAAGCGGTATAGTGGGTAAATGGGCAATATAGGCTGTAGTGGGTGCAGGGGGGCAAATGTGTTGTAGTGATTGCAGTGAGTAATATGAGCTTTGGTGGGTGCAGAGCATATTAAGGAATTGGGGTGTACATGGGAGACAGGGGCTGTAGTGGGTGTAAGAGGATAGGAACTGGTGTGGGGCAGGGGGATATGGGTTTCAGTGGATGCAGGGATATTAGGGATTTAATAGGTGGTAGAATGAATGGGTGCAGGGGTGATGTGGTAGTAGATGTGGGGGGCAGTGGGAAGGGGCTATAGTGGTTATTGATGCATAGTGGCTGTAGTGGGCGCAGGGGGCATAGGGGTTCTAATGGGTGCAGGGGTTAATTAGGACTATAGTGAGTGCAGGGGGAATAGGGGACAAACGGGCTGTAGTGGGTATGAGGCATAATGGCTTTAGTGGATGCATGGGTTATTAGAGACTTTAGTGGATACATGGGACACACACACACATACGACATACATACAAAGACACACACACATACAGACAGACACAAGACACACATACATACAGAGACACATACATAAGACACACATACATACAAAGACACATACACACACAACACATACATACAAAGACAAGACACATATACATACACACATATATACAGACAGACACACATACACACGCACACAAGACATACATACAAAGACACACGCATACATAAGACACATACATACAGACAGACACACACAAGACATATATACAAAGACACATACACACAGAGAGATAGGGTGGGCTCGCACCCGCCCTCCCGCCCACCCTATCTCTCAAAATGAGGAAATCCCTACCGCCCACCTGGAATACTGAAACCCCACTAGTGGGCAGTAGGGACCAGGTTGACAACCCATGATCTAGTGGGTGCAGAGGGTAATATGGGCTTTAGTGGGTTCTGGAGGTGATGTGGTCTGTAGTGGGTGTATAGGAAATAATGGCATTAGTGGGTGCATGGAAATTAGGGGATCTAGTATGTGCCAGGAGTGCTGAAAAGGTAGATGTTTTAAAACTACAAGGTAGATGCTTTGCCATTCTAAAAGATTCCAAATGTGTGCAAAGTATCATGGGAATAGTTCTACAACATCTGGGGATCTACCTTCTGTAATAGGGGTTACTGGGTTCAGCAGGGAAATAGCTTTAGTGGGTGCAGGGGAGATAGGGGATGTAGTGGGAGTAGGAGGATAGGGGTTGGTGTAGGGTGTGGGAATAGAGGCTTTAGTGGATTCAGGAGATAGAAGGGCTATAGTGGGAATAGGGGACATAGTGGCTGTAATAGGTGTATGAGGCTTTAGTGTATTAGGGATTTAGTAGGTGCAGAGGGGTAATAAGGGCGGTAGTGAGTGCAGGGGGATAGGAGCTGTAGTGGGTGTGGGAGGACCAGTGGGAAGTGGCTCTAGTGGGTGCAAGCTGTAATATTGGCTTTACTGGGTGTTGGGGGTAATATGGCTGTAGTGGAAATATGGGGCATAGGGGCTGAAGTGAGTGTATGGAGCATAATGACGTTTGGTTGGTTGACTATTGGGTGCATGAGGTATTAGGGGATCTAGTATGTGCAGAATGTAATAAGGGCTTTAGTGGGTGCATGAGGGATAGGGGCTGTAGTGGGGGTAGGAGAATATGGAAATTGTGTGGACAATGGGAACAGGAGCTTTACTGGGTTCAGGGGGTAAAAGGGCTTTAGTGGGTACAGGGGGCAGAGTTACTTTAATGAGTGCATAGGGGCTAGAGGATGTAGTGGGTGCAAGGGGTATAGGGAATGTAGTGAGAGCAGGGCTAAGCAGTGAGTGCAGGTTTATTAGGGGCTGTGATGAGGGGATAGGGGCTGTGATAAGGAGTTAAGGGCAGTGGTGAGGAGCAGCAGCTGTGAAGGGGCAGTAGTAGGGGATAGGGCTTATGTGTGTGTATGTATGTGTGTATATATATATGTGTATATATATATATGTGTGTGTATATATATATATATATATATATATATATATATATATATATATATATATAATTTTTAATAAAAAATATTAAAAAACATTTATTCCCCTACCCTGAGCCTTACATTTTGCCTAGGGAGTACATAAGTGCAAACAGATCCTTCTGACCATTTATAGTAGAAGGTGAGAGACCACCTCAACCGTGGCATCCATGGAGGGGTGGGGCACATGTCTCATAAACCCCTTTGCTCTATAGTGATGTATAGATGTGATGTAAAGAATAGTTATTCAGCTGTATAAAGTAGAGTTCCAAGGAATTAGGCTAGATCTGACAAAATAATGGACTGCTCATACTTGTTCTAGTGAATGCCTATCAACCTAAATAAATACATTTAATCTGTCTTTGGGGTTCCCCAAAAACTATTTTGAATGCATCTTTGGGTATTAGAACTAAAAAAAAAATAAACACTTGATCCACCCTGACCTAATGAAAATCTAATTTTGTCTGAATTTTCTAGAGACAACCAGTAACCCCTGCAAAAGCTGTGACCCCTGCAAACATGGGTTTCCAGGAGCTACATGGAGGGGCAGGGGGCTAACTTGTTGAGCTGACTAAGCTAGACTTTTACTCGGGTTTCTGATACCTATACATTCGCTGTGGGAAGCACTCAATATCAGTGGTGGCACTTATTCTCTTTATTTGCTTGTTTACTGGAAAAAAAAAATTCTTAAAGGAACATTATAGTGTCATGAATACAAACATGTATTCCTAACGTTATAGTGCTGGAGTGTTTTGTTCCTTTAGAATAGAGTTAAAATGGATTTTACTTATCTTTTCTCCTTTGCTGCGTTGGTCTCACCGGGACTGGTCCTACCTCCATGGCTGAGATCATCAATCTTGACAATCTCAGCAAGAGGCGTACCTAGAGCATTTGGCACCTGGGGCGGTTGGTCCCTGTGCCCCCTCCTTTCCCCTCCTCACATTAAAAATGGGAAAAAAACACCCAGAAATCTTTTTCAGTGTTTTCAAGAATATTTATTGCACATAGAAAATTGTGCACCCCCCACACATACAAACCCTGCACCCACCCTACACATCAAATTCATACCCCCTTCATATAAAAACCCTGTACCCCATCACATAAAGTTCATACACCCCTACACATAAAAATTCTGCCCCCCTACACATCAAATTTATACACTCATCTTACACATAAAACCCCTGCACACCACCATTAATAAAAAAAACTGCACACCCCTTAATAAAAAAAACCTGCCCACACCCCCTTAATTAAAGAAAACCCTGCACACACCCCCTTAATTAAAAAAAAAAAAACCTGCACCCCCCCCTTAAAGGGACACTCCAGGCACCCAGACCACTTATGCCCATTAGAGTGGTCTGGGTGCCAACTCCCACTACTCTTAACCCTGCAAGTGTAATTATTGCAGTTTTTTTATAAACTGCAATAATTACCTTGCAGGGTTAACTCCACCTCTAGTGACTGTCTACTAGACAGCCACTAGAGGGCACTTCCTGTTTCATAGCACAGAAAACCTGTGCTAGAGCGTCGCTGGACGTCCTCACGCTATGTGGAAAGCATTGGGCATTTGGTCATATTAGGTCTCCCCGGATTGTTTTCCTGGCACTGGAGTTTCCCGTTAATTAAAAAAAAAAACCTGCATACCTCCCTTAATTAAAAAAAAAAACCTGCACCCCCTTAATTAAAAAAAAACCCTGCACACCTTAATAAAAAAAACCTGCACACCCCCCTTAATTAAAAAACAAACAAACAAACTGCACACCCTCCCACACATACAATTCTATTTTCTACTCACATTTGATGATGCCTCTGTGCTGACCTGCTCTGCTCCGAGCCTCCGACCACTGGTGCCTCACAGGATGATGGATCCTTCCACTCCTTGAAGGTGGACAGGTGGCAGCGGTGTACGTCAGCGTACTTTGGCATGACGTCGGCGTCAAGTTGTGCAACGCCGCAAAACTCCCTGCTCCTCCATATTACTACAGTCAGTGTAGAATAGTGCAGCCAGGTACAGATGCAGCCACAAAGGCTCTGCGGCGCACACTATACGAATTAATGAGGTGTGACTCATGACACTGGCAGTCATTGCACCCTCATAGCGAGTGGCATCCGGGGCGGGCCGCCCTCTCCTGCCCCCCTTAGAAAGCCACTAATCTCAGCCAATCCCATAGGAAATCATCGGAGGCTATTGTGTGTGCGCAACAAAACACCGCTCTGCACCAATCAGCATCTCCTCATAGAGATGCACTGAATTAATGCATCTCTATGTAGAGTGATCAGCATTACACTGAATGTAGGTGCTGCACCCAGTGCAGCATTGAAAAAGGGAGCACCTCTAGTGGCCTTCTGAGTGACTGCCACCAGATGTGGTAATAGTCAGCAATGTAAACACTACCTTTTCTTTGAAAAGACGGCACTTTCATTGCTCAACCTGCAGGGACATACAATAGACAACAGAACCACTACACTAAGCTGTAATTGTTCTGGTGACTATAGTGTCTCTTGAAGAATATTATCACAATTCTAAGCATATTTTTTATAAGATTTATACATTTGCAACATTTTCAGACATAATAAAGTCAGTAAACAAAGCAAGCAAATATTTAGTGACAAAATAAATTAGGTATTTAGCAGCAGAGGTACTGCTCAATTGAACTTACAGTTTAAATAGAAAGTAATTACCCAACAGATAAAAGAGTAATGTACCTTGAAGGCAAAATAGATTCACAGGTATTCAATCCCAGATATACAGTACTAATAGTGTTAGAAGACATGACACAACTAGACTAGAAACTTGCAGAACAAGTTGTTTGAGATAAAGGCAGGGGATTGGGATCTCAGAAGTACAATTAATGTAATAACTATGAAAAACATTCAGTATCTCCATGCAGAGTGTGGTGACACTAAAAAGCAGCACTGACCCAGAAAACACCTCTAGTGGCTGTCTGAGTGACTGCCACTAGAGTTGTTCAAAGGCATGACATGCAGGCAACAGGCTATAAACATCAGAACAACTACATTAAGCTGTAGTTCTGGGGACTATAGTGTCCCTTTAAAGAAAAAATAAATATTTTTTTGTGTTCAATAATGAAAGCTTTCACTTACTGCTTAATTTAGAAATGTATCTTGTCTGAACTGATATTTGTAAACATATACTATTTTAGACCAACACTAAAACGATTATTAACCTTATTAAACTACCATTTAAACCAATTTAAACTAAAACAATTGCTAAATTAAGCATTATTAGAAAGAGAAGTCCCTTTAAGGGACTTAGTGGTGTGTTAAAGGAACCTAGAGGGGTTAACCATATAAGGCAATAATGAAAAAAATTAAGTGTCTATTGGGCTATGAAAGACCCATAAGGTACAATGAGATTCCTTTAAATAATAAAAATAAATAATAAAAAAAATCACATTTTTTTAATACAATTAGAAATACAGGGACTATGCAAAAGAAAATAGAAAGAACCAATAAAAAAAGCCAATAAGGATTTGTAAGTATTGAGGGAGGGTCAGTAGGGGATCACGTAAGTGAATCAATGTAGATATACAATGAGCAAAAGCTGGAAAAACTGGAAAAGTGAAAAGAAAAACTAAAACATGCTGTTCACCTTTTAGACAATGTCCAATATATCATGGAGCCCTTGCTATAACAATTCAGAATCAACCCTTATCTGGTAGCAAATATATAAGGACATGTCTATGTAAAACTTGGAAAGAAACAACATCCATGTGATTACTACCAATAAACTGTCTATACACTAGAACTAACTGCCTAAAGATTGCTAAATAATAATACTGCTCATCCCACAGGTTGTCCAAGTCCGTTTGTAAGCCTCCTATATACTGCAATCTTCTACCCCTATGGTACCAACAAACCCCCACTCATACACCCCTTTGCACTATCACCTGTAATGCAATGGCCGCGTGCGCATTAGACCTCTTAATAGGAAAGCATTATTAAATGCTTTCCTATGGGGAAAATCTGACGCTGGCGGTCTATGAGGTCGTCCAGCGTCAGATAGCAGACCAAAAGTCGGTTTAGATTCCGGAAGTGCCCACAGTGGCTGTCTGGCAGACAGCCACAGAGGGCAGACTTAGAGTTGCAATGCTTGGCGCTGGATTAAAGTAAGTAACTGAAGGGGTTTTAACCCCTCCAGCGCCAAGGGAGGAGGGGGGCCTGAGGGTGGGGGGGACCCAAGGGTTATATAGTGTCAGGAAAACGAGTGTGTCTTCCTAACACTATAGTGATCCTTTAAGTGATCCCCTCATTACCCACAAAGCCTTATTTTTAAAAAAAAAAATATTTCTTTTGATTATTTAAAGGGCTTCATTGTGCCTTGGGGTCCCCTCATAAGGCCCTTTCCCATATCCACTAATCAAATTTTTCAAGGGACATAAGCTGCTGTAAGATAGTCCTCATTAACAGATAGATAGATCTGTTGCACTTTAGTATACACTTTACAATGTGGTCTATATTAATCATGCAAAGTGAGTCATTTTCATGTAAACAAGCTACATTAAATTTACATTATTTTTAAAAGCATGTATATATCCAGTAACCAAAATTGACTGAGCTGATTTTGTTTGTGCAACTCTTTCAGACGACATTCCTTTCAACTTCTCATTGAAATATTTCCCTGCAGCTATTTCATGTCTCCTCCTATAATGTTCCTCACTCACAAATCTTTACAACTAGATGCCTTTCACTCTGCTTTATTACATTCAGATGCCTTATGTATAAAATTTCTCCACAGAGATGCGCTTCCAGCATTTTTTGACTCTTCTCA
This sequence comes from Pelobates cultripes, assembly GCA_933207985.1. NCBI lineage: Eukaryota > Metazoa > Chordata > Amphibia > Anura > Pelobatidae > Pelobates > Pelobates cultripes. The sequence continues at coordinate 34,162,246 of OW240922.1, read as the reverse complement.
GCGGCCTGGTAGAATGTATGTTCTTTGCAGGTGTCACCTTCGGGTGGGCATCTCTTGTATTTGTGCTAAAAAATGAGAAGTATTTTCAGGATCTCTGTCCTTCTCCAGGAAATCAAAGCATTAATGCTACTGACAGTAAGTAACTGTGAAACGATAATTACATTATCTATTATTATTCCAGTAACTGAACAAGAAATGTATTGTTTATTTTGTGGCTGTGGACCACCGTTATCATGGTTATTTAATAAAGTGAAAATTCAGAGTGAAATCAAAGAGTTTAAAATTCAATACTATATAGTAGCCAAACTAAAGTCATAGCTGATTTAGGGGATGTTTACAATTCATATAGTTTGACTTTAATTTACAATTTACTTTGAATTCTCACCAAAACAATTATAGAAACCCTTGTAGTTACATGTGTTTTAATGGCTAACAAAGAAGTATATATGTGCAGGGTTATTCATTAATCTGTGAATTGTCATGAATTCAAAGTAAATTCAATGTAAATTTCACAGCCACGGCAGTAATATTTAAAACATTTTTCAAGCTACCTATGTTTTCAGTTCAGCTCCTTTGGCATAGTTTTGAAATTCACGTTAGGGTTTATTTGCTAAACAATGATGTGTAGCATATTAAAATACAAATGGCAAAACTAAGAATAAAATAGCCAAAATATAACCATAACATAGTTGTAGAACTTTTCACAATTTTCTATTTAAGCTTAAGTTGTGTTTAGTGGATAACCCCTTTGGAATTATTTAGAATTCCTGACAAGTCACATGTTAGTGAATAACCCAATGAGACACAGGTAAGAGCCAATGAAAATTGGAAAAGTGAGAATTCAAAGAGAATTTCAAACTTAAGGTCAAAGTAGCCAAAATGAAAGAACCATGTGGAATTCTTACTTTATTAAATAACCTTGTACATTTTATTGTCTTGCGAAAAATTGTACCTAACTGGTAACAGAAAGAAAATAATATTGTCCTGCAAAATACATGTACCATACTTGCAAGATAAAAGCAAAAATGCAAAAAAATAAATAAAAAAAATGCTTTATTTAAAAAATACAAAAAACCTTTGTGGTACTCTTTTCAGATGATTTCACAGGAATACTTAATACATGATGCTAAAACAAAATAATATACAAAATGTATTTTATATTCGTAAGTCATTTAAAAAAAAATATTTTCTTACTAGATAGAGGTCCCCAAAAGCCCATGTTTGATGAGAGGCAATCCCCCTACTTTTTTTTTCTCTTTAAAGTAGTTTTTATTGGTATTCCAGCCAAAAGGTCTCACAAGTGGAAAAAACACTTTAAGGGTATAGTGGAGCACTATAAAATAATGATTTTCTTACCCTTGGCAATTCGTGGATAAGTTGATGATTCACAATACGTACATAAAGGACACAAAATGCAAAAAATGACAATACTGTATATGGTAATACCAAAGTGGCAATCTAAATATGTGCAAAACCACTTACATTGAATAGAGCTTGTATGGTTGGCTCAATCCACTGCTCAACTGTGCTTTTATGGCAGCACTATCTTATTAAAGTTACTCCCAGATCCCAACGAAACATAGGACACAAAAGGGGGACCAATAGTAGAGTATCTATTAAATTTCTGTTTGGGTGATAAATAGTAAAACACTCAACTTCTACAGACCTAATGTATCCCTGGCTCTTAGGTTATTATTATTACTGGTATTTATATAGTGCCAGCATATTCCGTAGTGCTTTACAATGTTATCAAAGGGGGAGATTTAACAATAAAAGAGACAGTTACAAAAACTTACAGGAACAATAGGTTGAAGAGGGCCCTGCTCAAATGAGCTTAGTCTATAGGAGGTGGGACGTAAAACCCAACAGGACAGGAGGTAGCATTCAAACAAGGTGGAGTGAAGCAGAGGTGGAGGAGATAATGGAGTGCTGCCCTTTAGGAGAGAGCAAGGAACCGGAATGTGAGGTAGAGGTTACTCTGACAGACTGGATGTGAGGCTCAAATGTGAGGACAGAATCAAGTATAACACCAAGACAGCGAGCTTGCAAGGATGGACTGATGTGGGTACCACTCACTTGAAGGGAGAGCGAAAGAGGGGGATCAGTATTCGGAGGAGGAAAAACACGGAGTTCAATTTTAGATAGATTGAGATTCAAAAAGCAGGAGGACATCCAATCAGAGATGGAAGAAAGGCAGGGAGTGACACGGTTGCAGGATGGCAGGGGATAGATCCGGGGAGGAGAGGTATATCTGAGTGTCATCAGCGTAAAGGTGGTATTTGAATCCAAATGAAAGGCAGTATAAAGAGAAAATAGAAGGGGAGTACAGAGCTTTGGGGGACTCCAAGAGAGACAGGACGAAGGGAAGAGGTATCATTAGAAAAGGAGACACTGAATGAGAGTTGGGAGAGATAGGAGGAAAACCAAGAGATGACAGTGTCACTAAGACAGAGTGATTGAAGACTTTGAAGAAGGAGAACATGGTCAACAGTGTCAAAGGCAGCAGAGGTCAAGAAGAATTAGTATAGAGTAGTGCCCTTTGGATTTAGCTGCGATTAGGTAGTTAGTGACATTAATCAGAGCTGTCTCAGTAGAGTGGATGGGGCAGAAGCCAGACTGAAAAGGGTCAATGAGAGAGTTGGAATTGAGGAAGCAAGTCAGATGAGTTAAGACAAGTCTTTCCAGAAGCTTTGAGGAAAAAGGGAGCAGAGATATGGGACGATAGTCAGAAAGGGGGGACGGGTCAAGAGATGTTTTTTTTAAGATGGGTGTTACATGTTTAAGCATGTTTAAGGGCAGCAGGGACAACACCAGAAGAGAGGGAGCAGTTGAAGGTGTCTGTTAAGGAAGGCACAAGACAAGAGGAGAGAGATCTGATAAGGTGAGACGGGACAGGATCAAGCGGGCAATTGGTGGGTCGAGAGGAAAGGAGAAGCGCAGCCACCTCTGCCGACATTTAGTTGCCTAGGAGAAAGTCTGAAGGGTAGGAAAGGCATGACCTAGGTGTGGTTGAGAAAGAGAAGGGCAAGGTGGTGATCATTATTTCCTTAGCTGTTCAATCTTGTCGGTAAAGTAGCATGCAGAGCTATCAGCTGTTTAGTTGGGAGGTGGGAGGTGGCCACAGCAGGACAAAGAAGGGAGTTAAAGGTATTAAAAAGATGCCTGGAATTGCGGGAGCATGAGCTAATGATGGAGGAAAAGTATGACAGTTTGGCAAGGGCAAGGACTGTGCTGTATGAACGCAACATGAATTTGTAGTGGAGAAAGTCAGACTGGGTGTGTGACTGGGAGCATCTTTGCAGGTAGCGTGTAGATTTAGTGTGCCACGGTTGGGGGAGTGTTCTCTTCAAGGTGCATGTTTGGAGTGGGGCTGAAGCGTCCAGGGGAGAGGTAAGGGTGGTGTTATATGAGGAGATAGCCAGTGAGGGACAGGAGAAAGTAGGGATGGATAGAAGTTGGGAATCAATATTAGCTGATAGCTGTTTGAGGTCAATATAATTCCGATTTCTTCATAGTTGAAGGGGGTTAGGTTGAGGATGATGAGGTAGGGGTTATTAAGAGCAAATGATAAGAGGTGGTGATCTGATAGAGGAAATTGAGTGTTACAGAGATTAGAGATTGTACATTCATGAGAGAAAATAAGATCAAGGGTATTGCCAGCTACATGGGTGGGGGACTTATCCCACTGTGATTGCTCAAGGGAGGAGGTCATTGAAAGCTCTTTTGAGGCTACTGAGGGCAAGGGTAGGTTAATGGGAAGTTTGAAGTCCACAAGAATTAGGGATAGAATATTAGAGGAGAGGAAGTAGGGAAGCCAAGCAACAAAGTGGTCAAGGAAGAGGAGAGGGAAACCAGGGGGACGATAGATAACGGCAATGTTGGCAGAGATGGGTTTGAAAAGGCGAACTGAATAAAAAGTGTAGTGCCAGTAGCATATTACACTTCCCCTATAGCCACATGGAACCTGGAATTGATGCTGACTGACCACAAACATGTTCGTCAAATATTTATTAAGATTAAAAGAATGCACTACATAAAATCCTTTGACGCATTTTGCAATCATTTTTCCTTAACCTGAATTGTATCTTATTACTTAGAAAAGTAGATAAACATTATTATATGTTAGGTATGTTACAGATATCATATCATATCTGCTTTGATTAATCAGTGAAAGAAACTTTCAACTTTTTCCAGGTTGCTCCCAACAGGATGAACAATTTTCTCTCATATTCACCGTTGCTGGTCTTGTGAATAACTTTGTTACATTACCATGTGGATATATCTTTGACCACTTTGGAACTGCTGTGACTCGTTTTCTATCCATGTAAGTGTGAAACGTACTTGTTTATTTAAGTGTGTAAAATTTAGAGATCAAGCGACAAGTTGTGGGAGCCCCCTTTGTTAATGGTGGAGATGTAGCTGGTATTAAACAGGGCATGGCATTTCGTGGTGTTAAGTGGGCAGAGCACAATAAGTTGGGGAGCCGTGCAACACATCTTTGAATTTCACCAGCCAAAACTGGTAAAAAGATCATAGTTAATAGTTCAAGATCATAGCTATGATCTTGAAATCTTTAATTTACAGTACTTTTACACAGAGTGCCTATAATGACTATGAAGAATTGAGACAAGAGGGAGGAAGAGAATATAATATTGGAAGCCAGAGAGGTTGAAGGCAACTGCAAATTTTGTTTGTGAGTTGATGAGGAGGTAATTATGGAGGATTTGTAATATTCTAGAATTTCAGTTTCATGGAACATAAATGCAGAATAGAATTAAAGAAGCACTATCACTTTAAAGGATC
>OW240922.1:34067381-34134342 GCA_933207985.1 Pelobates cultripes | reverse complement strand
TTGCAATTAGTGTCTGTGTATAAATAGTCAATGAGTTTGTTAGATCTTACGTGGATGTACTGAGCAGGCTAGATACAGAGTCACGGGGAGCAGAAAAGAACTGTCTGAAGACCTGCGTAACAAGATAATGGAACTTTATAAAAGTCAGTACTGTTCAATCACTTATGAAGACATGGAAAATATGGGGATCTCTTGATACCAAGCCATGGATAGGTAAATCAAGAAAAATTTCAGCCTTAACTACCAGAAGAATTGTTCAGGATACAAAGAAAAACCCACAGGTAACCTCAGTAGAAATACCAGCTGTTCTGGAAAAAGACAATGTGGTTGTTTCAAGGAGCACAATACGACGATACTTGAACAAAAATGAGCTGCATGGCCGAGTTGCCAGAAAGATGCCTTTACTGAACCAATTCCACAAAAAAACTCGGCTACAATATGCCCGACAACACCTTGACACGCATTACAGTTTCTGGCACACTGTAATTTTGAGTGATGAGACCAAAATAGAGCTTTATAGTCACAACCATAAGCGTTATGTTTGGAGAGGGGTCAACAAGGCCTATAGTGAAAAGAATACCATCCCCACTGTGAAGCATGTATGTGGCTCACTGATCTTGACATCAGTTTTCTTGTGAAAATTGATGTCAAGATGAATGCAGCATGTTATCAGAAAATACTGGCAGCCAATTTGTATTCTTGTACATGAAGGCTGCGCATAAGAAACACTCTTGGACTTTCCAGCATGACAATGACCCTAAGCACAAGGCCAAGTGGACCCTTTAGTGGTTAAAGCAGAAAAAGGTGAAGGTTCTAGAGTGCCCATCACAGTCTCTTGACCATATTATAATCAAGCTACTATGGGGAGATCTCAAATGTGTGGTTCACGCAAGATTACCAAAGACTTTGCATGACCTGGAGGCATTTTGCCAAGACAAATGGGCAGCTATACCACCTGCAAGAATGAGGGGCCTCATAGACAAAATAGTGCACGCTGTCATTGATGCTAAATGAGGCAATACACAGTATTAAGAACTAAGGTCATTTTTTATTTTTGTAAGTATTTTGAACATGGGTCATTTCATTTTTTTCTTTGTTGCTACGTTTTGTTTTATGATTGTACCTTTCCGTTAAAACTTACAGTTAAAATAAATGTGTTTTGCTTGCTCACTCATGTTTAAAAATGTACTAAAAATGGTACATGTAATACCAATTCTCAAAGGGTATGCAAGCTTTAGAGCACAACTGTAAATCCCTCTACAGCAAAGTAATTCCCCTCACACTGTAAGGACCTAGTTTTGTGTCATCTGCAACCACTGACATATGACTTCCAATGTCTATTTCATTATCATTTATGAATATGTTGAAAAGAAGCAATCCCAAAACAGAACCTTCAAGGCCTTGTTACAGACACAAAGTCTTACCACTTTTTCCAGCTTGAAAAACGTCAATTAATGATAACTCTCTGTACTCTATCTTAAAGCCCACGTTCTGTCCAAGAACAAGAACTTGCAGTTAGAACAATTTCTTTTAGTTTGAACTCTATGGAACTGTATTGAATGCCTTGTCAAAATCCAGGTAGATCATATCCACTGCAACAATATGATGAATGCTTCTAATTACTTATTTGTATAATGCATTAAGATAGTGGGACATGATCTATGTTTTAAAAACCGTAGTGAGTTTTCTAATAATGTTATAATGTTACCAATGAACTCTTAAATATTTTCTCTTAATAACTCTTCAAATACTTGCCTAAGAACAGAAGTTAAACTCACAGCTCTTTTTCAGGCAAACATTTTGAATTATTTTTAAATATAGGAACCACAGTTACCATTCTACAGTTCCTGAAAGGAAAGAATTCTGAAAAATAAAAAACAGAGGTTTGCTTATTTTCACATTTAGCTCATGGGTGAATACCCGCAGGCACAGGGGCTTTGTGTATATTAGCTTTCTTTAGTTGTTGCAGGACCTTGTATTGATTCATCTAATCACAATTTTTCTGCAAGTTATTTGGCAGCAATAATTTGCTTATCTCTTACATAGGTTCCTCCTTCAAATACACTGAAGAAAAATAATTTAACATGTCTGCTTTTTCCTGATCTTAATTACTAACACACTCATCTCTAATTTTAGTGTACCTATACTTTTTATATTTTTTTAATTTCAGTTTTTTTTACAATTTATGTACATAAAAAAAATTATTTTGGAGTTGGCTATTATTTTCTCATTTTCTAGTTTAAGCCATGTAATTGCCTTTTTAAATGTATTGTTGGCTTCGTTATAGCCTATATAGGATGCCTCTGACTTAAGATTTAATGCTCTTTTCATGTCTAATTTTGTGGCTTAACTTCCGAACAAATCACATTGGTTTTAGTTTGTTTCTTTTATATTTTTTTGACAATAGTATATACAGAAAAGTGCACATTTTCAATATTTGTTTGAAGATTTATCAATTAATTTTTTCCACTAAAGAGTTTATACCAATCAATCAATGTGTTTTAAAGCTGCCCTTATTTTAATGAAAATTGACTTTTTTTAACCCCGTAGTGACCAGAACGTTTTTCAATTTTCTTACCATTAAGGACCAGGGCTGTTTTACATTTCTGCTATGTTTGTGTTAATTTCTAAATTTCCTCTTACTCATTTACTGTATCCACACACATTATATACTGTTTTTCTTGCCATTAAATGGTCTTTCTAAAGATACCATTATTTTCATGATATCATATAATTTACTATAAAAAAACAATATGATGAAAAAGTTTTAAAAAACACACTTTTCCTAACTTTGACCAAAATCTGTTATGCATCTACAAACGCCAAAAAACACCCATACTAAATAGTTTCTAAATTTTGTCCTGAGTTTAGAAATACCCAATGTTAACATGTTAAAAGTAGGACAATGCTGTTTTAAAATATATATTTTTAAAATGTATCAACAGTGACATTGTAACACTGTTATCCGTCATAAATATCTGAATCACACATCACATGTACATATTTTTTTAAAGTAGACAACCCAGGGTATTCAATAAGGGGTATGTCCAGTCTTTTTTAGTAGCCACTTAGTCACAAACACTGGCAAAAGTTAGCATTCATATTTGTTTATGTGTTAAAAATGCAAAAGAACATTATGAACTCTAACTTTGGCCAGTGTTTGTGACTAAGTGGCTACTAAAAAGAATGAACATACCCCATCTGCAATACCTTGGGTTGTTTTCTTTTGCAAATGGTATGCCATCATGGGGGTAATTCTCACTCCTGGGCTACATTACGGTCTCAAAGGCAACATAACCAATCTGGCAAATTTCAATGTGAAAAAATGTGAAGATTAAGCCTTATATTTGACCCTGTAACTTTCAAAAACACTATAAAACCTGTGCATGGGGGAATACAAATATTAGTTTTTCAAAACAGTAAAACGTATCACAAGAATGATATCTGTTGTGATACGTTTTACTGTTTGTGTGTGAAAAATGCTAAAAACTTCGCTTTTACTGACAATATCATCAATGTGATATGTTTTTCTGTTTTGAAACACTAATATTTGTGTTTAGTGAAGTCTCCCAAGTAAAACAGTACTCCCCATGTACAGGTTTTAGGATGTCACGGAAAGTTACAGGGTGTGATAAAGTGAAGGCAGATAGGCCTACAACATTTAACCCCAGGGGAAGTATGTGTAGTATGTGTTGTAGGCAAAACAATCTACCATTTAGTTATGGGACCCTGGGATGGAGCATTTGGAGAGCAGGGTGGGCCAATGCTCCACTCCTCAGTTTATACACAACTGGGGGAAATAATGTCCAGGCCAGAGTTTTTTGGAGCTGTCTCCAACCCACTGCTCAGCTGCAGATAATCAGCTGTAGCAGTGGGAATAAACCCCTCCCTGCTAGCCAGGTGAAGAGGGATTGCTGGCTTCCTCCCTGGAAGCAGGTAGGAGTGAGGCTGTTCTCTCCAGTAAGAGAGTCAAGGAGACTGAGCACTGGGAGTGCAAAAGGGAAGCAGTCAAGGCTGGCTTGGAGCACTGGGAGTGCAAAAGGAAAGCAGTCAAGGCTGGCTTGGAGCAGTGGGAGTGCAAAAGGAAAGCAGTCAAGGCTGGCTTGGAGCACTGGGAGTGTAGAAAGGGAAGCAGCAGGCTGTCAAAAACACTGGAGTGCTGAGAGCTGAAAAAGACGCTAGGTTGGTGAAACCACTTCTTGTTTTGTTATAGATTAAACCCTTGTGAGAGAGGGAACTTGATGTCAGTTAGTGCTCAGACCGAGCTAGGTTTTTGTTACATTTTTGTTTTCATTTGCTGCTGTAGCTGTGGTGGAGTTTGACAATAAAACTGCCTGGATTATATGCAAACCAAAGGACTGCGCCTGTTTACCCTAGAGGACCGTGCTACCTGCACACAAGGATCACAGTATGGTGGAGAATGCTGGCACAGTAGCACATTGAGGGTCTGTGGGTTTGCCAGTCATTCGGTAGTCTGCTTGAGGACTTTTTATTTTTGCAGACCTGTTTAAAAAAAAAAGTAGCACTGTACCTTTAAGACTGTTACCTGCTTGGTGCTATAATGGAGGACCTGCTGAAAGCTCTGGTACAGGCAACCGCTGTACAACAAGAGGCAACTGCTATCCAACAAGACACCAACAATTTCCTGGCTGCACAGCTTAAGAACCTGAGGGACGCTCAGCAGGAGTATAGAGCTGCCCTTACTGATGTTTTGCAGATTGCCCACGGCAGGGTGTGTGGGGACAAGGGACCCCGTAACCAAGCTACTGACATCCTGCATAAGATGACAGAGGCAGTAGAAGAAGTCTTTAGCAAGCTGAAAAGCATAGGAGCAGCAAAGCATGATGTTGAGAAACACACAGAAGAGAGAGAACAGGAATTAGAAGGCAAGAAAGATAAAATTGAGCCTGAAAGTAGTGCTAATGTGGAAGAAGGTGAACAGCCAGATGAATCCTCCAAGGACCAAAAAGAAAAAAGGTTAGTAAACAGACCTGCAAAACTAAAGGAAAAAGCGGAATTGTCAAGAGACCGTGATGGTGACACTGACATGCACCAAAGTAAGAAAGGGCAGAAGAATCAGAAGGGAGAGTGAGGCAAACTGATTAATTAAGTTGACAAGTGTTTATTTGAGAATCAAAATGTTGCAGCTTCACGTGAAAGCCTCAAACTTGCTCTAAGTGGCATCACAACAGATAAAGCAATCTTGGGAAAAGAGTTGGAAACAAAAATATTTTCACGCTCAGAAACTGAATCTTGCATGTTTCAAGAGAATGCTGGAAAGACATTTGAAAACAGAAAGGTACTGATAAATCTTCCCAAGGTAACGAAATGAGAAAGAGCGACTGTGACTGAGGCCAGCAGTGTCGAGTTGGTTTGTACTATAACGAATGAGACAAGTAAAAATACACAGTGTAAAGGTGATAAGACTAAAGCATGCAGAAACATCCTAAAGAAAACGTCAAGGATGAGAAAAAGATGTATGCACGGCCGAGTGCTGGTGGTAAGCAAAAACCACCCGTAAGTTGTAAGTAAAGCTAGTGGATACAGCCAGGGGAAGACAAACGAAGCAGGAGCCCCTGATGTACACCCAAGTGAACAAGTTAAAGGCATGAAAAGCAGACTGACTTGGGGAGTCAGAGAAGACAACCGCAAAAGAGCTGAGCTTAATAGAGAGAAGCAAAGCACCCCAGCTGAGTATGGCAATGCGGTGCACTGTTTAGTAGCCGAGGCTACCCAAGAATGTCGACCAGCTGTTGAACAGTTTGGCAGAGAAAAGCAGAGAAGTAGTGGCAAAACTAAGTCAAAATAAGAGGCAAAATAGCTGCTTCTGATCTAAGCCAAGAGAGAGCAACAGTTACAGAACCAAGCTGTGGTGATGAGATAGGCACGTCCGCACCTATGCCCGACCAAGGCGAAAGTTACAAAGTAGGTGACATTGGCGCAGCTGAATTAAATATTTAAAAGACATCTGGTATTGCTTCAAAGATTTTGAAGGATTGTTCAGGAGCCATAGAACTGGATCTGCTGGCAAAGACTACTGCTACAAGGCCTGGGCGCACTAACTACCTGGAACAGCTGCCAGACTCTGGGAACACAGTCGTGGAATTAAAGGCCGGACTTGGACTGCCTGACCGGCTGTTTGATACTGGGGCTGTCATGATCCAGCAAGAGGCCGTGACTGCATCTCTGGACACCCTCAAGGGAACAGGGAGACTGCTAGACAGCCCAGAGGAAAGCATTTCTGACATTGAGAGGTGGCCACTCAAGGCCGAGCAAGCGGAGGATACCCCTGGGGAGGAAACCAGGCAAAGGAGAGATGAACTAAGCCAGGAGTCTGGGCCTCAGGTAGAAGAACAGCGCTTCAGGCCAGGCCAGGCCGAGCATGATGGGATGGAGCTGGGATCAAAGGCTGCATTCATGCAGGAGGAGGGTGCTCTAGACAGCCTCCTTGTCCAACCCCCTGAGGATATAGAGATGAGACCTGTATCATTACCCGTAGGGAGCAAGGAAGGCTCCCAGGAATTCGCAGAACTGATGGAGGATGTTGTGGAGCCCTTCATGGAGGGACCTGTTCCAGTGGAGGATGAGCTGGTGACAGAACCAGGTCTTGAAGAGGTTGAGCACCCAGACAATTCAGCTCATGAAGGAATCATAAGCGATATTATATATATATATATATATATATTATAGAAAAGTTAGTTACACGCAAAGCCTTTGTAAAGTTTGCATTGGGAAGTAACTCGGACATTGAAAGATTATCAAACCAGAAGCTGCTGTGGATGTGGAAGCGGATGATGATTGAGAGGAACTTGGCTGCTAAGGAGCCACACAGTATTGAGCCTCAGCCTAGATCTGCTAGCAACCAAATAAACGGAGAAACTGGAAAGAAAGGACAGAACCTGATACTGAGTCTGGGACAATATAACTATGATGGTAGAATGTACCCAAAAGTCCCATTACAGCTACGAGACCAGACTGAGAAACTCAGATGCTTCAACGGCCACATGCAAGGACATGTTACATATAACTGTCCTGAGAGTGAAGAGCCAATACAGTGTGACATACGAATAAGGGCTCTGCATAGGATTGTATTGACTTACTTAAAGATGTGTGTGTGTGTGGTGACTAGTGGTGGTGTTACAGCACAGTTAAAAGTGGTGATGGTGGAAGGGAATTGTGTACAAGCACTAATCAATTCAGGGAGTGAGGTTACTTTGATGAAAAGTGTTCTCCTCCAGCCAGAGAAATGTGATACAAGACAAATGATTAATATTGTGTGTACAAATGGTGACACCCGCACATACCCCACAGCAGAGGTAGAGTTTGTTACAGAGGTTGTAAATGTTAAATGCCCTATAGTACATGTAGCTCAAACGCAAGAGCGGATAAGTAAGGCCAGGTATCGGAGTATCTTGGACCTGGTCATAGGGTATTGGCAGGTTCCCCTGACAGAGAAAGCAAAAGGAAGGACCGTGTTTTCTACTCCCGAGGGGTTGTAGCAACATAAAGTACTGCCATTCAGGTTGCATGGTGCAATGGCACCCTTTCTGCATATGACTAATAGGATACTTTGGCCCCACAGAGAGTATGCAGCTGCCGGTTTGACCGCTAACACTAAGCTGGTACATCCCTAGATGATATGTATGTTCATGGTTTGTGTTTGAAGGCCGCTCGCCCCGATGGGTCTGAGCTGTGGGGGGAGGATATGTGATAAAGTGAAGGCAGATAGGCCTATAACATTTAACCCCAGGGGGAGTATGTGTAGTATGTGTTGTAGGCAACACAATCCATTGTTTAGTTATGGGCCCCTGGGGTGGAGCATTTGGAGAGCAGGGTGGGCCAATGCTCCACTCCTCAGTTTATACACAACTGGGGGAAATAATGTCCAGGAAAGAGTTTTTTGGAGCTGTCTCCAACCCACTGCTCAGCTGCAGATAATCAGCTGTAGCAGTGGGAATAAACCCCTCCCTGCTAGCCAGGTGAAGAGGGATTGCTGGCTTCCTCCCTGGAAGCAGGTAGGAGTGAGGCTGTTCTCTCCAGTAAGAGAGTCAAGGAGACTGAGCACTGGGAGTGAAAAAGGGAAGCAGTCAAGGCTGGCTTGGAGCAGTGGGAGTGCAAAAGGAAAGCAGTCAAGGCTGGCTTGGAGCAGTGGGAGTGCAAAAGGAAAGCAGCCAAGGCTGGCTTGGAGCAGTGGGAGTGCAAAAGGAAAGCAGTCAAGGCTGGCTTGGAGCACTGGCAGTGCAAAAGGAAAGCAGTCAAGGCTGGCTTGGAGCACTGGGAGTGTAGAAAGGGAAGCAGCAGGCTGTCAAAAACACTGGAGTGCTGAGAGCTGAAAAAGACTCTAGGTTGGTGAAACCACTTCTTGTTTTGCTATAGATTAAACCCTTGTGAGAGAGGGAACTTGATGTTAGTTAGTGCTCAGACCGAGCTAGGTTTTTGTTTATAGGATTTTGTTACATTTTTGTTTTCATTTGCTGCTGTAGCTGTGGTGGAGTTTGACAATAAAACTGCCTGGATTATATGCAAACCAAAGGACTGTGCCTGTTGTTTACCCTAGAGGACTGTGCTACCTGCAGACAAGGATCACAAGGGTTAAATACAGTGCTAGCAAATTAATTCTCTTGACTTTTGGACTGGGTTGTCAGGCAGGTCCCTCAAATTGCTATCAATAAAAGTACTTAGTTATGTAAAAATATTATATAAATATGCACGTAGAATTTAATTATAAACACATATTTATATATTTAAAGCCTACATGTATATTTATGAAATTATTTATGTAATTATGTATATGGATGAAAAAAAATTTTTTTTTTTTTTTTAAATTCAATCTATATATAAAAAATAAATAAGATTGGATAAATGGGAAAAAAAATTTATGTGTATATATGTGTGTATGTGAAACAAGAGGGGGTTGGCTGCACTCACCTGAACATGCATAAATGGGGGTGCTGCTGGGGGCCAAATAATACAATACACAAGATCCAGCGCACTCTCTGAGTGCGCTGGATCTTGTGTGTGTGTGTGTGTGTGTGTGTGTGTGTATATATAATATATTATAAAAAAGCCCTGCACTCCTACTCACTCAGTATTCTTTAGACCCGGTGCTCGACTGCACTAATAGACATGAAACAAAAATAGTCAGCACTCCCAGGGTTTGTAAAAAAAGATTCCAATTCTCCTCCAAGACGTTTCAGCTCCACTTGGGAGCTTTCGTCAGGACAGCATACATAAAACAAATGAATCACACTCTGTTTAAATAAAGACAATAATCAAAAAAAGACTTACAGATCAGCTGTGTAAAGGGCCGGCCATCCTGCTCTCCGAACGTCTAAACAGACACCGTCCAGCGTGAGCGTTTCATTAATCAAGCTGACGTCATCTTGTTACCATGGTGATCATGACGCTTAAGCGTCTGTAATTCACCTTCCGGATTGCATTCTAAGCGCCAGCGTTCCCCGTCGTCAGGGAGATACTGGCGCATGCGCTTAGGACAGGCTGTGCTGTTCTTGGTGTCTGTCCCTCGATCGGGAACAGAGTGATTTTGGCCATAAATGCTGGAAACATTGTAAAACAGACAAAATGTAACCATATATCCCTTTTTATAACAGCACTTTGCATATTCAATACACCCTCATATAATAAAGTGTTAAGGTATTTGAATTTCGATTCCCTGAGTTCTCCGCCTTGTTATCCCTAATATATAAAAAAAAAAGTAAGTTTATAAACACTAGACAGTGCAAATGAAAAATAAAAATATAAACTTATAACCTAATAAAGGCTACAAAAGCCATATTAAAAATCGTGATCTCGTTTTCAAAATTACTATAATGCACCTGCCATAGCTATGTGCCATATTTGTACTGTGATACTAAATACTACCAATATTTTCAAAAAAAAGTGCTAGTACTTAGACTTAAAAGTGCAAACCTGTGCAATCAAAAAGTGATGATAATGATTTGGTAATTAATTCCATGTGTATCAGAAAACAAAAGACATATAGACAAAAATATCTATTATCACTTATTTTTGTCTTCTGATATTCGTGAAGAAAGATGAACAGGAGGGAACTAAGGAAAAAATGGGGACCATTATTATCCCAATATATCGTATCATGAATCGCTAAAAAATATGAAGAGTATATAATCAAAATCCCATATGTCTGCAGTCTTATAATGAAGAAATAAAACGTATCTATCCTAAACCCCAAACACTTCAGCCTGAATAATTGAAAAACATTAAAAATGAGCATGGCATTTTAAACCAAAGTATTCTATATTGTCATGCGGTATCTCTTTCGCGTTCGGCACTTCCGCATTGCGGAGCCGGCCCCGCCCCTTCTGACGCGGCTCTGACAGTACTTAGGGAGACCGCGCCAGGGAGAAGGCGCTTGGTGATTGTGCGACCTACTTCCGGGTATACATGCTGGCTCCACAAGCTCTGACAAGCCGTCCCAGCCTTTGAGCCAATGCAAGGATTGCCGCATGCCATAGAGGATTACTGGAGAATGGATACTTTGCTAATTTACAAGTGGACCATATCTCTGAACTATTGGAGGACTACACATATTAACCTTAAATATATCTTTCAGCTATTTGTCTACAATATCATTTAATAATGAACCAATTCCTGCTTGCTTAAATCTTCTCTGCTTCAAGTTACTAATTATATGGAGGACAACTCCCATCATGCTTATTTTCTACGAACTGTTTCTTGGAACCAATTCCTGCTTGCTCAAATCTTCTCTGCTTCAAGTTACTAATTATATGGAGGACAACTCCCATCATGCTTATTTACTATGAACTGTTTCTTGCTTTACAAATACTCTCTGCTACCTGCTTAATGTTTCTATTTAAGATTATTCCCAGCAACCTAAAAAATCTTATTATAAACTTTGAACTTTTGTATTGTTTGATAACCTGCACTTTCTTCTTATTGGATTATTGCCTATATGCAGTTCATTTAAGTTTATCAATCATTAAAACTTCGTTTGATTCTCAAATTGCCAGCAATCCTCTCTTTTCTTAAACCTACAGTATTGATACTTTAAAGATTCTTTGTTTCTTTACTATTGTAATTAATGAGTTCTACAAGCTGCAGTTGAGTTCCAATACAAATAACCCAAGTAGCATAACATATATACAACAAAACTTTAATCTCAAATCTCATGAACAATATAGCATCATCTATCACAAATTTTTTTACTTACCCGAATTTCTGAACGAAACCAAATTTTTTTGCCCATATACATCCCTACTGCCTATTACCTTTGATGGTAACATGCAACGGACCTCGGGTATTACCCCACTACTGTGTCACCCAATACGAACATATCAGACCCATTGCACCCCCAAGTACACACTGTGAATGGTTTCTAGGCGCATAGCCAAAACCTCACTAAAAAAAGAGCAGTTCCACACCTTTGCATAAATTGGTACGAAGATCTTATCATTCTTTTTTGTTATTTTGTGTTGCACTGTTCAACCTGTGCACACTACGTTTTTGTTTTTTTTTTGTAAACTCGCTTTCACTGTAATTCCAGATCATCTTATGTTGATTTGTATTCTGTTGTAGAGACTTTAATATATATATATATATATATATATATATATATACTGCTTGATTAGATTACCTCTATCATTGAAAACTATATCTGTCTTCCAAAAAATGTTATAGTAATCATAGACTGAATATAGCTGTTCTTTAAATTAGTGCTTAGATTAGTATCCATAACTATGAAGGATAAAGGGTTCTGGGTGGAAAATATCGACTTTGTCCGATTCAAACATAGACAAACCTGCATACGTTAAAAAATGATTTCTTCAATGAAAAAGCTTAACCCGAGTAACAAAATGACAGTTCATTATAATTTCGGTATGGCTATAATAGCTATCCAGTTGTTACATTGTAGTAAAAGTATCCACCAATCCATTTAAAGGGACACTTCAGTGCCAGGAAAACAATCCATTTTCCTGGCACTGCTGGTCCCCTCTCTCTCCCACTCCCCATCCCCGGTTGCTGAAGGGGTGAAAACCCCTTCAGTCACTGACCTGAGACTCCCGCCGATGTCCCTCGGTGGTGCGTTCTGCTCACGGCTGCTCCTCCTCTTCCTTACATTAGCCGGTGGGCGAGACTGATCCCGCCCACCGGCTGAGGAGACCTAATGCGCATGCGCAGGGAATTGAGCGACGCTGGAAGTCCTCACACAGTGTGAGGGCATCCAGCGACGCTCTAGCACAGAAAACCTGTGCTATTGACATGGAAGTGCCTTCTAGTGGCTGTCTATTAGACAGCCACTAGAGGAGTTAACCCTGCAAGGTAATTATTGCAGTTTATAAAAAAACTGTAATAATTACACTTGCAGGGTTAAGGGTAGTAGGAGTTGGCACCCAGACCACTCCAATGGGAAGAAGTGGTCTGGGTGCCTATAGTGTCCCTTTAAGCCTAGACAAAAGCAGATGGTAGATTCATATATTCTTATTTTTACCACTAGATGTCAGTAAACTGCTAGGTATCTGATAATAAATAGCACTAAATACTGAATCTGGTTTTGAAATTTTGTAGCAATCTCAGACTTTAATCATGTATACCAATAGAGTAAAACATCTTAATTTAGTAATTGAATATAGCTCACTTGCTAGTGCACATACCTGTGAGCTAAACTAACTTATAAGTGGAAGGAAAAGGGAATAGATCTGGTATACCTAATGTAATACACAGCAGAGAGGGAGCAGGACTAAAACTAAATAGCTACTGACTGGAACGATAGAGATCCACTAAAAACCTATACAATAAAAGGGAAAAAACACTAAAAAAGTGATAATACACTAAAAAAGTGCAGGAAGTTCAGGAGCTAGCTAGTACATGGCTCAAAAATGTCAATAAAGGGTATAAAATGCAGAATAAAATACTATAGGGATGAGTCGATGAAAATATGTGCACATATTTTCATCGACTCATCCCTATAGTATTTTATTCAGCCATATAGAGATAGTCCTAACTTATTTAACCAGTTGTCCCAATCTTCTTTCTGACTGTGTCAATTTTCCATCTTTGACTGTCATATGACTTGTGAGACACTTGTGGATACTTGGGATATTCACCGTTTTCCAATTTGCTATAAATAGTTTTTAGCATCAGTAATGGTAGGTGAACTTATTATTAAAACTTTGTTTTCAAATTTTTGGCCATTTTAGATTTAAGAAAATCTTCCAACCTCTAATTTCAGTTTGTTTGTTTTTAATTTGATGAATTAACTTTATTATGTCCATACAATATTGCACACTGTCCCCAAATATGGATCATTCAATAATTATTATTAAATATGTGCATTCATCGTATTTAGATTCAAACATTATGATGACATAACATAACAACAAAATATGTGGGTGATTTAACACTTCTGTGTCCAATGTGGTTGATTTCTAACTAGATTTATTCTGAACAGCCATTTTAATCCATTTGTTGAAAGGACTTAATTCTGTGATCCTCTACAAGGTCTTTAATTTTAGTTATACCTTTTGCTCAGCCAGGAATTCAATTTGATATTTTCTAGCATATCCGTAATCATAGAGGGTCAACTATTTTGTTTTTAAGTCCTGTTTCTCTTATTAGTCTATTCTACCAGCTCGCCAAGTCCGAAAGTATCAGTGTATTGAATCATGCCTCTAAAATAGATTTTTTTTTATTAATATCTAATGCCCAAAATAGTGAAGTTACATTTTCTACCCCAGCTTTATATTTTTCAATTTTAGACCATTTTCTAAAAAATTTTGTAATTCTTTATTTTTGTTGTGCAAAAGCTTGACAGACAGGCTTGTTTTGCCACAACAGCAAATACGGGCATTTCAAGAGGCATAATACTGTGTCATAAGAGAACTGCACATTTTTTAAGTAATAACTTTTATCAGCCTGTTTATGTCAGATAATAAGGCAGTAAGCGTAATTGAGACATCTTGTGTAGGCTGACATTAAAGGGACACTATAGTCCCTCAAACAACTTTAGCTTAATTAAGCAATTTTTGTGTATTGATCATGCCCCTGCAGTCTCACTGCTGAATTTTCCAACATTTAGGAATTAAATCACTTTGTTTATGTAGCCCTAGTAACCCATACCCATCATGAGCCAAAAAAATATCTACAGCAGTGGGTGGATTGTCTGCTAGATTTGTTGGTATGATCTGGGACATATGCTTTCAGGGTAAGGATCCCGTGTGGGCCAATCTGGCTGTTGCGGTACTGAAGTCATACATAGTGATCTACAGAGGCACGGTATTTCAGTGGTGGAGCACAGTTTTATAGGTTAGTGTTATTAGCATGTTTAGGCCTGTCATGCTAACTGAAAATGGCAGAACAATCATATTAAATAAAAATTACTAGACATGGTATTAGATGGTTTTGAGCATTAAATAACATGTTAAATTAGCTTGACTGGCATATACACTTATTAAAAAAATAAAAATTCCCACGGAAGCTATAGGCAGTGTTGTACAGCTGCATTGTTTTAGTGACATACTACCAAGGTGTAAATAAGAATGATCCTGAACTCGTTACAGAACTGGTGTGACTGGTGAGTCATGAAATTAAAATGAAATAACTTAGGGGCTGTACCTCCACCTGAGATCATACAGAGGGAGAATGAGAATGAGCCAGTGGAATTATTGCTTATCACAGAGAAGCAAATCAGACATATTAAGCAGTGGAAATAAGCTGTGCATTCGGGGGTTTGTTGCCTGTGCCTGGGAATGCTTAACCAATGCCTATTAATGGCATTCTGTCAACCCTGGGGACACAAGTCCACCTTTCTGCAGGTGCCAGATACAGCATGGAGGTCTCCTGATGGTATAAGGAATTTGATCGTATGGATTCCTTAAAGAGCAGAAAGAAAGCCAGATAATCCCAGGGTGTTATCACTATGTGGGTATCTTTGTGAAGTCCTTCAAGTGCAGGAAAATGAGGGCAGGCAGTTCTGGGGCTGCGCGCTCAGGAAGTCACGTCCCTTCAAATGGTCCTCTGCTTCCTAAGGAATCCATATGACCAAGTTCCATTGATACATTTCCTTATACCATCAGGAGGTCTCCATGATGTATTATGGGTAAGATCAGACCAAGCCCCTTGCATAGGACTTTTTTTTTTTGTATAGCATTTTTAAATTTTTTCTTATTTATTTCCTTCCCCCCGCCGCCTTTTTTGCCCCCTTTTTCTATGTTTTTTTTTTCTCTAGATTTTGGCATTTCTGGATGGGCTGGAGTATATGCATGATTGGGACAGGTTGCAGGACTATAAGAGAATATCCCAGGAACTTTGCTTAAGAGATTTTTCATCTCTTTGTGCCCTCAGAGTATTAGAGCATTTATCTCAGTGCATAAGGAAACTGACAGGCAGTATTGTTTATTGTTTATGTATTTGTTGTTGCACTTTATATTATATGTATAGGTTTACAGGTAGTATAGTGGTTTGGCACTTAGCACTTGACATCTTTCTATGCACTTTCTTTTTGGTAAACAGGATATTGAGCTGTGGTGTTAATATTTTAGTCTTATGTTTATGATTGATAGGTTTACTCTTGGACTTTACCAATAGTGGCTATATTGTATTAATAAACTATATTTTGCGCATTTTCTCAAATTTTGTGTGCGGTATCATTTGGTATTTGATCTAGTGTAGTTTGGGGTCTTTGGTGGTGACCCAGATACCTGCACCTATGTTGTGATTGAGTGCAAGCACACTTTGGATCTTTTTTCTCTCTTCAAACACATCTGGCTAGCTCGGCTGTCAGGCCCCGACCCCATTTTATACCATTTTCATTTGTTACAGAGATATTTTGTGTTAACATTATATTAAGAAGTATCCTGGCCCAAAATCATTGGTGTATCTCTGGGCATCCCAAACCTCCATTTTGTCTTTTCCTAACTAGATTTTTCATTTTCACTCTTGCTTTCCTTCCTCCCCAAATGCATTTTATAAATGCTGACTGTAATAATGCTAAAAAATTTCAGGGAAAATAGTGCCCTTAAAATATTCATTATGTCTGAATAAGAAGAGGCTTTTATTACTTAGTTTTAGTAAAGGTAGATAATTGACTTCTATTAAATCTTTTATCTTCATAGTTACAGCTACTGTATGCCTAGATATTTTAGTCTCTTTTTCATGTGAAAGCTTTAGGTTTTTTTGTAAGGAAATCAGCTGAGATTTTACTCATGTTCGTAGCTATAAATACTGACTTCAAAACAAGTACAAACAGTGAAAGCAAATACAATAATATTTTACCTTTTTATAATATGATAGACAGGTCTTTTTTCAGTAAAAAAATTATTAGCAGACCCTATATAGTATAAGCTTCAAAAATAGCACAGTGTAATATGTCAAAAACAATATTAAGGTCATTTTAAAGATTGGCTCTGAAATATAGATGCAATTCATCCACAATAGTGATAGATGGGTATAGATGAGTTCTCATTGGAGCTGAAGGATATCCAGAAGAATATGGAATCAAAATAAACTTGAATAAACTTTATTATCATAAAAGTTAGATAAAACAATTAAAAATAAACAGCACAACACGTTTCAATATAGGTCTTTCTCAGGTGAAATCTAGACACACACTGCTAGTACAGACATATATATACCCTGCAAATAGGCTTCATTAAGCACAGGTTTGTTAATTGTCCAAGCACACCTCTTATCCATATATGGTCCTAACTGGATCATTAAGATGGTGATGCTTCGGCCATGTCTCAGTCACCAATGCCACGTCGAATATGGCCACATAATGCTTGTAGCATTAAAGCACAACCAATCCTATCAAATTCATTTTATGCATTTATTGATAGGAGTATGGTATGCTATGTTGCTGGACACTGACCATTTGGTCAATGTACTGGAATGGTGGCCCAATGGGACACTGTTCCAGACTGAGATCATGAGGGAGAATTAAAATGATCTGCATTTGCCTGTGGTGTAGACCCCAAGCACCCTCATAGGAACAAGGGAACACTGGGCCAATCATAGACATATTGGAACATCCAGTGCACATGCCTATGAATATAGACATATTTTTAAAAATATTTTTATATTTAAAAATAAACAAAAGTTAAAACTGGATATTTTGGGCATGATTAATGGTGTTTGGCTTGTACTATATTAATTTCACTGTATTTATTATGTCTCCTTTGTAACAGTTTGAAATGTAAGAAAAACAAAGCATCAAAACCCACAACAATTTCAAATGGTGAAGAAGACCTTGGTATTAAGACTGAAGAGGGACAACTATCCATAAATAGTACATTATTGCTTGGTGAGTTGCATATGTGAGTTGTTTATATGTGCTACTTCAACTTTAAAAGAAAGCAAACCAAGTTCAGAGTAGCATGTTAAAATCAGACATGGAGAAAATGTTAGAGATATTGAAGGTATTGCAAATTAAAAAGTAAACTTTTATTTTTATTGGAACTTTTATATTCATATATAGTGATGTCCTGAACGGTTCGCCTGGACAGCTCACTAAGAATGCAGCTTCACAATGAATGTAAAATGGATGCTGTCCAGGAGGTGGGAGGGTCTGGGAGGGAGGATCTGCTGCTGATTGGCTGGAATGTGTCTGCTGACTGTGAGGTACAGGGTCAAAGTTTATGTTTATGTTCGCCATCCGTGGCAAACCGTTCAGCGAACTGTTCGGGACATCACTATTCATATATACAGTGAGCGGAAAAAGTATTTGATCTCCTGCTGATTTTGAATGTTTGTCCACTGATAAAGAAATTATCAGTCTATAATTTTAATGGTAGGTGTATTTTAACAGTAAGAGACAGTATAACAATAAGAAACATTCCAGAAAAACCCATGTCAAAAAAGTTACAAATAATAAATATATATATATATATATATATATATATATATGTGTTTGATCCCCTATCAATCAGCAAAATTTCTAGCTTCCATGTGTCTTTTATACAGATAACGAGCTTAGGAGAACTCTCTTAAAGGGAGTGCTCCTAATCTCAGCTCGTTACCTGCATAAAAAACACCTGTCTACAGACACAATCTATCAATCAGACTCTCCACCATGGCCAAGACCAAAGAGCTGTCCAAGGATGTCAGGGACAAGATTGTAGACCTACACAAGGCTGGAATAGGCTACAAGACCATCGCCAAGCAGCTTGGTGAGAAGGTGACAACAGATGGTGCAATTATTCACAAATGGAAGAAACTCTAAATAACTGTCAGTCTATCTTGGTCTGGTGCTCCATGCAAAATCTCACCTTGTGGAGTTTCAATGATCAAGAGAATGGTGAAGAATCAGCCCAGAACTACACGGCAGGATCTTGTTAATCTCAAAGCAGCTGGGTCGATAATCACCAAGAAAACAATTTGTAACACACTACGTCTTGAAGGAAATCCTGCAGTGTCCGTAGGTTCCCCCTGCTCAAGAAAGCACATATACAGGCCCGTCTGAAGCTTGCCAATGAACACCTGAATGATTTAGAGGAGAACTGGGTGAAAATGTTGTGGTCAGATGACACCAAAATTGAGCTCTTTGGCATCAACTCATCTCGCCGTGTTTGGAGGAGGAGGAATGCTGCCTATGACCCCAACAACACCATCCCCACCCACTATCAAACATGGAGGTGGAAACATTATGCTTTGGGGGTGTTTTTCTGCTAAGGGGATAGGACAAACACTGACCAAATGGTCAGTGTCCAGCAACACAGCATACCATACTCCTATCTGCTAAGGGGATAGGACAAATGCACTGCAGCAAAGGGATGATGGACAGGGCCATGTGCAATCAAATTTTGGGTGAGAACCTCCTTCCCTCAGCCATGGCATTGAAAATGGGTCTTGGATTGGTATTCCAGCATGACAATGACCCCAAGGCAACAAAGGAGAGGCTCAAGAAGAAGCACATTAAGGCCCTGGAGTGGCCTAGCCAGTCTCCAGATCTTAACCCCATAGAAAATCTGTGGAGGGAGCTGAAGGTTCGATTTGCCAAACATCAATCTTGAAACCTAAAGGACTTGGAGAGGATCTGCAAAGAGGAGTGGGATAAAATCCCTCCTGAGATGTGTGCAAACCTGGTGGCCAACTACAAAAAGGGTTTTGCCACCAAGTACTAAGTCGAAGGGGTCAAATATTTATTTCACTTACTGACATGCAAGGGTCCAAAGTGCTCTGTTCATAAAACCTCAGGTATGTAAGATTGTAGTTGCCATCCACTGGTAGATAGCAACGAGGATTAAGCTCATAGGTGGATAGCAGATCCCAGGCACTAGTTAATCTCAGGGGGGGTCATGAGTAGGTACATAGCTGCTTGAGCATAAGCAGGGGCATCTGGACACCTGAGCAGCTACATGTCGAAGCAGCAGCTCATGGAATTGCTCTAAAACGTGTTTGGCCAACTGTCGGATCTGCATCTAGGTTCTCGTGTAGAATCCGGGGCTTTAGGAATTTTTTTCTTTGTACCTTTATAGCTACAATTGCAGACGTATCAATATTTACAGTTTCAGTTTCATAGGCATAGTTAGAGCTGTGCTTTCATTGGCACAGCCACGAATCTGGACAGTGGTATAATAGGTATAGTGTTTCTTGTCCAATCTTAGGGTTAGGGAGTGGGGCTCATGTGTGTTTCCCATAGGTCTCAAGCCTCTTTCCAGAATTTCCATGGGGGTCTCACTTGACATGCCATTATTTCGTATTTAAAAAAAAAAAAAATTTTATGTATGTACATTTTGGATACATGCCTCAATTTACGGGGGTAGCTTTGCAGCCAGGTTCTACTGATAACTGCTAATGCTGCTATTATAATATGGTATATCAAGTATTGTTTGGACTGTGGAATACCTTCAGGGAGGAGTTGTCATAGATAAATCTCTGGGTCTCTTGGTAGTGTTAGTTGCATGGAATTCGTTATAAGCTAGTTGACTTTGTCCCAGAATAGTATTATCCCGGGACATGTCCACCAGATGTCATGTGTAAATAGTCACGGGTTGTATCAGACCTCTCCAGCAGACATCTGAGAAATTGGGGTTTATATGTTTCAGTCTGGTGGGTGCCAGGTAAAAGCGATATAACATTTTCCTCGATAGTTCTATGTGGGATGTGCAAAGTGTGAATCTTTTGTTTGTTAGAAAGATCCTGGACCACTGTGAGTCATCAAGCATTTTTTGGAAGTCTTTTTCCCAGGCTGTAATAAATGGTGGTAGGATGATAACTTGTTTTTCCTATTATAAATTAAGAATATAAATTTGGGGGGGTTGTCTGTTGTATGCATAAGTGTTCCAAATCCACCAGCTGTTTTCCATTTACATAATGCGTCTCTTTATTATAGTTTTTCTTGAACCAAGATTTAATTTGTAGGTAGGAAAATTTAGCTGTGTTGGGCAAGTGGTATGTAGACTGTAGGTGTTCAAAGGTATCAAGACCCTGGTCGTGGATTAAGTGGTGGAGAAGAGAGACACCGTGTGTAAACCATACACATTAAAGTCTGGTATGAGAGTTGTGAATTGGTATCGCAGGGGAGATTTTGTGACTAACTTGTTTTGTGGATTGATGTGCATCCCACAAGGATAGGAATATTGTTGGAAGGATGTGTTGGTATTTCTACCTGGTGTGGCGGCGTCCATGCTAGCGCTGCTATGTCATGTCCCCCTGTGTGTGTGGCCTCTATTTGAAGCCAAGTAGGTGGGATTTTGTGGTGGGGGGCCATCAGTATCGGGCTAAATTGGGTCGCTTTGTAATATGTTGCAAGACCCATCCCTCCTTTTTTAAAGGGGCTGTATAGAATGGACGCCACTAACCTTGGCTTTTTGTTATCCTATCTATACATATTGAGTAGCTTCTGTGTATCTTTGATGTAGTGAGCTGGGAGTCTTATTGGGAGTGTGCGGAACAGGTATTGGAGTCTGGGGAGGATGAGCATTTTTATTGCCGTTAAGCGTCCCGTCAACTACACATATTTGCCTTTCCAGCTGAGAAATTGGTGTTTTATGGCTTTATATAGTTTAGTGTAGTCAGCATGTATCAGGTCCTGTGAGTTAGAAGTTAGTGTTACAACCAAGAAAGTGAGGTTGTCAGTCCTTCAGTCATAACAGTAAGTGTGTTGCAGCTTTTGTGAGAGCATCAGGGGCACCTGCATGTTCATTGCCTGTGTCTTTGTGACATTTCATTTATAATAAGAACAGTTGCTATACTGTTTGAGGATATTGTGAAAGTGTGGCAACGATACGTCTGGGTTAGGGAGGGACAACATAATGACGTCTGCAAACATTGTGATTTTTGTATTCTTTGTCACCCACAGGAATCCCACTTATCCTCCGTTCATTCCGTATGAGATACACTAGTGGTTCCAGAGTTAGGGTTTAAATTAAGGGGGAGAGGGGGCACCCTTGGTGCTTACCATTGGTGATGTCAAACTCTGAGGACAGGAATCCGCTATGCCTCCAAAAAAATCCTCTTCAGCAGATAAAATAGAAAAGAGCAAACCTATTAGTACATTTTATTCCCCCAAATCAGATTCGAATAAATCCCAAAGGAGATCTTTATCTCCTCCTCCCATGGCAGAGTTGGGTTCAAAAACAACTATTCCAGAAAACCCTATTGTCCCCTCGGAAAATATGTCAAATCAAAGCCTCATTAAAATGATGGATGACTTATACGAGAAAATTAAAAGGGATATTAACCAAAATATCTCTGACGTGATTAAAGAGAAAATTGTTGAACAAAGTCGAGAAATTGAAAAAATGAGTTCAGAGATTGCACTATTGAAATCATATAACTTAGCTCTTAAAAATCTAATTAAAGATATGGACAACAAACCAACTGAGTTTGAAGATAGATCCCGCAGAAATAATATAAGAATTAAGGGTATACCGGACGAAATTAGACAAGAAAGTTTAATTGGCTATGTTAATGAATTTATTTCCCAATTCATCAACTTCTCACCTGCAACGTCCTCTCCAATAGAGAGATGCCATAGGATCTTTAGATCTAGAGCTACAGAGCATTCTAACCCTAGAGATGTGATTGTAAGATTTTTGAATTCCTCAGTGAAAGATGAAATGTTGAAACAACTTAGATTTCATCCAGACTTAAATAATGAGACGTTTAGAAACTTATTGGTATTTCCTGATCTTTCTGTGTCAACAATAGTAAACAGAAGAAGATTTAAAGATCTAACGTCACAGCTGAGATCCAAAAACGTTAGCTATAAGTGGGGCTTCCATACTAAACTGATAATTTTCCATAATAAAGATCTATTAAAGATCCGACCGAAGAAATCCCTAAATTAAGAAACCTAGGAATAATAGATTAAATTCACTAATTTCATCTAAATAAGGAAGGGAATAAAAATTTACACGAGAGGAACGAAATAGTAATAATGGAGAATTCCTGAGAGGGAAGGGAATGAAAAAAAAGGGAGGAAAAATAAGAGTAAATATTACTATACATTGAAATATGCTGTTTTTTTTTTTCTTTCTTTCAAACTAGATGGGTGTGTATATATTTTCTTTTTAGACTATATTATTCATTAGAGAATTTAATTCACATAGTGAAAAACTTATATTATTTGCACATATATTAAATTTGAATAGAAGGAGAAATAATATAATAGTGGGCTACTAAGGGGAAACCATACATAAAATTATTTTACTAATCTCATAGATAATGATTTTTCCTTAGCAATAAATGAGAGCACAAATTGTTATTTGCACATAGGGAATTGGGAGGGTGGGGGGATAAAGAAGGGGAAAGGAAAGAAGGAAGGGTAAAAAAATTTAAATTAATAAAGTAATTTTCATAGAAGTGCAATTTTAAGAGTAAATCTAAGCAGGTTGTTTATACACTATTTAACACTGGAATTCACATAAATTTCTATTAAATAATACAACTTAATTCATAGCATGCTGTATTTAGTGTGTGTGTATATATTTATATATAATATATATATATATATATATATATACACCCACCCTTGATAATTATCTCAGTATTTTCTGAGATGATTTGTCCTTGTCCTCTTTTGACTTTCAAAGTATAGTTCCTACCTGATTATTGAATTTTGTTCCCCCCTCCATATCTTTCGCTTCATATATCCTCTTGGATCCTAAACCTAAGTTAAGGTGTCAATAATCCATGTGTGAGATCATACAGTTTTATGATTCTATGAGTGAGTATGTTCCATCACTAATTACCTGGCCATAAAAGACCACCAGCGACCGATTTCCCCCTGAGTCTTTTATGTTTGTATGTTTGAGTTCTCTCAGGATAATCACCTATATGATATATATTATCTAATTATGGTGGTATATTGTTTGTTCGTTATATTGTTTGATGTTTTGTATTGTAATAATTTAATTGATTGTCTTGTATGTGAAGGATTGGCCATCGGGAATGGGGAAGGACGAGATCTATCGGGAATTTTAGAGCCAACTTTCGGAAGGGAATTCATGAATACGAGTAACTATGTCAATTAAAATTGCATCCATAAATGCACAGGGTTTGAATTCTCCAGTAAAAAGAGGCCTTTTGTATACAATGTTGATAGACAAGATCGATGTGTGTTTTGTTCAAGAATCTCACTGGAAAGATAGGTAAAAAAATCCTCTGCAATTACTAAATTTCCATATATTATATATGCTAATATGTTAGATAGAAAAAAAAGAGGAGTTGCTATTATCTGTTCCTCTAAACTTAAATTTGAACAGATTTACTTGTAAAAAGACCAACTAGGCAGATTTTTTAATTCTCATATGTAAACTAAATGATAAAACTTTATATAAAATACTTTGGTTAATTTGTATGTTCCTAATGTATTTTCTCAAGCATTTTATAGGAAATTTTTTTGAAACATCTGGAAAATTAAAAAAGGTATTTTGTTAATTGGGGGGGATTGGAATACTATCCAAGATCCAAAACTGGACAGACTATCCAAAGATTTTAAACAATTGAACTATCCCCAAGAAAAGCGATATATTTGGTTCCAGGACTTCCTAGCTAAATTTGAGTTATTTGATATTTGGAGGGTACAACATCCGATGGAAAAGGACTTCACGTTCTTATCTAAAGTTCATCTCAGTTACTCAAGGATAGACTTTTTTGTAACAGATTTGGCTAACCTGAGAAAAAGTTCAGAAATTGGTCCTATTGTTTGGTCCGACCATGCCCCTATTAGCGTAATATTAGAAAATAATTCAGAATACAATACTTGACCTCAGTGGCGCTTAAATGAATCAATTTTAACATCTGAAAAAATAGGAAACATCTTGAGAATATGGCAAAAGAATTTATAAAAATTATTGATAATGGACAAGTTTCTAATGAAACCTTATGGTTAACCTTTAAATGTGTTATGAGGGGTAACTTAATTAAGCTGGGTGCTAGAACTAGAGTTACTAGAGGTCAAAATTTAGCAGACCTTTATATACAACTGTCCATATTTGAACATAGTAATAAACTAAATCCAAATTTCCTCTTAGCTAAACAAATTAACAAAATAACTTTGGGGAAAAAAAAATTCAGTGATTTCCCTGAATCAAGGATGGTACAGTAATAATAATAAGGTAGGGAAATCTATGACAAACTTAAACCAGAGCAGAGAAAATTTACAATAAAAAAAATTATAGATGGAGGCAAAACATGTTTATATTATGCCTCACTATACAACTTAAAATATAATAGTTTCTATGAGAATGAGTTAAAGAACTTTCTCTCAAAACTTAATCTTCCAAAATTAAACTTATTAAATTTGAATAAACCTATTGAAGCAGAGGAAATAAAGAAAACAATATCTAAGCTTAGCAATGGGAAAGCACCTGGTCCCGATGGATTCTCTGCGTATTTTTACAAATCCTTTTAGACAATAATAACCCCTCTATTGTTAAAAACCTTTTCAGATATATCAATTTCCAATAGTTTTTCCTCTAGAATGCTGGAAGCAACAATTTCCCCAATACCGAAGCCTGAGAAAGATCCACACTACATATCCAAATACCGTTCGATTTCCCTCATCAATCTTGATATTAAAATATTTTCAAAAATCCTAGCAGACAGATTGTCGCAGATAATTTCAGACCTAATTCATTTAGATCAATCAGACTTTATAAAAGGAAGATCAGCTAGTGATAATATTCGTAAAATCTTGAATATGATGATCGAAGTCGGTAAAAAATCTTTATCTACAGTTTTTATAGCAGTCGATGCCAAAAAGGCATTCGACAGAGTAAATTGGAAATTTTTATCAGCTACACTTTCAGCATTTGGGATTGAGGGAACCTTTAAGAATCTTACCATGTCCTTATACACTGTTCCTATAGCGAAAATTTATGGTAATGGTTTAGATTCTGATTGGTTTCCTATTAAAAACGGAACCCGACAGGGATGCCCATTGGCACCCCTCCTATATATTCTCTCTATTGAACCATTGGCAGTATATTTAAGGCAGAACCATAACATAACTGGGGTGAACTTAGGAAGTCAGGAACAAAAAATAACAATGTTCGTTGACTATATAATTCTGACCATAACAAACCCAGAATCTTCCATACCATGTATATTTCGCTGTATTGAAGAATATAGTAGCATTTCTAACTATAAGATTAATGTGCAAAAAAGCTCAAGCTTTCCATGATAGCCTACCAAGTGTATTAATAAATAACCTGAACAATAACTATAAGTTTAAATGGTCCAATTCCGTACGTTATTTGGGAATAAATATAAACTTTAATATTGAAGAATGGATCACTGACAACTACACCATACTTCTGAGAGAATTTAGAAATACAATCCTAAAATGGGCTAAACTACAAATATCTTGGCTTGGAAGGATAAACATTATTGGAGCATTTTTACTTCCAAAACTAGAATATCTTTTTCGTACTATTCCACTTAGGGTTCCTAGGAAAATACTTCAACTGTTCCATGTTTTATTTGTGTCTTACATTTGGGGCAACAAAAAACCTAGGATTGCTCTTAAAGTTATGTCATCTAGATTAGCAGTAGGAGGCTTATCATTTCCGAATATATTTTACATCCTTGACACAGTTATGTTTTCACACTATCTAGAATGGGGTAATAATAATTCTAAGTTGAAAGCTTGGTATATTTATGAAAAAACATTAGGTAATACCTTTGATCCTTTTGATCTATTTTGGATTGATAAAAAACTTTTTAAAAATCTACATATTGACAATTTGATTATCACCCATATGTTTCAATCTAGATCACCAATAAAGAAATCTTTTCGCTCAAAATCATTTTTCCTCAAATGCTCCTCTGGCAAAATTAATTTTTTTTTATCCAAGATCTTGATTTATCTGGATGGCTGTCTAGACAAGAGTTAACAATTCAAGATTTACGATCTTTCTGAAATTAGCACCTTTCCAAATATTAAAGATAAAATTGGACTGGCAAATAAAGAATATTTTTCTTATCTAAGAATAAAAAACTTTCTTTATAAAACAACAGTAATTAAAGATTCGTCCTTCGACAAGATCCTTTTTGGCGAGGCTAAAAAAAAGTCTTCAGTTGTTAGAAGAGCTCTGGAGTTTTTAAACCAAGAGGTGAAGTTTAATACGATCTCCTGATGGGAAACCGATCTTGGTAAATCTTTTTTTATATCAAGATTGGTTAAAAGCATTTGAAGCCTTAAGAAAATCAGTTCATTGTATAAATTTACAGGAAACATACCTTAAACTGATTCATAGGTGGTATATGGTCCCCATGAAATTATGTAAATTCCAAGCTAACTCTTCAAATATCTGTTGGCGCTGTAATAGGGAGTGGTTCATTTAAACATGTATGGTGGGAGTCAGTTGTGTATTCTGGTTTTGTGCTGCCCTAGGCCGGACAAAACTCAGGCACCCCTCAACCCCTCCCCCCCCTCCCGCGCGCGACCCCCACCCATCCCTTCCCTTCCCCCCTACCAGCATTCTAAATACACACACACACACACACACACACACATTCACTGACAGATATGCATACACTAGCTAACAGAAACACACACTCACAGACACACACACTCACTAACAGACACACACTCACTAGCAGACACACACTAGCAGACACACACACACTAACAGACACAGACATACACACACTAACAGAAACACTAACAGACACACTCACACACACTAACAGGCATACACACACACTCACTCACATTAACACATTTATTTTTTTTAACCCCCCCCCCCCAGCCTCCTTACCTTTGGAAGTTCTGGGGGGGGGAAGGAATTCTCTATCTCCCTGGGGGTCCACTGGCTGCTGGGCGGGCGGCGTTGGCGGGCGGCTCGTGAGGGAGCACTTCCCCTGAGCACTCTGCTCAGCTCCCTCGCACACCTCAGAGTGAGGCTGGGAGCCAGAATATGACGTCATATTCCGGCTCCCAGCCTCACTCTGCGGCGTGCGAGGGAGCTGAGCAGACCGCTCAGAGGAAGTGCTTCCTCGCTAGCCACCCGCTAACGCCGCCAACGCCGCCCGCCCAGCAGCCCAGCATGTTAGTTAGCCGCAAGGCTAACAAGACATTTGCCATAGGCATTTGCCTCGCGGCTAAAACGTCCCTGGTGGGAGTGCATGGGGCTGGATGCTCTTAAACTGGCACTATCTCAGCTTTTTTCCGATTTAAAATAAATGTTATGATATCTCCAGGAAGATTTCTATTTCATTTACACTTTCCCACAATGGATAAATCTTCTCAATATCTGGTTATACATATCTTGATGGCTGTCAAACTCTGTATTGCTAGAAAATGGAAACAGAATATATCTCCTTCAATTATAGAGATTAAATCTCAGACTCCGTATCAAGGTCTAATGGAAAAGGCGGTATACTTTAAGGATAACAACATCAGTTTATATAATAAGATCTGGGGAAAATCGTTTGATTATTATAAAGATTAAACTATCTACACTTTGGCAGCTTAATAACCCTGGCATTGATACTTTTGTAAGATAAACATGAATAATCCCACCCCGAAAGTGGCTCTATCTATATTGATTATTGAATTTTGTATATTCTGTGAGGCGATTTTGTCTCTCCCCTCTCCCCAGCCCACCGATCACCATCCTGATACTTTGTTTTTTTTTTGTTTTCATGTTGTATGTTTCTTTTTATGTTGTACATATTGTAATGTAATGTATATATTGTGTCTATTTCTATGATACGATAATCTTTCTTTAATTCTTGTATAAGTAGTCAATTTATAATAAATAAAAATTTTAAAGAGTAAAAAAAATAAATACTCAGATGTCATCTGCGGTGATGGGATTTCAGAGAGTACTTTATGAAGAAAATTCCTTTGGTTTTCGTTGGGTCCATAAATACCAACAAGTGTGTATTTGAGGTTATTAATAATACAGTGCAATATGATATATCTTCCTTGGGCGTCTTTCTTGAGTTCTATCAGTTTGAAGCTGTAGCGGTTAGCACCAGGCGACCCTACAAATATACTGTGTTTACCTGCATTCCTGTATCTGCTGTATTTTCTAGGTATTAAAAAGAATTGTATTCCTCTTGTTGTTCGGTAGTTTCATTCCCTTAGTTTATTCGAATGAAACTACCGAACAACCAGACCTCCCCTGTGTGAAGTGTGTCCTCAATTACCCATTGCAACATTGTTGCGAACAGGTAATTGAATCGTAAGTAGCCGTCCTTTGTTCTCGGGGGTGGCCGCCATTCGACAAACGAACACGTGGCGGCGGCCATTTTAAAACTCCCGAACAGCGGTGTTTTGCCGTGTCTGGAACTAAAATCGGACACTCGAGTAGGCGAACACCGCTGAGACCTCCACAGCCCTGGTCCGTTCGGTTCCAAACTACCGAACGGCCCCTCGTTCGGTAGATAGAAAATACCGAACGAGGGGATTCAGGCGAACCCTCCCTAGCCTCTATAGCTAGAGGCTTTCGTGTATTTTGTTCCCTTATGCCAGGACCGACCGCAGGGCCCATTCGCATGGAACCTTATTCGGCTATATCAGTTAGTGCGGTCGGTCATTTTATTCCCTCCATACATTTCCCGAACCCCTGGTCTGATCTGGGTGATTTTTGGATATGTTGTTCACCCAGATCAGGGGTATCCGGGGATGTAGGATTTAAAGAGGTACCCCTACGTTTAGGGGTACATCCAGAAACGGGGGGAATTGGTGTGCTGGATAAGGGGATTATGATGCTAGCTGAGGGGAGGAGATGGGTGGGAGGTTACCAGGACAGGATTGGCTACTGTAATTACTGTAAATCCCTCCCTTGCATGGGAGCATGCTTTATAAGGAGACTGTGATTAAAGGCTTGTGAGTTATGCTCCTGAAACTGTGTGTCGTCCAGTTATTGGGATTGCTGTTGGGATATTGCTGTATTTTACCTGCTGGAAACCCTTGCCTGTGGATTTACTATTTACTTGTTCCTGAGTCCCACTTGGATTATAAGCGGAGATACCCTGGGTAATATTGCATCTCCGCTACAGTGTGAGTTGTGTATTAAAAATGAGACGCCTCTGGATTTGGAAGGAATAGGTATTGAGTCGGGAAACAGCGTGAAGCGAATGTTGGTACTCTATTGTGGGCAAAGTGTGTTTTCTGCATGCATAGTATATAATTTTTTTTCTTTTTTAGCCATCTTAAGTAGGATGCGTCTTTTATGTGGGGTATTCAACCCGCGTAGGTTAATGGTTTGTATTCTCATAAATTAGGAACCAATGGCATTGCAAGAATATATGCATTTTTAGTAGCATGTAGGAAGCCAGGAGTATGAACATAATTGGATTCTTAATGTGGAGAAGGGTGGGAGAACTTGGAAAGAAGGGAGAGATTTGTAGGGTACGGGGGTGGGGGAAAAATATATACAGAAATTCCCCAAGTTGTACCCCAAAGGTCCAAAGGGGGGGACGGCTGTCACGGAGCTGTTGTGTGGCAACCAGGCGTGTGAACAGGGCAGCCATCCACCCCATTCCTTTCCTGAGTAGGCCGCAGACTCCAAAGCTTTGTGCTGTCCCCAGGAACCCCACAACTCCTGATCTTAGAGTGTGCAGTAGCACCAACAAATGTCTGTGCACTTTGCTGTAATTTCAGGTGAATATGACAGTTGTGAGCCATGATTTCCAGCTGCAAGGCCCACATTTAGCAGGAGCCTCTCCCGCATGCGACCGGTCAGCATGGTGGTCAGGCCATGGCGGTCTAGTTTTAAACTAGATTTTAAGCATGTGTGGTTTAGCAGTTAATGCATGGAAGGAACTTGCGGTACAAGCACAGTTCTTGATCCAAATTTTGTCAGCGGCTGCTGGGCATCTTATTCCATTCTAGCTGGAGGCGTGTTGGCAGTGAAGCCCCACTATCGCCATGATGTGTATCAATTCCCCGTGAGTGCAGCTTGCGAGCGCCATCTTCTGGGGACAATATGGCCTTCATTCCCCCATCTTTGATGACCAGCAGTTTGGTTGGGAATCCCCATGTTTAGCGCATACCATTCGGACGCAGAGAATCCACTACAGGTGCAAATTATTTCCTCCTGCAGAGTGCAGCTGCAGAGAGATTCTCAAATAGCTTCACCATGGGATAGGCATCCGGTGCTTGGCTGCTACATATTAGTGCTGCTTCAAAGTGTGTGATTTGAGATATTCTGGAGAGTTTTAAAGAATCTTTAGCTGCCTAAGATTTTGATAAGAGTTTTCTTTTTGACTGTTACTGGTTACATATAGTTACATAGCTGAAAAGAGACTTGTGTCCATCAAGTTCACCTTCCTCACATATGTTTTTGCTGTTGATCCAAAAGAAGGCAAAAAACCTAGTCTGAAGTGCTCCTAATTTTGCAACAAACTAGGAAAAAATTCCTTCTTGACCCCAACATAGCAGTCAGATGTCTCCTTGGATCAAGCAGCTATTACCACACTAGTTAGAAATTAAATCCCTGTATGTTATGTTTTTGCAAGTATTTTTCCAATTTCAGTGTTAACATCTGTATGGACTCTGATAAAACCACCTCTTCAGGCAAGAATTCCATATCCTTATGGCTCTTACTGTAAAATAAACCCTTTTCTTTGCCTTAGATGAAATCTCCTTTCTTCCATCCTAAATCTGTGATCTCGTGTCCTATGTATTGCCCTGTTTATGAATAGATTTCCAGATAAAGGTTTGTACTGGCCCTGAATATATTTGTATAATGTTATCATGTCCCCTCTCAGGCGCCGTTTTTCCAAAATAAACAGATTTAAATTTTTTAACCTTTCTTCGTAACTAAAATGCTCCATTCCTTTTATCAATTTTGTAGCTTGTCTTTGCACTTTTTTGAGTGCCATGATATCTTTCTTTAGAACAGGTGCCCAA
The DNA here is from genome assembly GCA_933207985.1 of Pelobates cultripes. Taxonomy (NCBI): domain Eukaryota; kingdom Metazoa; phylum Chordata; class Amphibia; order Anura; family Pelobatidae; genus Pelobates; species Pelobates cultripes. Next base: position 34,103,033 of record OW240922.1, on the reverse strand, counting down.
AATTGCACAGCATATTCAATGTGTGGTCTTACCACCGATTTCTAAAGAGGCAAAATGGTGTGAGGGAGGGGAGGGTGATAATGAGGGGGGTGATTTGAGATGTAGGGTGAGGTGAGAGGGAGAGGAGGTGATGGTGTGAGGGAGGGGGTGATGATGAGAGGAAGGGGGTGATCATGAGGGGAGTAATGTGAGAGGGAGAGGGGGGGTGATGGTGTGAGGGATGGGGAGAGGGGGGACGGACTAAATACCTTAATTCCCTGTTGGTCCAATGGCCATAATATCCTATGAATCTGAATGAAAAGACCATAAATCTTGCGAGACCCAGTCAGTGTTGCCGTGGTAACCCGCGGCAACGCTCTGATTGATCAGATCTCGCGAGACACATGGTCTGCAGCTCTGCACACTGCGGAGCTGCAGACCAATGTCTGCAATGGGCACAGAAGGGGCATCTCACCCGGCGGTATATCATAGCACCCTCCTGGTGTCGGGTCCTTGGTCAGTGACCCAGGACCTGACACAGTCTGCTCCCGGCACCCCCCTAGTGAGTGGCACCCGGGGCAGACCCCCCTTTAGTATGCCACTGCAACAGACTCACTGTTACAGGCATACCGACACACACACACACACCTATATAGGCATACTGGCTGACACACACACACACACAGAGACTTGCACACACACAGACAGACATACTGACATACACACAATACATACTGGCACACACATCCCATTTGCTATATCTCCCCCATCCCATTCCCCGCCCGCATATCTACCTTCCCGATGCCCACTTTACATATCATGTCCATTCCACTTATCCTTGCCCCACCAAGTCAGTTCCATCCCTCCTCCCCTCCCTGCACATTCTGCCCGCCCATATCCTTCACTCTATAGTTATTCGGGATACACTCAGACCACGTCCACATCTCATCCCACTTTCACAAGCGGTCCTCGCTCCTCCCCTGCCCCTTCCCACTTTCCCTACCCGTCCATCTTGCCCATCCTATCCACCCATTCCTTTCACCTCTCCCCCTCATGCCCCTCCCCGGCCAGTACCTCTCAGTTCCTCTCAGCCACACCTCAAATCCCTGAATCCACTAGCGATCATGCCCAAAATGGCTGCCGATCATGTGATCACAAGTTTTCCTAAATGTCATTAAAAATAATCCTAGTTTTCACCATTTTTATCAATATTTAACAACTACATACCCATATCAGTGTTTTTTTTAATTTCCAGCAATTATATCAAATAGCAAAATTATATTCCAGTAATTTTATATCAATATAAGCATCATGTTGCAGTTTTCAGGGACATAATACGGGTTACAATGGTCTTCCTGTCTATATTAGATTTGTCGTGTTTCTATTTAAGTCTTGTGCCTCATTATCTCAACATGTATCTCATCCTACATCCAGGAGAGTCTTTGAAGTTGCGGTTAGCACTGAGACCAATGGGTATCACCGTAGTCGTGAGCAACCCTAGTGTCATCTGCGTCTTTTGTGTTGTGTTTGCCCTATGGTGGTTGTACACCAGGGAAGGGTTGAAACCAGGGTGGGGGGAGGGAGAAAAGAGCGGGTGGGGTGGGGAGAAGGGGATATCCTGCTAAGTTTGTAATTTAACAAACATGTTAGATGTCTCATGCGGGAGCAATAGAATTTCTCATATGGCAAGGTATACCTTACAGGAACGGTTCCGGGTTTTTCATACCAGAGCAGAGGTTTCTAAGGGGGGAGGGGGATTTTCCAATAATGAATCCAGGGTTCCTATATTTTTAAATATTTATCTTTCTTACCCAGAACTGACCAGTGTATCTCCTCCATTTCCCTTGTTCTCTCCACCCGTTGCACTCATTGCTCTCTAGTTGGTATGTTTGTTTGATGCCAGTAAATTGGAATAAGGGCGTTAGCTTCTCCTAGCAATAGGTTCAATAATTGCTGTTCATGTGTTTCTTTAAAAGAATAGGGCCAACTTCGTAAGACTTGGGATGGGATCAAGCGGGTCCACAGAAGCATGATGTAGAAAGTCTCCTTGCAGGCATTGCTAACTGGGGTTTTAATTCCCGATTTGAGAATGTGTGACCAGTCCTTATCGGACATGTGGATGCATAGGCCTCTCATCCATTTTTGTTGTAATGGAGATTCTTGTTGAGCCCCCATTGCTGTCTGGAGAATACGATATATTTTAGACAGAGGGCATTTACAGTCGCTCTCTGGGAACCAAAAGGGGAGGACCGACTTATTCAGAAAGTTACTCAGTTGTGTCCTGCCTATAGTGTCCAGTAAAGTCATCCGTCAGTTCAGTCTGGGGAATTCCCTAATTTTAGGGGGTCGGCAGTCGTCAGGACTGTTGTTATGTCTGGGTTGGGGATATCGGTTATTTGGGATAATATAGTGCTCCCCCATTTTGGAAGCTGCTAGGGGGAAAAATACAGAGAGTCCTGGGGACAGCTCCCAGGTGTTTTTGTATTGCCACCATATCTGAAGGATGTGTTGGATGAGTGGGTGGTTTGTTGGGGAGAGTTCCATGATTTGGCAAGTCTGCCAGTGTAATAAATGTACCACGATTTTTTCCTGTCTGTGTCTGTCCACTCTTTTATGCGAGTGAGTATAATCACTACGTAGTACCTGTATAAATGAGGCAAGCTCAGTCCTCCTTTGCCTGTAGTGGACGTCAGTGTGGAGTAATCCAGTCTTGCTGGCTTATTGCCCCATATATATTTAGTGAACAGTGTCTGCATAATTCGGAAAAATTCCCCTGGAAGGAGGATAGGAAGGCATTGGAATATATACAACACCATCGATAAGATCATCATCTTCAGGATATTGACTCTACCCATCAAGGAGAAGTGGGGTAAGTCCCATTTCCTAAGATCTCGCCTGATGTTTTCAATGAGGGGAGGGTACTTTAATTGTATAGGCCTTTAATTTTTGCGGTTTGGTGTATCCCTAAGTATGATAGTCCAGAGCTTGTCCATTTGAATTTGTGCGCTTGTTGGATACGTGTTTGCCAGTACGGAGGTACTAATATCCCTAGGATTTCGCATTTATCTGTGTTAATTTTAAAGTTGGACAGGGCCCCAAATTTCCCAATCGCCGTCTGCACATGTGGGAGTATACGAAGTGGGTCAGTAATGATACAGAGGACGTCGTCTGCAAAAGCCGAGATTTTTGCCTCTCCCCCAGGGTATTGGTATCCTCGGATGTTACTATTAGTCCGAATTGCCTTCAGGAAGGGTTCTATGGCCAGGACGAATAGTAAGGGGGAGAGGGGGCATCCCTGGCGTGTGCCATTGCTTATGTCAAAGGGGTTGGATAGACCCTAACACTAGCCGATGGTCCCCAGTAGAGTGCTTGTATCCAGTTTCTCAGCCTTGGGCCAAACCCCAGTACCTCCAGAGCAGTAAAGAGATAGGACCAATCCACCTTGTCAAAGGCTTTCTCGGCATCAATGACTAATAGCAGCGTTGGGGTTTTGGTTGAGGTCGCCCCATGTATTACGTTGAGAATTTTGTTGGTGTTGTCCCTGGCCTTCCCACCTGGCACAAAGCCAGCCTGATCAGGGTGGATCAGTCTAGGCAGAAGGGGCTTGAGCCGGTTGGCGACAAGTTTGGCCATTAACTTCAAATCTAAATTTGTAAGGGAGACAGGTCTATAGCTGCCACAGGCTGTAGGGTCTTTTCCAGTTTTAAGGATTACAGTAATCGCTGCTCATAGCATCGGGGGTGGTAGCGGGGAGCCCGGGGTCAGTCCGTTAATTGTTTTAAGGAAGTGAGGTCCTGGCAGTATCTAGCTGTCAGGCCGTGCAGGCCCGGGCTTTTGCCTTTCAGCATGGTTTTTTATAGCTAGGGATAGTTCTGCAGGGAAGAATGGCTCCTCTAGTGAATTTGCCACATCGCTAGAGACAGTAAGTGGAAGATTCGAAACGATATATTCCCTTATGCTAGAGGAGAACCTTTCTGGAGGGGCTAGATTATAGCGTTTGCAGTAGAGGTCACTAAACGCTGAGGCTATATCGCCTGTAGTGTTGCATTGTTTCTCATTCCCATCCATTATACTAGCTATTTTTGGAGCTTCGTCTTTAACGGTGTGGCCAGTAATTTCCCACTCTTATTGCCGTGGGCATAGAATGAGGTCCTCGTCAGTTGGACTGATCTCAGGGCCAATAGAGCGGAGTTCTATCTTGAGTGCTGTAAGCCGTTGGAAACCTTTCCCATGTGGGGTCCTGCTTATGGAGGGTCTCTGTCTCTGTATGGCTACTGAGAGAGCGTGTTTAGTTTATTAGTCCGTTCTTTCTTAATTCTAGAGTCCCATTTGATCAGGGAACCCCTAATGACCCCCTGGTGGGCTTCCAACACCCAGGGATCCGTGACATCTGATGTGCTGTTGTCTTTAAAGTAACTGTGTAGGGTTGTGCGTAAGTCCTCCATTACTCATGGGTTATCCAGGAGGGTCTTGTTTAATCGCTAGTGTGTATTGCGCTTAGTGTCTCCCTGCAGTACTAAGGTCAGGAAGATCGGAGCATGGTCTGAACATGTGATGTTACCAATGGTCGCACCTTTGAGCATGGGGAGATACCTGTGACTCAGGAAGAACATGTCTACCCTGGAATAACTGCTTTACGGAATATTTCCACTAGAAGCGGCAGGTTATGAATGTGGCACATTAGGATGCGAGGTTTATCTGGTGGCAAATTTCTAGGCCTCATCTCCATGTGCGCTCTGTTAAATTTAATGACTGTATCTGAGGGTCTGGCGAGGAAGTGATTAAAGAGAGCAGTCAAAACCTTTATGGGGTCCTCCGTGGTGCCGTCTGGCCCCTTCCGATATCCCCCTCACGCGCAGGTTGTTCCGCCACCAGCGGTTGTCGACATCCTCCAGCTTCCTTTGCAGGTACAAGAAAGTGCAGTCTCTGTGTGGTGTGGTACTCAGACCATTGTTGTTCAGTGGCCTCATTCACTTCCTCCAAGGCCTGCACTCTGGCGCCCAGGTGTTGGACTTCGGTGCTTACTGCTTGTAGCTTGTCACTGAAGCTGTCTCCCAGTCTCTGGAACATTGATGCAAGGTCATTCTTTGAGGGCAGCTGAGTGAGCAAAGCCCTAATGTTCGTGTCCTCTGTGGAGCATTCTGCCGCCGACAGGCTGGAGGGCTGGCTGCCTCGTGTGCTTGCTGCCGGTGCCATTTTGTTCCGTCGTTGCAGCTCCGGTTGTTCGGTAAAAAACCTCGACAGAGAGGGTTTTGACGACTGGTGGTCTGTGGAAGGGGTATTCCCTGCGGTGTTGCGCTGCTTTTTGGTTGCTATTGCTGCGCTTAAAAGCTGGGCTTCACCGATCTCTCCCAGTTACATACAGAGCTCAGCTCTCATGCGGCCATCTGCCTAGGAGTCTCGGCCTTGCCCCCTTTTGGACTTATTTGACCTCTGGACTTTATTTGGACATTTTGGGTATATGTGTGTGTGTGTGTGTGTGTGTGTGTGTGTATATATATATATATATATATATATATATATATATATATATATATATATATATATATATATATATATATATATATATATATATATATATACAAAGTAAAAACAATAGAAGGGGTAGCGCCACAGAATAAATATCAATATACAATAAAAAGCGATATATATATATATATATATATATATATATATATATATATATATATATATATTATCTTTACTATTTTAAGTAGTTTTTTACTGTACCCTAGTGGACATTTATTCTGTGGCACTACCCCTTCTATTGTTTTTGCTTTGTATTCTGTTTCTAATATATATATATATAATATATATATATATATATATATATATATATATATATATATATATATATATATATATATACACACAAAATGTCCAAATAATAAAGTCCAGAGGTCAAATAAGTACATATATATATATCTTTACTATTTTAAGTAGTTTTTTACTGTACCCTGGTGGACATTTATTCTGTGGCGCTGCCCCTTCTATTGTTTTTGCTTTGTATTCTGTTTCTATTAATGGGGAAGAGGGATCCCTACTTTTGGGGTTAGCTGCCGCACAATATATTTGTTTTTTCTAGTAAGTGATCTTAGCGCTGTCCCTTTCTCTGTATCTTAATTTTTTCTTTATATTGCATAGTTTACAACATTTGAAAAAAAATATCTAGGGACACTTTTCAGCACTTTTTAGAGAAGTGCTGACCATGCCAACCAGCTTCCATAACCATGTCCACTATTCCTTGCCTGAAAATCACTGCCCTAAGAAAGGTGTCATATAATTTATAGCCCTATCAATACTTAATAATACAGGCATTCGAACTATACTGATTAAGCTTCTCATTCTTAGGGTGAATGTATCATATTCTAATAATTCCTGTAGTAGTTAAGTTAAGTAGTTAAGTCTGGAACCAAGGCCTGGTATTCCACACATTTACAAAAAAGCAATGTATAAATGCAGGTATGGATAAGTGCTAGGGGAATCAGCAGTGTAACTACAGTATTGCACTTTTGCCTTTAATTTTTTTCTTTTGAGGACTTTTTTATTGCCTACTACTGGCTGTTAAGAAGCATGCACCCACTATTGGATTTTTCCTACTGCATGCTATACAAATTAGAGCTGGTTAGAAGCTCTGTAAAGTGTGAGTGGGCATTTACAAAGTGCACATGCTCTGCTTGCTCCTCACTTTCTACAAATCTGCACCAGTGGTTTTTATTTTCTGGGCTTTTTTTGTATGTACCTGTGGATCTCTAAGTCCTACTTTACTGGAAGCAAGATTACAGAATACAGAAAATTGTGGACTATCTGGTTAGACTCTTTTTTTTCATAATTTTCAATTTCCTGTAATGTTTATTTGTTGTTTAGCACAACCTGAGTTTTTCCTTTATAAGCATAGAGTTTAGCCTGTGCCTTCAGTCCCTGCCATGGAGAGATTTGTAGAGTAAAATAGGGTGATTAGTAATGAGCCATTTAGCAGACTTATTAGAGCAAAACTCTAAATTATGCTGCCATTTTCTTTACGTGCCGAACAATGCCACCCTCCATTGAATGATTTTACCACCGCTTGTATGATTGCAAACTGGTTCTCAAGATGGCCCGTTTTGTACTTATGTTAGCTAAAATTATTGCTAGGGATCTATTCTGGTTGCATAGAAACCCCCAAGAGATTTTTTGTTTCTCATTGTGGGAGGAAGTTTCTTTCCAGATTCTGGAGATGCTTCTTCTCTGAAATGGGTATAACTGTGTCCTTCTCCTTAGCTTATCATCTTCAGTCTAATAGAGCTGTACAATGGCAAAAAATAAATAAATTACTGTTTAGTAGATTTACCCACAGTTGTTCTTAAAAGAGCTTGCAAAGGCTGCAGAACTTATGAACTTTTTTTTTTCCTGGAGACTTTCATTCTCTTAACAGGAAAATAACCATGAAGCTTCACCCAAACTGGCTCTTTGCTTTTATTGGCCCTTTTCAGGATTTTCAAAGCAGTTGATCCAGTTTCTCCTTCTCTATGTATCCCTAAAGTTTTTCATGCCTTTTTGCTTAGCCTTTAACAAGTTCACATCTGATATTCCAGTTCCCATTAAGGTTCAGAGTTAGAAGGAGTATGGGCTACTTGTAGGCCATTGTTGATTCATGTATGGGGTAGACTGCAGTATCTTGTATATTGGAAAGGTTACGGACCGTTCCTGGGGACTGGCTACTGATTTCTATGCTATCTCCTCTAACCCTTTCATGCCAGATTCTCTGCCAAACACAACCCCCGCCTTCCGGAGGCATTTCTTGAGGAGGATTACTTCACATTGATGTAGCCTTCTCCCATAAAATGTCCTATAGGTTCTCCTTACTCACGTGATTTTGGCAACAAGATCCAAGATGCACTTGAACCATATGCACCTGCCTTGCATGATTCATGTATCAACTCAGATGATACTCACTTGATGTCCTGTTTTATTTCCAACTCTGATACCTCTGTGTCATTTTTGCAACATCGTCCATTAGTCTTTCTAGCATTGCAAAATTGACACAGGCAATAACCGTACACTTAGGGCTATATAAGAGGGGTGATTCAAGAGCACATTCATTTGCATGTTTGATTCCTGGTTTACTGATATTGGCTTGTCTAGACTATTCTCCTTTCTGTGTTCCTGACTGTGGCTAGTTTATTGTTTGTGTGTAACTCTGTAATCCTTGACCTTGGCTTGTTCCTTGACTCTGCTATTTCTCTATTTTTATGTTAAGTCTGGCCATCTATAAGGTCTAGTAATACATTACTATCCATTTTCTATTTTACCTTTTGAGGTATGAATTAAGTCTGCATGTTGGTTTACGTTCTTATCTGACAATTGAGGCATAGGCATGCCAGTGTCACTATATAGAGTTGGCGTCGGATTGTTGCTAAATAAAGGGTTGTTTTAGTTTTAGATTTTAAGTGACACTAAGTGCTAAAAATTCAGAAATTCATACTTCTGTTTATAGTGTAACTGTATCTCACTGTTTAACCCCTTAAGGACACATGAGATGTGTGACGTGTAATGATCCCCTTTTATTCCAGTAGTTTGGTCCTTAAGGGGTTAAATGTTTTAGTTTCCAAGCAAGTTAAGTGAACTTAAGTGAATGTAAATTCATAAATTAATGAAAAAGTATGAATTTTGTCATTGTATTATTTTGCACACAATTAAAAAGAATTACATTTTTTATTTGTGTTTTCAACAGAAACAAAAGCTGTCTCATTCATCAGCTGTGTACGATCTTCTCTGTTTTGGTTCCACTTCATCTGGCTTTCTGTTATGCAACTGAGACACTACATGTTTATTGCTACACTCAACCCCACACTTACCCGCCTAAGTGGAGGAGATCCTCTAACCGGTTTGTATTATATTCTAGTAATGATTAAGATAAAACCGTAACCAGTTATATTCCCTATATTCTTACAGCACTTCCAAATACTTGAATGTCATGCTAGTATTAGTATTGCAATAATCCTTTACTATCAAATTAACTTTAGCTTAAATGAACACTACAAATGTATATTCTTACCCTATTTAAAAAACAAAACAAAAAAAAACATTTTAGCTCCCCCGGCCCCTCTGTCCACCTTAATTAAAGTAAAAATGTACCTTTATTCCAGCGCTGCGCAGGTCAACTGGCGCTGGCCCCGCCACCAACTGGCGCTGGCCCCGCCACCATTAGATGTGGTGGGTATAGGATAGGGGCTGTAGTGGATACATCAAGGATTGGGGCTGTTGTGGATGCAGGTGGCTAGGAGCTGTAGTGTATCCTATGTTAAAATTGGCCTTTGAGGTGAAGGAGTTAGAGGCTTTTGTGGATGCAGAGTTTAATAGAGGCTTTTGTGCAATAGGTAATAAGCGTAAAGTGAATTGATTAATACCTGGATCTCCCCAGTGTGAGCAGGAATTTAATCCTGCAGGATATTCTAGGTTGTCCTAAAACTTAGTCTGTGGAAGACGGCATTAATATCATGAAAAAGTTAAGCTAAAGTTGTTTTGGCGATTAGAGTGTCCTTATTAGAAAGCATATTTGTAACATGGAATGCACAATAAACATACAGTTTATTAAACCAACAAATTTAGACTTAGACTGCAATTCTGAGAAAACTACAAGTATTATCACGTAACTTTACACACTTAACTTTAAGTTATTTGTTCATCAGGCACAGTAATTAAACATAAAATGTTTATAGACAATACTTTTTTTTGTTACATATAATAGACATGCTAAAAATATGAGTATTCCTAAGGTATCAAGTAGGGGAGCATTTAGGAAATAGTGATCACAATATAGTAATTTTTGAAATAAACTTAAAAAAGCAAAAGCACGTGGGGGTATACCAAAAAGTATCATTTAAAAAAAGCGAATTTCAATAAGATTAGGGCAGCTCTACAACATATCGACTGGCATAAACTCCTTAGTGAAAAAAACACTGAGGATAAATGGAAACTATTCAAACAACTATTAGAAAGGTACATTTCTCAGTATGTACCATTGGGTAATAAATATAAAAGAAACACATTTAAACCAATATGACTTAGTAGAGAAGTAAAACAAGAGATTAAAAGTAAGAAAAGGGCATTTAAAGCATTTAAATCGGACAAATCAGAGACATCCTATATAAGATATAAGGAAGCCAATAATGCTTGCAAAAAGGCAATTAAAGTGGCTAAACTAGAAAATTAGAAATTGATAGCCAAAGAATGCAAAACCAACCCCCAAACGTTTTTCAAGTTCATCAATTCTATAAAAACAAAAAATGAAAGTGTAGGTACACTGGAAACAAAGATGGGCTGTTAGTTAATGAAGACCAGGAAAAGGCAGAAATTTTAAAATAACAGTTTTTCTTCAGTATTTATTCATGAGGATCCTATGGCAAGAGATATGCACATGATTGCTGCAAAAAAGTTGCAGATAACTTGTGATTGGATAACTCAAGACAAGGTGCTACAGCTGTTAGAGAAAATGAATGTAAATAAAGCTCTGGGGCCTTATGGTATTCACCCACGAGTACTTAAGGAGCTAAGTAGGGAAAAAATTGAACCTCTGTATTTAATTTTTCAAGATTCTTTTGTTTCAGGTATTGTTACCAGAGGATTGGAGGAAGGTAGATGTCGTTCCTATACTTAAAAAGGGTTCAAAATCCTTGCCTGGAAATTATAGACCTGTGAGCTTAACTTCTGTGACTGGGAAAATATTTGAAGGGCTATTAAGGGATAATATTCAGGAATTCATTGGGAAGAACTTTGTTATTAGCAATAATCAGCATGGTTTTATGAAACATAGGTCATGTCAAACTAACCTAATTGCATTCTATGAAGAAGTAAGTCGAAGTATAGATCAGGGTGTTGCAGTGGATGTGATCTACTTGGATTTTGCCAAGGCATTTGATATGGTTCCTCAGAAAAGGTTAGTCTTCAAACTAAAAGAAATTGGTCTAGATTATTATACTTGTTCTTGGGTAGAACATTGCCTTAAGTATAGAGTACAACGAGTTGTCATTAATGGTAAATTTTCAGGCTGGACAAAAGTGGTAAGTGGTGTCCCTCAGGATTCTGTTTTGGGACCGCTTCTTTTTAACATATTTATAAATGATCTTGAAATGGGCATTAAAAGCCATGTTTCGGTGTTTGCAGATGACACAAAACTGTAAAGTAATAAAATGTGAGTAGGATATTGCTTTGCTGCAGAGGGATTTGGATAGATTGGGGGATTGGGCACTAAAATGGCAGATTAAATTTAACGTAGAGAAATGCAAAGTTATGCACTTCGGGGTCAAGAATGCACAAGCAACTTACACCCTAAACGGTAGTGAATTAGGGATAACCACACACAAAAAGGATTTGGGAACTGTTATAGACAACAAATTAGGCAGCAATATGCAATGTCAATCTACAGTTGCTAAGGCCAGTAAGGTTTTATCATGTATAAATAGGGGCATAAATTCTCGGGATAAAAATATAATTTTGCCTCTTTATAAATCGCTGGTAAGACCACACCTTGAATATGCTGTGCAATTTTGGGCACCTGTTCTAAAGAAGGATATCATGGCACTAGAAAAAGTGCAGAGACGAGCTACAAAATTGATAAAAGGAATGGAGCATTTTAGTTAAGAAGAAAGGTTAAAAAAAACTTAAATCTCTTTAGTTTGGAAAAAAACGGCACCTCAGAGGGGATATGATAACATTATACAAATGTATTCAGTGCCAGTACAAACCATTATCTGGAGATCTATTCATAAACAGGGCTATACATAGGACATGAGGTCACAGATTTAGGCTGGAAGAAAGGAGATTTAATCTAAGGCAAAGAAAAGGTTTATTTACAGTAAGAGCAATAAGGATATGGAATTCTCTGCCTGAAGAGGAGGTTTTATCAGAGTCCATAGAGATCTCAACACTGAAATTGGAAAAATACTTGCAAAAACATAACATACAGGGATATAATTTCTAATTAGTGGGATAATAGCTGCTTGAGCCATGGAGACATCTGACTGCTATTTTGGGTTTAAGAAGGAATTTTTTCCTAGTTTGTTGCAAAATTGGAAGTGCTACAGACTAGGTTTTTTGCCTACTTTTGGATCAACAGCAAACACATATGTGAGGAAGGCTGAACTTGATGGACGCAAGTCTCTTTTCAGCTATGTAACTATATATAACTGAGCGGTGGGTGGGGGCCCTAAACTAGAATAAGGTGGGGGGACCTAATGTCCTCCCTCCCTGGCCCTCACCCCTGAGCGGCGGGTGGGGGCCCTAAATACAAATTTAACCCCCCTCCCCCCAGGTGACTAGGGGTACCCAAACCCCTAGTCTCCCCTTCCCCCAAAAATAAACTCCTACCTACCCCCCTCACCCTAAAAATAATGAGGCGGGACCTTTAACTAAATACCTGTAAAAATAAAAATAACTTACCATTCCATGTTTTCTTTCTTCTAAAATCTTCTTTTTTCAGCCCCAAAAAAGGCCAAATAATAATCCATATTAGGTCCCCCACCCACCGCTCAGGGGTGGGGGCAAGGGGGGAGGACATTAGGTCCCCCCCTTTATTCTAGTTTAGGGCCCCCACCGCTCAGGGATGGGGGCCAGGGAGGAGGATATTAGGTCCCCCCCTTATTCTTGTTTAGGGCCCCTACAACGCTCATAGTAGATGGGTAGGAACGTAACTCCCCATTTAACGCACCTCAAACAACCGCAAACAGTCCATTTGCACAACCGCAAACTCCCCATTTGCACAAGGTTGGATACCAAGCTAGCCATGTCCCATTCCTTGTCCTCACTGATGTCATTGAAGGTCTCTTCCTCCACCCTATTACTATTCCTATCAGTTTAATCCCTGTTACGGTCCTCCTTTTTCAAATTTGGGGCACTGCGCGTGCAATCTAATGTGCCAGCAGATAGGAGTGGTGTGTTAAGTAGTACTATTCTTTTCAGTTTAATCCCAATGTCACGACTACTAGTGTGGTCCAGCACGCAGAAACTATGTAAACATATACATAGGCAAGAAAAGGAAAATAAAAGGACAGAGCGTAAACCAGACCTTAGAATGGACGGACTAATACGCTAGAGACAGAGAATGGTCAAAGGGAAAGCCGAGGTCAAGGAAGCCAGAAAATACACAATACCGTTAACACAAGCCAAGTCAGGGAAACCAGAATTCAGAATAACCAGGGAAAAGCCAAGATCAGGATACCAGGAAATCAGATTCACAATGATAAAGCACTCTCAGGAAACCAGGAACAGGAAACCACGACAGGGCAAGGTACTGGGGTGAGCTAGGGATTTAAATATCACGCGGCGGGCCGGCAGCCGCGACACCCTGTTACGTCCCCCTCATCAGGCCTTTTTTAGTCGAATGTATCGCCCACTGTCAGTCCCTTCGGGATCCATCCCTCATTCATCTTAATAAAGGTGAGGTAATCTAGACTTTTTTGACCTAGGCGACTTCTCTTCTCAGTGACAATACCTCCTGCTGCACTGAAGGTCCTTTCTGACAGGACACTTGAAGCGGGGCAGGCCAGAAGTTCTATCGCAAATTGGGATAGCTCAGGCCACAGGTCAAGCCTGCACACCCAGTAGTCAAGGGGTTCATCGCTCCTCAGAGTGTCGATATCTGCAGTTAAGGCGAGGTAGTCTGCTACCTGTCGGTCGAGTCGTTCTCTGAGGGTGGACCCTGAAGGGCTGTGGCGATGCGTAGGACTTAAAAAGCTCTGCATGTCCTCCATCAACAACACGTCTGTAAAGCGTCCTGTCCTTGCCGGCGTGGTCGTGGGAGGAGGAGGATTACTTTCACCTCTTCCCCTGTTAGATTCCCGTTGTGCTGTGACATCACCCTTATACGCTGTGTAAAGCATACTTTTTAATTGATTTTGGAACTGCTGCATCCTTTCCGACTTTCCGTAATTCGGTAACATTTCAGGCACTTTCTGCTTATACCGGGGGTCTAGTAGCGTGGACACCCAGTACAGGTCGTTCTCCTTCAGCCTTTTTATACGAGGGTCCCTCAACAGGCACGACAGCATGAAAGACCCCATTTGCACAAGGTTGGATGCCGAGCTACTCATGTCCTGTTCCTCGTCCTCAGTGATCTCACTGAAGGTATGTTCTTCCCCCCCAGCCACGTACAACATCACGGGTACCAGATAGGTGACAACGAGCACCCTGGGATGCCTGTTGTGGTTGGTCTTCCTCCTCCTCCTCAAAGCCACATTCCTCCTCTGACTCCACTTCCTCATAATCCTCTTCCAGCGTTGCTGCAGTTCCAGCAAGCGATGCTGATAAGGCTGTTTCTGGTGGTGATGGTGACCACAACTCTTCCTCTTCCTCTTCACACTCATCTACGGCCTGATCCAGCACTCTTCGCAGGGCACGCTCCAGGAAGAAAACAAATGGTATGATGTCGCTGATGGTGCCTTCGGTGCGACTGACTAAATTTGTCACCTCCTCAAAAGGACGCATGAGCCTACAGGCATTGCGCATGAGCGTCCAGTAACGTGGCAAAAAAATTCCCAGCTCCACAGAGGCTGTCCTAGCACCCCGGTCATACAAATACTCGTTAACGGCTTTTTCTTGTTGGAGCAGGCGGTCGAACATTAGGAGTGTTGAATTCCAACGTGTCGGGCTGTCGCAAATCAAGTGCCTCACTGGCATGTTTTTTCGCCGCTGGATATCTGAAAAGTGCACCATGGCCGTGTAGGAACACCTGAAATGGCCACACACCTTCCTGGCCTGCTTCAGGACGTCCTGTAAGCCTGGGTACTTATGCACAAAGCGTTGTACGATCAGATTACACACGTGCCATGCCCAAATGCAATGCTGCCAACAAATTTCTTCCGTTGTCACAAACCACTTTGCCGATCTCAAGTTGGTGCGGAGTCGGTCACTGATCCACCTGTGCGTTCAGGGCGGACAGGAGTGCTGGTCCGGTGTGACTCTCTGCTTTCAGGCAAGTCAACCCCAAGACGGCGTGACACTGCCATATCCGGGATGTGGAATAGTACCTGGGGAGCTGTCGGGGTGCCGTTGATGTGGAGCAAAACGCAGCAGCAGAAGAGGACTCAGCCGAGGATGGAGTAGGAGGAGTAGAGGAGGTGGCAGCAGGCCTGCCTGCAAGTCGTGGTGGTGTCACCAACTCCTCTGCAGAGCCACGCATTCCATGCTTGGCAGCCGTCAGCAGGTTTACCCAATGCGCAGTGTAGGTGATATACCTGCCCTGACCATGCTTTGCAGACCAGGTATCAGTTGTCAGATGGACCCTTGCCCCAACACTGTATGCCAGACATGCCATTACTTCCTTTTGAACAATCGAGTACAGGTTGGCGATTGCCTTTTGTGCAAAGAAATTTCGGCTGGGTACCTTCCACTGCGGTGTCCCAATAGATAAAAAAATTTTGAACGCCTCAGACTCCACCAACTTGTATGGTAAAAGCTGGCGGGCTAAAAGCTGGCGGGCTAAGAGTTCAGTCAAGCCAGCTGTCAGACGACATTGCTCAGTCAAGCCAGCTGACATTGGCTTCTTACGCTCAAACATGTCCTTGACAGACACCTGACTGTGGGCAGATGAGCAGGAACTGCTCATGGCGAGAGACGGAGGGGCGGATGGTTGAGAGGGGGCATGGAGGACAGCAGTGGTTAACGTGGCTGAAGATACTGGACCAGGAGGAGGATGGCGGCTTTGAGTTTGTGTGCTGCTTGTACTCATGTGTTGATCCCATAGGCGTTTGTGATGTGCGATCATGTGCCTTCGCAAAGCAGTTGTACCTAGGTGGGTGTTGGACTTCCCACGACTCAGTTTCTTTTGGCACAGGTTGCAAATGGCATCGCTGTTGTCAGAGGCAGACACACAAAAAAATGCCACACTGCTGAGCTCTGCAATGACGGCATTCTGGTGGTGGCAACAGCATGCGTTGATTGGCGTGCTGTCTGGCTGACCCCGGGTGCCGATGCATGCTGTCTGACTGTGCCACTAGCTCCTTGCGATGACCTCCCCCTGCTTCCAACTCGTCTCCTCCTCCTCCTCTCTGTCTCCCCATCTGAACTTTCCCCCTGTTCTTCTTCTTCTAGCGGGCACCCACGTGACATCCACGGACGCATCGTCATCATCAACCGCTTCACTTGTATCTGACAACTCAGCAAAGGAAGCAGCAGCGGGTACAACATCATCATCATCACACAGTACGTCCATGTGTGTAATGCTGCCTGACTGAGACATATCCATATTATCTACATCCTCTGGCAATAATGGTTGCGCATCACTCATTTCTTCCAACTGATGTGTAAATAACTCCTCTGACATACCAAGTGAAGCTGCTGTGGTGCTAGTGTTGGTGGTGGCGGCAGGCGGTCAAGTGGTAACTTGAGAGGTGCCCGAAGCTAAGCTGGAGGAGGATGGTGCTTCAAGGTTCCGAGCGGAAGCTGTAGAAGATTGGGTGTCCTGTGTTAGCCAGTCAATTATGTCCTCAGAACTTTTCGAGTTCTGGGTACGTGGCCTCTGAACACTGGACATTATTCTACGGCCAAAGGGAATCACAGCACCACGACGGCCCCTGCGGGGTGGCCTGCCTCTGCCTGTCATTTTTTTTTTCGATTAGTGGTACTATGCGTGCAAGCTACTGTGACAACAGATATGAGTGGCACTGTGCAGTGGCAGAAGTTGGCAGAGTAGACGCTGTAGGCCTGACACACACGCTGGCAGACAACTAACTGCTAATCAATCTGTTACAGTCAAAATTGTATATATATATTTTTTTTTAAATGTACTCTACTGTTACACCAGATATGAGTTGCACTGGTGTGACACTGTGCCCTGGCAGGCCCTGAAACGCACACGCGTGAAGGAAACTGACTGCTATTATATTACAGTCCAAAAAGTTTTGGTTTTTTAAATGCAAGCTATTGGGACACCAGTGAGTGAGTGGTGGCACTGGGCAAGTGGGCACAGTATATGCTGTGAGCCTGACACACAGGCTGGCAGGCAGGCAACTGCAATTACATTACACAGAAAAAAAAAGCAGACTGATGTTCTAGCCCTAAAAAGGGCTTTTTGGGGTGCTGTCCTTACAGCAGAGATCAGATGAGTCCTTCAGGACTGTAGTGGACACTGAATACACTAGCCTAGCTATCAATTTCCCTATCAAATCAGCAGCAGCTACACTGTCCCTCCTCTCACTAAGAATGCAGCTTCACAATGAATGTAAAATGGATGCTGTCCAGGAGGTGAGAGGGTCTGGGAGGGAGGGTCTGCTGCTGATTGGCTGGAATGTGTCTGCTGACTGTGAGGTACAGGGTCAAAGTTTACTCAATGATGACGAATAGGGGTGGACCGAACAGCGCATATGTTCGCCATCCGTGGCGAACGCGAACAAGCGATGTTCGCCAGGAACTATTCGCTGGCGAACCGTTCGGGACATCACTGTAAGTATGAAACATTTTTCCTTATTACTGATCATACATGGTAGCATTTACTCATGGGTAATACCCAAGCATTGTATAGTGTGGGAGGGATAGAGTCAAAATACAGCTAATAGTTATAAAAAACATTATTGAGCTGCATAAACCTAATAAGCCTTATCAAATGCCAAACTAGTAATCAATAGGATATCGTCATAATATCTGCTCAGACAAGTCATTGTACCCCAGAGGCTGTTTGTTGATAAGAAAACCCCTGGTATTCAAATATAGAGATATACTAGAGAATTATAATCCCAGGTAAGAATTAAGATCATGATAACCAAACATGTAAAAATGAATAAGCAGACATCCCAAGTCTCCCAGTAATTCCGGGAGACTCCCGCCTATTTAATGTGGCTCCCTGACGCCCACATATCCTATGTAATATCCTGGGAATCACACACAATGTGTGTCAGAATGTGTGTGTTTGATTTCCAGGATATTACATATGATAAATGTCCTCAATAAATGCCCTCTTCTGAGTATTCACCCAATGGGTGTTATTTCTGAACAGGGGCCAAGCTTGGTGCCCCGGTCTTTTAAGAGCCTGACCAGAGCCCTGCAGGCTGGGGGGGAGGGAGAAGTGATAGACAGCCTTCCACAACTGCGCGGGAGGGAGGAAGAGGCTGGTGGCTGGAGGCAGAACCACTACAGGTAGCATAGAGAGGATGGGGTGAGCAGTTACATGCTCACTCCCATCAGCCTCAGCCCATACCCCAAGCAAGCTACCCTCCAGGTCCCAAAAGGTAAGCTAACAGGTGGCTGCAATGTATGTCAGAGTGTGTGTGTGTATATATGCAAGTGTGTATCTTTGTTAGTGTGTGTATGTGCCAGTGTGTGTTTCTGAGTGTAGGTATCTGTATGTGCCAGGGAATGTGTCAAGCTGTCTTTATATGCCAGTGCATGTATCTGTGTGTCAAGTTGTGAATATACCAGTGTGCATTTCTGAGTGTGTATGTGTATTTGTGTGTATGTGTCAGTGTGGGTATCTGTGTGTCATGTTGTGTATATGCCAGTGTGAGTGAGTATGTATATCTGTGTGTCAGTGTGTATCAGTGTATGCATCTGTGTGTCTAGGTGTGTGCGTGTGTCCATGTGTTAATAGTGTATGTAAATAGTTGTAAAATGTTGTGTGGGCACGTGTGTGTGTGGGGGGGGGAAGAGGGGAGTGGAGCATGTATGATTGTATATGGTGGGGGGGGGGGATAGGGCGTAGGGGTTGCAGCCACCTCCCTGAAATTAATCTTTGCATGTTGGGATGTCTGAATAAATCTAGATTAATACTAGATACACTCCTGTAAGAAATGATATGTGTCTTGCTATGCAGAATAATAAACTAGATTATACAGAGGTGGCAAGTGGTGTCCCTCAGGGGTCTGTTCTTGGACCCCTTCTATTTAACATGTTTATAAATGATCTTGAAGACCGCATTGAAAGTCATGTTTCAGTGTTTGCAGATGACACCAAACTTTGTAAAACAATACAATGTGAGCAAGATATTACTTTGCTGCAGAGGGACTTAGATAGACTGGGGGACTGGGCACTCAAATGGCAGATGAAATTTAATGTTGAAAAATGCAAAGTTATGCACTTCGGCGTAAAGAATACACAAGCAACGTATACCCTTAATGGAAGCGAATTAGGGATAACAACACATGAAAAGGACTTGGGAATTGTTATAGACAACAAACTATGCAACAATGTGCAATGTCAATCAGCAGTGGCCAAGGCCAGTAAGGTATTGTCATGCATGAAAAAGGGCATTCATTCTCGGGACAAGAATATAATTTTGCCTCTTTATAAATCACTGGTAAGACCCCATATTGAATATGCTGTGCAATTTTGGGCACCTGTTCTAAAGAAGGATATTATGGCACTAGAAAAAGTGCAGAGGCAGGCTACAAAATTAATAAAAGGAATGGAACATATCGGCTATGAAGAAAGGTTAACAAATTTAAACCTATTTAGTTTAGAAAAACGTCGCCTGAGAGGGGATATGATAACTGTGGCGAAACCGACCGCGCCACGTGTCCTTGGAGGGGGCTGCTTGCCCGCCTCTTGCCTTTGGACTATGGACCAGACTTTATGTGAATGTTTTAACCCAGATAGCTATGCCATGGAGCCCATTCGTGTAGTTAAAGACTTCGGCTCCATGGCAATTGAACTGTGTGAATAGGATCTGAGCGCTATTCGGTAGTTTTGTGCGCTCAGATCCCAGCTATCTGGGGATATGTGAAATGTCTGTGTCTTATGTGTAAAAGGTGACTTTATGTATTTTAAAGTGTTTTGTGTCTTTTTGCAACCATGTGCTTAATGGAGTCTTGTGTCTGTCCTGGGAGATAATTGAATTACTCTCCAGGATAGAAGACTCTGAAACTGGTTTGGGCCAGAAAGCCATGCTTCATTTAGTCACAAAGGACTTTCCCTTAACTTTTGAACCCCTGGTCTGATTCGTGCCATTTTTTAATATGTTGTTCCCCTGAATGGAGTGATTATGAAAATGTATGTTTTATGTTTGTGACATGTATATTTTAGAAGTTATAAATATTGTGTAAAAACTGTATTCCTCTGCCGGTGATAATGAGATTACCCATTGTGTTCAGTAATCATATCACCTGCAGAGGGGAGGATTTTGTGTGGGAGTGTCTGGGTGTATTGTACGGATTGATTGGTTGTTTTGTAACGCCCTGTGGGCTGTACTATGTTTGTGGATTGGGAATAAAAGAGACTGTATGTGACAGTACAGAGAGTTCCTGTTTTAACCCTCAAAGTGAAGTGTCGTCTCATTATTGGGGGAAGGATTTATTGTATGCTGTTCCAGTTTGACTGCTAGGAGAGTAAACCTATTCGTATGGTTCCTATTCAACTGTCTACAGCATTCATATGCTTGGGAGAATTTATTTGTTTCTCTGGTTCGGTGATTGTGGTGTCTGCCAGAGTGCTTGGAGTCCTCAGGAAGCGCTAGGAGCATCCTTCAACGGAGGTACCCAGTTGGGGTGCCAAGCGGTTCCATTACAATAACATTATACAAATATATTCGTGGCCAATACAAACCATTGTGTGGGAATCTATTCACAAACCGGACTTTACATAGGACACGAGGCCATCAGTTTAGACTGGAAGAAAGAAGATTTCGTCTAAGGGAAAGGAAAGGTTTTTTTACTGTAAGAACAATCAGGATGTGGAATTCTCTGCCTGAGGAAGTGGTTTTATCAGAGTCCATACAGATGTTCAAACGGCTACTAGATGCATACTTGCAAGAACAGAATATTCAAGGATATAATCTTTCAATGTAGGGTAATAACTGCTTGATCCAAGGATAAATCTGACTGCCATTCTGGGGTCAAGAAGGAATTTTTTTCCTAGCTTGTTGCAAAATTGTGCTTCAAACTGGGTTTTTTTGCCTTCTTTTGGATCAACAGCAAAAAACAAATGTGAGGTAGGCTGAACTTGATGGACGCAAGTCTCTTTTCAGCTATGTAACTATGTAACTATATACACTGCTTTGAAATTAGAAACATATTTTTATGGCCTTCTCTAACATAGGGGAAATACTCAATGAATGACACTTTCAAATCAGAACCTTATCAAATGCATATCTTTTAGACACTGAAATTCCAGACACTACTGCATGATATGAGAAGCTAAAATGAAAACCCCATCATTCTCTGGTAGTATGTAATTATTAAAGACAGATTTTTCACTGCTTCGTCTTGCCTTGTGAGCTACTTACTTGTAGTTACAGGAAATGCAAACAATAGCTAACTGTAAAAAAAAGCAGAGCCTAATAGAGAAATAGGAGATTTTGTTATTATTTCAAAAATGAATAAATATTGCAATATCAGACTCTTAACTGCATTTCAAATATAAGATTTTATAGGCAACGGCAAGAAGTAGCAAACCATTCAGAGAGTGAAAGAATATCAGGATGAACCATCGAACTTGTCACAACTACTAATTTTAAGTAGAAAATTTAGGGCCAACAACATCAGGACATACATTCAAAGGTAAAAAAATTCCGTAAATGCAAATTATGCCAAACATTACAATCAAAATAATAAGACTGCTGATCAATACAAGTAGGTAAAATGTAATATGCATGACACCAATGAAAGGGTGGTAACCAGTGGCAGAGGATCCATTGTGACAACAGACATAAATAATCAGAATTGATATTCAATTATCCTCATTAGAACAAAACAGCCACATGCTTTCTGTGAATTTATTATTATTATTATTATGTCTTATTATTTTTTATTATTTACATAGCGTCAGCAAAATTCCGTAGCACTGTACAATGGGTGGACTAACAGACATGTAACACAAATGGATGCACAAGAACAGAGGGGTTGAGGGCTCTGCTCAATGAGCTTACATGCTAGGTGGAGTGGGGTATAGTGACACAAAGGGTATAAGTAGGGGTAATAAAATAGAAAAGTATTGCTAGAAAAGTATTCACTGGGAACTTAGTAGGTAATTTTTGACAGTTGCAATTTTTGACAGTTGCAATGGGGGGTAGGGGGGAAATGAAAATCCGCTAACAGGTTCAATTATATGCTTTCCTGAAGAAATGTGTTGTCCAAGATTTTTTGAAGGAGTGGAGACTGGGTGAAAGTCTAACGGAGAAGGGAAGGGAGTTCCACAGAAAAGGTGCAGCCCTGGAGAAGTCTTGGAGGCGAAAATCAGATGTGGGAGTACGGACAGAAGATAGACGTAGGTCTTCGGCAGAGCGCAGGGGACTCAACAAGGACATTCTTGTGTATTAGGGAGGATAGGTAGATTGGAGCAGCATTATGTAGGGACTTGTAAGTAAGCACCAGATTCTTAAATTAAACCCTATATCTAACTGGAAGCCATGTAGGGACTGACAGAAGGAGGCGTGGGAGGTGCGGGCAGGCAGGAAAATTAGCCTTACCACTGCATTCATAATAGATTGCAGTGGTGCAATCTGGGAACACGTAAGGGGATTGCAGTAGTCAAGACAAGAAAGAACAACGGCATGCACCAGCACCTTAGCCGTGTCTGGTGTTAGATAGGGGCAGATGCGAGCTATGTTTTTGAGATGGAAGCAGCAGGATTTGGTAATCGCCTGGACATGAGGGGTGAAGGAGAGGTCGGAGTCAAAGAGAACACCTAGGTAGTGAGCCTGCAAGGTAGAGGTGATGGTGGCGCAGTTGACTTGGAGGGAGACAGATAGTGATTAAGGACTATGCACACAGAGCCTATGGTGATTTTTAGATCCTAGTACAGCTTATTTGTGCAAAAAAATTAACACCAGCCCAAGCATAGAATTCACATATATTACACCAATGGAATGTCAGGAATGAAAATCATTTACAGTATCTCACAAAAATGATACACCACCCACATTTCTGTAAATATTTTATTGTATTTTTTCATGTATAAACACTGAAAAAATTACACTCTGCTACAATGTAAAGTAGTAAGTGTACAGCCTGTATAACAGTGTAAATTTGCTGTCCCCTCAAAATAACTCAACACATAGCCATTAATGTCTAAACCGTTAGCAACCAGAAGTGAGCACACCCCTAAGTGGAAATGTCCAAATTGGGCCGAATTAGCCATTTTGGTGACTCGTTGGTGTTACAAGGTCTCAGGTGTGAATGGGGACCATGTTAAATTTGTTGTTATCACTCTCACACTCTCTTATACTGGTCACTGGAAGTTCAACATGGCACCTCATGGCAAATAACTCTCTGAGGATCTGAAAAAAAGAATTGTTGCTCTACATAAAGATGGCCTAGATGGAAGAGGACTCCAGTGGCAACATGTGAAGCTCTGGTGAACTCCATGCCCATGAGGATGTGCGTGTCTGTAATCTTATCTGTAAGTGTGCTTTGTGTGTGTCAGTTAACTGATATCTAAGTGAGCTTGTATGTGTCAGTGATCTTGTCTGTAGTAAGCGTGTGTGTGTGTGTGTGTGTGTGTCAGTGAGCATGTCTAGTGAGCTTGTATGTATTGAGCATGTGTTCCAGAGAGCTTATCTGCAGTGAGCAGTTGTGTGACAGTGAACTTTTCTGTAGGGAGCATGTGTGTGACAGTGAGCTTGTCTCTAGTAAGTTTGTAAGCTTGTTTGTAGTGAGTGTATGTGTGTGTGTCAGTGAGCTTTTCTGTAGTGAATATGTGTGTGTGTGTGTGTGTGTGTGTCAATGAAATTTTCCGTAGTGAGCTTGTGTGTGTGTCAGTGAACTTGTCTGTAGTTATTATTATTATTATTGCCATTTATATAGGGCCAACAGATTCTGTAGCGCTTTACAATATTATGAGAGGGGGATTTAACTATAAATAGGACAATTACAAATAACCTTACGGGAACAATAGGTTGAAGAGGACCCTGCTCAATCGAGCTTACATTCTATAGGAGGTGGGGTGTAAAACACATTAGGACAGGAATTTGCAGTCAAATAAGGTGGGCTGCCCTTTAGGAGAGAGCAAAAGACAGGTATGTGAGGTAGAGGTTACTCTGGGAAGCCATAAGCTTTCCTAAAGAGATGGGTTTTAAGGCACTTCTTAAAAGATGCAAGACTAGGGGAGAATCTGATGGCGGTAGGTAGGCTATTCCATAGGAAGGGAGCCGCCCGCGAGAAGTTCTGCAAGCGTGAGTTGGCCGTACAGGTGCAGACAACGGACAGGAGGTGGTCACAGGCAGAGCGGAGAGACCGAGAAGGGACATACCTATGGATCTGTGAGGAGATATAAGAGGTTCTAGAGTTGTTCAGTGCTTTATAGGTGTGAATTAGTACCTTGAATTGACTCCTATAGCATACAGGAAGCCAATGTAAGGACTGGCAGAGGGGTGAGGTGTGAGAGAAACGACTAGAGAGGACAAATCAGTCTGGCAGCAGCATTCGTTACGGACTGTAGCGGTGCAGTACGGCTTTTGGGAAGACCAATCAGGAAAGGGTTATATTAATCCATGCGGGAAATTATTAGAGCATGAACAAGCTCCTTGGTAGTATCTGGTGCAAGAAAGGAGTGGATGCGGGCCATTTTTTTAAGATGGAATCTACAGGATTTGGTAACATGCCGGATGTGAGGCTCAAAGGTGAGGCCAGAATCAAGTATGATGCCAAGACAGCGCGCTTGCAAGGATGGAATGATGTGGGTACCACAAACTTGAAGGGAGAGTGAAAGAGGAGGATCAGTATTGGGAGGAGGAAAGACAAGGAGCTCAGTTTTAGAGAGATTGAGTTTCAGAAAGCGGGAGGACATCCAGTCAGAGATGGAAGAAAGGCAAGCAGTGACACGTTGCAGGACGGCAGGGGAGAGGTCCAGGGAGGAGAGATATAACTGGGTGTCATCAGTGTACAGGTGGTAGTGGAATCCAAAAAGAGTTTGCCAAGAGAGGCAGTATAAAGAGAAATTAGAAGGGGACCAAGGACAGAGCCTTGGGGGACTCAAACCGAGACAGGACGAGGGGAGGAGGTATCATTAGAAAAAGAGACACTGAATGAGCGTTGGGAGAGATAAGAGGAAAACCACGAGAGGACAGAGTCACAGAGACCAAGTGATTGAAGAGTTTGAAGGAGGAAAGCATGATCAACGGTGTCAAAGGCCGCTGAGAGGTCAAGAAGAATTAGTATGGAGTAGTGGCCTTTGGATTTAGCTGCGATTAGGTAGTTAGTAACTTTGATAAGCGCAGTCTCAGTAGAGTGGAAAGGGCGGAAGCCAGATTGAAGAGAGTCAAGGAGAGAGTTGGAATTGAGGAAATGAGACACACGGGTAAAGGCAAGTCTTTCCAGAAGCTTTGAGGAAAAAGGGAGCAGGGATATGGGACGATAGTTAGAAGGGGTGGACGGGTCGAGGTTTTTTTTTAGTATAGGTACTACAGTGGCATGTTTAAGGCCCGCAGGGACAATGCCAGAAGAGAAAGAGCAGTTGAAGATAAGGAAGGCACGAGACAAGTGGAGAGATCTAATAAGGTGAAATGGGACATGATCGAGTGGGCAAGTGGTTGGGTGATAGGAACAGAGAAGAGCAGCCACCTCTTGGTCAGTAGCCGGGGAGAAAGTCTAAAGGGTAGGAAAGGCATGATCTATGTGTTGTTGAAAAACAGAATGGCAAGGAGGGGAGAATTCTTTCCTTAGCTGTTCAATCTTGCCAGTAAAGTAACATGCAAAGTTATCAGCAGTAAGGTTAGTTTGGGGGGTGGCCACAGCAGGAAAAGGAGGGAATTAAAGGTGTCAAAGAGATGCCTGGGATTGCGGGAGCATGAACTAATGAGAGAGGAAAAGTAGGATTGGTTGGCAAGGTCAAGGGCTGCGTGTATGAACACAATATGAATCTATAATTGAGAAAGTCTGACTGGGTGCGAGACTTCCTCCAGGAGCATTCAGCACAACGGGAGCATCTTTGCAGGTAGCGTGTTGATTTAGTATGCCATGGTTGGGGGCGGGTCCTCCTCGAGGTGCTTGTTTGGAGCGGTGCTGCAGCGTTCAAGACAGAGGTGAGGGTAGTGTTATATGCGGAGATGGCCAGTGAAGGGCAGGAGAGGGAAGGGATGGACAGCAGTCGTGAATCAATATCAGCTGACAACTGCTGGAGATCAAGAGAATTAAGGTCCCTCTTGAGTTGAGGGGGGTTAGGCTGAGGTTGTTGGGTGAGGGGGTACATGAGAGCAAATGATAAGAGGTGGTGATCAGAGAGAGGAAATGGAGTGTTGCAGATATTAGATACTGTACATGCATAAGTGAAGATTAGGTCAAGGGTATTGCCAGCCACATGGGTGGGAGAATTAGCCCACTGTGATAGCCCGAGGGAGGAAGTAATTGAAAGTAGTTTAGAGGCTGCAGAGGTCAAAGGAGGGTTAATAGGAATATTGAAGTCCCCGAGAATTAGGGATGGAATGTTAGAAGAGAGGAAATAGTTTAGCCAGGCAGTAAAGTGGTCAAGGAAGAGAAGAGGGGAACCGGGGAGACGATAAATAACAGCAATGTTACCAGAGAAGGGTTTGAAAAGGCGAATTGAATGTATTTCAAATGATGGGAAAGAGAGGGAAGGGGGGTGGGTAGAGGTTTAAAGGAGCAGTGAGGTGAGAGGATAAACCCTACGCCACCACCTTTACATTCAGAGTTTCTTGGGTTGTGGGTAAGTTGAAGACCACCGAAGGACAAAGATGTAGTGAACTTTTGTGTGTCAGTGACCTTGTATGTAGTGAGCATGTGTGTCAGTGAACCTGTCTGTTGTAAGCATGTGCATGTCAGTGAGCTTGTCTGTAGGCAGCATGTGGATGACAGTGTGCTTGTCTGTAGTAAGCATGTGTATGTCAGTGAGCATGTGTGTGTCAGTTAGCTTGCTGTGGTGAGTTTTCATGTGTCAGTGAACTTGTCTGTAGTGAGCATGTGTGTGAGTGATCATGTGTATGACAGTGAGTTTGTCAGCAGTGAGCAAGTGTGTGTCAGTTAGCTTGTCTGTAGTAAATGTGTGTCAGTGAACTTGTAGTAAGTTTGTGTGTGTCAGTGAGCTTGTTTGTAGTAAATGTGTGTCAGTGAACTTGTCTGTAAGTGAGCATGGGTGTGTTAGTGAGCTTGTCTGTAGTGAGCATGTGTGTCAGTGAACTCTTCTGTAGTGAGCATGTGTGGGTCAGTGAGCTTGTCTGTAGGCAGCATGTGTGTAACAGTGTGCTTGTCTGTCGTGAGCATGTGTGTGTCATGGAGCTTGCTGTACCGAGCATACATGTGTCAGTGAGCTTACTATAGTGTGTTTGTGTGTGTCAGTAAACTTGTCTGTAGTGAGCATGTTTGTGTCAGTCATCTTGTCTGTAGTGAGCATGTGTGTCAATGAGCCTTTCTGTATTGAACATGTGTGTCAGTGAAGTTTACTGTAGTGAACATGTGTCCGCCAGCAAGCCTTTCTTTTGAGTTTGAGTGTGTCAGCGAGCTTGTCTGTAGTGAGCATTGGAGTGACAGTGCGCTTTTCTGTAGTGCGCATGTGTGTTACAGTGAGCTCACTGTAGTGAGTACTTGGCTTTTTTAGGATACCCATCATTAAAGCCTAAAATCGCTATTTCTCTGCACCATCTGTGGGGTGCCACATTTTCCACATTTTCTTTTTATTATGTGACCATGGATGTGCAGAGAGGTACTGCCTGGCAAACAAATTTGTTTGCTGAACCATGAGCTCCAATATGTCATCCGACATAAAGAGGTCAAAATAGTTAATTGGAACAAGGAAAAAGTGGGAAAACACCCAGTATATAATAAATTGAATACAACCTGGGAAGATGGACCAGGATAAATAAAATAAATTATGTATGTAGATCTGTAACAGTAATGAACATTACATAGCGTAATTCAGTTACAGTTAAATACAAATATGTGTTACATAGGAATCGCACTCACAAACATAGTTGTAAAAGAGCTTCTCACGCCACCAGGGGTTAAAACGATAAGGAAAGCTGTTGGATTCCAATCCTCATTGATTCCTTTAATAAGTGAAGGAAAGAGAGCCATACATGGTGAAGTATAGTTAAAACTTAGAAAAAATTATTTAGATTGCACTTACAAGCAGGTAGACAATCTGGGCATGTATCCACACACTGTGGAACTAGATGAAGCATGGTAGTTCTCACACAGCCAGCAGGAGACAATAAAAACAACAGAGTAAATAGAATAAAAGTCCATAAAATATCCACATAATGTAGTCCAATGCTTTTCGTCCAATGGGGGGACTACCTCAGGAATCTAGATGTGGATACGTGGTATGTTAGAGGCCCGTCAGGAGTTCCTTCATTACTGCCGTTGTCACTGGAGCCAAGTTTGAATGGGAGTCGGCTTGGGCACATGTGGGGCAGGTGAGTGTTCCTCTTGCTCTGCAGGAATTATCTGAGAAGTCTGAGCCATCATCGTCGCAGGTTGCCATCTTGGGATCCATGGCACTGCGTGTTTGCCTCCATAATTCACTGATGTTCATGCTCATTCTTATCTGTTCTAGTCTCTGCTTCTTGGTTTTCATCCCATGCTATAAGTAGCTGTCTGGGAAACTTTTAGGGACAACAGCCACAAAACTGGAGTATAAATCGCTTGTCTGCACAGAGTTCACAAAACATGCTGCTATCCAGTTCAGCAGCTTGGCTCCGCCCCCCTTATTTCTTAAAAAAACATTTTAAAACTTTTCATGCTGTAGATTACGGTCTGCCTGGGTTGTCCGACCGTGATCTGCAGTGGGTTAATGACGGTGCTCACGTGGACTGCAAGAGTGGCTAGGATGTTCTATGATGCGTTTAGTACAGGCTCTTTAAGGACAGAAAGCTTCAGTGAGAGTCAGGTGATTGAGGGGTTTGGAAATAAAGAAGTCATGAACAAAAACTAATTTGGCAATGCTGCATTCCAGCGAGCACAGTGAAGAGGGGGAGCAGAGTGGGAGCCAGCAGAAATATATATAAATTCTAGAAGATTACTAAGGGGAAGAGAATGCAAAGTAGTGTAAGTGTCTTTTTCTCTAGTTCCTCCTCCCCTTCTTTACCTCTCTTGGTTGGAGCTCCTCAAAGGTCTGTGCAGGGACCTCTTTTTTCAAGTTACACTATGTCACTTCTTGGCCTTAAATGATCCGATTTTTTTTTCAATTTCACCTATTTGCTGCTGATACCCAAATCTACCTCTCCTCGACTGATTTTTCTCACTGTCTGCTGAATCATGTTACCGTCTGCCTATCCTAACTCTATGACTTCATGATTCCTAAAACTCAACCTCTCCAAGACCAAACTCCTTGTCTTCCTTTACTATAGGGCTACTCTTGTGTCTTTTTCCCTTAAGGTCAATGGAGCAACTATAACCTATGTCCCACAGGAGCATTACCTTGGTTCACTCTTTGACTCCAACCTATCAACAAATCCTGTCACTTTCACCTATTGCTGAGTTTGCCCCTTTCTAACTCAAGATACAACAAGACATTTGTCCATGTCTTGTTGTTTCCTGCCTTGATTATTGTAACCTTCTGCTTGTCAAACTGAAAAGTACTCAGATTGCATCTTTACAGTTTGTAATGAATGCCTGTGCCATACTCCAGCAACTTACCTTACACCCAGCAACTCACACCTCACTGCTCTGTCAGTCTCTGCACTAGCTAAGCCACCCCTCCCGTCCACCCCCTGCAAATACCAGCTGACACTCTCCAGCTATCACTGGCTTTAATAGTACATACCATTTACCTGGCAAACTGTCTTGGTGTGGACAGTGGCTTAAAGGAAGGAAAAGATGAGATAGAGTTGTCAAGCCTAATTTGGGGACTAACGTTGAGGTTTAGCTGTTAGAAAACATTTTAACCCCTGAAGGAAAAAAGGCACTTAGACATTCTTGCACCCATAACAATTTCATTGAGATGAAGTTGTTATAGGTTTTGGAGTTGTTTATTTATTGTCCTAAAAGTGATTGTTGATCTTTTGCTAACTCAAATTTTTTTCAAAAATATATAAAGAAATATGCACTAGCTCACTGAAACATTAAAAAAAAATTTGTAGAGAGGTTACTCATTTGTATTCTTTATTTGATAAAAATAAATGTTTATCCTTTTCACAATTAGAGGTAAAATATACATTGCCAAATATTGCAAGATTTTCTTATATGAAACTATGTTCTTGAATACTGAGATATTTAAAAGTGCATCCTTCTACTGTAAATGAGCAACAACTGACACATATTGAGTGTTACCAGTAGAAAAAACAATATTATTAATCTACAAACTCTTAGAAAGGAAAAACTAAATTAGTTTTAGTATGATAACTTGTGCCGAAGTGTGGGAGAGGGAATTAGGTCACCCAATCTCGGACACAGTCTGGCTACAAGCAATAAATATTTACAAAGGTTTAACTTTTAATGCCTCATACAGAGAGTTACTTTGTAAGATGTTCTCTTGGTGGTATCACATACCATCCAGTTTGGCTATTATAAACTCGGCTACATCAAATAAATGAGACGTATCAAGGATCCAGGTTCTATGGTTCATATTTGGTGGGGCTATTCTAAATTATCCAAATTCTGGTCCAAAGTAATTACTTAGATTTTTTTCATGCACTGGTTTTATGATCCCTAACTCTCCAGAAATTCTTCTTTTACTGAGATTTGTTGATAAATGTCTATGTAGCGTTATTTTAAAGGGGGAAAAAAAGGAATAAAAGGAAAAATAGGGGGGAAAGTGTAATAAACCATTAATACTCTGCACTAAGGAAGGGAAAAAGAAAAACCGAAAAGGAAAGAAAGGGAAGAGGAAAGGAAGACAAGAAGAAAGGGAAGAGACAAGGAGAAAGGAAAAATGAAATATAGTATATCTTTAATTTTTAATATAGAACATATAAATCTACATCCAATAACATTTTAGAAATGTTCTATTATTATGTAATATTAATATTGGATAAATATAAGATGACATAGAGCACTATATATTTTTATTTTACATAATATATATATTTTTTTCTGTTTTATTGTTTTTGTCTTTCCATTTGTATTGTATGACATTTTATTGTATGTAAAGAAACTTTATACAATTAAATATTACAATTTCAAAAAACAAACTGTTTGCCTGTAGAACTGGCAAAACCCCAAAATTGTGCATTGACTTATAGTATGAGCAAAACTGACAAATTTCCAAAATAACTCAACTGAAAACAAATTCTGTCGGTTATGCCTTCAGGTCAGCTACTTTGGTTTTGACATTTTGAATTCACATGGAATTCTCATTTCTCACTTTTTGAGATATTTGAGATATTTCATCCAGTTGATACATTATTTGTACTCAGCTAAGCAGCATTGTTGCAGCTTGAGGGATTGTTTTATAGTTGCATTTTCTTTGTGTATTGTATTTTCTCACTTGTTTCTTCTTTTTTTTTTCTTTTTACTTTCTAGTGAGTCATTACACCAATGTTTTTGCTGTGTCTCAGTTTTGTGGAATTCTATGTGCTCCTTGGAACGGGATTATCATAGACAGATTTAAAGGCAAATACAAAGGTAAAAACTACAAACTACAAAAAAGCCCATATATTCCTACATTGTCATCCACACAGATTTCATAAATATTAGAAGCCAGCTACACGTAGAAACATTGAACCATTAGAATCAAGATGGAACAAGTGAGCCTACACATAAAATAACTGTCAGTAGTACCACAAGCAAAGATAACATTAAACACTGTAACAGGGTGTTAAATTTGAACTTGATAGGTTTTGTGCACAAAGGTACTTGTATGCAAGCTGAATACTTTAAACAAAAAAACAAAGAAAAACTATTTACAAGACAACAGACATGCATTTTTTTAAAAAACATTTGCAATGTGTATGAAGACTTGGCTTGAAATAGTCTCATATCTAGTACCTGCAGATATTGCAAACCCTCCCCTTTGTCCCTAGCACGGACTTTGTTTGGCTGTCCAATCACAGATTTAAATAAGTTATATTACAGCTCATTAAAAACCAATGCAAAGCAGGCATTCTGCTTGCCTTTTGAGATTAGTCCCACGGAGCTAAAATGCCAGGAAGTAACAGAACCAACTGTAGAACGAAAAAAGATGACATACTCTTCGTACATAATTCTATGTGCTTCATGTATTTAGAGTATGTTTACTGTGGGGCATTAGGTGGGGTTTGGGCGTGGCTTGAGGTAATATGAAAGTAGTGAGACTATAAAATTTACCCTTAGTCTGAAGCCCCTGGTCTTTCTGCCTAGCAATGTTCCTGCTTAATAGTAAGTTTATAACCTTATCTTACATTTCAACTTTATTACATGCTTTTCAAACAATGCTTTATTTAAGTCTCAATATGTGTGTAAAATGTTTGTTTGCTGGCTTAAAAAAAAATAAAAGAAGAAGCCAGGTGATTATGTTCCATTATGTTTAGTCACTATTTATTTGGTGTTGGTGGGCAAACTGGACGATAATAGAGTCAGAGTCCTGGGAGTGAGTCTTCAGTTAGATGATGGGCTGTGTATGCCAATAGAGGATGCAGGAATATGAAGTTATATCTTTTCGCTATGCACAGAGCTTCCAGTGCAAGAGTATGCATGCTCACAGGACTACTGTCAGCCACCAATAATAAGGTAGAAGATGGATTGTGATATTAGTTGAAGAGGGGGTAGAGCAGAGGCCACATGTGGGGAAATTAAGGTGGTATGGCTAAAGGGGTCCAATTGGAAAAGGAACAGTGGGCAGGATGACACAAGGGAGGGAGGGGGTATGGAAAGAAAGACGCAAGGTGTAGGGCTGGAGCAAGAAGTTTTGGCTACATTGGCTAAGGGGCATGGCCAGAGCAAGGATTTTTGGCTACATTCCCCCAAATGCATTTTCACCTGTGTGTCTCTTAACCTCCTTTTGAAGTTTTCAACCCTTTATCCTCTTAGTGTTTCTTTTCCCCTATTTTGAATGTCTTACCCCTTTTGTGTATTGTATCCCACTGTTGTGTCTTACAGTCCCATTAGTGTATCTTATATATGCCCATCTATCTGTCTTGCACCAACCTTAGTGTATCATATCCCCTTTTAGTGTATCCTACCCCCTTAGTGTCTCTTACAACTCTCTTACCCCTTGTGTGTCTCTTACAACCCCAGCCCCTTAGTGTGTATTTTTCTCTCCCTCCAGCCTCTCTTTGTGTCTCTTCCTCTTTTGCAGGGGATGTGGTGGGGAGACACATGGAGGGGCTGCAGGGAGGTGGGGAGACACATGGAAGGGGCTGGAGGGGAGGGGCAGACAAATGGAAGGGGCTGGAGGGAGGTAAACACATGGAGGGGCTGCGGGGAGGGGGAATACACGTGGAAGGGGCTGCAGGGGAAAGGGGAAGAAAGACATGGAAGGGGCTGCAGGGTGGGGGGAAATGAGACACAAAGAGGGGCTGAGGGGAGGAAATAAGACACATCGAGGGGCGGGGGCAATTTTCACACTTTGGCCCCATGGTTTCTAGTTACACTTCTGCTTGCAGCTAAGATCAAGGGAGGTCTGCAATAATAGCATGCAGGTCTGCAAGTACCTGTATTTTCTGCCTAATTTACTTGTTATTCAAAGTTAAATTGCCCTCTTTTGTTGTGTTTTCTCTGTGCTTTGAGTGTGTCTATCCTGAGGAAGCTATTGGTTTGTCTAGTATGTCACACCAAGAGACATTGCATGAAACTTTTTTTCAGACTGAACAGGTAGCCTGGTGTACACAAATCTACATATAGGAAACTTGGAAAACCTATCTTCCTTGTATTTTGTGTGCTCTGATCTTATATATAAAACCACAATTATTGAAACACTAACCAAGCATGCAGCAACATAAGTATTTTATGAACATAGAGCAGTCATGATCATGCATCATAAATCTCTTTTTCTGTCAATTTCAGACTCAACGGCAGACCTACATTCCTGTGTGGTTTCACTGGCTATCACTGCCACACAATGCATGCTTTTCTCAATCAGTGCCACACTATCAATACTCCCTGCCTTCTATGCAACATTTATCCTGCAAGTTCTAAACCGCTCTTTCCTGTATGGAGGCAACGCAGCATTTCTCTCAATAGCGTAAGGTTTTCTTATTACATTTATAATAACTATGACTGAAACAGATTAGAGAGGAAAATGAGTAGCAAGAGAGATTCAGAAAACTGGAAGATAGAGAGCCTGAAATATATGGGGTAACGTTGACAAAGACAAAACTGGAAAAATAAAGACAGGCACTGAAAGACGGGCAATGTGTGTGACAGACATGACATTGAAAAAGGTAGAAGGACAGAGAAAAGTTGGAAAACATGAGTGAAAAAAATATAATGTGTGAAAATGATGGATAGTCAGAAAGCAAAAGAGCTAAGGTGTAACAAAAATATAGAAAATACATAACTGTCTTAATTTTCTTGACTTGGTTAAATCATGGTACCATTAGCTAGCCACTCACATCCAAGCAGAAAGAACAGGAAACAGAACTTAAGGTTTACTTTAACCAAGTTCTTAACCTATGCTAATTTTAATCTATATAACAATATCTAATTAGGCAGTGCTTTTTTTATGTCAATCTTTATTTTTCTGTGCAAAAGAGTACAAACAGTCTTGCAAAGCCACAACAGCAATCTCAAGCTTTAATAATATATGGTTTCATATTGTTATGTCATTGTCATGAATGTATTTGCACAATTTAAAAAAAACCAAGAAAAAAAAAACCCAATAATAATTCAGGCAGGTTCCTCATGTGTAACTGTTCACTAAAATAAGTGTGTAGCTTAGGCATTCAAGGTTTAAGATTAACCAA
Organism: Pelobates cultripes; assembly: GCA_933207985.1. NCBI lineage: Eukaryota > Metazoa > Chordata > Amphibia > Anura > Pelobatidae > Pelobates > Pelobates cultripes. The sequence goes on along the minus strand of OW240922.1, from coordinate 34,068,382 downwards.
AGACGAGGTATAAAACCAGACATCTTTAGCAGAACATGAAATCAGTCTATATTAAGTGCCCCTTAACTTTATTTGTGAGCTTGCTGCATACAAAACTAGGTAGACATGGTGAAGTAACATAAGAATAAAAGTTCAAACGTTTGATAAAATAAAAAGTATTGGTCATTTAACCATAAGCTAGTCAATTATTAGCGTGAGCTTACTGTAGGTAGACATAACACTTAGTAAGTAGCTAATAAAGTAAAACACAGATGGTAAATCAGACAAAATATCTCACTGGCATCAAGAAATCATCGGTTGAGAAGGCTTAGTAGTAGCACTACATAAAAAAATAAATACAACAGTAAACAGACATAAAGAAAGAGCTTCAGCACCAAAAAATAACTTTGTTATAAAGCAGAGTAACTAGAGTTTATCCAACTCCCCTTTGAGGGGTAATCAGGGACCCCAGAGATCGCCTTCTCCTCAGTAGACCAGTGGCCTCCTGTGGTGGCAGGTAAGCCCCAACCAGCCTCCAGGCAATGGTACATGCTCTCATGCCAGAGCGCAACTGGCATTCCTAGTTGTCTCATGTGCTGTAATGCGTCATTTAGGGTGGCCAGTCGGCCATCACTTCAGAATCTTCTGAATGTGGGAGCAGTACAAGGGTCGTGAGACCCAACGTGCCCAAAGCCTGAAGACAGTCGGCCTCACCCATCTTGTTTCGCAGTTGCTGTCGATGGGGATTCCATGACCCTCTGAAGCCATGTATCGCTACTCCGTGTATCGCGCTGCAGCAGGGTAGGATGTTGCGGCACAGTAGGTGCAGAGGGGATATCCAGCCACAGCCAGAAGGATTGGCACAAGCGGTCGAAAGCCTGCAGGATTTCTTGCTCGGCAGTCATTTTAGGATCGTAAGGTACATGCTGTGTCAAGTTATGATGGTGTATGCAACAGTTAGCCATGTGAGGTGCTAGTTCGGTCGGTGTAGGGTGGGATCACCACGCTGTCCCTAAGGTGTT